>CM029478.1:36570152-37170152 GCA_017140325.1 Eucalyptus leucophloia subsp. euroa
TTTTTCATGGGTTTAATACCATTAAAAACCTAAAATTAGTACCTATGTGCCACAAACTTTCAAACCGATACATCCATGTCACATTTATCATAAATTGGTGCATTCATATCACATTTACTCTAAAACTAAGATTTTGTCACAAAAAAAATATCAAATTGATATGTTTGTGCTATTTTTTTTTGGGTATAGTACGTTTGTGCCATATTTACTTGCAAAAAATCCAATAGTTACCTTAATTTACAGTAAATATGACATGAGTACATAATTGCAATATTGACATATCAATTTGGGAGTTTTTATGAATAAAAATTAGTTTTGTGTAAATGCGACACAAATATCCCAAATTAAGTTTTTTCAGCTGTATTAACTTTTTCATGAATTTCATGTATATAATAAAAATATTATGCCAAAAAAAACACACAAGTCTGTTTTGACTTCGTGAATCACAAGTGGGTTCCTTCCTTGGAAAATAATAAGAGTAATGTCTCTCTAACGTGACCTTAGCGGTCCAAAGTTGATGGACGGGACGTTTTGGCAATGTCGATTTTAATTGTCGATTGTTGATGGAGACGTCGATGCGCCAATGATGTCTAGGCTATTGGTAGATGTCATGATATTGTGCTAAGTCGGCTCGCCTTTTGTCAAAAACATGTAATTGGTCACGTTTATCAGGAGCACAAAATTGAAGGAAAATGATAATGCAAGGCTGTGTCTTGGATCTTTTTCTTTATGGACCAAATAAAAAGGAGTAAAAGAAAAGGAAAGAAAAGAATGGCAAGTAATGCGACTGAATTCCGACATATGATAACGATGGCATTGCCTTCACCTAGTGTAGCATAATGTGTTTCTCATGCATTTACGTGCTTTTTAAGTTTCGGTCGAATTGATGATAGTGCTGGAATAAATTTATGCATCATGCAATAAATTTCTGCACATTGAATCTTATCCCTTTGTGCCCAAGTATACAAAACAATAGACTTCTATGTGATGGATTCTATATGCCCAAGACATGCATCCATCAAGGGCATTGATAAAGGGAGGTGTGGATAAAATAGGATTTAATCATAACCAATTTGTGTGTGTGTGTATATATATATAATTATTGGACATTCGGGAGCATTGCTTGTTTCACAATCATCCACATATGTAGTAAGGAAAATGGATGTTTCAAGCGCTCACCTTCTTTTGTGATAGAGAAAGTAACATATTTTGATAAGTTAATTCGAAACTTATGAAATATTTTGTTGATCTTATTTTAGATAAGATATGAGTTGAAATCCTAGAAGGTGATCCAAATATAAGATATGAGGTAATCTCTCATATTTTTGTACATGTTCAAACTATACTCATGATCAACATCAAACGCTCACACTTGTCTATATCCCCTTATTCTCTCATAAAATGCTATTGCTTTTCCTAGTTATTATTTAAATTGTAGTGACGATGATTGATCTAATTTGTTTCAATCCGTCTCAAAGTGAATCGATTGGAGATGTGCTTCGAGATTCCTTGGTCCCCCATGAACTCATGTCCCGACACCAAATCAACCCTATCATCAGCTCTTTTCTCAAGTCAAAAGTCGCAATTAAGAGTGCCTTGAGAAGAAAAACCCTCAAAGCTAAAAGATAATAAAGCAAGGTTGTTGATTACCTCATGTCTCCAAATTGATGTTAACAATATGATTTGACACCAGCACTGTGCTGCCCTAATTCAAGAAAGATGTCCTCATTGAATTTGGCAATTTGGCCCTTAAATTCTAGCTTTGCTTTGAATGACATATAGGCAAAGGTGATAATATGGCATGGAATCATTCGACGACAATGGATCTATCATCTGTCTGCTTACAAGTATAATGAAGAAACTCACATGATTTTGACGAATCTATGGAAGAAACCCTCGTCTTGATTCAAGAGAACCATTCTCGTAAAGTTCTTTTTTCGATGACAGTTGTATAGGAATGTGATAATACCAGGTAAGCAAAATTATAAATGAATATTGATCATTACATTTTATGGTCGTATAGCAATGGTATAGGTATAATTTTAACAAGACCCATGAATGAAGTTGTTGTGAGTTTATTCCAAGCGTTTCTCCTATACTTGGGAAAAATTTGCATGTGGAATTAGACCACATCGATCGAAGAAGTTCGTAAAGAATCGTCTGCAACGAGCAATTGAATTATGTTGTCATATTTTTACAAGTAGAATAGCCGGGGGCCAAGCAAAGCAACCCTCGAAATGAATCTCGCAATCAAAGCGGCTTGGGCTTGTGGTTGCAAATTGGCAAAAAGGCCCCGACCTTTATGCTCAGGCCACGTACTAGGAGACATTTACTATGCTGTGGCTTTGTCTTTGGACTCGTTCTCTGGATGATATGGGTTGGTTTGTCCTCTCGAGTCTTTTCTTGCCCCAACCCAGCCCAACGACATTTCCTTCCTTGACAATATGTGCCATCAGAATCTTCGACTCAACTAATCTCATAAATTGCACATATATCACATCGCTTTGTTCAAGTAATCCCTAACTTGAATCAGATTGATCGGCCGATTCTCAATTGAATCAAGTAGGCTGGTAAGGCAAAAGCCCATTGAGCCAGCAAAGTTTATTGGTTCCAAGATCAATGTTCTAAAACTGCCGAGTGGAGCAAATTACCTAAGAAAAGTGAGTTATTGGGTAAATTGATTTCATTTGAAGAAATAAAAAATAAAAAAGTTGCAAAAGAAAGAAAATTCAATCTGAATAATGTGTATCTTATAAATGAAAAAAATTAGCAATCCAGTTCTTGGATATGAAGCTATGTATTTCATGTTTATCCAAAGAATCCCGATTTGAATTCATTTTTAAGATCTTAAAACTAGATTTCGAGTTTTTTTTTTTTTTTTTTTTTGTTAGAAGTCGACCTCTCAAGGTTGATTATTTTTAATTCACACGTATTGGATAGGCAATGCAGTCAAATAAGGTGACCCAAGAGTTGCCAAACTTAAAAGGCGGTTTGTGTCAAAATCGAATTTAGGGGGGTTGCTTTGCAAAAAAGGGGCCACTTCCGGGAGGCTAATTCTAATAGTAAAAGAGAAAACCCCGAAAAACCGAAAATAGCATTCGGGTAGAATCCGTTCTTCTCTCGGTCCAGAGTTCATAATATTAGTTCCGGTTCAACCCCTCTTCTTCTGCAATTTCTCGTTTCCGACGAGCGAGCGAGCGAGAGAGAGAGAGAGAGAGAGAGAGAGAGGGCGGCGGAGATGGTCGAGAGCAGCGGCGGCGCGTCGCCGCCGTCGGTGGGGCAGGACGCGCGTAAGCGGCGCGTGAGCTACTTTACGAGCCGACGATCGGCGACTACTACTACGGGCAGGGGCACCCGATGAAGCCCCACAGGATCCGGATGGCGCACAACCTCATCGTCCACTACTACCTCCACCGCCGCATGGAGATCAGCCGCCCCTTCCCGCCGCCACCACCGACATCCGCCGCTTCCACTCCGAGGACTACGTCACCTTCATCTCCTCCGTCACCCCCGAGACCGTCTCCGACCCGGCCTTCTCCCGCCAACTCAAGCGCGCTTCAACGTCGGCGAGGACTGCTCCCGTTCGACGGCATCTTCGGGTTCTGCCAGGCCTCCGCCGGCGGCTCCCCCATGGGCGCCGCCGTCAAGCTTCAACCGCGGGGACTGACATCGCCTTCAATTGGGCCGGCGGCCTGCATCACGCCAAGAAGTCCGAGGCTTCTGGGTTTTGCTATGTCAACGATATCGTGCTTGGGATTCTCGAGCTCCTCAAGGTCCACAAGGTATAAAGTTTCTTTTTTTGCCTTTTTTTTTTTTGGGAATGTCTCTCTTTGCACGATGCATCCTGGAGATTTTACAGGTAATGCGGTTAGGAAATGTTTAGAGATGAAACAGTCTTAATTAATTTAACCCAGTCGGGAGATGTTAGAATTAGATATGTCTTCCTCAGATATTATCTGGTTTTTCATGGAATTTTATATCTTCATTCCTATCGCTTATTAGTGTTCCGGGATTGTTTAGATATAGGCAATGTGCATGTGCCTTTCTCAGTTTTAGTAAATTTGCTGCTTGAAGAAATTAGGGAATATCCAATTAGAGCACCTCATGTCGGATAGTTTTTTCTGACGTCTCTGTAGTCTATTAGCATGGTCTTGAATTTGCCATGTCCTTGGTATGACTAATCACAGCCAAACCAATTGTTTTGCTGGATCCCTTTGATTTATTTCATATGAATTTTCAGCGTGTTCTCTACGTGGATATCGATGTTCACCATGGGGATGGGGTGGAGGAGGCATTTTATACGACGGATAGAGTCATGACCGTATCTTTCCATAAGTTTGGGGACTTCTTCCCTCGAAGCCGGGCACATTAAGGACACCAAGCAGGGTTTGGAAGAACTTGCCCTCAATGTGCCACTGAATGATGGCATAGATGATGAAAGTTTCCGTGGTATGTTTCGGCCCATTATCCATAAGGTTATGGAAGTATATCAACCAGATGCCGTTGTTCTTCAGTGTGGGGCAGATTCACTGTCTGGAGACCGATTGGGATGCTTCAATTTGTCTGTGAAAGGTCATGCATTGCCTCTGTTTTTTAAGATCTTTTAATGTTCCTTTAATGGTTTTGGGTGGGGGAGGTTATACAATGAGAAATGTCGTCGTTGCTGGTGTTACGAGGTCAGTGGCTCTGTCTGTCTGTCTCTGTTGATTATTTTACCTTTGCATAGCATTCGGTGTTTTCCTAAATGCTTGTATTTTGCTTTTGTCGCACAGACAGCTGTTGCGGGTGGGAGTGGAACCTCAAAATGACTTGTTTTACAATGAGTATTACGAGTACTTTGGCCCAGATTATACTCTTCACGTCGAGCCATGTAGCATGGAGAATCTTAATGCACCAAAAGATTTGGAGAGAATCAGGTTTGCTTGTCCCTTCTTTCTGATTATAGATAGAGTTTACATAAATAAATGTTATGTCTTTTTTCTCGTTTTTGTGTACTTTTTCTCTACATCCACTCAACAGCTTGTTCAGAAACGAAAAGAAGAGAACAAACTCCTGATTAGTGGCATTTGCAATTCATTTTCCATTCATAATATTTAGAGACTTATAAATGTCTTCTGGTTGAGATGATGTTGTTGATCATGTCCGGAAAAGTGATATGGTGAATTGGTCCGAAAAATATAATGGTCCTGTTTCCATCACACACGTGCCGCTTATCCTATTATATTGTAAGTCTTGTACTCATAAATAGGTGATTAGTTATTCATCAGTTGATTTTTTTCCTCCAGTAGGTTCTAGGACTATTTACTAGATGCAGTGTTGCACAATTGTCAGAGTCTTTTGAGAGTATTGGCTTTATAAGGGTTATCCATGCTTTTGCTTAAGAAGTCGCAAAGGTTGCTTTAAAATTTTTGTAATATTAAGATCTGGCTTCATTATTTATTTATTCTTTTTTCGGCACACTGCTTTCTTTTATAGTTAAGTTTTTTAGCTTGTTTGATATTTTCTACTTGCAATGAGAGATTTTACTCTATAGTTATGTGTTGCAAAGAGAACTAGAGTAACTACGAGCAATCTGCACTGTCCTCAGGGAAGTAGTATGCTTCTGGTAATTGTGTATTAGACCAGTTCTTTTGTTTTAGGAGTCTATGGAGATAATTCTTCCACGGACTCATAAGAGTGCTGTTGAAATTGAATCAACAATAAGGGTCCGGATGTTCAAAGGAAAACTGTTTCTGAGAAATTGTTTTCCGTCTCTGTGGTGTTTAGATGAGGAAAACTATTTGATCTGCAAAGTGTTTTTCATGGACTGAAAACAACAAGCTTAGACTAGGGGAAAATGACATCCTTTGGGTAAGAAGGAAAACACTTTACCTAAATCAGTCAAACAATTGAAAACTAACCATTTTCTTTGATAATGAGTTTCCATGGAAAATATTTTCTTTAACGTGAAATTTCAGTGAAACAAATGCACTTGGAAGATTCAAAGTGTTGGGAGGCAATTCTCTGTCTCCACTCCGGGATTTTTAGATTGATACAACACAAACATGTGGCTCTTGTTGCTATATTTCTGATAGTGGATAAAATTGCTCTATTCATTCAGTAGTTTTTTTTGGAAAATTTTTTTCTGCTCAAAGATTTCTTTAATTTGTCGGTTTGAATTCCTCCGCCCTCTAATAACCAGCCTAGGGCATGGACCTGCATTTTAACTACCGTTTGGAGTTTAATCTTAATAATTTTCCTCCCTACTCGAATTAGTTTTTAACAAGTATTGTATCTCAGGAATATGTTATTAGAGCAGCTATCAAGAATCCCACATGCACCAAGTGTATTTTTTTGAAATGACACTGCCCATTACACAAGAGCCAGAAGAGGTAGGTTGTTGGACTGTTGGACTCTTCCCAGATATTATTTGTCCTTTTGTGTTGTTCAGTATTAGGTTTGAAAAATCTGCAGGCAGAGGAAGATATGGATCAAAGGCCAGCAACGTATTTGGAATGGTGAGGATTATGAATCGGATGCTGAAGAAGACAAGAGTCAGCATAGATCATCAAATGCTGATGCTTTGCATGATGAAAATGTTGAAATGAGGTCAGACATTTCCTATCTGTGTTGCAACCTTTCTCTAATCCATGTAGAAGCATTTACTTCTGAGTGTTTTTTCTTCCCAAGGTGGTTGTTTCAAAAAAACCTTTTCGGAGCTCATTTTGGAGGCATTGGTGATTTACCTTCCAGTAGCATTAAGTGACTTGGACTTTTGGCAAAATCCAGTGCTTGTATCGCCAAGTTTCCATCCTCAAAGGGCCACTGAGCAGTTCACCAAGTAACTTGACACTAAAGTAACTATAAGATCAATTGTACTGGGATAATCTTTGTTCCGTAATGACGAAAACCTAGAGAGTGGGAAGAAAAGAAAAGCGAGAATAGATAAATCATCTACAAGTACCTCTTGTCTTTGCATTTATAATTTTAAAAACATGCACCATGTATCCTGAGATATGATAGGACACACTGTATGAGCTGAAGGAAAATCGATCAATTCATTGAGACCTATTTTATTGATCTCTTCTTTGGATGCTTTTTGCTTCTTCTTCCTTGATATGTGACCACCCCCCCCCCCCCTCCCCCCGGTTTTTTCTTCTTCTTCCCCCTTTTAATGCTGGTTGTGGGCGATCCATGATTCCATAGTTATTTGAGTTTTTGGTCAATGCAGGGACAGTGTTGGTGAAAACAGTGGGGACAAAACAAGGGAAGGTCGTTCTCCATCTTGACAAAAATCAGCTCTTACTCGTGTAATCTTGGGTCTTTCTGATATGCAAGCAATGCATGTAATTCTTTCTAGGCTAGGAGATAACCTTATCAAGCCAATAGAGTCTAATGGTTGGCCACACTGGATAATTGGTGAGCTGATGGACGAGGCGGGTTTTGTTTATTGGGTGTCACAGTGCATGTTGGAATAGGAAGACTGAATTGCTGAGTGTAAATGAGATGTTGTCTTATGTCTCCAGCTGATGTGGTTTGTTTCATTGGCTCATGTGAGATGGATTTACTTAGTTACCCAGATGTGTCATTATATTGTCATACTGTTGCCGCATCGGTTTGGTTCCCATTTCGATCATCTTTGGTAAGATTATCAAGGTTTATGCAAGTTATGCAGCTGCGCGACCGCATCACTTTTGGTGACTGCATCACTTTTGGCAACTAGCATTTAGTTTTTTTTAATCCCTTTTAATGCTCTCAACCTAATCATTCTGAAGTGAAGTGGGAAATGAATGGTCCGTGACCTGAGGCTAAATATGTAACGTGATTTCTGAATTTTAACCAAATGTGTAGTATAGTCTTTGAATTTTTTATTTGTTATGTTCAATTTAGTTTCTGAATGATATGAAAATGTTTAATATCTCTTTATTAATTCAAGTTTGGAGGTAATATTATTCATTTTCATATAATTCAGAGTTTAAATTGAATATGTATCAAAATTTTAGAGATTATATTGAACAAATTAAAAATTTATGATCATATTGTAAATTGAGCTAAATTTTCGGGGTTAACATTGAACAAATTAAAAATTTAGGGATTATATTATATATTTCTTTAAAGTTCATGGATCATATTTTTTTCAATAAATAATTCATTTGCAGATTATGATTACTACTAAGTCGAAAGCTTATCGCATCGTTGGGGGTGTCGGCTGCGAATTTTATAGTCTCAAGTTGCGCCCGCGAGCTGTAAATTGAAATCATCTTCGCTCCCTTGTGCTGCGCTCAACGCCAATCAGACAAACGATGTCGTCCCTCTCGTTGCCACTGCTCACCTCCTTCGCCTTCCAGTCCCTCCTCCCATCTCGTTCATCACCGCCTCCGCCCTCCGCCTCATCCCACCGGAACGCCGCCGTCGCCGCCGCAGCAATTCCGTCTCCGTCTCCGCCGCCGCCGCCGCCGCCACCCAGGACGATGGGATCCCCGCCGACGACGTCAAGACCCTGGCCCGGTTCAAGTCCCGCCACAACTACATCCGCGTGCTGGAGGTCTCCGGCGGTGCGACCACCCTTCGCGGTTCCCGCCTCCTCCTCCTCGACTCCCCGGGCAACATCCACAGTATCTCCTTCCTCCCAAGCCCTCACCTCCACCTACCTTGACGTCTTCGCCACCCTGCCCCCATCCTGCCCCCCCGGCCCCATCGGCGTCCTCGGCTTCGGCGCGGGCTCCGCCGCCAGGCTGCTCCTGGAGCCTACCCCCGCGGGGTGGTGCACGGGTGGGAGCTCGGACCTGGCCGTCATCGACGTCGCGAGGGAGTACTTCGGTCTCTCGCGGTTGAGAAGGATCACCGAGATCGGATCTTTGTCCACATCGGGGACGCGCTGAAGGCGAGCGCGAGGGACGGCTTCGCGGGCCTTTCTGGTGGACCTGTTCAGCAGAGGACGGTTGGTGCCGGAGCCCAGGATCCGAGGACGGGAGAGGCTGAGGAAGGAGCTGAGGAGGGAGGGAGGCTTGATGGTGAACGCGGGAGGGAGCTGCGTGGAGGCGGAGGATAAGAGCAGAGACGGGAGGGTGATCATGGAGGAGACACTGGAGGCGATGCGTGAGGTGTTCGGGGAGCAGGTTCAGGTGTTGAGGCTCGGGAATAGGCAGGACGACAGCCTGCCGCTCTCACGGGTCGAATGCCGGATCTCGATGCGTGGAAGGCGGGGCTCCCCCAAGCCCTTGAGGCGTTACGTCGATCTGTGGAGGCCGATCAGCGGTTATAAGAGATGAGTAAAGAAGGTGCACGCCATGTGTTTGTGTTTATTCCTGTGTGAGGAAGCTGGAGTGCGACTGAGCGTGTACTTGAATTTGGACAAATCAGTGATGAAATGCAACACCCATTACTTGAATTTGGACAAATTAGTGTCATCTTTTGGCGAGGCTAAGATAAACAATGGAGATTGATACATTCACGGGTGCATTTTCCAGAACATTTCTCAACTGCTGGGCTCATACAGGAGTTGCACTAACCAAACTCATGGCCCAATACGCAAGGACCCATCCTCAAATATATCAAGTGCTGCATTGTAAAACTTCCGAGTAACAAGCCCACATGCCGAAATGATCACAAAAGCATTCAGTCTCTCGATGCTTCCACGATGGACGAGATGGTGCAGGAGGTCTCTAAATTTAACTTGCACTGCTAGTTCCTTTTTTAAGTTTCCATATCAAAAGAATGCTAGT
Organism: Eucalyptus leucophloia subsp. euroa; assembly: GCA_017140325.1. Lineage (NCBI taxonomy): Eukaryota > Viridiplantae > Streptophyta > Magnoliopsida > Myrtales > Myrtaceae > Eucalyptus > Eucalyptus leucophloia. The sequence goes on from CM029478.1 coordinate 36,579,857, forward strand.
GATCTGCTTTCCATACCCATGGACAGATGAGATGCTGCAAAAGCCTAATTACTCTCTTGTAAAGTCTTAAACCTAGGGCTGATATAAACATGAGGTTCCTTTTTCCACAAAGAATCAGAATCTTGGGTGCAAGATTAAAGAGAGAGGGAAAGGAATGGAGGATTAAGGCTGACTTTATCAACCTAGGGGCAGCTTTTTTCCTGGGCATTGCTTTAGGCGCTCCTGACACATTTGCCAGATTAAGAAAACGTTAATCACCCCCGAGAAGATGATGACTTGGTAAGAAAATTAATGTCATTCGGTGGTCCTCAATTTTATGTGATGGTGAACGATGCGACGTAATGACCAAGTATACATATATGTTCACGACTGCATATAAGCTACTAGATCACATTCCTACAGGGAGGGAGGGAGGGAGGGGAGAGAGAGAGAGAGAGAGAGAGAGAGAAGGTGAGCTATGAATGATCTACGACTGCTTTGGTTCAGATGACCACATGGAATGTTCGCTAGAAATCCGGCAGGCGTGCTTCGTTGGCAGTTGATAGAGGTAAGAAAGCAAGAGAAATAGACGCGGAGGAGGTAAAGGAACACTTATTATTGTATCTATCGCGTGTTTTCCATAGGTTGTTGCACGGTGATTTGATGCATATAGACCTTAGGCCATGAGCTGAAGGGGGCCATAGCAACTTTTTCTAGGGCCAAACTTCAAGTACTACTACTTCAGATAGATATTAGACATGCATATAGTACGCAATTGCTAAGTCCACAGAGAGAGTCCGGATGATATGGTCTTTTTCATGAAACTCTTACCCTTCCAGTTGAAAATCTCATGTTCTCATACCAAACTACACAATGAATGCTTTAGCTTGCTCTTCTAATGAATAATGATGACAGATACTGGGATCAATTTCAGTTGAATTCTTTATTTACGCTGTAAAGTGGTGGCTTTTAAATGAGTGAATCATATTTAAGAATTCTATCACTTCTATCATATAAATATTGAAGACAAAATTCTACTTTAAATCTATAAACTTGCTTGTACCTTTTTTCATTAGGTTCTTGAATTTTTTAAATTTATCTAATTGAAATGTCGAACTTGCATAACTTTTTTCTAATTAACTAGATCTTATTGACCATTAGAGTTGGCAAGAGTCCAACGTGAAAAGCTCAAGTGAAGTGTCTTCATGTTGAGTAATCTCATTGCTCAAGGTTGGGTTAGGGTCTTCCTCATTAGAGTTTTTAGCTCCACTCATAAGCCAATGGGTTAACATTTGTAAAAACTAATTTTCCATTAGACTCTTATACTTACTTCGGTGAATACATCGACTCTATAACTAATTAGTTTTGAAGTCAAAGGTACTTGATCAATTAGAAAGTATCTATAATGTAATTCAATCTTCTTCTAGTTATTATAGATAAGAGAACAACGATTGCTTGACGAAACTTATTCTAGTTAACTTATTTTGATCTTTATATCTCTAATGATAAGGTGCACATGTTACATATAGTTGGACAAAAAAAAATTGTGGACTACACAAAAGAGACATATACTGAGGAGAGTGTCCTTTTCTCGAATGCCCTCCACATGGGGATTGGAGGAAACCCTAATTCATGGGGAGGAAGAAGAGATAGGTAATAGGAGGAGAGAGAGAGAGAGAGAGAGAGAGAGAGAGAGAGAGAAGGAGGAGGGGGGGGGCTGGGTGTGTAGGCACATAGCTAGGCCAAAGGGCAAAGGACAGGGCCAACTAAAGATGGTCGGGACAATTGAAAGGGACTCACATTACCATTTACCAAATAGTTCTCTTGACAACTACATTTCTCCTTCTCCAAAGGCCCCACTCACCATCAACCATATGTTATATATATATAGACCCCTTTCTTCTTAGGATACCCTTTTACATTTTGTGATTTCTTGTTGCTGCATGCACATCATCATTCAAGCACATTTAGCTGTAATTAACGATTATTTAGATTACTTACTTTTGATTTTATACTTCCGTGTAATTTTGACCAAGGGTTGAACTTGCATTTAGTACGATGGTAAGATGGTATTCCTAAAATTCGTCACTATTACTATTGAGAAACGTGACTCGATATTATTTTCACATATATTGACTTCAATCATTAAAGTTTATGATTTGAGTAATAGTTTTCATGATCTTCTCGTTGTGAGAAAGAAAATGCCTGGAAAGTTTTGTTATGAAAATGAGAAACTTTGGACTATCCCCATCACTTAAATTCAAGAATCTTGGCTGAGAAGAAAAAGCTGAGGAGAATAATAAGTAGGTGCAGCACCAACGCCCGGTGTGGGTTTCTCTGTTCAGCATGCAATCAATTGAAGCGATTAAGTCAGCCCGCAATAACATTTCCCATTTTGGAATGAGAATGAGATTCATTAATCATGCGTATAAGAAGCACAGACATTTTTTCCTATTTTTTTTCCTACCTGTGCAATATACTTTAATAAATTGAACTTAATGAAGAGCTAGGTTAAGGTGTGAGAGCTGCTATATGTAGGCACAACTTTACCAATATACCCTTCCCGGTTAAAACCCATCATAGCCTACATATACACAACCATAGCATAGAGGGGTCCTTTTAGTATTCTATAAAAAAAATTCTCTGTCACTTGTACACATGTCAGTAGAATCCTGTTGTTGCCTCCATCATCCATTATCGAACAATACTTTGGATGAACCCGTGATGGTACCTTCACATTACATGATTTTGCAACAGTCCATCTTCTGATTTCACCATACATTGATTCGCACCTGAGAATAGTAGGGGAAGAGGGCATGGAATTCACCGGCCAAAGCGAAGCATTCATCAATCGCATGGTCAGAAGATTCAAAGGACTTGGTTCTCAATACATTATACCTATTCACACATACATACATACATACATACATACATGTAACGTATTCATTTTTTCTGGTCTTAAGTACCTATCAATTTGTAGGATGACATTACATATGTGGACATTTTGTTAATGATTTAGCAAACATAGTCAATTGATTTAAGCAGTATGCACAGTCCTTTATTTTGGTTAGGGTTCACAACAAGTCATGTTGTTGTTCAAAACATGAAGGATTTTGCTTATTGATTAATATGTTTTGTTTTCACATATAATTGATGAAAATATGGTCATCTTATCGTCCATCTCGAATATAACAAAATGATTAAACATCACCCCCAATGTTATTAGTACTGTGATGATAGGAAATATATATATGTATATATAATGGTTAGTGTGTGCATCTTGAGGATTTTTCTCACTATTATCCCTTGCTGTAATATTTCTTCTTAGATAAATCATGATAAGAAGAATAAGCTATAAGGCAAAAAACTTGCTTATCAAGTTATAAGTATTTATAGGTCTGTTAAGTATACTGTGGTTTCTCCAACTTCCACTCTAGGATAATGACCCTTTGTCGCAGACATATGCACGATCCAAAAAGTCAATGATTCAAGCACCAAGTAGCAAGAATCAATCGCTTCCCTTCTCTCTTTCTTCCCCCTTCAGCACATCCTAGCTTACTAGAATATGCGCATGTATAGAGAGGGTCTAGCAGTGGATTTGTAGAAGGCCTAGCGAGTTGACAGATGAAGAAAAAATTGCGTGTTTCATCCCAAGAGACCGTAGAAAAGGGGAAATGGAAAGCATAGTGAGTGTAGGCTCACGATCTTGCAGTTCCGAGGGCGTGCCACTTGCATTTACAGGGGATATCGATTCGAAGTCCTCAATGATTTTTCTATTATTGTTCATGTTCGCCGTGCACCCTTTTTGACTATATGAATGGGTCGTTGTATTTCAAGAACACTTGCTTAAAGTGTTGAAAAGGAGAGGAAGAAAACAGAAGAAAAAAAGAAGCTAGAAAGCTGCCCCTAGTTCAAAAAATGAGTGGCAGATTGATGGATCACCTTATCACCTTACTATGTATCTGGAATAATGTAACTGATATGGGCAAGGATGAGTATTTGTTGGTAAATTGGGAAAAGTGAGAAACCAACCAATTTGTCCTGAGTCTCTTGTTTGAATAATTTATTAAAAAAGAAGATGTCAAGGACTTGCCCCCGGGCACCTGTGAAGCCTTATTTACCGTGTTTTGGAGATTTAAAATTTATTTTTGAAGTAGGCGACTTCATTAAAGTGGATAATTCTTCCATTTTTAGAGCGTCTCCGAAAATTTTATTTTCATTTTTAAGTAATTTAAGTAGTACCATAGGGACACTTATTCAGAAGATCCTTAATAAAGTATTAGCATACACTATTAAACAAAAATTGAATATATTAGATCGTACGAAGATATTGAAACTTTTTCATAAAGATTTAATTTTTTTTTTCCGTTCGAACGAGAAAACCAATAAAATATGTCAAAGTAAAAGGGCCTTCAAACGAGTTTCCTGCTGAATGTAGTCTTAAAATTTCCATCATATTAGGAATGCCACATTAAAATTACATTCCATTAGAAAGAAAAGTTGAGAGTAAATCAGATTTTTACTGCCACTAGAAGAGTGATGAAACTGGAAAATATTGACCGCCTACCATATTATAAGAATATCTAACATATGAATTTTTCATATGTTTAAAAGAATTTAGACTGTGGAATCTATTTATCCCGGAAGTAATTCATCAACAATTAACAAAAACATCGCCATGAAAAAAAAGAAAAGAAAAGATGCATTCATAGCCAAGAATTTATGAGCTACTGGGCGTCTTATCAACATACCGATTCCTGTGGAATTCGTTCGTTTCTTTTTTAGCTGAAATTGTTGTTGCACCTTCAAACCATTAATTTGTATGTGTGACCATTAGTGAAACAAAGTGCATTACATGCTATTGAAACAATTGATATATGAAATTGAATCGTCATCAATAATTTAAGTTTTTCTTTTAGTGAAATTGAATCCCACTAACATTGATAGATTCGTATTATCCTTTGGGTAATTTCCTAGTACCTAACTCTTGCAATGGTACTCAGACAAGCGTTATACTCTATGTGCACAACATCAGTTTTTGTTTGGCCTCTTTGCACATTTCATTCGAGAAGAAGAAGTTTTGTAATGGATTTCACCTAACTGATTGAAAACGATTAACTATAGTGACATGCTACGTGAATTTGATTTGACTAGCTTGACAGCCAGGATTTTCAGAAGAACAAGCATTGGTCAAGGGAATACTACGTTGACAAGTCACGGTCCTATAATCGATTTTTTGAGATTTAACATCTCCCTAGTTATATTCTCTTCAACCCTTGCATGTGGGGGATGCATATACTGTCCAAACGCACGAGGACGAGAGGGGTGGGGGCGAATCAAGAAATGGAAGGTCACCTCCCCACATACGCGTTGCTGATATTATTATGAGAGGGGGAGGTTATAGTCACTCTTTTGGCTCTAGGTCTGTACCCTCTCATTTATTATTACCCTTTGTCTTTTTTGGCTTCCAATTCCTTCCCCATCCGCTGAAATGCTCTTTGCCTCAACCTCTCTCTCTCTCTCTCTCTCTCTCTTCTCTCTCTCTGCGCTTTTTTGGTGTGTGATTGATGAATTGGCATGACTATTTGCCTTCCTCTACACTACTGCCCAATTAGGTTTCATCATAAAATTTTGCTCCCTCGGCATTAGAATCTCTCTGCAACAAATTTCATCCTCTCTCCCATCGTTTTCTAAGGTCACCTTTTTATCTTGGAACAAGGAAAATCTCCTGAGAGAGATCCTACAAGGCAAAAGGTACAGTTCCTTTTTCCTAATTTCTTTTGATCAAATAGACGTTGAACTAGCTATGACGCAGGTAAAGATCATGAATTATAGCTATTCTTCACCAGCTAAGGTTGAAGTTTCTGGGAAACTCTGAAGCATAAAAAAAGACTAAAAAATAGCTAGGTATTCAGACACATGCTTGGAGTTTCTTAATTAGGGGTTTACCATGTTTAGGTGCTAAAACATTTTGCTGAACTTTTGTGTTGTGGGGAGATGTTGAAACAACTGTTTATTTTAACTAACTCTTTTTTTGGGTCAGATGTTTTAACTAACTTGAGCAAGATTGATTTCTCTAGCTGAGTGATAAGCAGCATGTGCACACAAATAGTTCTTCTGATCTGAAAGACACTTGAGCACCAGAGAGAGAGAGAGAGAGAGAGAGAGAGAGAGAGAGAGAGAGAGAGAGAGAGAGAGACCTGCTGAATAGTAAAGTGAAAACAACAAAAGCCAAAAAAAAAAAAGAAAAACAAGATAAGAAACGAAGAGATCCTAGTTCTTGTCAAGAGCAGTAGAGGAAAGCCAGTTAAAGAATGTTCAGACTCGAGAAATTCTGGGTTGGAATGAACTTACTATTTTTCTTGAAAAGGGTACATTTGGAAATGAAGCTTGAGGTTGATACACTTCAACTCACAAGGATCCAGGATGGACTAAAAATATTAAGGGTTTTTCTCTTTTGATTACTTGCACTTATATGTTTCACTCAACAGCCATCCTCTGTAACCCTAGAGCAATGGCTTTCTCATGTCATCTCTCACTATTAAAGTAAACAAAACGATGGAGTCAAGCCAGGCGAATGGACTTAAAGAAAAAGACACGCTAACTAATTGGAAGCTAAACCGTATATGCTGCATTCAAACTACACACGATGGTTCTTAAAATTGAGGAAAAATGTGTGCTCACAAGAATCATTGGATTGTAGAGACATGTCTTCATCCAGCTCCTACAACTCCCCCTGTGCTGCCTGCAAATTCCTGAGGAGGAAGTGCATGCCGGGATGCATATTTGCCCCGTACTTCCCCCCGGAGGAGCCTCAGAAGTTCACCAATGTCCACAAGATCTTTGGTGCGAGCAATGTGACCAAGCTGCTAAACGAGCTCCCCCCACACCAGAGAGAGGATGCTGTGAACTCGCTAGCTTATGAGGCTGAGGCAAGGGTCCGTGACCCGGTCTATGGCTGCGTTGGTGCCATCTCCTTCCTTCAGAGGCAGGTCCAAAGGCTCCAGAAGGAGCTTGAAGCGGCCAATGCTGATCTCATCCGATATGCCTGCAATGGGATTCCATCCTCAGCAGCCATTCCTGGGAGCAATAATCCAGTGCAACCCGTTACGCTACGCCAAAGGGCGGCTCCACTTGAGTTTGGTGGTGTCGGGAGGCCAATAGGCAATGAAGGAGGAGAGGCATTTTACCAAGCTCCTCTTCCTCCCTATCCATATCCTTATCCTCCTCTTCCATGGAATGATAGCTTTGGAGGGGACTTCAATGGGGGAGGAGGAGGAGGCAGCATGTGAGAACTCAATAGGACCAGCCCTAATGAGGAAGGTGATATCCAGCAACCATGTGCATACCTACTTGGTTATGGATTTTATAAATTGAGGTTTCTGTTCAATTTTTATTAAATATATGTGGAGTCTTGTAGTAGCTATAGCTTATAGACCATTTTGACATACTGCTCATCATACAAGCAATAAGTTTTATGGGGGTAACTCCTATTGATGTGTCAATCCCTTTTAAACCTAGCTACAAAAACTAGCTCGAGAGAGAGTATTGTTGCGTAGCTATATATGTTTTAATTGCTTATATTATAATTTCTAGCTGTTCCAAAGCATGTGCCTGCAGAGTTGCTGTTATCTGTATCATTGTTTATATATTCTTTAAGCTTATTTATACACTTACAAGCCTCTTTTAATCATATATGCCAGTATTCTCACCTCTCTTTCTGCGCTATGTTCTTGAGGACCACTGTGGTTATAATCACTTTTTGATCAGATCTTTGAGCAGTCATAAAGCACAAGTCCTCAATTTCAACTCTTATAACTTCAGCATATTCCCGGCATGATATTCTTATGGCTTTTCATTCGGCTATGCGTCTTTCTCATGAAAGGGGAAAAAGCTGGTTTCAAAGTGTGAATAATTGTTATTGTACAGAAGACCCTTTCAAAAAGATTGTGTGAAGTTTTGTGAGGGGGAACGCAACTGCATTTCGCTCACCCATTTTCTGTGTGTCCTCTGATAACTTTGCTAGAAATTTTATCTGCTTAATGAATTGAAAAGGGTTGCTTCGGTTTTTTATTTGATATATTTTCTCAATGACTCTGGGAGGCTTTGTGGAGGGAAAAAAGAACATTGACTTCCAAGTTCTGAAATTCTAGAGGCAAAAATAAAAGAAAGGTTCGTGAAAATCCCAATCTGCACAGTCGTCACGGTTCTTTGCCTCACTTTACCTCATAATTCCATGCAAGAGTTTTCAGTCTTTACAAACCGAATTTAATCTCTCTCTCTCTCTCTCTCTCTCCCCAGTGCGCGTAAAAGGTGCAGCTTTATTACGTGCATGCTTCTCTTACACATTTTCTTCGCTAATTCGCATGCTATGCTCTATCTTATACTATTAGTAAGCATGCAAGTATTGGCCAACTGAGAAGCCAACAACAAAAAGGGACATGTTATTTCCAGCAAGATCAGAACTAGGGTTTTGTCTACCTCCAAGAGAAAAAAGATCTTACCTAGGTAGCCTTTTCCTTTTATTTATTTGAGGTTTAAAATGCTATTGATCCGCGTAAAGTCAATTAACACGATGTTTCTTTTCTACATCATTTTCCTTCTTCAACACAAATCTATATGTTTATTAATTATTTCTCGTTTCTTTTTCAATCTTATCGGGATACACGCATGAAATTTCTCTCTTACTACAAACAATATCAATTAACAAAACTATACTGAAATTAATAGAAAGTTAAAATATTATATGATATGGTAATTTGCAAGTAGATGCTTGCATGATAAGAGAACCCTATTTAACGGCGGCTTTTATGTCTTGATTTTAATATACAATTAAGATTTTATAAAAGAGGGAAAAGAGGAATGGGAAATGAGCAACATGGTCCTTTCTCATCTTTGCCTGTAGACTGTTCCTCTGGATCTGTCGGGGCCTCTGATCTCTGCAAGGTTCAGTGAGAGTCACGTCCAACGCTGTCCCTCTCCAATTCATCAACTTCTCAGACATTATCAAGAAAAGCCTGAACACCCTGTTTCAAAAACTCTTGCCCCCACGAAAATCCCACTCTTCGGATTTCGCTTTGCCTCGAGCTTCGAGAAATTAAAAAGTCTGTTTTTTTCCCCTAAAGTTATAAGCTACATTCAACAAAAGAACTAGCTATTATTTAGATAAATATTCAAAAGTATTGGTCATGTCGTTCCCTGAGGAAAAGCGACAGTTTTCTGTTGTTCCAGAATCCATCAAATCTTTCTGAGGAAAGACGTGGAGAATAAGTAAAAACAGACTGTGTCACACAGCTTTCAACAGTTCTTGCTTCCAGTCCAATAAATGTACCCACGAAGTAGCTTCTTTTAAAACCATTTGGATGAGTGTTTCCGCATTCCTTAGGTTTGGATGTTCTTGATGTGCAAGGAATTTCTGTCTAATCCAATCCCCTCCAAATCTCTCTCTCTCTCTCCCCATTGAAGTACATATACGCCGTTTTTTCTTGGCCTTACATTCATGCATGTACTTCTGTGTGTACATGGTACATGATATAAAAAGGCATGTGCATAGGATTAATGTAAGTTTGTTGGAAAGCGCAGTCTTAACTTATTAAAATTACCAAATTATTTCTCCGAAATGTGGGCGTTTAGCAAGGAAGAAATTCCAATGGGGCAACCTCCAAATAGGACCCTCTATTCTAATTATGCCCTAATTTCCTCCGGGCATTAATAGTGATGCCCCGTAATCAATATCAAAACTACTAAATACCTTAACAAAAATCCCATACAATATATGTCTTCTTTTCTCCTTATTCTCTTACTTTCCTTGAGCTAGAAGCAGAATTAACTTGCCCTCAAATGAACTACATTAGAACTTCTTTTGGTTATGAGGTAATAAGCAACTGCCCCATGGATGGAAATGCTGATTTTTCATAATTAGGTTCTATTTATTTCATGAAAAATTAATGATTTAGAAAGTATTTTCCTAAAAGTGGTTACTTGTATTATTTAATTAATTAGTTATTAAAGATATTTTGGCATAAATTGTTGTTGACAATCAAAAAAAATCCTTATCGATTAATTATTTTAAATAATACAAACGATTATTTTTAAAATATTTTTTAAATCATTCATTTTTTACAAAATAAATCAAACAAATAGAGTCTTAGCTAGAGAAACAAATTGAACATATCCCTGGTCCCATTAGTTACCACTCTCATCAGGAACTTAGGTGCCCATCAAATTGGACGTAGCCTCCTTATCTCGATGAAATGGAGATAACCCTAATTTCTCAACGCATGTGTTCCAACTTATATCTTGTATTTTTTTTTATTATTATTATTGAGAGAGAGTATTATTATTGAGAGAGAGAGAGAGAGAGAGAGAGAGAGAGAGAGAGAGATGCCCCAAATCAAGTAGGAACTAGGAAGCTGCTTCCTCTAATGTGAAACATCAATATTAATTGTTTTAATAGTCAAAGTTGCACATAAATAAATTAGGGGTTCATGCAAGAGATTGAATGAATCAATGAAAACCTATCACATCACGCGAAGGATAAGAACGAAGATGGCTCTTGTTCAAGTCAGAATTAGACATATTTTTATAACTCGAATAAAGAACGGAAAAAAAGGGGGAGAGTATCTCAATCATGATAAAGAAAATTACGTAAATTTTGCCGCACCAAGCACTGGCATTGCCAAGGTTCATGCTACCAATCATTGACAATGCATTGCCTGGTGCGACAAACGCATATGCAACGCGACCTAAATCCAAGGGGACCGTCCTTGGACATAAGATCTTCCTGCCGAACCAACTTTAAATTAGCTTAAGCAGTACAAATTCAGTGAGTATAAAGGAGGGTCCAGATCATGATCACATACTTAAATTAGATCTCCTTCACCTACCATTTCAGCTTTAGATCACGCCACACCACATTAAACAGCACATACGTGTCGATTCAATTTCTTTTGGTCTAAATTATTTTCTCAAATCTAATAAAGAAAAATTGTTCATTTATCTCCAAATAGACGCCTCCTCTTTTAACGCTGAAAGCAGGCTCTTTTTCTGAGATTGCCAATGATGATGGCTATCATGGTTCCCATCAGCGTGATCCATAAATTAAGCAGACATCATCAGATTTGATCAATTTGGTCTTTTGGCGATAAATATTCTGTCTTTAGGCGTACGACTTGTTAATTGAAAAGCTGCGATACGTACAGATCTTTGAGATTTGAGAATATGAAGGATAAGGTATTCGATGGGCAGAAATATTTGGTCGTCCTCTAACTTTTTTCGTGAGTGGGGAATTTTAGAATTTATATAAATGCGAATGTTCCAACAGTCATTTAATTAGGTCAGAGAATAAAACCCTTTCTTGAAGGCGGCTATATGTGCGAGGCTGGTTGACCAAACCCTAAAGAGAAACCTCGTAATGCGATCGGATTCAATTAGATTGCACCAGCATCTCAAGTCAGCTACGTGACGAAAACACATCCATTCATGAACAAATTATATATAATTTGGCTTTCTTTAGTTGAAATGGTTGAATACCTTTTATTTCTTTTGCTTATTGCTAAGCAAAACGTTCCCGTTTTCTTTTTTTGTTTTTTTTTTTTTTTCTGTTTTCTGTGATCAGTTATAGGAAAGGTTAGACCCTAGATGGCCCTTTGCCCGTCAGAGATAGTCCATCTTTCTGTTGATTTCCAGCATGGTCTAATTTTTTATTTTTTTAACGATCAAGCCATGTCTACAGTTTCGTGTACGTATTGTCCATCGCTTGCTTCTAAATGAACCAAGGATGTCTGATGCACCAAAGTCAACTCATGTACAATCCATGACGAGACTAGATAAATAAGGTTGCTACAATGAATTTCAATTAGTGTACTACAATGCCTCTATTCCAATAGTCCCTTCTCTTGAACATGCAATTATAGATGCTCTTTTAAGGAAAACTTGTTAAATCAGTTCTAAACCTTTTGATTTTACTAATTTAAATCGAAACCTTTATCTGAAATTCTAATATTGTCCTTCCTATCAATTTTCAATGGAAATTTGCCCATACAGCAGTGTTTCTTATGGGATAGTTGGCAATGATTGGACCACCACGTTGGCAATTTTGAATGAAAATTTATCAGAATAATTACATTGTAATTTTTGGCAAATGTTTATTACTATAATAAAAAAATTGAAAAATTTAAGACTGAATTGATATTCATACAATTTACTGATCAGGTAATTTTCTTAGTATATCGGATGGGGTGAATTTTATTTTGTTTTAAATTATTACTAGTAGTGAGGTCTGCTGGCCGACAAAAACCTAAATAAAGCAAGGCCCAGTGGTCTAATCCATGGGCTGGGCATGGAAAGCGTGGTTGCGGAAATCTATGTGCTATATTTCAACGTGTACCAGCCAAGACCATCAACCGGCATCATGCGCACTGAACATATGATATGAACCTGAATGAAACAAGCAATGTTGAAGCTAAAAACAGTGGATTCAAGTTTCAACTCTGACGAGAGAGAGAGAGAATTTCCTTTAACATGAACTTCCCAATAGAGATGTTATACAGGTAATTTTTGATCCAACATGGGATCATAATAGTTGGTCCGTACGAGTAATTTTCATAAATCAGCGTTTGCCTTATCAATTAGTAATTAAACATTCGTAAACCATAGATTTACTCAAGTATTATGTTAGTTTCGGTTCGCTTAATTTGCTGAACTTATTATAAGGGACAAGAAAGCGTTTTTATGTGACGGACGTGAGAAAGGACACAAAATGGAAGATACACTGGTTCAATTTTCCTTGTATTTGAAATGTATTTATTTATACACCATTCACAACTATATTATCTCGGCCTAATGGTAAGGTAAAAGTGTCAGCTCGTTGTGACTTTGTACCAATCTTCAATGTAGCAATAAGGCCGTCTTGTATTTTTTCATGAACAAGATGACAATCAATTTTAGTGTGTTATGTTTGCTCATGAAAAATTGGATCAGTAGCAATGTGGATGACAACCTAGTTATCAGTGGAAGAAAACTTGGGCTTGGAGAGGCATGCCAATGTGTCATAAAATGTATGATAACTAGGTAATTTCACATGTAGGTATTGCCATTACATGATATTCCGCTACAGCAAAAGAGCGTGAGACCATGCTTTGTTTCTCGCTTTTTCAAGAAATGAGGCTATCACTAATAAAATGTGATACACAATTGTTGTGGCGAGTGATGGAGTGCCTAGCCCAATCTAAGTCACAATAAGCTGTGAGTTGGAATTCATTTTTAGCTAAGTAAAAGAACCTACGGCCTATAGTAGCCTTCAAATACCATAGAAGACTATGGGCTGCATCCACATGCGGTTGGTGCAGCGCATGTATAAATTGACTCAGGATATTGACACATGAGCAATGTCTAGCCTAGCAACAATCAATGAAAGAACCGGCCAATCAAGCATCCATAGTGAGACGCATCCTTCAATAGAGTGTCTGTGTCAATGCTTAATGTTATATTTTGTTCCATGGGAGTATTAGCTGGCCGGGCTCCATTAAAACCACAATCTTCTAGAATATCCAAGATATTTTCTTGTTGGCATAAATAAAGACCAAAGATCAAGCCACCTCAATACCCAAAAAATATTTTAGAGGCCCTAAGTCCTTAATGTGAAACTAATTATGTAACATAGTCTTCATAAAATCGATCAAAGAAGCATTAGTATCAATAATGACTATATCATCAACATATAATACCATAAAATAGAGCCACTATCATTGTGTAAGACAAAGAGGAAATGATTGGCCTGAGAACGTGTGAAACTGAAGTCACATAAGGTAGTAGAAAACTTAGAATACCATTGACGGGATGCTTTTTTCAAGCCATATAGAGACTTGGGAAGTCAGCACACAAGATTTTCCCCTAACACCAAAAACCAAAGGAAGGTTTCACATAGACTTCTTCATCCAAGTCGCCATGTAAGAAGGCATTGTTAATATCCAATTGTTCAAGAGGTCATCCTTACCTATGCCAACGACTAAGAGTACATGAATTGAAACCAATTTCACATTGGGTGCGACGGTATCATGATAGTATTTCCCTTCAGTCTAGCCTTTGGAGATTAGGCAAGCCTTATATTGTTCAATTGCCATTAGATCTTTGCTTAATTTTATAAACCTATATGGATTTTATCGCCTTCTTGTCTGGTGGAAATGGTATGAGGGACCATGTATGATTCTAAGAAGGAGCTTTGATCTACATGGTGTCACTCCATTCCTGATGTTGGATTGCCTCAATAAAAGTGGATGGCTCAATGGTAGTAGACATGAAGTAACAAACGCCAAATGAGGTTGTTTAAAATGAGTACATAGGAGAAAATTAAACATGGGGTAAGAGATATCTAGACCATTATTTTCAGCAGAAATTTAGTGTTTGAATAAGCGAACAACAATAGTCCTAGAGGTAACGGGGAAGGTCTACGTATCCATTAGGGTTTGCTAGATTGTTTAAGTAGTGGAGGTAAGGGTCATTGTGGTGGTGTGGGGATTGGGTGTGATGGTGTGGGGTTTATAGGTGGAAGTTAGGTTATCTTGTCATATTGTGTAACAGTAACGATAATGCATGCAACCCTAACAAGATAGGATTGGGGAGCATCGAGTAAGGAAATATTGTTTCGCGAAACACAACATCTCGACTTGCTTATAGTTTTTGAGTGAGGAGATTAAAAATACAATACTCGTTTTGACCATTAGGATATCCTAAAAAAAACCCTTGGAATAGCACAAGGGTAAAAAAAAAAAAAAAAAAAAAAAAAAAAAAAAATTGAATGGAGGTGTCATGCCCAAAACACAAATAGTCGAAAACTCGAAAGTAAGTAAGATTTGGTGACTAACCATGTCAAACCTCATATAGAGTTTTTCCTTTTGAAATGGCAATGGGAAGTCTAATAATGATGTAGGCAGCAATGAGGACACATTCACCCAATAACTCAATGGGAAGGTTGGATTGGAAGTGTAAGGCATGGGCAATAATTAGAAGGTGTCGATGCTTGTGCTCCGCCACCTTATTTTGTTAAGGGGTAGACACGTGACTCGATTGATGAACAACACCATCGAGTCTAGAATAGAAATAGTAAGCTAATTCAAAATTCTTTCTTCTTGTTAGAGTGGATGCAACGAATTTATCTAACGAATTGGGTTTTAACTGTAAAGAAGAAATTAATGATAAAAAGTTTTACATTAATTTTAGGAGATACTGAGTAAAGCCATATGTTACTGGAATAATCATCAATCACAATCATAAAAAAGTGCCACAATTAAAGAGGTGGCTCAATATGGGCTTTAAACATCTAAACGAATTAAATGAAAGTATGAAATAGTAGAAATTATACCCAAAAAAAATGGCATGCAAGATTGTTTCACAAGTGGGCACACAGTGTAAAGAATATTAGAAAATGATATGTCATTGCCTAATAAAGTGTCACGCTCCGATCCTCGAGCGCATGTCTATCCCTTGGTGGTTGATTAAATTGCGACATCTCAAGATGCATCACTGACCCATTCATTTTAATGTCATGCGGAAGCGAAACAATTACCCATGACAACAACCAACACATGATAGAAAAGCAAGAAACATATTCACAACCAAAACATTTTTATAAACACCTCTGTTTATATACAAGATTAGTCTAGAGACAAAAGTCTACCCAAGCAGAAAAGCCTACAAGTCTTCTAAGCACTTGAATCCCCAACTGAAAACTCCGAGGTTTCCTGGGGATTTGGGTCCACCACTGCACCACTAGAAGGATTAGTTGTGCCCATGCCAAAAGCGACTTATAACACTAATACTGGAACTTCAAAATCCTAAAGGGACCCACTCTGTGTTTATTGAGCCCGCGACGATACCACACTCTAAATTGATGGAGCACACTCGAGGTAGACCCGCGTCGACCTGGACGATGGTCCTTACGAGTTCATAGACCTAGACTCTGTGGTCCCCGAGGACATGGTAATCAAAACTCCTCTCGGTAAACCTCATCGGCCGACCAAAACGTTCTGGAAGAACCGCCATTTAAGGACTTAAAAAGGTTAAGTCCACGATGGGATGAGATAATGTCTCAGTAAGTTCACCCCTTAAACTCCGACTAGGAAGGAAATACGCCTAGAGGTAGTTATACACACAAGTCAGAAGACTTACGTTGTCTCAGTCCTCTCCTACATGTCAATACAGTTCATAATCTCAATCAATCAATTCAATCCACTCGATCACTTTGATACCATCTATCAATTCAATCAATTCAATCACTGCTCACTCAAGCTTAAGTATATTTATGCTCGCACAATATGATATAGATGGTTGCTCGTAGAAGCTAGTACATATTATAGCTCATCCAAGCTGGTATAGAATATTGCTCTCACAAACTGAGGATCATTGCTCACACAAGCTAATAATTCAATAATGCTCACACAAACTGACGATTCAATAATGCTCACACAAGTTGACGATTCAATAATGCCCACACACGCTGATACACGATAAATCAATCCCGACCAAGGACACTGTGCTTTGCACACCAATTCCTCGATCAAAATAATGAACTTGGCATAATTTCATCATTTTAAAACACTCGATCAAAATAATCGTGTGCGAGTACACGATTGGTCTGAGCCAAAATGCTATATCTTTCTTTTAAAAGATCCCACTAATTAATATAATGCCTAAAAATATTTTTGGCGTTAAAAATCAACGCCTCAGCATTTTTTGATTAAATACCAAAATTACACAATTTTGGATAAATACCCAAAATTACAATCACCACTCAATTTGCACAAAATAGCATTCAATTGTAGAAACTAAGCATACCACTGCAATCGATACGAAATTCCGGTCACTGACTATCCCGGTATAATTTTCGAAAAATAATAAATAATTAAATAAATACCAAAAATAATTAAATAAATACAATTAATTACCAAAAATACCAACTTATGATGAAAATGCTTAATTGACCACCTGAACAGGTTAAGAAAATTTCCAAACTTATCTAAATAAATAGCACAACTTATCTAGTCTCTAATTTATCCGTTCTAACCACCTAGCATGCACAAACGAATAATTAATCACTAATACATTCTAACTAACCACTTAAATCATACTTAGCATACACTAATCACTCCTTAAACATCATTAACTCTCTAAGCAAATTTTAGCAAGTAAACTCACCGGTTTAGCGTTTCGGTGAGTCCACGATGACGACGACACGGATACAGGCGACAAACAACCATGCGGCTACACCAAGTGGAGATCGGACGGGCTTGAAAATGGGCCTTGAAGTCTCAAAGCCCTTGCTAGCTTCGGCTACTGACCTTGGGTTGAAGGAGCTAGTGCAAGGCTGCTGGTTGGGCTGAAATGGCGATAAGGGTTGGTGGGCGGCTACAGCAGGTCGAGGGGAGGTAGACGGCAGTTGGACGGCGACAATGAGGCTTTGATAGCAACCTTGGAGGCTCAGGGGACGGCGAGGTGGCTCGGGACAGGCAAGACAACGAGCAGAAGGCACGGACTAGCGGGGTGACACGCGACGCGCGACAGCTAAGGCGGCGAGCGGTAGCTCTGGTGGCTTGACGGACATGTGATGGTAAGGAGGAGGGAGCTACTCGGTTTCTCTAGTTTCTCTAAGCTTTCTCAAGCCATAACAATGGATAAAGTGGCCCCTTGAAGAAGAACAAGAAGATAGCTGAAGACTTGAAGGGTCCCTTTTGGCCACAAATATCCTCTTATTGATCATTGCTTGACCCCCACTTGTCTTGGCCGTCATCCAAGCCAAAATGCAGCCCTCAATCTTCCCTTAAAAGCTTCATTGATGCCTCAAATGTTGCACATCAAGGGACCTACGAATTTTGTATAAATTTCTCCCAAATTGAACTAATTTCCCTCCAATTGAATCTAATTTGACGTTTATAAATCCAACCAAGGTGTGCTTGTAAAATAGAACATTTTTCCTCACCATTTGAACCAACATGAATCCCAAAAATATGACAAAAAATGGTCCTCTAATTTTCCCGGACAAAAACTGTCATACTTTGAAATTTTGCTAAAAATCTCGGTTTGCAAAAAAAATTTCGGAGGATGAGTCGCCGTTTCTAAAATAAATCGTGACATGACAGAATTTTCAATTTCTGAAATCGAGTTTAAATTCATGGTTAATTTCAATCTGGCGCGATTTTAGCATGACCTAACATACCATTTAGCTTTTAGAAATCTTTAGTGCAATTGATCTGTGATCGATTATTTTTGAGCTACATTGTACATTTTTGACATATTGGCGATTCTCGGTTGTTGTGAAAATCTTGAGATTTCAAATGCGGACACAAGGTACGAAAACGACAAAAAAATTGGTCTAATGCAAATCGATGAAAATTCTGCAATTAGATGGAATCACCCACATTTAATCACATGGCTCAGTCGAGTTGACTTATCTCTTGTCTCTAATTGATTTTTAACTATACCGTAATGACTCTTACAGACTAGCATGGTTGAGCAATCGATTTCTGGTCAAATTCTCAAATTTATTACGTTAAAATCCTTTAATGGCTTCACTAGATAGACTAGTTATCTTGTGAGTGATCAACTTAGAGAATAGAACTATAGATGCGTCGATGAAAAGCCCGATTCATTCAATTGAAAACAAAACTGGAAATTCAGAATGTCACATAAAGCTTGCAAATAATGAAAAGATGGTGAACTCAGATGTCCCAACCATTAGTGCTAGAGGTCAAAGTGTTGCTAGATGTTGCAGTAGATATTAAAGAAGTGGGTTGATGGTATACAAAGGTAGTATAAAATACTGTGTCACTTACTCGTTGGAAAAGTCATTGTCAAGATTGAGTCCTAAAAAAAGGCAAGTATTAGAAGTAAATGCAATATTGGGAGAAGTGGCAGATATACATTTACTAATTAAAAGGAGGTTATATCGAAATTGGGAAATGAATAAAACAAGATCAAGAGTTAGATCCAAGAGTGGAGAAATCCACTCAATTTGTTAAACAAGAATCATAGTCCCATCCAAAAGGGACACAAGGTTGGAAGTTGTAATAACATAAAATTTAGAAAATAAGGCACAAGATATATGATCCATCACACAAAAGTCTAGAATCCAGGATGAAATGGAATTTAAACAAATAAGTACTTGCTAAAATTACCAAAGGTTGAGAAGAAGATGCGATATTTACCGACCAGAATAACATAAAGGAGTTGTTCTCTTTGTGTAGCAATAAGAGTCAGTGGTAAGGAGGAATCTACAGTGGCAACTACAACAATAGTTGGAGAACCATTAAGTGCGAACATTGTTGGTGGCCAGAATCATTGTGGGGCACTTGTTTCAATAATTCCATTATTTTGGATATCTATACTTCTTAAAACACTTGCTTTCAAGATGTTTGTCTCTTCCATAATGAGTAAAATGTAAAATAGGTGCAAAAGAACTCGTAGACAGAGAAATGCAAACATCATTAAAACGAAGTGCGGCCAAGACAGTAGGATTAGGAATAATAGTATGACTATGCAGAACAATGCGTTGTTGTTCGTCCTTGTAAGAGTAAGGCATATGCTCTATTAATAGTAGGGAATGGATCATATATCTTGTGAGGGAGGAGTGGAAGACGACGGAGGCGATGGCCAAGATGGTGGTGGTGGCCGAGACGAAAGCGGAGTGAGGGTCGCAACCAGTTGAAGGCAAAAAGGGGAAGGTGTGGAGGTTGGACCGGTTCTATGGATTCACCCAGGAACCGAACCGAACCGGCAGTCTAGTTCCCAAGTGGATCCATGCAACTAGCGGGCGATTCCCGGTTCCAATTTTTCGGAACCAATCTTAGCGAGTGGTTCCCGGTTTTAGGTCGGGAACTACCGGCCCGGACCATGTACACCCCTAGTAAGGAGTTGCGGTGACATTTTTGGATCCAGGCGACGGCTTTTGGGCATGTTAGCATTGGAGGATAGGTGACTAGACATGTATAAGATGTCTTAGGGTCAAGATGTTATAGTTCTTGATGAGGGTTTTTGGAATCCTTAGTATACCTACCACGTCTCCTAACTTAAATAAATAAATGAAATACATCAACCTAGTTAATAATTCTGGGTGCGTTCTTTGAGTATCCTATGTCCTAGGTTATTATTGGCCTAAAAATGCTTCCGCATGCTTAAAAAAAATGAAATGAAAAAAAAAATGCATTAATGGTTCTACATTAGCCGTGACATGTTGGGATGTCACATTGATCACAGTATAATGGGCAGATATCGAAGCTATAACTTGTTAATATGTAGATAAAGCCCTATAGATCTAAATAGTTCAAGGAGCATTACGAGGGGAGAAGTGTTCATGAAAATCATTCCTAACATCATCTGACGAGTTATGTCAGAGAATGCAATATGAGATCATTGGTATAGTAAAATAAATCAACCAAGACCTCACCATGCTACTGCAACGTATCCATTGGGGATAATTTGAAGAAGTTGAAACAGGACGTGACAATGACCCATCAACAAAGCATGGTGTACTTTTTGCCTCAAGGCCATGAGCACAACATGATGCCATATTGGATAATTGTCTCCATCTAAAGGAGAGACTAGAGGGGCATTCAGATTGTCATTTGAGTGAAGAAAATATGGTGAAGTTACATCAATCTTGGGACAGATAGTGTAAGTGTCTTGATTGGTCATGAAGAAAAAACTACATCAGGATTGATATTTGCTCTAATACCTTGAGAAAGGACACAAAATGGAAGATCCCAATGAGAACTGATTCAATTTTTCCTGTATTCTAAATGTACATATTTATACACTTTTCAAAACTATATTTAATAAATCTACTTCTACAGCTATGGCAAGTACAACCAAAAGATTGAATAAAACAACTCATGAGATTAGAATGCCACGGTGGCATATGATAACGCTAAGAGGGTAGTTGTATTGTTGATGTGGAAAGGCAAGCGAACCTTTTCGATAGAATAATTGTGTGTTATGTTAAATAAATAAATTTGCTTTTAAGCAAGACTAACTTTAGTTATTGTTGACATGTGACATTTTGTTGCCCAATTAAAAATTGGGGTGAAATCTTGATGTATCGTTTTTCAATAAAGTGAAGTCTGTATATCACGTAAAATAAATTAATTTTCTCTCGATGCAAAATTCTCCCAGCTTTGATTGGTTGTACATTGTTTTGACGTACATTAGATGATTTTTCGTGATTATGAGTAATATGAAATTGTCACACAGAAAATACAACAGGCTTGAAGCCCCCATCAAGATAGGGTCCATCCACTCATAAAGAAAAGAAATAATTTGTATTTAATAGGAAGATTATCCTCGCTAGGCTTTTACGATGACAACATGGACCCGTTTCTCATGCATCCCCTCGCGCTCTCGCGCCAATCCACGTGTCCACCACTTCCACGTGTTCACTTCTCCTCCCTCCTTAAATGTTCAACCCCTCTCGACGCCTCTTCTACGCACTAATCTTCTGGATCAACTCTCTCAAAACAGCTCCCTAGAACCACCGCAACCAGATGGCGGAGCACCACCAGCCACGGCAGCTCCAGATCCGCCCCCATCGCCGGCAACCCGCGGCCACCGCGATCCAGAAGCTCCGGGACCTCTTCTCCGAGAAGGGCCCCTCGACTGCCCAGGTCCTTACGGTCGCCACGCTCGTCCCGCTGGGCGTTCTCCTTAGCCTCCTGGCGGGCCTCACTTTCGCAGGCACTCTCATTGGGCTCGCCGTCACGGCCCCGCTCTTCATCCTCTTCGGCCCGGTCCTCATCCCTGCAGCGCTGACCATTGGCCTCGCCGTCGCCGGTTTCTTGACGGCGGGGGCTTTTGGGATCACAGGGCTAGCTTTCTTCACGTGGACGCTGAGGATGATGAGGGAGCTCCTGCCGGAGCCCGTGGGGGCAAGCCCAGCGGAAAATGCAGGACGCGGCGGGCCATTTGGGCCAAAGGACCAAGGACTTGGGCCAGGCCATCCAGGACAAGGCCCACGGCCCGTGAAGCTGTGAGGACGTGTGACGGGAGCTTGCAGAGGTCGTCGCTTTTCATGGTCGTCTTTTGTGTGCGGGCGTGTATATGAATCGCGGGAATGTGTAGCGTGGTAATAAAAGATCGTGACTTGTTTTTACAGAAGGGCAAAAAGAGAGAGAGATGACACGTATCAAGACGTGAGAAATGAGGCATAGAGATGATGCTGATGCTTTGTTTTGGGATATGTCTACGCGAGCATGTAATCGAATAATATGACTTTACTACAACCGAGCGCTGCTACGTCAAGGTGACATGAACATATGCTTCCTCTCAACTCTTATGTTCTCTGTTGAAACCCGAATTCACAGAGCTGATCAGTGAACTAACTCGGAGAGTCCACAAATCAGAACGCACGGTTCGATTTCAACCTTCCATTCAGAAAAAGAAACAGCCGCAAACAATATATCGTTCCATACACTCGGCCAAACACATCTATTCACAGAACATGTTTATATGACACTCAGAGATGTAGCAAGCTTGATAGGTTTTCATACGATCAGAAACTGAGAATTAACCACACCAACCATATAATATGAACATCATGTGCATCGCGTTTTTCACCAGCAACAGCAAGAAGCTCCACAGCATTTAACAGTCATCCACATGCGAAGGTAAAGGAAGGTGAACAGAGCATGTCGCTGCTTTAGCCTGCAACTCATCCCCGAGACTCCCCAGTGCTCATCAGAGTGTCTAACAGCAGATTGAGGTCCGGATGCTGCCCTTGTGCTTCAAGCCTTTTTGCAGTAGCTCTCACCAAATCCCTCCTGAACCCCATTGCAACAGCCTTGTCGATGACATCATCCATTGGTCCCCTATTCCCTCTGCTCTCCCCGGAACTTGAGTCAGAACCGATGGGAGAGGCAGTTGGTAAAGCATGCGGCAAAATCTGAGCAACTGGCAATTGCGAGTAGTCATTTCCCATGCCAGGGGCTGGAAGAGATGAAGTTCCCGTGGATGAGTTGCCATGTCCTGAGTTATACTTTCCTCGAGGATCAACACTGTTGAAATTGGAGCTCCCTGCTGCTGACCAATGTCCACCAAGAAGTTCTGTATAAGGCCTACTTGTGGGCTGATCATATGTCTCAGCAAACGGAGACTGCAACTGATGGGAAGAAATGAAGGGCATCCCCGGAAGCACATGACTACTTTGGGGATAGTTCTGAGATGGGATGTAAGTAAGTTCATTGAGGTCATGGGTAGGTTCATTATGTGGCTGGGCAGAAGGTACGCCGTACGGTAAACCAAAATCTGGAGCTGTCGGCACTGGATTTGAGGGAAACTGTGGTGCTGGTGAAGACGGAAGAGGAGGACATTGAGGCTCTGGGTGTGAATGAGAAATTAGTGGCTCATGGTAATTTTCATGAAAATTGGTTTGGGGAGCCCCTGCTCTATATGGTAGGGGCAGTCTGAAATCTTGAGGTGTTGGCACTGGTTTTGAGGGATACGGTACTGCTGGCGAAGACGGAAAATAAGGCACTGGAGGTGTCGACTGTGAATGAGAAACTAGCGGCGTGTGGTGTTGCTGATGGCTGCCCTGTGGAGGTAGATTGGGTGGTTGGCTATTCAGTTCTGGCAGTGAAATGAAGTGGCTGGTATTTTGAGCCAATTGGGATGGATGCTGCGGTGGTGTTCCCATTGGTATTGTAGAAGCATTAGAATGAGGTAGGTTAGTAGACAAATATGGAAGCGAAGATGCAAATTGTTGGGAACAGGCACCAGATACTGGAAGCAACTCTGCGGATTGTTGAGTCTTGGGAGCTGCTTTCTGCTGTCCCGAGTTTGTCCGAGTAGAATTTCCCTTCTTTTCCTCTCGTGCTTCGCTTTTTTGGATCTGAAGCTTTAAAATTTGCAGCTGAGCCTGAGCTATGTCTTCTTTATCTCTCAAATCCCGAGTGCAGCTTTGAACCTACCATGTGAAGATATCAAAAGCTCATCAAGAACGTACTCAGTCAAGAAACACCAGAATACTCACTATGTACTATAAGGGAAATGTGAAAAGAACTAGATTTCAGTACAAATATTAGCAATTTAGTATCGGAAGTAAAAGTAACTGCAAAAACAGAGAATTTCAATATGTTTACAAGAAAGGGATCGGTACTACCTCTACTATTGACACTTCATACATCTTAAGGCGAGAATTATTAGCATGCTACTGTCATCAATTTCAAGCAACATGAATATACATCCAGGTGCAGGAACGATTGCCAAAAAGCTCCATTATCAAGTTAAAGTGACTGAGAATAAATTTCATAGTCCATTGTCCATATTTTATGTGCTTTTCGAAGAAACCCAACTCCAAAATCAAATTTTAATTAGCATTCCCAGGCACCACAAGAATATCATTCACAAATCTGAGACAGCTGAAGTTGAAATACCTCTCTCAGCAGGTTTTCCAGCTCTCTGAGCTTTCCATCAGTTTTCCCATGATTATACTCGAGAGATTCCTTCATATCGTCCACAGCATTCTCTAGTCGCCGCGTCCTGGTCTCCAGTTGAGACAGTCTTGCACTAACGCCCTCCACAGCATGAAGTACCGTATCATTGTGCTCCGTCATCTTGCGCTCAATCAAAGAAATCAATGTTTCGTTGAAGGAAACTCTCTCCTTCCTCTGTCCAGGTTTGCAAATACAAAAGTCAATCCATCAAGTTTGCAGTCCCGAGTGCTGTAAGGAAGGCATAACTAAAACCGTTTCTCTCTCTAGTGAGAGAGATTTTTTAACAGCAGAAATAGATGAAATAGAGGGTCAACTTCCACAGACATTTAACGAGATAGTCAAGTTCATATTCAGAAAACTCACCGTTGAGAATATTTTCCGCCACATAAGTAAGCAAGTATCTTAATGAACTCGATCTCATCATCTAAGCTGATGTTTCAAGATCATCCCTTTATAAGTAGTAGAATTACAGAGGATTTTGCTCGAGGGTACATCATGTGCAAGTGGCGAACTTTGAAGATTTTTATGGCCAAATACCAAAGCAACTATCAAAAATTGAAAGAAACTTCTGTTATAAACCTAAGCGAATCGCATGCAACAGCCATTCCAGGCATTTTCACTTAGATCAACTTGTGTTTGTTTGGCGAGCATCACGCAAGAGTTCGTGTGCTGTAGCAACGGGGAACGTCTCGCTAGTTGTTCCATATTCCTCTCTACTCTCTTTCTCTCTCCCCCGATCCCTTCATCTTCCGATCAATTCTTCACTGCGAATCTCCACTTCCTCTGATTTCTTCTCTCTATACCCTCCCTTTCTCTCTCATCTCTAACCAATCGCGGTTCGCATCGCGATTTGGGGCCACTCGCGAAGTCACACCACCCGACCAACAGAGAGGCGAGGCCGAGAGAGGGGCAGGAGGGACAAAAAAGGGAGAGAGAACATACTCTGGAGGAAACAGACTGCGACTGCTCCGGGTGGAAGTTGAAGCTGCAGGAGCCGCGCAGGCGGAAGTCGTAGGCGTCGGCGTCGCTGTCGTCGTCGGAGAACCCGCCGGGCCGGGAGGCGGGGGAGTCCATGATGGGGCGGCGGCCGTCCCCGTACTCCGACGTCCTCATCGATCGGGATCGTCGCGCCAGCCGATCTATATAGCGCGAGAAGAAGAAGAGGCGGATGATGGGGCGGATGATGGGGAGGATGGAGACAACAACGGTGGCCCCGGCGTCAGCTAGGTGCGCTTGATTTTGACCCGACGTTTAGGGCTCCGACGCGAGCGAAACTCGCTGCTGATTCGCGGATCGAGGGGAGCTGGTGCCGGTTGGTACGAAGAAGCCAACCGAGCGATGTCACGCGTCGCGATGGTGATGGGATTGGCGATAATGATGATGATGATGATGGCGGCCCGGGGTTTTACTGGTAGCTCTAGCTAGCGTTCTTTGCTTCGCGCCACTTCTACGTGCGCTCAGGCGAGATCTGTCCTTCGCTCCCCACGCGTAGCGTTTCAGCATTCGAGGGGCGGGTGGCTTTTGATCAGTTCTTCGAGAGTTTCCTTATTTCGACCTTGATGGCTTTTCTTTGACTGATCGAGAAAATGATAGAATTAATTTGATGGATGAAAATCCATTCAACACATTTTTTCGTAATTACTTAAAAAACAAAAAGGAAAACTAATGAATTTTATCTAATATATATTGTCTCATTGAAATATCGTGCATCATTGGAGCATGATCTTTATTTATGGCAAATTTCATTGTTTTGGCTGACGTGTCTTATCACTGTAAGACCCGTGAATTTCTTAAATAATTAGTGTAAAAGACTATTATCATAAGAATTTTAATCAACTCTTAGGATAATTAAGCATCATTTACTAGCACTTTGGAAAGTCTTGGCATAAAATGTCATATCACTTGTAATTAAGTGAATTAGACTAATTGTCCACAATAAATGACTCATAATATGGATATTTATGTACTTTCAACAGTAAAATATTTTATGGGAATATAAATATGAATATTTCAATCTGGAATAGATTTTCCAAATAGACGTTCCTTCAATAAATTAAAAATGAACATACACCTGCCCCACATCAGCGCTTAGCCTAATTGGCTAATGATAGATTGCCATGAGGACTTCGGGCCCCAAGACATGAAGTGGAATGCTATGAGCTTTGTCATTTTCATTGAAAAAAAGAGAATTACAAGTTGAAGATTCAGAAACCCTTTCGAGTCAAAACACATATTCAACAACAGATGGCTCTGAAGATGAGGAGTCGAGCCATGGAACTTCAATCCTCACCATCTTCTCCTCGTACCTAAATTTCACTTCCGCCCCATCGATTCTACAGCTCCTCGGCTCTTCCGACGAGTACGCCCTCATCTCTCCAGCTCCTCTCACTCCAATCCTCACCGTGTCCTTGTCGAAGCCCAGCGATTGGATTGCTCCACCAGAGTTGAGCATGTTCACCAGCCCAATGGGCGCGAACTGGACCGATTTCCCTGGCAATACGGTCACGGGCGAAGCCGTCAGGAGCTCGTAGTTGAATGGCTCCAGAAAAATCTCTAGGCTCTCTGAGGACTTCAAGAGCTTAAGCTTCTTTTCCCGGAACATGTACACCGCGAACACATCTGTTCCTTGCACGGGGATAGGATTCTTGGGATTGTTCCATTCGATGTCCTTAGGACTTGCGTTGCATGACACGATGCGCGAAAACTCGGACGCGCTCTTGTTTTTTCTCGACTTGGGACACCATCCTCCTCCTTGGCAGTTGAACACTCCTAGGACTCCCGTGTACTGATTTAGCATGCGCAAGAAAATGGTATTTCAGTGCTAATTTTCCAAGACATCTTTTCGAGAACTCAGTAAATGGACTAGAGGCAACATTCGTTGTTCTCACCTTGTTGACGTTCCAAATCTTGAGCATGGTCTTCCCATCGTGTAAAGGGTCTTCAAATAAGCAATCTATTGTGGGGAGCGCATAGTACCCGCATCTCAAGATGGACCCATCTGGCAAAACCAGGCGCTTCAGCAAGTCGAAGTTGTGCTGGCCGACCGAGTCACTCACGTAGATCGGCCCTCCGGAGATGGCTCGAGAAGCGGCATGGAAGTCTGCACACGGATGGGTTGATTGGAACATGTCCCAGTCTGGCTGTATGAAGTTGCCCATCCATAAGCTGTTGTAGGCGCAATGGACCATGTGGCACCCTTGGAGCCAGAATGTCCCATTCGGGTCGCCCAAGGGGTCGGTGCACCAGAAATCGTCGCCTGAATGAATTAAGAAACCAACTCAGCCAATAAACTCACAAGAACAATCGAGTTTGCCTCATGATAGCATCAAACTTGATAGACGTACCAACTCGTCCTAGAGATATGGCCTCTGTACCAAGGAACATGAAGTCGTTGCAGTGCTCCATGCTCGCAATGACCCCGTTTCCTTTGAAATGCTTCCTTACCGAAGCAGTGAGTGCTTTGTAGTAAGCTTTAGCTAGCTCAACCCGGCCTCCAAACTCTTCGGAGAGCATCTCCAGTAACTGGAACCGCATTGGCTAAATTAATTAATACATAGATAAAATATCAAGATACGAGCTAAAGAAAGATTGATCCATGGAGATTCTGATGGCCAATTTTGTGTAATTAGGTCACTGCCAAGTATAGAATGTCTGGAAGCTACGCAAACCATTAAAGATCAGACAATTATCTCCGCGGAGTGAGTTTGTGAAATCTGTGCGGTAAAGCATAGTCAGTCATATCAAAATTCAGATGATGAATCCAAATTCACAACCCGACCTATGCGTGGTCAGATAATGAGATCTGACATGCTGCGATATGTTGAGTTGCAAATGCCAGTTACACACCTAACACCAGAAGGAGGTATGCTTAAAAAGAAACCAGAGCCACCGCCCTGTGGACTCATCGCTTTCAACTAAACAACCCTGCAGTCGCAATTAAAATCTCGATGGTACACTCGGTTTTTTCCTCTCATGTTCAATCGAATGGCTCAAGAATTGCAAACCAAAGTTGTGCAACTAGCAATGCAGAACTCATGCGGGTATAACACAGTCGGGACTTAGTCACCATCTGAACTGTTGTTCTGCACCTATACAGTGCATTCGTGAGCTAAGCTAGTCCAAATTCTATTGATGATGAAGCACTCGTTTTGCAGATTAAATTACGTCTCTCTTATGTATGTCAAAATAACCGGAAGATCCCAAGGCATATCAGCTCGCCTGAGTTTTGTTTTGTTCGTGGG
This sequence comes from Eucalyptus leucophloia subsp. euroa, assembly GCA_017140325.1. NCBI lineage: Eukaryota > Viridiplantae > Streptophyta > Magnoliopsida > Myrtales > Myrtaceae > Eucalyptus > Eucalyptus leucophloia. Next base: position 36,608,550 of record CM029478.1, read on the forward strand.
ACCACCTATATTTACCACGAAAGTGGTGACACGAGAAAGAAACACGCATGGAGAGAAAGCAGGATGACTCACGTGGATCACATCAACTTTGACGCCATCAATCCCCACCGACTCGAGGCGGGAGTGAAGCCCCTCGTACATGTCGTGCACCTTCTCCGGCGGGACCAGCCCCACCCCGTTGTTCACTATCTTGTCCACTGCCAGATCCTCCATCGTCGTCTCCAGCCCTTCCGACAGCCTTGGCCTCACCCCTTCGATTCGGGCATGCCCGGGACTCCGGGTCTCAGCCCGCCCCAGTACCCGCACAAGGCGTGCCACACGTACACGTGCTCCACGCTCCTAAACTCTTCCTTAAGGTCCCTGACGAAGGCTCCCATGCCCGTGGCGGAGTCACCTCTCTTGCTCTGGTAGTCCCTGAATTTGTAGTTCTCTTCGAACTTGATGAGCCGGCACGGCATTTGCTCCCCGGCAGCCGTCCGGTTCATGCCTTCTTGATCGGTGATGGGGTCGTCGTCGTGACAGATGGACTGCCACCCGTCATCGATCAGGACCATGCCCGGTGGGCAACCTCCCTCCGCCAACCCCTTCACGCCTTCCCGCACTCCCTACAAAACAGATGAGACGTGTAATGTCAGAACCGATCAGCCTAAACATCGGCTTTGTCAAATATAACACCTTAACAACGACATGAATCGTCACCTGCGGATGCACCGTCAGGTAAAAGGCGTCCCACGTGCACCAGCCGAACTTGTCCACGATGGCGGGAGGAGTCTTCTCTTCGAGAAGCTTGAACGTCCCCAAGTGGAACCGGATCTCCCTGATCGCGTCCCTCACGAGCGCGTAGGGGTCGTCGCCGACGTGCATGTAGAGGCAGCTCCGGAACACGGAACGGGCCACGCGGGTCGACCCGCTCTCCACGCAGACGTCCACGTAGTCGTCCGCCCCGGGTTGCAGGGAGGCCCTGAACGGACCCTCCAGGAGCGGCAGCAGCAAGACGTAAGGGCGGCCCGAGTCGTTCCGGTCGAGGATCATGAGCTGTGTCTCGTGCTCCATGTCCCGGCCGTTGAACCCCACCCAGTGGGTGGTCCACCAGACCTTGAAACGGAATAAGCTCATGAACCGGACGCCCCGGAGCCTGCCGAGGCTGACCACGTGGCGGCATTTCGGGGGGCCCCCGGACTTGAACCCCACGAAGCAGCCGACCGTGACGGGGTTGCCGTCGTTCTTGGCCTTGCCGGAGGAGATGGTGGGGAAAGGGGTGGCGATGATGTTGGGAGGGACGTGGGTGAGGACCGGGTGGCCGTTGGCGACGAAGGTGGCTCCTTCGAGGGCTATTGAGGACGGGACTCGGCCGCCGTCGGCGAGGGAGGCCATGGCGTCCGCCGCGTTCTTGGTCAGGCTTGGAGGAGCCATTGGAAGTAGCTCTACGAGCCGAGTGATTTTTGTGCGGTGCTGTTTGTAAGTTAGTGCGAGCACGAAACAGTGAGCTACGTGCTTGTAGTGTGGGATGAGGGAAGGATCGAGAACGGAGTTTTTATAGTGCGAGGGAGGGTTAGGCGTGGTGAGATGTGTACGGGTGTGTATGGACTCCGAACTGTATTTTTTTTTTTTTTCCTTCGTTTTTTAATGAATTTGATCACTGTGCAGCAGTTCTGGTTTTGGGATTGATGGGGATGGTCGAGGGGATGAGAAAAGTGCACGAGTTGGGGGAACGGAGGCTCCTATTTTGCGTGAATAAGGAAGTAGAAGCTGTATTTTAGTCCTCGTGGTGCTGCAGCACGTTGCTTTCCATAATGGCAGATGGAACTGAAACATGCCAAGCGGCAAACCTTGGACCAACACGCACCGGATGGAAATTTGTCCCTTGGATTCTTCTTGTGAAGTTGGACGTGGATCCGATCAATTCTTAATATGTCATCAATTTGTTTCGATTTGATGGAACAACCTATTGAATAATTAATATGGCATAGTAACTCAATATGTTTCATGTACTAAAAAGTTGAGTCATCAATTTCTCAAAAGCTGTTTAGAAATTAAGGTCCTTTAGTGCCGCACCATACACCAGCATCAAGAATAATTGGATATGCAAGAAAGTAAATCTTGATAGTGCTCATTATGTTCCTAAGTAATAGTCTTGTCTAGGAACATAAACCACATAATCGCATACTTGCGACCCGGGGGGGGAGGGGGTCCACAAAAACTGCTAATTTCCTGGAAGGAATGCTAAATAAAGAGATGCCAATTTTCTTTTGAACTTTATTTGGGTGACTCCTGTGATGTACAAGTTTCTCGACCTTTCCTCTCTTTTCTAGATGTCTCCGCATTGCCTCACCCCCAATTTCTTAACCCTTTAATAGTTCGTTCGGATGCCCCGAAATTCACGCACCTTCCACTGCACTCGATTGAATAAAGCATTGATTCGGTGTAACAATGAAGACCCCTTAGAAATTGGTACGGGTAAGTTTCCAATTAGGAATTTGAAATCCATCATGAGATAGTTTTTCGAATCGGTTTGGAATCAAACCAACCGGGTCCGAGATTGATCCAAGACCTAGTCCTGACTTTTAAGTTATATAACTAATTATTGTATGAAAACATATCATATGAATAATTTGTGGTATAAGAGTTACGGCATGGATAAAATTTCTTTACTTTTAGATATGAAATCCATCTCCACCATAGTTATCTTATCTTTAAACAAAGTTAAAAAAAAAACAAAAACAAAGACCAGTTCCACCGGTTATTAATATTCTTGAATAAAACAAACATTTATGGTAGGCAATAGAGTCCGAATTGATTAACTTCAAATTTTTTACTCAGAGGCTTATCCAGTTCTTGTGCGAACTACCTTAAATCCAGTCTGGCGAGATCATTTCAACACGGATTAATTATTAGTTGAATCGGTCTAGTTGTTTACTCTAGTTATAATTCATCGTAATAAAAATAGATCGTAAACTATATGTACAATGCGATTAATAGGTGAACTGGATTGTTCATTAATTCTAGAAGTAGCTGACTTGTTAATTGGCTTCTAATGTCTGACATTGTGATTTGATTTGGTTTCTGTGAGCCATGAGATTAGTGTGGAACCCGTCGTCCCATGCTGGAAGCCCCTAGAAGCCTCTGTGGCCTCAGACACTGCCCATGCTAAATAGCAGTCGGCAACACGTTTTTAATTTTTTTTTTATTTTTTCTAATTTTGAGATTAAAGTCCTTATCTCATTTCACAGCTTCCACGAAAAACGTGGAAACATATCGAACATGGTAATCGCAGCCGCCAACGATGGCGGACATCATCAGCTTCCCTGCCTCTCGTTTTGCAAATGAAAAATGATACAACCAATTACTGAACTTTGGCCGAAAGATCTCAACTTTTAATTTATTCAATATAATCTCTAACTTTTAATCTAACGTGTAATTTCTTTTCTAAACTTTTGATATGTTTAATATAGTCCATAGATTGTTAGTATATGGATATTCATTGTTGTCATTGAATTTGAATTGATACAAAATAACATTAAATTATTTTATATAATTTAGAGGCTATATTGAATATATACAAAAAATCTAAATACCATGCGGAACAAATTAAATATTTAGGAATCTCATTACACATTGAATTAAAATGTATAAATTATGTTGAATAAATTAAAAGTTTTAGGACCAAAATGTAAATTGAGCTAAAGTTCCAAGCATTTTGTGTCATTATTCCTTTTGTAAATTTATAAATCCGTGGCAAGATTTAATTCTGCATCACTACAACTGTTAATATAAGCTGACTCCTCCTTTAGATTAGGAGGTCTTTACATATTTGTTTATAATTTTCAACGCAAATAGAAAAAAAAATAAGAGGGGAGGTGCATGGACACTTAACCTAGAAGATCGACTGGACGCCACGTAAGCCTAAGGGAGTGCCACGACGGCTTCTCAAAAGATGCCACGTAGCGACGCTTGTTGACTATTACAGCCCCGAATTTCCACGCTACCCGTTGACTAAATAGGGAGGTCCAAATTCCCATGCTGCCCCTAGACAGGTGTTACCGTGTTGGATACTGGACAGTGCCTAGGACATGAAGGACTGTTAGCAGACCGAAGTGATCTGGTAAAAACCTCTTGAATTCTCACCAAGGCCCGCTTCTCCTTATCATTCCACTCATAGAAATAGATCAGTGCATTTTGGACTTGGCTACCATAACGACGCTACTGCAAGCAAGTTATAACCGCGCAAGCTGCACCGCATGAATATTTTGTAAAGGATGAGTAATCAAGTGATAAGAAAATATTAAGTACTTAAAAAATCATACTAACTTTCTTTGAACTCATTTATCAATTGCCATTTGTACACAGTTGACCTCCGTCTGATCCTTAGCTTGGCTTGGCTTCTCTCCTCTCTTGCTACTCTTTCTTCTCTCACTTTAATTTCTTCTTCCTCCTCTCCTTGATCTGTCTCTAGCAAGTCAACCACATTCTCGTTGCCTACAGCGACTTTGGCAACTGGGTCTCCATCCTCTCTACCACCAACTCCTCAATGTCAAGAGAAGAACTCAAATCCAAAATCTTTTCAAGCCAATACCATGACCATGAAGTTGGGAGTTGATGTCGACTTGACTTGCAAACAGAAAGATAATGACAATCAACCATCCTTAATTATTTTAAAGTAGAGTTAGAGCTAGTTGCCACTATCAAAGCAACAATAAATACATAAGTTACAGTCAATAAAGTGGGGATCATAAACACACCAAACCATCCAATGTAAAGATGGTTTTCCAATTACAAAAGTGACCCCACAAGATTTTGCTTTCAGGTTTCTCTAAAATTACTGTCATGATAAAATCTCAATTTATATAATCATCAGTGACTCTTAAACACACTAATTCTCTATAAATAAAATGGAAATAGATAATTGAAGGCTTGTTATTCCACTATGTAACATGACGTATATACCTATGTCAACTAATATCCACTAACTAATATCCATATTCAAAAATTCTTGAGAATTTGCTCTTGAAATTGAATAAGTAAACAAAATGGAATTTGACTCAATTGAATGGTGCCAGTGAAATCGAGCGCTTTATTGAATTAAACGATCAACTTACCATCGAACATTTATCTTTTGGCGATTCGACAATTTTAGCAAAACAAAATTTCAATATATTTCACTTTTTATTATTACGATAATTAATCCCACTTCATGCAAACAAAAACAAAGTCCTCTATATCCGTGGCCCAACTGAATTTTGATACTTATATGGGCTTTCTTTTCAGCCCAAATCGACGTTTTCTTTCATGGCGGAGCGAGGCTGGAGAGCGGCAGACGGAGGACTCCCATGGCGGAGGAGAAGGAGAATTCCCAAGAAGTGAACGAGGATTGCTCTTTCGTCTGGGACGAGGCGTCGCGTTTGTACTTTCACGCCAGGTATCTCCCGCTCTTTAGCAATTCAGCGCTTCCTTCACGTATCGATTCCCGGCCGCGCGAGGAGGACTCGGATCGCTCGACCGGATGCCGAGATTCTCAAGCGTTTCCGGTTCGACGTGGAGAACTCGCCGTCGATTTCGTTGTTTCCGTCTCTTGGACGTTCTTTGCCGCTTCCTTTGGCGAGATTGATTGATCTAATGAACTTCCGAGACGAACTGATTTGACTGTTGAACTGGAGCTCTCGTTTGGAGAGGGAGAGAGAGTAATTGGTGTAAAGAGTCAACATTGCGCGGACATGGTTGTTTTTCTTGACCGCGCAGCCAAGGAAACGTTCCCAGGGTTTCATAGCGTCGCGCTTGGCGTAGAATTGTGCTTATATGAAAGTGTAAGCATAAGGTTCTTGTTCAGTAGAGTGATTACTTCCATTACACCTATTAGATCATCCATGTCCCACGCGAAGGTATGTAATGTCAAGAAATTCCCATTTGCATTGCCGCGAATGTAAGTTATTTGGGTTTTGAGAGAGGTACTGGTACGATTATCATGTATCCGAGATTTCCTTTTGTCTATATCCGAATTGAATCGTTCAAACTTTTCGTTTCTCCGTCACAGTTTTTGTTCTTGTACCTTTTGCAGAACCGGATTTTATCATGACCCTCATGCGGGCTGGTACTATAGCAGTAAAGACGGGCTTTATTACAAATTTGAGGATGGAAATTACGTGCCTTTAAAGCATGAGGTAGTAGATGTAATCTTCCTGACCTTATTTTCCAGGGGGCTCCTTTGGTTCCTTTCTTTCGTTGCCTCTTTGGCATTTCACCCTACAAGGTGCAATATTGATAAGCTTCACTATCCTGTTCATCCAGGTTGATGAACGTGATGGAGGAGGTACCCATGAAATTTTCCTGCAAGATGAATCACACTCACACAAAGGTTGTGATGGAGAGGGTAATTGCTCCTTGATCGAGGGAGTTAAAGTTGAGGGTTGCCACCAAGAGCAAACTATAGTCAACAAGGCCACTCCAGGTGAACCATTTCTTTGTGCCAGTCTTGTTCACATTTTCACTGATTATATAGACTGATTATCATCAATACATATTAGGCTGTAATATTGGCCCATATGAAGCCCCGTGGTTTTACTTTGACATCCTTGAGTGCTTTGAGCTGCTTAGTGTTGCCAATTTTTTGTAGCACTTTTTGAGTTTAGGTATGTATTAGGTCTTTATTGAAGCTGAGTGATTTTGTTTTGGGACCTGTTGTGAGCTGTTTTCTGCTTAATGTCGGTATAATTTAGCATTTGACTTTACTGGAGCTCTTCACTATGGTCTCAATTGAAACCATATGTCTTAGCTTGTGCACGGCTTCTCTGTGTGTTTAAGAAGTTGCTGGGACTATGGAGTCACGTTGTATTTATCCACGTCTGTGTGATATTGATTCATGACTCAGTGATAACCAATGCCAATGAATCAGCTCATAAGGTGATACTGTTGCTAACAATACTTTCACTAAGTATCATAATTTTTTTTTAAATTATTTTTGGTCGGGAACTAAGTATCATTGTTGAAAGAACAATATTTTCAAGTTGAGAGGACCCTAGTGGTTAGAGCATATATACCTTTTCATATCAAAAGACTGTTGGCACCTGGAACTTTGTGAGGGTCCAATTTCCCATATTGTTCAGCTAATCAAACATGTGGTATTGTTCTGAAGCCTGATGACTCTCTTGGTCATTGTTGTCTAGCCTCTGCAAAGAGAGAAGTGGATCCCAAGGTGGGGAGGTCTGCAGATTTGCAGGAGGAGTGCTCCTTTATTTGGGATGAGACATCGCAGCTGTACTTTGATGCCAGGTTGCTCACTTAACACTTGATATAAAATTTTAAAAATTCATGTGCTTTCAATTATAAGCATGTGGCTTCTTGATGTAAAGATAATTTGTTTTATTGATGCCAAAAATCAAGATAAAGATCTGCACCTTTTTCCTTGACTCCCTTTTTTATTGCATTGGTCAGAAAGCAAAATGAATAGAAAATCAATATGGGAAAAATGCCACGGTGTTGCTTGTGTTAGATTGTCATCGTCATGACAGGGGCCACTTAGCTGACAAATCTTCATGATTGAATATTAATTACCATTTTATGTTGAATTACTATTGTCATTGTCGAATATTTATGCACAGCTGCACACATATAATCAAAATAATACAATTTAAATTTGTTAGAATATAATTACTTTCTGGCACCTTGATCCCCATCAAATGACGTAAAACCAGGTTGACATGATACCGGAGTGATGTAGAGCCTTGATTCTCTAGGAGATATTACCGGAATCTTCTCATTTTAAAAATTAACCTCAAGAAATCCTGGTTGATCTACAGGATGTTATAACGTAGGAGAGTTTTCCTCATGTTGTTAGGAAGGATGTGAAGTTTCTTGTTTTCAAGAGCTGGGATCATGCTATTAAGCTGATTGTTTTTGCCAACTTAGTCTAGTTGGAGAGGTCTTTGCTGTTGACCTTTGTTTTCTCATTATTGTTCTCTGTACTTCTGCAGAAGTGGGTTTTATCATGACCCCAATGCTGGCTGGTACTACAGCAATAGAGATGGTATATATTACAACTTTGAAAATGGAAATTATGTGCCTCTGAAGTCCGACCTGGTAGACATTTTATTCTTGACCTGATTATTAAGAAAACTACTTTACGTTTTCCTTTACCTTCTATCTTATTTGATTTTCTATATGAGGTGGAATTTTGATATGCTCCTCCATCATGTTACTTTAGGTTGATAAAGGTGATGTGGGTGGTTCTTCCGTAAGTTCCCTTCAAAATAAATCTCATTCACATACACATCATGGGAGAAACAACAATCGCTCCTCTATCTCGAGACATGAATCTGAAGCTTGCCAACAAGAGGAAACACTAGCTGATGAGGCCAGTTCAGGTGAACCATTTCTGAAGGCCAGTTGGTTTATAACTGTTATTGGTAAATCTCACTAGTGGTGACTAAATTTTAGTGGATTTGCAACTAAGTCGTTCAATTTTGATTTAAATTATCTAAAGCACTGAATATTCACTTCTTTCACAATTAATGCACTTTGACTAGTATTTGGCCAATTTACGGTGGAATGTTGACATGACAACCATGTGGCAAGGGCGAGGCTTCTGGAAATACAGACACACGTCAGCCACATCAGCATTTTGCCCCAGATTGGCAGATAATTGCAAGCAAAAGAAAGTGTAATGCTTTGGGTAATCAAAACTCAATGGTCCGATTGCAAAATCCACTAAAATTGAGTGAAAACGGTGGAATTTACACCTTTATCACTTTTGAATGTGATTTTGTCAAGAACTCAAATTGTATCTAGTATTTGGCTAAAGAGAGCACCGTAGTTTTTCTTTGATATCTTCACGATCTCTTAGTTAGTGCTGGTGGATTTTGGGACTTCGAGCGTATCAATCCATGTGATCTTTTAATATGAGGTCTATGAGTATGTAAGGCATGAATGTACTCTCAACATTGAGAATCTGAGATCATCAGCAGCCACTAACTGGTGCTTTTTCAGAATTTTGTTACTCCAACCACCCATCAGTCCGACCTACTATTGTTTAATTTATATCCATAAGCTAGAGCAGAAATTGTTTGATTCTGCCTTATGTGATAGAATCCACAATGTGCATGACCTTTCATTGAACGATTGTCTTTTTAAAGTATAGCAACGTCCTATATCTGCATTGCCCTGATTACATCCAGCTGAAGATATGATATGGCTATTTAATATCAGTTTTGTGTGTGTGTTATATGTTCTAAATTATCTAGATCAGTAAGTTCATGGCGGCCTGTTTTGCAGGGTCTGATTGGCCACTGCCTTTGTTATAATTTTCCCAAGCACACCATTCTGGTGGCTGAATATCGTGATTTTTTGCAATTGCTGTGGTGCTTTCACACAAAACTTGCTTTGACATTTTGTCTGGCCAAAGTGCAAAAGAATTTTTCTATCCATTGATTTTGCTCCTGGTCTATCCCTTTGATGGACTTATCTTGGAAGCAACTGGATTGTACAAGTTAAAGCTTGGTTTTCCAGGTCTGTTCACTAAAATTAATATTGTGTTTTATTATTGCACAGACAATGAGGGTGCTGTCCATCATGCTTCTGAAGATCCACAGCCACCATCAGAATGGTACCATATTTCTGCAGCATGCCTCTTGTTGTAGAGTTTTTCTTCCTGATATGCTGAAGTGGGTATTTTGCTGCTGTTAGGTTGGAGGACACACTGATTGAACTTTATTTGGCTGGCTATTCCAACCAGGCAACTGATGCTGGTGGTGAATCTGGTTATGCAATAACACCACCTGAAGCTTGTGATGGGAATGATTTTACATTGTCATCACCTGGTTTGTTCTAGTGCTTTGCTTCACAATTGGAATAATGGAATACTCCTAAAGAATGACTTACCCTTTTCTTTTGAATCAGATACTAACGATGCTTATGAGCTAGAAGAAGGAGAGTGGATACCGGAAGATTTCCCTATTCCATCTGTTTCAAATGAAGACGCTTTAAATCAAGGTTGCCTTATTACCCAGAATGGCCCATATTTCTTTTCCTCTCTCTCTCTCTCTCTCTCTCTCTCTCTGTGTTGGAGATAAAATATTTCTTGGAGGTAATTAGAGGAAAAGAATAATTCTATGGTCATAATTAAAGAAAGCAGCATGCGATTTTTGAATTAATCTTGACCATTCTGGAGGCGATCAACCTCTTCTTAACTCCTCAACTCCAGTGCTCCCAACTAAAAGCATCTGTACTGTAATCTGTCATTATGGTGAAAGAGCGGGGTCATTGCCTTCTAAGAACTGCGTTCCCCTGTGTGTGACGATATGATGTGTCGCTCTAACCCAGTTTATCATCAGAATTTAAAAAAAGTTAATTATCTTTTTCTCATGATACTGATTGACTGCACTATATTGTCAACCCAGATCTCTTGCAAGATGAGGAAAAATGGCTAGCTCAATATGGTCAAGTCATTCAATCGAAAGAAGAGCCTGTGCTGGAGTTCCCAGTTGTGGATTTGTGGGACTGGGCAGTGGTAAGAGGATCGGGAAAGGATGGCAAAAGTCAGGTGGTTAGGCTAGTCGGCCGGCTCGTCAAACGATCTGCTAAACTCCACCCATCTATGCCCACCGGTGGTGGTTTTCTAAAAACTGCTCCAATATATCAAGTGCGCTTTGATCTGGTACGAGTTAGAACAGGTTTGGTTTTGCCTTATGATTGTGACAGTTTATACAGTTGTAGTGCTTTTCAAGCGGGGCTAGCTTCTTTCTCTTTATAGTTCAATATGGAGGCATGAATATATATTCTAATATGGTTATATTCATGCAACCTCCGTATGGTTTTTGAGGATGTTTACATTCATGTGAGTTTTAGTCGATGATCTCTTGGAATTTCTTTCTTTCAGGAAAAATATATAAGCTGCGGAGTCCCAGTGCCAGCTACTTAGCTTCAGTGACTTCTTATGATTCTTCAAATCCAACGAAAGATTGGGGATTTCCCGAGTTAGTAGCTGGAGGAGAATCTGTCAGCCTTTCGAAATCCACTAAGAATAGTGAATCAAAAAGAGTAGCAGATATGGAACCCAATGAACTTTTGGCATCGCAGAAGGTAACATCATCATGAGCAATATAGAAGGTTGCCATGGATCTGAGTAATGAAAGATTTGTTCTTGCTCAGTTGCTTTAGACTGAGGGTGTCCCTTGATAGTCAATATAGTGTAAATAGAACTTAAGTTTACGTGCAAATGGATAGGCTGGAGGGCCCTTCCAAGTGTCAGATGAAGGACGCTCAATACTTTCATGGCTTAGCCTTGCCAATGCGCAATATTTCTTGCTTCACACCTCTTGCCCCAAAGTATGCATCACATCATAGATTACTGACTAGCAACGACGCAGTTATCATGTCTGGGTAGCCTATAGATCCTGTGCACTATGGGCATCCATCAGCTGCCAGATCTTCATGTCTTCATGGATTATTAGAATTATTTTATTGGAACCGTGACAAAGCAGATATGGTTGTAGCTTTTGCAGTGTTGGCCTTCATTCGAGTTGCTTGACAAAATACTTTAAATAATTTCTCTCGTTTTCTAGAAAATAAGAACTGGTCCATATTTGTCAGAGGTTTTTCTTAGTTCTTTTTTTGGTGGGTGGAGTGAGCAGCAGTGATTAAAGATATGTTCTTTCTCTTGCATGAGAAAATCCACATGATATTATATGTAACTTGTATGTAACTTAGGTGTAACTCTGGAGAAGGCAGAAGACCTATATGAACCTACGGAAACAACATAGCCCAGAATTTAATCTGCAACATCTAGGTGCAACTTGTAAGACAGTGCAACAGACTGGTCTATAACCTTGTCTGAAGCAACTTTGACAACCAAAAAGTTTTGGCTTGATAGATGAAAAATGTAGACTACTTGTTCGCGTTCTTCCCTTTTATTGGACTATAATGGTGATTGTATGGACCTCGTGATAGAGATGGTCAGTGTTATGAAATACTTCTTGCTTTGTTGCCAGTATATAGGACCTGGATACAAGGATAGAGCTGCTGCAAGAAGAATGTTGTATAATGGCTATGGCGTGGGGCCTGGACAAAAGAATTTGCCATCTTGTGGTGATGATGTAGGATCTTCTGGAACTTCTGTCTCTACAGAAGAAGCCGCAGCTGAAGCCCTGAACATGTCTTTTGGAGCTGGTAGTTTTGCCAGAAAAGTCCTCGAAAGTATGGGCTGGAAGGAGGTAATACTACAATGCAGACTAACACATTCTTTTTATTTTTTCACAAGTTCCTGATGTGAAGGAAGCCTTGGTGCAGCTGTAAGGTTGCTTTGATATAAGTCCATTTCACTTTGACAAAATAGCCTCTCTGCATAGGATTTACTCTGTGTGCTTCAATATTTTGAAACCAAATGGAGGAGGAAGACATGTTCATGTAACTGCCGCATGGTTCAACCGAGTTAATTCACAGCCAGTGCCAGGACAATATGATTGACAATGGATGGTTTCCGGCATTCATGGGCCTGTGCTGGTGCTCATTGTACATGCAAGGGGAGCTGAAGGTCTTCAAACATCTCTATCCTTGGCTCCTTCGGTGAGCCTGAACCCATGTAAACATGGCAGCAGGCTCTCAAATTTAGTATATACAGGACCAAAAAATTTGAACTAGCGATTGGGATTTTCTCATTCAACCCACCTTCAGCCCTGACTGGGCGCAAGCCTGCTTCCGGTTGGACAATTTCAACTGGTGAATAATCTAGTTTAATTAGGCTTGACATATGCGTGTACTGTCTGAACCCAATAATTCTGGTCACTTTCACTTCTTTCCTCAATCTTCGTCTAAAACTGATTAATCAATAAAAATTAACTCTCAAGTCACAAGATCTTCTTAATTCAATTGCATATACTTCCCTGTTTATCTGATAACAAGTCCTATGTGTAACTGCAGGGTGATGGTCTAGGGAGGACTGTGAAGGGTTCGGTTGAACCAGTTCAGGCAGTTGGGAATGTTGGCAGTGCTGGCTTGGGCTGGCCTCAAAGTAGTAGAACAAAGCGTCAGTGAGACAACTAGCAAATACCCTTTGAACAGGTAACTTCGAGCTTTATATCTTTTAGATCTTGCACTTAATGTTGGGTAAGTTCAGATGCAGCACCACGAGGGAATAGTGGAAAAGTCCATTTGACGGTCAGACAAGTGGAGAATCTTGGGTGAACCAGGATGAACCTTACCTATCTAGCTACTCTACTTCAAAGGGTGATAGAAACTTCTCCAGAAGTTTTTGAATGTTAAAGCCCCATTTTTATTAAACAACAGTCATGCTTTTCCTTAAAACATGAGTGTTACTGCTAGCTAGCATTGTCGAGGAACTTCATCACACCAACTTAGTTTTGTTTCTCTACTTTCTCTAACCTTTGCCAATAAACATCCTTTTGTGGATCAATCACTGCCTTGATGATATCATTCTGTTATGGTAAACCCCATTTTCCATTTAAACTTGCTTCGAGCTGAGTTTGGTAGTTAGATTTTTCGTACATCATTATGAAAGATTAAAATGCACACAAAGTTGATCGTGTAGCCTGCTTTTAGCTTTTAACTTTTAACCTTGACTTATCTGTGGAATTATATTGCAGATAACGTTGATGCACATCTACTTACAAATGCGGAGATGGTCTTATGAAGGCAGGTTGCGTAGTTGAGATTAGTGGGCATAAAATGTACATATTGACGAAGTTTGCCATTTTTATCTAACACGTAAGTTGATGCTGATTGAATCGAAATGGCTCTTGTGCAGAATCAACAACAGTTTTGCCCCTCACATCTTTTGTGAATACCACTTCTATCTGTATTTGAAGGAAATGACTTCTCACAATGATTTTACGTTTCCTGTGATGGATGGTGGACATATCTAGACTAGGGGAATGCATAACATCTAGTACATACAGTATGGCCACTGGCCATGAGAATAGTTTGGTAGGTCTACACATTTCCGTCTAACCTTATCGTTTAATTACAAGGGAATACGCACTGATAATTCCTAAATTTCATGTGATGATTTCCTTGATTCTCAGAGTTACAGGATTGATTAAATCTGGTATCTTGGGGTTTTCTTCGGAAGATGTATGGCGTTGGGTGGATCCGACCAAATCCGACCAAATCCGACCAAATCCTTATAGGCCTTGAACCATTGTCTCGTCTTAGGTAGTGTTAGGCCTTGATCCATCCGACAGCCATTCAGCCGGAGTGTAGTGACTCTATAGGGTTTTTAACAGTTGAGCAATATTTGCGATCTTTGTATTTGACTAATAATAAAATTGTTACTATTTTATCTAGTCGTTTTTTCCTTTTACTTACCTTGTGGAATACTAGTAAGTCACAAAGGGAAAAGTGTGATCGATGAATCGCAGGGGACTAAGTGTATCAAAATTGCTACGCTTTATATACATGGGGCATGGATCAAGATTTCTTGAGAGTGCAAGCTGGGAACATATACATCAATTTTTCGTATTGGTTCACTAGTTAACTACTAAACAAGAGTTTGAAGCTCTTTCATCCGAACAAAGTGGTTCTGTCCACTCTCTACAGTGAATCCACTCGGGAAACATTTGGCGAACACATGATTCTGTCTTGCTATAATTCTCGAAATAAAGATTTCCAATTTCAACTTTTTCGTCGCACCCAGGATTTTTTTATTCATAGTATTCACGTAATGACAATTTACAGGAATTCATTGAGGTTCAAAAGTAATGTCGGTGTGGAGGTGGTATGTCCATTCTTAAATTCAAATTGCATGCTTCGAAAGATGTCCCAGAGGCTATAAACCTAGTAATTCTTTAAGTTTAATGTTTGGCTTAAGATACTCCCAAAATCGGACTTCCTTTTGGATTGATATGCTCTTGGAGATGAAGACAAGCAACCTTTTGTGAAGAATCTTGCCATACAAGGGCCAATCAAAGGAAAAATAAGACAAATCTTTTCATGCTGTCTGCTGCTTAGCATAGATTAATATTATCCTATTAAATTGTTAATAACTCAGAGCTAATTAGTCTGCTGCTAGAGCCAATATTTGGTGAAAGACATAGAAGATTCTTGATTATGTCCCCTTTTTCTCCGTGATTGGCTCGTGCTACGTGAGCCCCACCTTTTTTTTTTGGCGCCCCCTCCCATACTATGATTTTGTAGATGGCACGTGTGACTTGTATATTTCAGAACGATACAGATTTCCTTGTAGTGGACTTTATTTATCTTCCATGATGGAAAATGCTCGGTTGACATGATTGATCTCTCGGAGAAATTGTAGGGCTTGTCGGCAGGTCTCATATTCGGCTTTATTGAACTGAATTAATTCAAGTTGAACATTTTAGTTTTGAGGGGGACATGATTTAACATTGGGACCATAAGGTCCTTGAGGGTTTTTGATGAATAAAAGCTTTTGCTTTATGTACTTCATTTGTCTTTAATGTGTATGTTGATAAAGAGGACGATAATCCCATTTTCTTTCTTCGCTTAGTTAGGTGCTTATGATCTTGCTTTAGGTAGTAATTCCCTTCTCAAAGACATCTTTCATTTAGGAGGAGAATCAATTAGGAGATGGGATGTAACTTTAGTTGTCGGGACAAAAACTAAAAATGGTTCTCTTTTAATTTTGTTTTTTTTTTTGACCAAACTGAAGAACGATTTGACTTCACCATTTCCTTTTGGCCATTGGTTTTGGTTAGAAAATTAATCCACGAGATTTTTCCCCTCGCTAATCATGTAACTGCATTCTGTGAATTTCAGCTGGCAATGCATGTCTTTATTTGCAGTAGACCAAGAACAGAATGGGAGGAAAAAGGGTTTATTGATGGCAAAGCTTGCCTGGATGAACAATCCCTTTATGTGTCAAACATTAAGAAACAAAACAAAACAAGACAGAAGAATGAAGTATATCGGTTTTTTTGCCTCAGAACTTTTCTGGAGACAAGACTGTTCAAGGTCTCAAAACTATTATGATTCTTTCTCTTGAAACCATAGTCATAATCATATACCCTACTTCCTTACAGGCAAGTAAAAGCACCCTTCGCTTTTGAATCTTGGTGAGCTGCCCTTTCGTGCTCAACAAGTGAAAATGGAAGCACCAGTGCCCTTGTAATCAGTCTGCACCTCCACCCATTGAAGGGTCTTGCAACAGGAGATGAAAGCAAACAAAATCAAAAGGCCAAAGATCACGTGAAGCTTTGGAGGATTGGTGCTTCAAGAAGCTGTGGCAAACGAAATAAAAAGGTGTATTCAAGTTGGGAAGCAAAACGGGTCCACTTACAGTACTCCAATTGGTGACGGGTCAACCTCAGTGCTCTCTTTTAGTCTGTCAAACCTCCAACAATGGCCATCATTTCTCCAAAGGTATAAGAATTTGGACAAAAACCCTTGGCCAATTTGAGACAAAAGGAGACGTGGAGGGACAAGCTTTGGCACGCACCAAAAGCAATTTTGTCTCTAAGAATTGATGGCACACACTTTCCTTTTTCCTTTTCTCATGCACATATGGCCCGAACTCTCAACACATGTATGTATGTGTGTGCTTGTTCCATATAATTATGGGTTCTCTAGATATGCACGTGTAATGGAGTGGGAAATTATAACCATTCTTTTGGATGCTTCAATTGTTTCAGCTAGTTACAAACTTAAGGGCCAAAACATTCTTGAGATCTTAACTGTGTCTCTTTCACAAGCAAATTCCATCTTGATCCCATTGGACGAAATAAGAATGTTTGATGCTTGCATTATGTCTATAGAAATAATGAGAAATGGTATGGAGTTTTCACACTGCATTTGTTGGATGACCGTGAGCCAATTTAATGGCTTTAATAGAAAAAAAGATACATCCAGAACTTTTACTCGAAACTTTGCTTTGCTAGGTGTGATGTGACAAGTTAATTGTCTTAACTTTTAACTCGTCCTTTGAATTTCATTTGTGGGGTAACCTAATTTTATTTGTTTCAAAAGGCGCATCATGAATTTATGGGCCAATCAGTGTGTTGTACCTACAAAACAGAGAGGAATAATCCAATCCTTAATCATCTTGTTTGTGTGAATTATGAAGTTTTAAAACTTCATCAACAAGATATATCTTGGTAAAGTTGAGAGAAGGCTTAAAAGTCCAGTTACTCGATGCGTTCACAATGATCATATTTTTACCATTCAAACCCAAAATTTTAGCATAATTCTCATATCATGATCTCAGTGTTATCATTGCGTATGATTTTCCTCGAGCGTGTGAATGTGGCTCCATTTTTTTCCACGAGATCGGAGCAATAAAGTCAAGTCATTTGGGAGACAAACCGCGCTCATGTCACATCCAACTAAATATTACATCTACAATAAAAAGGAATGTGTTCAGAAATAGAGTAATGACAGTCTCTTCACGTAATAGTTACGCATTTCAATACATGGAAAGAAGACATGAAGAAAGAGGACAAAAAATCACTAAAGAGTTCACCAGGAGAATGGCAAGGGCCGCAAATAAGGGCAGACAGTAATTATTGTGACGAGTATAACGAAAAGACTCTGGATAGAAATGGAAGCACTTTCACATTAGCAACACCTTCATATACGTGTGTCTAAAAGCAAATAAGTGTGTCTATGGAAAACAACGTATCATTTGTCTCTCAGCAGGGTCAAAAGACAATACGACAATGGTGCAGCGGAAGAAAAAGGGTCACTAACAAAAAGTGCGTTAGGCACTCTGACTTACTTAGGGTTGTGTGTTCATTGGTTTGAGGCTTACGCCACAATACACATAGGGGAGCCTGGTCAAACAAACGATGGACTATATTCAGAACATTATAAATCCACTGTATGTGCCTGGCTTCTCTCTGCAAAAACTGGTGTCTCGGTTTGTGGAGCTTTTGAGCTGCATCTTCATGAAGGAGACTTTGAGGTACTTGGCAGGAATCGCAGGCCCGAGCGGGTATGGCTCTAATGCCACCGCTGAGCAAGTCACTGTGGATTGCTCTTGCTTGCTTCCTTCTCACCTCACTGCCATCATCACAGGTTGGTTCGTCTCTGATCACACTCTTGCTCATCTCCATACAAAAAAACAGGAGTTATCTTCTGGTTTCTTTTCTATTCTTTGTTGGGGTGGGGAGGCTGTTCATGACACTCTTTTGCTCCCCATGGGTTGGAGTCTGCTTCTGCTTTGAAAGATAATTCTCTTCTTGCTTGACATCTCTCTCTCTCTCTCTCTCTCTCTCTCTCTCTCTCAGGGAAGAATATTGTATAGTTTCTTATGGTATTTTCACTTTTATGGGTTGGAGCCTACTGCTTCGAGAGATAATTCTCTTCTTGCTTGACATGTTTTTCTTCTTCTTGCAAGAGTTTTAGAGCGCTCTCTCTCTCTCTCTCTCTCTCTCTCTCTCTCTCTCTCTCTCTCTCTCTCTCTCTCTCTCTCTCTCCATATCCAGGGAAGAATATTGTATTGTTTCTTATGGTATATTCATTGTTATGGGTTGGAGTCTGCTTCTGTTTTGAGAGATAATTCTCTTCATGCTTGACATGTTTTTCTTCTTCTTCAAGGGCATTTTAGCTCTCTCTCTCTCTCTCTCTCTCTCTCTCTCTCTCTCTCTCTCCACATGTTCAGGGAAGAATATTGTATTGTTTCTTCACTGTCATGACCTTTTTCTCTGCGAATTTCGAACATTCCTAGCTACATTCGAGAGCAAATCTATTTGGCCTCTAGATGGATATAATTTGTTCGGCCAAATCAGTGGCACAAACAGCTCTATCAACCATAATTACATTAGACAATATTACGCTGTGTTCAGACAATAATCCAGCGATGGAGAAGCTGAGATGGATTATCAAAAATATAAAAAGACATGCATAGTAATGGATTGATGGTGGTTCTCTTTTTTGGGTGGAAATGTAGAAGGATATGGTTTTTTTTTTTTTTTTTTTTTTTTTTTTCTGAGGATACTTTTCCTTCATTTTCTTCACCAGATCAGTTGCTTTTTGTACCATATCTGCTAAGCCTCCTAGCATGTGCCTTCCTCTTTTTTCTCCATTTGAAAACTCCTTCACATTACAGATGTTATTAGACTGACATCTATGTTTTCCTACAACCCAAATCGCTTGCTTTTATATAGAGAAGATCAGAAACTGATTTTGCCTTTGTAATTTGGGTCGTGAAGGGGCTACATCAGGAATTGGAGCAGAAACGGCGAGAGTGTTAGCCAAGAGAGGGGTCAGAATAGTACTACCAGCAAGGAACTTGAGAAAAGCAGCTGAAGTGAAAGACAAGATTTTGCAGGAATCTCCAAACGCCAAAATCATATTGTTGGAGGTCGATCTCAGCTCCTTCACTTCCATTAGAAGATTCTGTGCCGAATTCTTGTCTCTTGGGCTGCCACTGAATATACTAATGTATGCTTCCTACTTTTGCTTATAATTAATATTTCCGCACTGGCATTTTACGTTTCAATAAATGGTAATGGAAGATGCGAAATGTTTTTTTCCAGAAACAACGCGGGAGTATTCTCCCAAAAGTTGGAGTTTTCGGAGGAGAAGATCGAGATGACATTCGCAACGAATTACTTAGGTAATGAATCAATCTCCTATTGAAACAGCACAGTATCTAAGTTGAGTTGATTACATGCTAAAAACCTTTTTTCTAGTTGATTTACTTATCTTAATCGGGTTCTAATTGGGGGAAATCATTTTGGCAGGACATTATCTACTGACGGAAATGCTGCTAGAGAATATGATAGAAACGGCGTCACAATCAGGCGTAGAAGGAAGGATCATCAACGTTTCCTCAGTCATTCACAGCTGGGTGAAGAAAGATTCTTTCCGCTTCACGCAGATTGTCAACCCCAAAATGTAAACAAAACCCGATTCATTCAACTTCTCAGTAACATAGGAAAAAGCTAACTCATCGATCAACTTTACTTTGTTCGTGCAGTTACAACGGCACGCGTGCGTATGCTCAGTCGAAGTTAGCCAATGTTATGCACGTCAAGGAAATGGCAAGACAGCTCAAGGTACAAAACCTCACTCAAGTCGTGTTAATCCCCTTCGATTGTGAAAACACGTCTTGTGAAAACACGTCTCACAACAGAACTCACATGACAGGCAAGGAATGCCAGGGTAACCATCAATGCGGTCCATCCAGGCGTAGTGAAGACTGGAATCGTCCGCGCACATAAAGGTTTTATTACAGGCAAGGCGCTTGTAAATTCAACTGAGTAAAAAGAAATTTCTATTCACGAGCCCAACAAATTTCTAGTTGCCACATAATTTATCTTATAATTTGACAATTACAACTCAAGAATACGAAATAAACCTAACCGATAAAAATTTCTTGATGCAGATTCCCTGTACTTCATTGCATCCAAGCTACTGAAGACTATATCGCAGGTTTGTGTTCGCAATTCACATATCGTGCGTGCGCACCCACAGAGAGTAATTCAGGCTTGATTGTAACGAGAGCTGACTTTGTGATTGCAGGGCGCATCAACAACTTGTTATGTCGCTCTGAGCCCCAAGACAGCAGGGATCAGTGGTAAATACTTTGCAGATTGCAATGAAAAAAACTGCTCGAGCCTAGCAAACGATGAACGTGAAGCAAAGAAGCTATGGAAGCAGACAAGTACATTGATCCAGAAACGACGTCGACGATAGATAGATATTCTATGTACCTTTTGTAAAGTTACAGCGGTTAGGAGTCATGTATATAAGGTTATGTATTCAAGACTACAGAGGGCACACACAACAGTAGGCTTATTGGCGGGGAAAGCACAAGCGAATGAAAATAAAAAAGCTACTATATTACAGTTGATAAAGATAAAAGTCCATTTCCGTTCATTTCAGACTTCCCTAAACGCAATTCTTCACCTGAAACTTACTCTGGATATAGCATAATTCTCTCAATCTCCACCATCCAATCATACAATGAGAGCATTTTCACGGAATTTTCCCATATATCAAGTCCAAAGGAGATGTACTCCAAAGGAGATGTAAGAACTGCTTATTTAATCGAATTGTGTATATTCAATATCTAGATCGACATGGGTGGAATCACAGAAAATTCCATAGATGAAAGATTCATATTCATGAGTGGAACCCGTTAAACATGTAGGGTTTTGGCAGCGCTCACATGTAGTCAATGGTTAAAAAAAAAAAACACTAGAGAGCTCAAATAAAACTAAGTCAGGCTTGCCTAAGCTAACTTTTGTGGCATAGGGAAGCTCGGCATGTCATTTTCATTAAGAAATATAGGAAAGCTAAAGAGACAGAATCGTCCTGTAAACTATGATAAATGACTCCACTACTCAACCAACACCCCGTGCTTTCAACTTTTGTTCCAAAACAAGCTTTGCTTTTTTTGTCCCTGTCGCTAGCTTTTCATGTCACAGAAAAACATCAAAATCTCATTACGAGCCCTATAAGCTTACTAACCAACTTCCAGGAAGCCTTTCATATCGTCAGTAATAGAGCATACGCATGAATTTGTAACCACAAAGAACCTAGTTTAGCCACTTAATAAGCTGCATGAACGCACTCACTTTCTGAAAATTTCTCACCAAGATCAACAGCGTACCTAATTTGATGCATTACTGTCAGATATTGTTTGCAATAGCCAAATCGTTATCCAATGAAAAGTGAAAATATTGAAATGAATATGTCAATGCAAAGAACATGAACAAAGGGGTTTGGTATACAAAGTGAGATAGCAAGGAAGCTAAGGTGAATGAAGACAAGAACTACAGAGAACAATTCATGTTAATTGGCAATGAACAGCTTACAATCATGTCTTGACATTAGTCAAAAAGAGCACATTCCCAACAAGGTAAACAAGCCTACCCTCCTAGATTCCAGGAAACTGCAGTAGGTAACCAAGAGAATACAAGGTAATTGTAACGCTCTGGCCCACAACTTTCCCTGATTATGCATCGCCTCGACATGTTCTTTTGGGTTAGACCAATCACATGAGTGCCTCAAACCAAAAAATGGGGACCTCATACAGCCCGATACGCCTCATAAGATGCTCCATCATGAGATAAAAACTGTAAAATCTTCTCTTACACGTCAACTGTCAGGCAACCTCTCACTGATAATAACTTGATCCTGTCACAAGATGTGACAAAGAAGGGATGAACAATTACTGGGAAAATGTCTCAATCCTTATTTCTTAACCTGAAACAGACAGACAATCATGGAGTGTCATAAAATCTGAACAAAATCTCATGAGAAAGTCCAAATTTTAAGGTGGGGAGGAGGAAATGGAGTCAACAGGCACTAACAGAGAATTGAGATATTTCATTCACATAATGTTAGCCTTCAGCAGGGTTACTATTTTGGTTTAACAAGGACCATTGTGACCATGACAAAAGGGTAATGACATAGGAAGTCCATAAACTTTTTCCAGTTATTCAATGTGGCCCTGGGACTTTTTCTATTCCATTTAGTTCCTGAACTTTTCAAAATCGATTCAATGTCATCCTTCCATTATCCTAGTCACGTGCTTTTGGCTGCATAGCATGCTGCCTCAACAGTGAGTTAACAAGAATAGTAACATGGGTGCCACCTCATTTCTTTTTTCAACCTCTTATATTTTCATATCTTTATTCTCTTCTTCTTCTGTTGCTGCTGCTGCTGCTGTCCTTATTAATCTGCCCCTCCAAGATCGCTGCCATTACAGAAAGTGGCTACCAAAGAGCCATCTAACCATCACTAAGGACCTGCAGCACAGCTCATTCTCTATAGATAGTAAAATACCACCATTGACGGAACCCTGGGTTGACAGACCTGTGATCCCCCCCAACTCTCTGTTCAAATGCACCAAAAGTCGTGTGACCACAAATCAAGGACGCATGACCAAGATTCTATGTCACCTGACCACAAATCAAAGTCACGAGGCCAAGATTCAATGTCACACGACCCTGATTGATGTCACAGGTCTCTAAGAAAAGAAAGATAATTGAGCTTATTCTCCAAGCCAGAGCTCGAACTGATTAGTTCCTCAATACTCATTCAAGACATTCAAAATCTGGAGAGCCTTCCTGTGCTTAAAGAATGAATAATGTTACCGAGTGTCTCATTCCGTTGTGAGAACAGGGTCAAAATTTTAGGACATCCAGGAGATCTGCGCCATCTAATTTCTTCAACCAATCATGCATCTTCACCATCTCTATAGGTGGATCATCAGAGATTCGTGAGGGTGGTCAGCAATGGTCAAGTTCGGTGGTCGTGTTTGAGTCCATGGGTGGCAGTAAGGGTGGTGGCTGCAACGTGGGGGGGGGGGGGGGGGGGAATGTTTGTGACATGGAATTTTTTTACAAAACACGACATTGAACCAAGTTTGAAAAGTTCGACAGGGAAAAGTTCAGGGATATCCAGTATTACTACCCCTTAAACATAAAATACCAACTGAAATAGAGAACCTTGAAAAGTTTATATGTAACAAAGCCAACTGAGGTACCACCTCCTTCATCAGAAAGTACAGATATGAACAATCAATCCTATTAAATGCAAAACATCCTGCACAAGCAGCCATCTCATTGAAAAATGGCCCCCAATCACTATTCCCAGTTTTTATCCACCACCAAATTGATAATAACATATCATCTCACTTTCCCTTGCACTTTTTAAAGTGACAAGTGATTCCCATCCTATTTGTTGACTGGTAAATGAAAGCTCCAAAAGTGCTGAACCAGGCACCCCTAAGGAAACAACCAAATGACCAAACCAATAGCCATCACCAGGCTTATGTATTACCACTGACATCCACATGGTGGCTAGCAGTTGGGCATTTCTCCCGCTTAATCATTTACAATAATAAAATAAAAATCTTGATAACAAATCTCGTTAATTTGCAGGTGGACTCCTGTATATGAGAGTGTTTCACGCAATTCGGAAAGATACACCTCAAATAATCCCTACTTACTCAGTATGAACCGTTTAAGCTCACCTTGATATTAAAAATTTCAAACCGATAACAAGTAGATGTTATCAATTTGACTTTTGAGATTTTTGTTTCTTGGGGTCAGAATTTTGGTTTTTAGTTTAGTTATTAGTTTGTTTGAAATTTTTATATGAGGTTTGTCCAGATATATAAGTTGTTGAAATGTAGTTTAGATTGAACCAAACTGAACCACGAATGCCCCAAAAGTATTTCCTAGCAACTCAAATAGACATAACATCGAAAATTCTATCCAAGAATACCTTCGAGATGACCGGCGAACAGATGATGCGGATCCTGAAGATGTTGCTATTCTAGTGCTTGTACCACGGTTCACTTTCTTAATGTCTCTCTCAACTTCCCCATATTCAATTTCATAATACTTCTTCCTTGCTGGAGACTCACTAATTTCAGTTGAAACTGAGGTAACTGGAGCAGACAGAGAATTTATTGAGTACTCTTGATGAACTGTGGTTTTTGATGGTGAGGTTCCTGTACATCATAAGATAATAGTATATTTGCGTTAGTGCAAAATCCACTTGGAAAGGAACAAACAGAAGAGTAGTCAAATGTCACAGAAGGAAAACCACGACATTTATATGAACGAATAGATGAAGTCAGGATACATGCTGGTGTTGGCTGCTCAGATCTATAGGCAAAAGGTCTGACATGTGTTGACAGTCGTAAAAGTCAACCTCAGATGCATAAAATGTAAAGGAAACAAGAGAGAAATATGTACCCTGTGTCGCAAATTCTTGAAACTTCCTTCTCATAATCCTCACAAACTTGTATAGATCATTGCTTTTGTTCAACTCATGAATCAATTCTTTCGTCCCATCCAATGGGGGATCACATTCCAATACTAAGACAATCCAGCAAAAGAAAAAAAGTGGGTCAGCAACTTCGCCTATATTTTAAATGTCCAAGCAAAACATCCAATACCAACAACCAAGCCTTACAAGTATACGTGTCATTTGCATGACGAATGGTGAAAAAGTACATGTTGTGTGGATTTTTTATATCGATATTATTGAACATGAACTTCACCCCTACAATAACAACAGAAGTCAGGAGACCAATCACGCAAGATAAATAAATAATGGTGCCACCCACATGCTTGCATTTACCATTTCCACCTTCAATTTGGAAACCAAGAACCTTATTGTACCAAGAAATTGCCTCTTGTATATCCACCTTTTGTCCAATTCTCTGTTCATTCTTTTCTTCACATGCTGTCAAAGCTTTCAATGAACAGAGTAACATGCAATTAGATGGAGAAAGGATCAATGTTTTAAAGGAAATGATAGACACTTAACAGTAGCAATAAATCATTATTATACCAAAATAACCAGAAAGAAACAAAGAAAATCAGTTAGACAACACAATAACCGGAATGTTGCAACACATCATGAACATTTTTTTGTCCGGCTGTGTTGCATTTGCTCTTCAGGTTCAAAGTTACATATCTACAATACAAAATACATGTGAGTTATTTAAGATCTGTCAAAATACAATAACATGTTTAATCTAACTGGGGATTCACATCAGGTCCTTTAAGGCCAAAAGGATGAGAAGAACAAGACCCAAGCATTATGAATTTGAATATTCGAGCCAAAGCCAACATTTATACAAATGCAATACATCAATGCAGGAAAAGGAAAATGGGGGAATTCTATGAGATATCGGTTGCACCTAATGCTTATGAGATGTAAATGCACATTCTTGCATTTCCAGGAGAAGTTGTCCTGATGAAATCATAACAATAACAATGTCCCTGTATCAACCTTCCATTGCATCTTTCCAGGTTAAGCAGGCCTGGCAACACAACTGTTTCCAAGTAGTATCCTCAACACAGTACACACACGATTCTGACGCAAGGTCCAAAGTCAGAAAACTAAGTAGTGACCAAACCTCTAGAGAACTGCACTTTAGAATTCTGCTGACCGCACTCAAAGTAGATAAAAGCAAAGATAGAGAGCACACCACTCAGTTCTTGGGATACGATCGCAGCACACTTATCCCTCCTGGCCTTCTGGTCCTGCAAGGATCTTCTGAGATTCTCTTGCCTCGACTTTACGGCACAGATAGAGTCCATAATCGCCATTCGCTTGGCCTCAGCACGAGTCTTAACTACACAAGATTAGATACTAACATTCAGCAAGCAGCAAAAACCGTACTCCCACAGGGTACCCAATCGTTCAAAGGGCAATGGAGAGAAGACTTTGAGTTCGACCGAGAGCGAGAAAGACCACGGCAGCCAAGGGCAAACCTGCGAGCGCTTTGACAAGCTCGTCCTCCGCTTCCTTCAAGCTGCTCTTCAACTTCGACAGCCTTCCTGCGACAAAGGGGAAAAACGAGTCCAGCTTCATCTCAAATTCTCCAATCAATCCAAAAATCACATCGAATTGCGACGGAAGCAGCCCCGAAACCCTAGCCTAGAACGGGGTGCGAACGGCCGCGCGGGCGCTGTCCTAAGGAACCGGGGACGCAGAACAGACCTTGATTTTGGACGGTCTCCCGCGCCTTGGCCTTCGCGGACTGCAGCGACTCCAGGAACGACGACGCGAGTGCGTCGATCTCGCGCTGCTCGCCGGCGATCTCCGCCTCGCACGCCAGCCGCAGGGACTCCATCTTCGCCCGCACCGATTCCCCCTGCATCGTCGGCCCCGCAGAGCGCGCTAGAGAGAGACACAGACAGAGATGAGAGATTTGAATGCGCTAACGACTCCTCAGCCCGCCATTTCTGCTTTCGAGTTCAAACGCGAGAAGCCAGATGCCAAAGGAATGATTAAAAGAGGCAACGGGAAAAAAAAAAAAGGCACAAACAGTGACTCGCGAGCGTGTGACTCAGTGAGTTGCCGAGTTCGGCTAAAACTTCGGCGGCACTGCAGTCGCTGAGCTTGATTGAATCTGCAATTCAAGTGTTCTTGCTACTAACTGGAACTTGAGCTGAATTTTGGATGGAATGTTGTGAAGATGGGCATGGGAGGAAAGATGGGATGTCCAAAAAACAATTGAGATTATTGTAGGGCCGGGGTTCTTGCTAGGCCCTAGGCGTGCCCAAGCTCGGCCATGCCAGATTGGAATGATGAAATTAGTAGGATCTAAGTAAATAACTTCTTTTCAGAATTGCTCTTATATATTATTATATCCAATCTCTTTCGTATAGAAAATTTTAGCATTTAATTTCGGTTAAATCAAATTTGGGCTAAAAAAAATTTGGGCCCAATGCTATGCGCGGGATTCTCAGGCTTGTCCATTGATCAAGTCTTACTGGATAATAAGGCGGATTCCGGTCAAAATGCATCCGACGCAAACAAACGTAAATTTTTGCTCAAAGTGCATAGTGGCCACTGGCTATTAGTGAAATTCACACCTTTTGAGTGGTAATAGATGGGCCGATAGAAGGTACGTCTAAGGAGACACGTTGATTTGGGCCTGACCACGACATTTTGGGAATTTTTGGGCCTAGTCTGGCCTTTTCACATGATTGGCTTAATTAGGCACGGCTAAAGTAGCATC
This sequence comes from Eucalyptus leucophloia subsp. euroa, assembly GCA_017140325.1. Classification (NCBI taxonomy): domain Eukaryota; kingdom Viridiplantae; phylum Streptophyta; class Magnoliopsida; order Myrtales; family Myrtaceae; genus Eucalyptus; species Eucalyptus leucophloia. The sequence goes on from CM029478.1 coordinate 36,635,962, forward strand.
TATACCGATACACAACATGATATGTCACGTCATGATAATGCATTGTTCTTTAAAAAATAGAGAATTCTGACATGTTATGCATTAATTGTGTATTTTTATTATGATTATTTTAATCAAATTAATTTGATATAAATTCACAAATAAATAAATAAATAAGAAGCTTGTAATGAATTTAAGCTAAAAATATTAATACACTATTTGTTAATATTATTCATTATTTCAATTTGACAAATTCAACTTAATTATAATAATCCAGAAAAAAATAACTAATTTATATTCTAAACTCACGGTTCAAAACATGTTTTTTCCCTTTCGTGAGAGGAGAGAGCCCCAAGCCAATTGCGCCGCTATGGGCGGTGATAAAAACATGTTGGAAGAAAAAGAAAAAAAAAAACTTGGGCATAAAGTGTATGTCACGAGAAGTGAGAGTTGAAAAAGAAGAGAACACTAAAATTTTCATTTTCTCCCTTTTATTATTATTATTATTATTATTATTATTATTATTATTATATTTTGACTCCTCATTTATTAAAAAAATTTTAAAATTGACCGCATATTTTAAATCACATGTCGAAATTCCAAACTCGCATGTTGAAATTACAGACTCGTGTGTAGGAAAATGTCGAAAGAATTGATCATTTTCCGACACTTATTAATTGCAGAGAGTGTCGGAAAAGATCAAAGAGTGTTAAAATATCCAACATGATACGAAAACTCTCGAAGAGTGTCAGCGCTCACTAAAACACAACAAGTAAAGTAACCAATCCTAAATAGTTCCCAAAAGCAATTTGCACCGCTCCCACCGTAATTAATTAATTAGCAAGACAACAAGAACAATCGAGAAGGAAAGAGAAAGATGATGGGGGCCTTTTGCTTTGCTTTTTCCATGTCAAAAAAGAGGGTCATCCTCCCTCCCATCATTTTCACCGGCAGTCCCCCAATAACATTCACAGAAGCCCCACCACCACATAACCGAACGCAAGTTACTGCACTTCAAATGGAAGGAAAGAGGAGCACCAACTCTACTTTTTCCAGTCGATTGAGAGAATTCGAGCCTGCTTTTCCCTTGGCCAAGAAGAATGGGCAAGGACTTCCCTTCATGTACGCTTCTTTTTGAGATCCTTCTCTCTTCCCAAGTGAAGGATAAGGACAGGACTTTGTTTTGGCAAGACAAAAGCTGGGTTGGCAAGGACCCTCCTTGCTTTTGCTTATGGCCTTTTGTTCTGGGGTCGACTGCAAATTCTCAATTTTTTTTGTGTTGCAAGTATGTCCACGGAGATATGTCCACTAAGACGCATTTTTGTCATGTCTACTGAGGCCTGTTCTGCAAGTGGGATGAATTTCAATTTTGCAGAGAAGGTCCCTTGACCATGTATGGTGAGAGAGAGAGAGAGAGAGAGAGAGAGAGAGATTTCAAAAGGCTCCAAGATAAATCAGCTAGTATTATTATCACTCAACAGCTCCAAGATATACATAATTTTGCCAAAACTAGGATGATACAATCAGCAAGCTGTCAGGGAAAACAAAAGAAACATCTGAATTTTGTAGCAATACCAATTCAAACCATGTAATGCCTAGCGAAGAAAAAATATATAAATTGATCTCAAAACGAAATGGCTAACAGCTTAAGCAAGAAAGAAAAGGGAAAAAAAAGAAAAACTCTCTACAATCTGAGTCATTATGATCTGATCATGGACATCTCACATTTCTTCCAGGACCTCCATAGTAAAAGTAGATGCCCCAGACTCTGTTCCTCCCTTGCCTCACGTCGTAGCAGTTCGGGTGATCAGCCAAAACGCGTAGGTTTGATGGAGGGATCAGGCTGTTGTCCCAATCCACAACTTGTAAGTTCCGAAAATATGATGACCTCGTGAACCCTTCGCCGGCAAAATGGCCGCTGCCCATCTGCGTGGAGGTGTGGTAGCCTCTCGATCTGGTGTTGACGATTTCGCCTCCGAATTGCACCATGTTCGCATGGCTTCTCAAGTGACTGAACAAGTATGCTGGCCAGTATCCTACAAGTAGGCCTGAACCAAATTGGAGCCACCAGTGTCCGTGCTTTGGATCCTGCAAATAGTGCATTGGCATCATTGGTCTTGAGAGTGACTCGTTTGGATGATTAATAGTTAATTGACATTAGTGGAGTCTAATCATATGATTTGCTACTTTATTGTAATAGCATAATTTATCTCTTCTTGATGGATCTCATTCAGTATCTTTGCTCATATGCAGAGGGGGAAAGAATAAAGAGGCCACATGAAGTGTTCTGCAGTGGTGACTGGAAAAAACAAACAGAATCTTACAAATGATTAATATGCTAATGAAAGGTGGAATAGCTATGCCAGAAAGCTGATTGACTAGTGTGGTCAACTTCATTTATTTAAAAGTGGGACTCATTATGGATCTCATCAGCACATTTGGCAACAGTGCAACTCTTGTAAGATAATTGCTATGCACCGCGCAGAGATTGGCCATATTGATCAAGTCTCTAATTTTTAAGTGTAGGTAAGCAGACCATCTACTTCACAAGTCATTTCAAGATTATATAGAATCTCAAGTTAAAAAGCAAAAAAGCTCCATGTTTTAAAAAGCAAAAAAGCTCCATGTATACGTCAAAATAATGGCATTCAGTTTACCTTCCAAACCATTACACCAATGTCAAATTGTCTGCCATTGTAAGAAGACCTCGGTGAGATAGCAGCTCCAATAGCGATCCTTCTGTTTGTCTGAACAAAGCCTGAGCACAATAGGTTGTAGCAGCCAGTTGCTTGGTATGCATCTGTCTGCAAATTGTTTGCCTCTCAGTTCCTTTTCAAATTTGTTATATACGTAAATTACGGAAAGATATAGTTCGACTGATTTCTCATGTCAGATCGACCCAGCCAGATGATACTTACAGTCCAGTAAGTGAAGAACCTTGGGTAGTTATCTCCATATAATTCCGGACTAACCTGATTATAGAGAATGTTAAGATCATTCATCAGTAACAAACAATAATTCTGGGCTAACCTGTTCTTTTAAATCTGTGTCAAACATTAACATTTTCATTTTTTCTAGGCCCTCATATAAAATTAGAGATTTTCTCTAGTGTTTGTGGTCTGGTTTACAGAATGCAGAGAAAAATAGTGGCGAATGATCAAAAACACTTGCCTGCCATCCAGCTTCGATTGTGTTAAGGTCATTGCCAAAGGAACCTGAAATAACCCATATTTGTGATAAGCTAAACTCGTACTCATCAGTGACCCGGGGCGCCCACACGTTAATGCTCGCTTTAGCTCCGTAGAATTGGTCCCCATTCACGTACACAACTGCATGCTGTAGTAATAAGGAAAGCGATGTTTTTTCAGATTCCTGCTTTATAAAATGCTGCTTATCCAAAGAACGACTATTGAAGTTATTGATTGTTTTGGATCAAAGGTTGTTAGGCCGTAACTCACATCAATTAATGCATGGTCCTCTTTTCAATTATGGGATTTTAATTTTTCAACGGCTCAACATAGACAGTTCAATAATCTGATGATTGGTGCCAAACAACAGCTTCCATTCATGTAAAACTAGGATTAGTAGTAAGCAACAAACGCCTAAATAGGTATATTCAGCTGTATGAAGGATAAAAAGTCAAAAAAGAAGGCAAACACTGTGTTTTCTCCTTTGCTGATTATGAAGAAATGTTTCCAATAGTAGCAATGCCAGAAACTTCTTTTTGTTAAGCAATGTTTCTGACAGTAGGAAAAACAGAGAATTTTGCAATCTTTCTTGTTTATCATATCTGAGTTCATCATTGACAGTTTGACACAGACAACAAAACGCTGCGTAAGCAGAGACTCGCTCACCTCATGACCACTGCCCGTTGAGTCCCTTCTAACATGCCTCCTCAACTTCCTTCCAAACCTTCCAATGGAACTTGCCCTGAGCACGTCTCTCTCTGTGGTTCTTCTGATTGGGATTGTTCCTTCTGGGCATGACCCACCTGCCTCGGCCCATAGCTGAAAAGCATCTGTGACTTCATCTGTGGTTGAGTCATTGCCCTTTGGCCTCTCTGGTGGATCCTGCAGAATCCCAATTATTCAGACTCAAATCGTCCACCTTTAATTTCTTTGGTGATTTGATAAAAGGTGAAGTAGTACCAGTGCTTTCTGCCCTTTGAGCTGGGGGTGGTCAAAAGCAGGTTGAAGATGAGTAAGCACACAGTCTATCAAATCGCCATCTGGGCTCTGCCAAAAAGAAAAGCAAAAGGATCATTCATCTTCCTTAAAAGAAAACAGAAGAAATGAAGCGGCATTGCTGAGCCAAATGCTCTATCAAGAAAGACCAGAGAATCAGTAGAAACAAAAATAAAAGCAAAACTAAAAAGGAAAAAAAAAAATATATACCTGAATGGTCTTCGCTGCAGGTTTATTGATTTTCTTGAGATAAGCCTGGACTTTCTTCAGCTTGTGCAGCTCGTCATATGGATGCAAAGTTTGGTTGACTGGTGGTTTGTTAATGGATTCTGCTGCTGTAGCAGGCAGTGAAAGAACAGGGCTTAGTAAACAAAGAGCAAAGAGGGAAGAAACCAACATGGGCATGATCCGAGGAGGAGGAGGAGGAAGAGGAGGAGAAAGTGCCAAATTTGAGGAATGTTTTGACTGAGAAAAGGAGTGCTGTTGGGTTCGCATGACTTCGGGGTGTTGTCCTGTTGTGCGATGGTAAGCACGAGACAGGAAGAATTCAAAATAGAAAGGAATGATTAGCGTTCATGTCCATGCGAAACAGAGGAACATTGGAAGAGTGCAGAGAAGAATAATCGTCTGCCTCATCGTTTTCATAATATTAAAACCCCTCTCCTCCTCTCTCCCCCCGTCTCTCTCCCTGTCTCTCTCTCTCTCTCTCTCTCTCTCTCTCTGGAGAATCTGGTGTTTTGGTTTTATGCTTCTGACACTGGAGGAACTTGAGGCACGAGCCGTATTAAAAATGGAAGAATGGGGGAGCTGAACTTTTATCGTAGTTTTACCCAGAACTGGCAGTTTAAAGACCGACTCATCTCTGTTCTGTTATGTGACCCCAAAGTTGAGGAAAATTACAGGATGGCAGATACAGAGAAGCAAGCTGTTGTTTTGGTACATTTTGCGAAAGGGAAAGTTTTGGAAAGGACTAGGAGTGCCGACAATTCCATCTCGCATTGATACGCACCGATAGTCCCAGCACAGTTAAAAACTGTCAAAATAAAAATGTAAATCTGACTCGAAATTATATTCCTTCGACTCTAAAAGTATGCCAATTGCAATCAAATCATGATGAGTTAAAAAAATTAGACCGTCTTATGCTCGTATCGAAAGCATAACTATCAGTTTTCATCACCTAAGAGATCATTTGGTATGCCTTATTCAGTAGAATATTACAGCTTTTAGAGGTGTTGCGGCAAACTATTTTGACAATTAGCAAATTCTCATGGAGACCCGCCGATCTTTTCGTGGATTGATTGTAAGGTCATTGAATAAAAGGACATTTTTGTCCCATAATCACCTTTATTTGCCTTCGTATCACCGTTCTGCAGTCAATAAAACTCGAGCTGTGCTCCTGTTCTGGGACACAATTTCTCCTTCCCTTCCGGTTCATAAACCGTGTTATAGTTCCAAAGTTTCTGGTCATAACCTTGAAAATTCAAAGTCAAAGTTCTGTGAAGTTTTACTGGCGGGAATGACGAGGTGGGCCCGGCGGGCCCCTCCCTAATTGAACAGCCCCGGTCCCCAACGCCCCGACCTAACAACACTCTGATGTCATGGTCCACCTAAGCAATGAGGGGCCCGTACAGGGGCCATTTATTAGGTCATAAAAACTCTCTGCAGATAGCAAGCCTGGCTACTTAATGAGATTAGCTGGAGCTGCAACAATATGGTGGGTTCCTTAATTTCTCATATTAGCAGTCTAGCATGCCCTATTAATGTTTTCCTCATGACTGTCTGGGCATCTTGGAGATCTTTCATGGACAATTGCATAAAAGATGAAATTAATGGACCTCGTGTATAGGGTATGCTAGTTTATGAGATTTCTTAAATTTCCCCTAAAATTTTAAACTCTTTTCGAGTTAGAATTCTTCCAATAGCTCAAAATTAGAAACTAAAAAAGCTAAGCCGATAGTCTTGGGTGGAATAATAAACTGATGAATAGATCCAGTCAATTCGATTTGTGCCCAATTCTAAAAGCTAGAAACCGGTCCCTCCCACATGGGTTTTTTAACATGAGACTTGAATCAACCCATCAACATATTCTAAATTAGTTTTTTTAAATGATTTTTAATCTAAATTAGCTGCAATTACCGCTCATTCAAGGACATTACTGTCTATGTTAGTGTTGAATTTCACTTCTATGTCCCACTTCGTAAGGTTAGGATCAGTAATTTGAAATTATGAGTTTGACAAACTCATAATTTTTTCGGTGGAACGAGGACCCGATTGGTTCTTAGACCAATCGGTGCGAAAAGTTCAACAAATAACATAAATAAATAAATAGACAAAATCCTTGTAAGGAAACATGCGCATGCCTATGGTGGGAAAGGAGAGGCCCCTTGCCTGAATGCTGACTTACCTTTCCTTCTTAGGTCCCGAGTGATGATGCTTGCCACTTCCCAAAGACTTGTCATCTTTTAATTCCCAATTTCTCCATTGCAAGAAAAGAAATTATTCAAAGAACATTAATACTCTTTAATTCACTACCGGTATCAAGACGACAGGGGAAAATTTCAATATAAAGATCCGGAGGGGAGCTATTTTTTTAAAAGATTAAAAATTGATTTTATTCCAAATAAGGGTCACCGAAATAGCTAAATTAGTATCAAATAAAGGCTCAAATTCATTGTTGGCTTGTTCCAACAGTTAGAACAAAGGCGTTTTGTCCAAATTCTTTTGATTTTACCTAAATTGAAGCTAACATGTGTGCTAACCAATTGAAAAATTGCCAAAATAAGTTGAAGTTGACTACTTCGGATCATTACTTGAAATAGAGATTTGTTTCAATTATTTTTTTCCAAAAAAATGTCCAGTTTATGCCAATTCTATTTAATTTTTCCAGATATCAATTTACATATTTACAATGAAAAATGACGCGTTAAAAAATCGAATTTTTTCCATACTTTCAATGCTTTGGCTACCATGAACTCTGACCGAATCAAATGGATAAACTTAATATAAATGGCAATGAAAATTCAGGAATTGGAAAGGAAAAATCAAATATTTGCGTCGCCTTGTTTTCTTTTTATTATTATTTTGGCATATATATTTTGAGAAAAAAAAAAAAAGGGTTACCGCGTGCACCGTCATTGGTTGGTGCTGGACATGGAATCGAAAGGACAAACGATGTCTTGGTGGAATAATGGAGATAATGAGATACGGGCCCCACTCTGGGGGCACCCACAGGAACAGCTACGGGCCGTCATGATGCCGCTAAGATTACATGATGATGATCTCCCCCGGTGGAACCACCCGCGCCCCCACCACCTTTTTATAAAGTCGGAATTGATTATATTCCCTCCCCACTCACCCTTGAATACGAATATTTCCCAATTTCCATTTTCTTCTTCTTCTTCTTCTTCTTATCTTCTCAAGGTATATTCTTTTCTTTTTTTTTTTTTTTTCAATCGAACTTCTCGAGATATATTCAGTTCCATCGTTTTCGATGCTCGCCCAACTTCCGATGCCAGGTATTGGGGAAAATTCGAGTTGTGAGGTCGTAATATATGAAGAATAAAATTAATATAACAAAAAAATTTAAATTAATATATTTTTAATAAATATATTTAAAATTATTTTTTTATCATGAAAAAATCTCAAATTGATATATTTATGATAAATTTATCTCAAATTATTTTTTTTGTACAAACTAATTTTTTAATCACTAAAAATTTTAGACCGTACATTTATGATATATTTGCTCTCTGTTAGTTTTATTAAATTAGATTAATATCACGAAAAATCATAAACTTATACATTTATGACAAAATGAGTATAAATCCCTAAGTTTGTACACCTATCGACTGTTACTTCTTATCCAACTTAGTAATTTGACAGTAAAATCTAATGAAAATTAACGAAAAGTAAATTTGCCATAGTTAGTTTAAGGTTTTTGATGGTCAAAAAAATTAATTTTGAACAAATTTATTGTAGATGTATTGATTTGGAGTTTTTTTTTTTTTTTATGGTCGAAAGATTAATTTGAAGTACTAATACTAAAGAATATGAGGGAGATAGCATTGCATGATTTATATATGCTTTACATAATGAAGGGCATATAAAATATTTATAGCTTTTCAATATGACTACACAAGATTATATGATATCATAATAGCAAATATAATTAATTAGGGATATGCACAATTAAAGGAGATATGAAGAATGAGGGGAAATGCGAGAATTTCATAAACATATATCTCTAATAATAATATTTTCCTTTGGCAGTCATAATCTCGCCGTTTCACTAGCGATTGCTTTGTTGGTAAAAAGGAAAACAAAATTGGAAAATAAAGAGTCTTACCGAAGCAATTTCTCTTCAGCTTTCACAAGATTTTCAGATGGCGCAGCATAAAGCAATATTTAAATTGGAATGGTACTTTTTAGCTCTTTTCAGTTTATTTACTTAAGTTCACACTTAGCATTAAATTACAAAACTTATTCACAGTACGATATAAAAAAAAAAAAAAAAAAAAAGGAAAAAGGAAATTAGAAATAATTTTGTTGCCCAGAATTATTTATTTTTAGATCCAACTCCAACCAGCAGTGTGGTCTCAAAGAATTTTTTTTTTAAGAAATGTGTAAAACGGGCATAAACACAAATTTGAAATCAAGTAATGATTAGCCAAGTGATTAATCGTCCAATTTGTATGTTGGTTTGGGTATGACAAAGCACGTGTGAAATTCACTCGATCCTCCACTAAGACTAATTTGTGAGGCCATGTAAATACACATGGACTGAGTTTTTCCATACATCTGTGGAGATTAATTAGTGCAAGTGAAAGTCGGAATGTCTCTCCTCTTGTTCGGATAAGTCGTATGAATTTTGCACACGACCATGAGATGAAAATAAGAACTTGTCTAAATCATTTTAAAATGCAACATTTCCTGGTTTTTTTCAATTAATGATAATTTTTTTAGCAGAAAGATATCATTGAGCATTTTCCAACTATTAAAAGAGAAGAAAATGATACAAATGGTTCATAAACATTGGTTAAATGTGCAATACGATTCATAAAATTTTTAATCTATTTAATGTGTGCCTTAGACTCTAACTTAATATGCAATGTCATTCCTCATTTTTCAATTTATATAATGTAATCCATAAATTTTTAAAACATATTCAAATGTAAAATGGTGTCCTTAAATTAGAATTAATAAAAGAATAACATTGAGCATCTTTTTATAGTCCAACGATTAACTTCAATATATATAAAAATAAAAATTTAGGGACTATATGGTGTATTTGGTTAAAATTCATGGATCACATTAAAAAATTAATAATTTAAGGATTACAAAGATTAAAGTTGAAGGATTATTTTTAATCCATGGAGGAAAGAGAAGGAGTGTGCGTAAAGATAAGTAAAGACAAAAGGAGAGAACAAAAATTTATAAATGAGCCAAGAGGACAATTCTGCGAAAATGGGTTGTGCCATGGCTCAAGCAGGCAGTCACCTACACCTACCAAAGAGGTCAGTGTTATAACTACAGGAGTTGCTGTCGGCAAGGCTGTGCTTGGACCTCCGTCTGTCATTTACAGGCAAGGAGTACAAGCATCTCCTTGCATACCCACTACTTGTCTCTACGGTTCATATTGGGACTGCCACGATGTTGCTCGTTCAATGTGTTGCCCTTTTTTCCCTTTTTTGAACCCTGCAGTGGGAATAATCATGGGCTGCCACGCCTGATCTCCCTTAAAGTACGACAAACACATGCACGAAAATCATCACTCCTCATTGTTTAAGGGGTTTTTTATTCTTTAAATATTACCGATCAAGTATCCGAGAATAAATGAAAATTAAGTTGATCATTTATTTAAGAGAAAATTTCAAATAAATATTTGAAATACTCTTATTTTCTCAAATAATAACTTAAAATGAACATTACTTTAAATAATAATATGAAATGTCATCATTTGTTTAATAAATACTTAAAGTGAATATTATTTCAAATAAGAATCTGACTATATTAGTTTCAAATAAAAGTTTAAAGTAATTATAACTATTTCAAATAAAAACCTAACTTTGTGGACCTCATTATATAGGTCTGGTTGTGTTGGGTGAGGGGCGTTAGGCCTATGTGAGGGCTAATGACCCTCACCCAAATTTGGAAGAGGACAATGACCCTCTCCCATTTTTGGCGAGGGTTACCTCTAGTTGATGAGGGTTCTCAGCTCACCCAAGTGTTAGTGACCCCGCTAACCATTGTTGCCACCCCATTGATAATGGGGTGACTGCATTTTTGCTTTTTGCTTTATATATATATATATATATATATATATATATATATATATATATATATATATATATATTAATTTCCTTATAAATTTTTAATCTAATATAATTTAAATTTAAATTTAGATTGTGTTTGGATGAAAATATTCCCAATTAGCCAACAAAGTTAGACTCTTATTCGAAACGGTCATAACTACTTTAAGCTCATCTTTAAGACTAATATGGTCACTTCACACTTTTATTTAATAAAAGCAGGATAATTCGAATCCTTACTTAAAATTTTCCCTTTATTCAATGTACTGCCTTTCTTATTTCATGCATAACTAATAACTAGTAAATTAACATATTCTTCGTTAAATATAGTTAACAAATACTCATAGATACTCGTTATACACACCAGCTTCATTCAGATTAGAAAAGGAATAATTCAAAATTAGGCAAGAACAACAATTGATAATGTGCTCCTTACCAAAAAAAAAAAAAAAAACAATTGCTACTGTGAAATGTGGCTAAAGAACAAATTATGCCGTGACCATGTTTGGAACATTTACTAGGATTTCTCAATTGCAACCCAAATCATGCTTTTTGTCGTCTTCTTGACTCTAGAAAAGTTCAAAGTAAAATCAGTATTTTCTACATCTTATCCATATTTCATGCTTCGAATTTTCATCAGATGGTAAAAGAGTAAAATTATTTGGTGACCGCTTAATGTTATTCGACTTACGATGGAGCGAACATTGAGTACTCTTGTGGCGTGAACCTTTTAGTTCTTCACAAACAATCATAACTATCAATTTCGGAAGAAAGACAACATCAAGATGTACAAGAAATTCAATAGTTTAATTCGCATGTGAAGTATCAACAAATTTTCCTTCAGTGTACAATTATTTATTTATTTATTCGGACGTGTCGTAAGACCATGGGTGCACACAGTCCTCTTGCAAGTAAAGAATTAGTGCAAGCAAGCTTGTTCCTACTTTGAGTACCGGGCAAAATTTCGTTCATCTCTTTCTCCTCCACCATCTTTCTTGAAGGAATTCTGAAAGTGTCGGCTGCTTCGCTGCATCGCCAATGGAGATCACGCATTGGCCCATGGGCTTTTACCACTCGAACCAGCTTGGAGGCATTGGTTTTACCATGAATTTGGGTTTATATTACAGCACACATTTATGACGCGATAAAAAGATCGCGAATGGCGCTCTTTCTCGAAATCAAGTTTCATATCATGAAAATCCTAACTTAAGGCAAGCGAATTGATCAAATTGGGCGGCACTCATCTCCGTGAATCACGATTACTCTTCACTTCTTGCTCTTATTTGGAGGCACGGATCTACGGTCCGGCAGCTTGCGACGGACGAGAGAGACGTGACCATGGGCGAATTTAATGAACCTGGGACGCTCGCTGCGATCGGGGTCTACCTCGGTGGCACCTAGCACGCGGTGATTGGAGGTGAACTAGGTGCTGTTATTCGGGTGAACCGGTTACTCGGGCAACGAAGGTAATAACTTCGTTGCCTCCCTCCTTTTATTCATAGCAGTATTATTTTAGCTGCCAGGTTTATGTAGAAATTGTTCTTTTTTTTTTTTTTGGGTCTTTGGATAGGTAACTTATGTTTTTCTCTTATTTGAAGTGCATCTATAATCACAATTATCCAGGACCCGATGTCCAAGACATGTGAGTCGTTTTGGCATTATGAACGCCCAAAGACGAAGAATGAGTGGTGCATTATATTTTGTAATTAAGGACAAAATTATCGTAAAATTACATTATCGCTGCAACCAAGTGTAAATGAACCGTTAAAAAGATAGTGATGCTATGTATTTGTGCATCTTAGAAATTTCCAATTAGAGAAAAGAAAATTAAAAGTGTTATAACTTTTATATGATATTCATTTTGGTGCCATAATTTTTTTCGAATTACTTAGGTGTAAAATCGGAAAAAAAATAATCATTTAAGTGCTTTTAGCGACAAATTCTAGCTAAAAGTTATATGTGGCTTTTTTAATAAAAAGTTTATCCATATGTGGTTTTTGCTTTTATTGAAAAAAAGAAAGTCTAGTGGGGACCATGAGGTAGTTGGTCTTGGCATAAACGACGCGACCGAGTCCTTCTCTTAAAATCTATCGTTGTCTTTCGCTTCATTTTGACCTCAATCTCGTCCTATCACTTGACCAACATCATCCTCTCTCGCTCACTTGTTCAATCAGCGCCGAAAATAATTAGAGCTTGGTACTTGGAGGGAAAAAATTAGGGTTTGGTGGTGGAAGGAATCTTGCGACCGGGAAAAGGTGAGTAATTTGTCCACATTGAAATGAATTTCATTGCTTGTTAAAACAAATTTGAGCCGCTTTTCCAACTCTTGCTCTCCATTGCAATATTCAAATCTTAATTTTGGAGTTTCCAAATTAAGATTTGAAGAATTTGGGGAAATAGTTTGATTCGTCCAAGTTAGGATTTATATTTTGGGCAAAACACGTAGATGATATTGTTTAGGGCTATTGATGATGGTTGGGTACGCCGGCTAGCCATGTCGATTGGGGAAACTAATAAAATATTATCACATTGGATTTCCGATATTTTAAATTCAAACTAACACTTAATTGATCGTTTTTTTTTTTAAGGCATTCGAATGATCTGATGAATAGTTTTTTGGCATCAAAGGGAATATTATGGCACTTTTAGCTTGAAAATTGTTACACTATAACAATTATATCTCCGATTTTAGAACAACAAAGATCATAATAAAAAATGAAAAGAAATGAGTAGATTTTTCATTGCATATCAAGTTGTGAGCAGTGAATTGAATTTAGTGTTAAACGCATATGAATATGCAATTTAATACATGCATGATACCACAATTACTCGTTGATCTACATTCGGTCGATTACCAAGTTCAATAGGTCAAGAAACTCTAAGCGCCAATTGAGCATTATTGCATATTATGAGAAATTATCAATCACATGAGATGTTCGAAGAGTAACATATAATACATTTTGCCGCATAATTATGTGCATACAAAATAAGAGAACACGATAATAGAAGTGAAAATGCGACATAATTTATTTCAGGAAATATAAATAGACCTACTTGTGCCGACATAAAACTTTTGTTCGTATGTTAAATTATCATTTTGTCCCCTATTTTATGATGAAGAAGCTTTAGTCACCTTTTAGCCAACGTTGATGTGTTTGTGAAGTTTCTTCTAGGTCAAAGGTTCTTTTTTTCTTCAGAATGTGGATTATAAATAAATCGAAGAGATATGGAGAGGTAAATACGAATGATATTTCCATAATGAAGAAACCTTCGAAATTTCAAACCATTAACGCAAGCTCGTGCCCTGTTTCTCCGTCCATTCTTTCATTCCTTCTCCTTCTTTCTCCTTCTTCATTTTCATCTTCTCCTCTGCCAGGATCCAAGAAAAAGATGGAGTGGGAAGTTTAGGGTCCGTTTAGTAACGCTTTTGTTTCGATGAACAATTTCTTTTCAGAAATAATTTTTTTAATTTATTTCCGAAACAATTTTTCAATAAAAAAACATGTTTGGTAGTTACATAAAATTTCTATTTCCAATTTTTTTTTAAATGTAGAATATTATAAATTTTTTTTCTTGTTCTTCCTCATCGCTGCCTGTTGCCGACCATTGACCGCCGATGATGCTGCTTGCTACCTGCTGCCATCGCTTATCGTGGTCGGTTGTTGATTGGCATCGACGGTGGCAATCGGGCGAGCGGCAGCCAACGGCTTCGGAGGTCATCAGTTGGTAATGGCAGGTGGTAGCGATTGGCCGGCGGCAAGCGGCGAAGGGGGATGGCGGTCAGCAAAGAAAAATTAAAAAAAAAAGAGAAAATAACTTATTTCTAAAAATTGTTCTTGTAAATAAGAAGGTACTTTTTTTTTTTTTTTTACTTTTTATTTTGTTCCAAATTTATTCCTGGTCACTTTTTTATTTCATAGAATAGAAAAATTAATTGACGTTACCAAATGAATTTTTGTTCTGTTTTTGTTCAGGAGAATAAAAGAACAAAAATCTGAGATAAACAGAAACATTATCAAATAGGGACTATGAAGATTGCTTGAGGTTCAAGAAGATGAGCACGAATGAAGACGCCACGTAGCAAGTCGCTGCCATCATCAGCCAAGACGGGAATGTTTGGGCCCAGACCTCCAATTTCCCCCAGGTTCGTCGTCTGCTCGTCATCATCTTCCATCCTCTTCAATTTCAATTCTTGCTGCCTGTGTTATCCAGTAGTGAATTCTCTTGTTGCGGTGGAAGACTAATTAGTCACTCCCAACGATAAACTCGGTTCTCAGTTCTGGTTTTCGTTTTATCTCTAACATCGCGTAACTTACAACGCCCATTCCCGTGAGCCATTTGATCAAACTGAAGAAATCTAACATTTTTTTTAGTGACCCGGGAATTGCCGTCAAACCGGCAGCTGGCGGTGTAAACTCGAGGTGACCTGAGGGGACCTACCTCTCTCGAACCGCGGGTGAGTTGCATAAGCGACTGTAGGGATTTGAACTTGCTTTTTTCCGGTATAAGGATTGAGCGCAAATCACGCGACCATTAATAGGGTGGGTATAAGGATTGAGCACAAATCACACGACCATTAATAGGGTAGGTGGAAATGTAACATTTGATCACTTGAGAAATCATGATTGCTCTTCTTTTATTTGAGGCCGACAGCTGCCACGTAAACCCTCAGTGTCACTAGCGGGAAAACCACTACCTCGACGCCACGCTTAAATCACTACATAGCGCTTCAGCCTCTCTGCTTCGCAGGGGCTTCGAACCTTGGCCTCCTCGGTGGAGGACAAAGGATCTACCATCCACGCTGCAACGGCCGGTGGTACGTATAAAGCTATTTATCTTCTCATAATGCGTGAATTCAAGATAAAAACCGGAGATACCGTAAGCTCCTCTTGCTTTTATAAAGGTTGAGATTTTAGCTATGGGCCGGGAAGATGGCTCCAATTACACGACGTTGGACAAATGCACACTGAACGTATGCTGCTTCTTGCACGTCAGCCCCACGGAAATTCAAATGAATATGTCTCTCTGGGTTTTTTTCCAACAAAGCCCAGGCCAGAAAATATTGGGTATATTAATGGTAGCCACGTAATCAATACATTAATTCAATCAGCTTACGACAAGTCGCACTGTGGGGGCCTACTCTGTCAGCAAATCTCTCTCCCCTCCATATGGACTCTGCTTTGCATTACATTCTTCAAGAAAGGCCATTCCTTTCCAAGGGTTTTGACCGAAGCACCATGCAGAGCAATAACGGCACTGCGTGAAACCAGGGAAGCAAAAAAGTCGAACGCTTTCACCATTTCTTTGGGTAACCAAAATCAGACCCTTTTTGTTTGTCGAACCAAAAACGGACTTGGACGGCCAGAAAATCAAGAAGGTCGAGACACGTTTCGTTTTCTTCTGAAAAAGCTTTCACGAACCAAACGGCCCTGAGTCAGGTCTAATATTTCCCCGAGGAAAGACAGAGTGCGTGTGCTTGAGCGACCCAGAGCGAAGGGAAGAGATCGTCCGGAGCAGAAGGAACGCCGAAGCAGCAACAACGAGCGCGGAGCAGCAAACGAGCGTAAGCAGAGATTCAAAATTTAAAAGCCTTCGCTCTGGAGAGAGGAATGACTTTTCTCATTCTACTGGGAAGGAAAGAAGCAAGAAGAAGAAAGAGAGTATAATGTGTGCAAACGCTACTACAGAGGAGAGAGAATACAATGCAAAGCAGAATCCGCAGGGACGGGAGAGTCTCAGGGGAGAGAGACCTGCTGACACAGCGGGCCCCACAGTAATGAACTACTGCATTGATTACGTGCCTACCATTACCATTAGTGTATCTAATATTTTCTGAAGGCGGCCACTCCTCCATCTTTATATTTTCTTAGCCTATGTTGTGGACAGCACGGAGGAGAGACAAGATATTCTTTGCACGGTAGCAACGTCGGAAAGGACGACTAGCATGTCTTTGCAGAGCAGCGCCGAGAGGAGAGGAAGATGAACCTCTCTGCACAGCCAGTTGCCATCTTTTCTGTCTATAAAAGGTGAAGGAGAAAGGAGAGCAACACTGAGACTGAGGCAACAGACTTCTCTCTTTGCAATTCGAAATGGAGAGAGACAGAGGGTAGCTGTGAGGATGGAGGTCTTAAATCATCACATTACTGAAGACCTGAGGTTTCTCGACATCAATGTGTAGCAGTTTCTGAAGAGGGCAAGCCGCCACCCGCCACCCGGCCGTTCCCTTAACCACTGCTTGGTGGCCAGCCTGCACCGCCTCATCTTTGAAGCTAGGTACAGGTGGCTCAGCTTGATTTTATTTACAGAGTAGCTTGCCATAAGAAGTGATCATGAAATGAATTTTTTTTCTTTCTGCTTTCTAGGAGAAGGAAAGAGGTGAGTCTTCGGGAGGAGCATGGCCCAAGGTTCATAAGCTGAAGGAATTTCCGCGTAAAGAAGATTATGAAAAATTACAGAAGATTCTTTCCAATAAGCAGTATGATAAACCTAAAGAGGCTACGGTCGCGAGCAGAATGTGCGGAAAGCTTCTGAGCCACCTGCTCAGCGGAATGGGCCGATGGTATCAGAAGTTTTTGAAGAACTTGCATGAGGATGTCTTGAAGAATCCTTCTCAGCGGGGCCTATAGCGAGTCATTGCTCGTGCCTAGCTTCGAAGATAAAGCAGTGTGGGTGGACTACTCTGGCGCTGGTCAAGGAAATGGCCTCAAAGGGTTGGCGACTCGCCCTCTCCAGAAATTGCCCCGATTGATGCCAATAAACCTCAGATATTCAATGATGCACTGATTTAAGACCTCCATCCTCACAACCGCCCTCTAGTCTCTCTCCATTTTGGACAGTAAAGAGAGAATTGGTCGGTCTCAGTCTCGCTCTTCTTACTCTCCTTTTATAGAGGGAAAAAGGTGACATAGAAGTTCATCTTCCTTTTCTCTTCTCTCGGACACTGCTGTAGAGACGTGCTCATCTTCCTCTCCGACGCTGCTGCTGCTGTTGTGCAGAGAACGTCTTCTCTCTCCTCCCGATGCTGTCCACAACATGGGCTAAGAAAATTGAGAGAGGGGAGAGAGGGCCTTTGCATGGGCTTTGTTTCTTTATTTTGACAAAATATTAAAAAACCAGACATGAATTTCTCTGTTGGATAAAAAATCAGTCATATTTATTTGAATTTTAATTCGGAGAGGAAAGAGTTCGTTTTATTTATTTATTTATTATTTATATATAATTAAGTGATTACGAATTATTACCAAACATTATTCTATCTCTCTATCTCTCTTTTTTTATTATGGATTTAAAAGTTGTTTCTTTTTTTTTTCCTCCCCCTGGATAGCATGGGTAACATCTGTAAACCTAACTTAATCTCTCCCGTGGAGCCTTTCATATATTACCCTCTTTCATTCTTGTAAAATAAAACGTGGGGATCTTCTTGGACCGTTGCTAGATGAAAAAAGGAATAAAGGAATGGTTATATTAGCAACCGTGCCCATATTAAAAATGAACGAAAATATCAATCCGTCTTTAATTACGACGCGGTTGGCACGATGTATAAAAGTGAAAGATTTATGATTTCGTGAAATTAATTTACTTCATTTTATACCATCAACTTTAGATTGAACCCGTTCATACGAAGGAGAGATCCATATTAATCTCGAGAAAAGCCTAAACTCGTACATATAATCGACTGCACTAGATTGAATCGGGAAAAGTACTAAAAAAGTCTTAAACCTATTACATTGGTACCAATTCAGTCATAAACTTTTTAATTGAACCAATTCAGTCCTAAATCTTTTACTATTGGTACCAATTCGGTCCATTAGGCCAATTTTGGTCGGCCGACGTTGATGTGGACATCGGCTGGTGGCCGGATGCCGATGTGGAAATTTTTATGATTTTTAATTAATTTTTATGATTTTTTAAATTATTTTTTATTAATTTTTTTCTTTTTTTTTTCTCTGTCTTCTTCCTAGCAATGGTCGGCGACAGTCGCGGCCCTCACCTGGCCTCTCCCAGGGCCATCGGTGAGGAGGCTTCGCCCGGATTTGGGCGAGGCTAGCCTTGGCCGCGGCCTTGGGCGAGGTCGAGTGGCCCTTGCCCGGCCGTCGGCGAGGGCCGCTCATCCTCGCCTGTGGCCGCTCGAGCGAAGCCGCCTCACCACCGGTGGCCGATCCGGGTGAGGCTAGCCTCGCGCAGGCCTTGGGAGAGGTGGGTGAGCCGGTGAGGGTCGTGGCCCTCACCCGGTGGCCGGCGAGCCTCATTGGAGGCTCGTTGGCCAACGCAAGGAAGAAGAAAAAAAAAAAAAGAAAAAGAAAAGAAAAGAATTAATTAATTAAAAAATTAATTAAAAATTTCAAATAAAATTCAAAAGAAATAATTAAAAAATTATAAAAATTACCACATCAAGCATCCGGCCACCGGCCGACGTCCACGTCAACGTCGGCAGACTAAAATTGGCTAGATGGACTGAATTGGTACCCATAGTAAAAGGTTTAGGACTGAATTGGTTCAATTGAAAAGTTTAAGACTGAATTGATACCGATGCAATAGATTTATGACTTTTTAGGTACTTTTCCCAGATCGAATTTGTTTATTTATTGAGGATTTCAAGGATCTTCTTGTCCAATTTTACTTATGTGATGCGCACGAGCTCTAGCTTAGGGTCACTGTTCGCCAGCTAGAGCTCCTTCGCAATCTCCCCCTCCAAAAAAAAGAAGAAAAAAACATGGATGATCGCTCAATGTAGGAGTTTTGGACTAGAACTCGACAAATAATAACGATATTTATATAGGCGTCGTGGCCTTTGAATAATTCTCCACGATCAGAAATTCAACTCAAATTAGATATATAGTAGTCCTTTTTTAATCGTTTAATTTGCTTGGTTTTGAAAAAAATGATCATCCACATTATTTGACAATGTAAGTTATAATAACCCGATCCAGATTAAATATTCTATTTTAATAATTCATGTGTAAGGTCACATATCAGAAATTCTTGTATCATCTAGGGGATTAGATCAAACATTTTAACAAATTATACATCCGAGGACGATAATCTACGTGACGTAGAAGGATAATTATTATTTAATAGATGGAAATAGGAGAATTTTGAATCTTGATTCATGTTTTACTTTGTATTGAAAAGCTAAGAATCACATGGAGCGGAAAGTACAAAAATGTTGTAAAATTATATTACTGTCACAATTGAGTGTGAATGTATCATTGTAAAAAAAGAAAAAAAGAAAAAAGAAAAAGAAGACGATAATGTTATGTGCCGGGTGCATCTTAGAGATTTTCAATTAGGGAAAATGACACTCACTTTGATAAGATAACTTTCATGCGAACACTCCCTTTGATGTTAGAGATTTTCGCCGGATAACTTGGGTTTAAAAATGGCTACAACACAACAATTACATCTCCAATTTTATAAGCGGAATGAAATATGCAATTTAAATGCGTGCCTAATACCGTCGTTACTCAGGTTACCGAAGTCAATATGGGTCAAGAAACTTCGAACGCTATTAAATGTTTCCATATAAAATGAGAGATTATCGATCACACAATACGTTGGAAAAGCAACGTCTAATGAACGAACAAGCTTTACTCTTATTTTTTAGCCAATATTGTTATATTTGTGAAATCTTTTTTTAGGTGGAAGGAAATTATTATTTTCTTTTTTCTTTTGGTCTTTTAAACGGGTATTACGAATAATACGAAGAGACAGAGAGAGATAAATTCGAGTGGGAATTTCCATATAATAAAGAAACCCGTCCGAAAGGACGAGCATAATTTTCAAAACTATTAACGCAAGCCTCTAGTGCCGTATTTCTCCGTCCATTCTTTCGTTCGTTTTCTTTCTTCATCTTCATCTTTCTCCTCTGCTAGGATCCAAGAAGAAGATGGGGTGGGAAGATTACCATGAAGATTACTTGATCTTCGAGCACAGGAATGAAGACGCCACGTAGCAAGCCGCTGCCATCGTTGGCCAAGACAGGAATGTTTGGGCCTAGACCTCCAATTTCCCCCAGGTTCGTCCTCTCCTCATCATCTTCCTCCATCTTCTTTAATTTCTCTTGCTGCCTTTGTTATCCAGTCGAGAATTCTCTTGTTGCGGTGGAAGAGTAATTAGTCACTCCCCACTATAATCTTGATTCCCAGTTCTGGTTTTTTGTTCTTTATCATGAACATGGTGTAACTTACAGTGCCCATTCCCGTGAGCCATTTGATCAAACAGAGGAAATGCAACATTTGATCACTTGTGAAATCATGATTGCTCTTCTTTCATTTGATAAAACTTCTTTGTTCTTGGTTGGGTGCATGTCAGCGATTTGATTAATAAGGGGTAAATGCAATTAGATGGTATTCAGAATTATGATTCCAGGCCTGGATTTCTCTGTTCTGCAGCTTACTCTCGAAGAGAGAATCACCATCACGCGCGAATTTGGTGAATCCGGTATGCTCACTACTAATGGACCCTGCCTTGGTGGCACCAAATACGTGGTGATCGGAGTCGAACGAGGTGATGTTATTCGGGTACATACGGTAATAAGTTTGTTGCCTCCCGGCAGCCGGCTTTATTTGGCCGCTGGCTTTATTCCTCTTATTTCAAATGCATTCATTCCTAGATACGATATCCATTGCCTCTCTCATCAAACGGCTGACAACAGATGCTCAATACAATAGCCGCTACCCAGCTTCAAAAGGAACATTCCACTTGAACATATCCGAGAGGAGGAATGTCATTTATGAGATCTGGTTTTGGTGTACATGATGCGAAGCAAACGCGGATAGCTGATACCATTAGACCATCTACCAATTCTATTAATGGCTGGCGGTCAATTCAAGATGCCATGGCAGCGCATCATTAGGATGGAAAACTCCGCATGGTGCTTCTTTTCTCCGACCTAGCACCTGACCAACCTATCACTTGGTTATCTCCTTATAGTCTTAGATAACATGAGATGCTTTGGCTAAACAGAATCTGCAGAGTCATAAAACATTCCTTGCGGATGAGCCTCAGGCTTTTTCTTAATTGGCTATATTGGTGTCTGAGTAATTGTCTTGCTGCAATTATCACCTTGCTGAAGCTTGCTCTTATTCTCTCCCTGCACATCTCTTTTAAGTTTCCTTTTTGGTGCTCTAACCAATGCTGTACGCGGTTCTCTAATAACCTCACCCCTATTTCCTATTACTTCTTGAGAATCTTGTCAATATGCTTGATACACTCTTTGTTGAATAACCAACTTCTGCAATGGCATTTTTAAGCCATCCTCATTTCAGCTTGATTATGCGATGGCTTTATAACTAGTCTAGCGAAAGAACGGGGAAATTGTCTTTATGACATTGTACATAAGTGGCTGTGCTTGTGATTATAGTTTTACAGTATAATAAAATATATGTCGGCCGCAACTTTTCTTTGCTAGCTCTGAAAAGCTAGTCTTCTCAACTAATTCGTCTCGAAGAGCTTCGAAGAGGTGTCCATCGCCCCTGATTTCGAGGACGGCAGCGATGATGTCAATTCCCATGGCGGCTAAGCGCTTGCAGTTGGTGGAAAGGCAGCCGATTATGCCCCGGCGGAAATCAGGTGATCTGAGGTTAGGTCGCGGTGCAAAGAGCTCTGCACGGAAATTGCTTTTTGCCTTCTCTCAAAACCTGTCCTCCTCGTTCAAGGTGGTGACTCATTAGAAATTTCTCATAATATCAATTTAAATACGTAATTGCGTGAGGTATGGATTTGGAAGAGCACACATCTAAAACTAGGGTTGTAAGCACATTTTTTAGGCAATATCCATAAATCTACTTTCCTCCCTATAGAGGCGAAGGGCGCGACAAGGGTATTTTGGTTTTTTTCTTTTTTCTTTGTTCCACCCATTTTGGAATGAGGCAATGGTATTGCAAGTTTTCGATGGAGTTGCAAGAGGATTGGTAGTAGTAGTAGAAGAGTTGCTTAGCATGGAGGAAGTCTTTGAAGAAGTTGCAGGAGTAGCAGCTTAGCATGAGAAAGTTTTTGAAGAAGTTGCAAGTGTGGTAGTAGTCGTGGTATATAATAGTTGCTTAGCATGAGTTATTTTCCGTCCTACTCTCCATTGACTCGGCTTTTACATCTACAGAAAGCTTGTGATCCGACTATTCCAAAAATGCAGCTCAATTAATAAAAAAAAGTCCATCCTTACATCTTCTCTCTAGTCTCTCTCCATAAAGAAAGGAGATAGTAGGATGTCTTGTCTCATTTTAAAGAAAGGGAAAGTATCAGTGCTGCTGTCTTAATTCAAGCCACCTCAAGCGCCCCACTAGGCGATTGTCAGGCTCAATGGGCTATCCCTTGCCTTCTCCAAAAATCACTCGGATCCATTCTCATCGCTTATCTTTGATCTCTGTTCATATTTGGACTCCAAAAAAAAAAAAAAAATGGGTGAGAGAATTTCTTAATCTTGTATCTCCTCTATTAGAGCGGAGAATAGCAGCTATTGTGCAATGACACTCATCATCCTCACGTCTCCAACGAATTTGGAGATGCTCATTCTCTCCAACGTTGTTGTGAGAGAAAATGGGGCGGTGGAGCGTCGCTTGGCTTCTAGAAGGCCTAGCCAATCTCCATCAGATCTTTCTGGCCGTGATTATTGGTGAGGGCTTGCTAGAGTAGTCAATGTGACTCTTTTCAAAAAAAAAAAAAAAATTTCCTTTTCAATTTTTAATCTAATTTGTTTTTTTATTTTTTTTTTTGCTGTGGCGATGATGTGCTTGATGGGCGTCACATCACCGCCATCTGTTGTAAAAAGGTAATAAAATATGACGCGTCGGCATTTTCCGTTAGTTTAATTAGATAAGTTAAAGAAGATATTTAATTGCACTTTTTAAAATATTTAAGACTCAATTACACATTCATGATAAGTTTTAGATCTTCCAGTTCAATTATCAAATAACAATGAAAATATGGTGTAGCTTTCCTAGATTTTTATAAAACTCAACCTCATATTTTGATTCTTCAACCTTCTAAAGTAAGTTTGCTAATGGGAAAAGAAAGTTCCAAAAAAAAAAAAAACCATTTCCAATTGTTTTTATAAGAAAATGAGTGTATGAGTTATTTTTTGTTTGACCTTCCATTGACTCGATTTTTGCACCAATGGAAGCTTGTGACCCGATCATTTTGAAAATGCAGTTTCATTAAAAAAATCCATCCTTATGGTTTCTCTCTAGTCTCTATACATGTTCAATTCCAAAGAAAAAAAACTATTAGAATGTCTCATCTCTAGAATGTCTCATCTCCTAAGCTGAGCCACTTGCTTGAGCTTGGCCTCGAAAAAAAACTATTACAATGAAAGTGCTCCTCATTTAATCTAATTCCTAGTGAGTATATAAAAGATTGGGACCTAAAAATCCCACATTCTTCCCTTATTCTCTTTCATTTCAAGTAATATGCTGAATTTTCTTGTTTTATGTGGTGATGGAGCTCTCATTATCAAAACACATGAATTCTCTCTCCTAATCCCAAAGTTTCTCATGGAATAACTGGTGCAGCCAACAACGCAAAAGGTGCATAATGTTGAATTTAGATAACACATCGATTTTGTAACACATTTCAACTTTTAAATACATATGCAAGAAAGTCTACAATAGAATAGGATGGACCCGGAAAAATAGAGAATCGGGAAAACCAAACAAATTGCATGATTGTAGACTACTTTATATCCTGCAACTTCTTCAAAAACTTCCATACCATCATCCATTCCAGAAGGTGCAAGAAAAGAAAAAAATCAAAAAATGAAAATACGACTTCATGTCTTGAAGAATCCCGCTTAGTGGCGCCTAAGCCAAGCCACCTCCTCAAGCTTGGCCTTGAAGAGGTGCTGGTGTAGATGGGCCACCCAGGTGTGGTTAGGGGAATGGCATCAAAGGGCTGGCGAGCCTCTCTCTCCAGAAATTGCTCCGGATTGAGGCTGAGAAACCTGAAATATTCGGCGATGTACTCATTCAGCACCTCTATCCTTACAGCTGTTCTCTGATATCTCTCCATTTTGGATTGCAAAGTGAGAATGCTTCTTGTCTCGGTCTGGGTCTCACTCTCCCTCTCCTTTCTCCTCCTCTTTTTATAGAGGGAAAAGGTGGCAGCTTTGCTGTTCATCTTCCTCTCCTCTCTAATGTTGCTAATCTCATTTCACTTCAATGTTGCTCCTCTCATTTTCATTTCATACTTTTTGCCGTGCAGAGAATATCTTCTCTCTCCTCCCATCGTTGTTTACAACATAGGCTAAGAAAATAGGTAGAGAAAGGGAGGGGAGGAGGGGCCGAGCCTTCTATGGGCTTTGTTACCTAATTTAAGTTGCTCATTTGCATTCATGCAAAATGAAATATGAGGGGTTTTTCTTGCACCTTCCCTAAATGAAAAAAAAAAAAATCAAAAGAATGGTTACGTTAGCAACCACTCCCATATAAATAATGAAAAGAGAAAAATGAATGAAAATATCAGTAGTCGTTAATTACGTCACAGTTGGCACTATGTATGAAAGTAAAAAATTTAGGATCTCGTGAAGCCAATTCACTTTAGTTTAACTAATCAATGCAATTGACGTAATTGTAAATCCGAAATTAAATAACCTTTATTATAATTCGACTGCATTAGATTGAACCTGTTCCTATAATTTAAAATCCATATCAATCCTAAGAAAAGCCCAAACGAAATGATTATGAGCACTATTATTTGCGCATTTGATGTACTATATAGTTTCAATGGTGTAATTAAGTTACTGAAATATCGTAAAATTGACAAATTCTAACGGATTGTTCTTTTATTGAAACCCCAGAAATATGAGCAAGGGTTGTGTAACACGGGTTCTCGTTCGTTTCCAACTCACCTTGGTGGAGGAAAACTAATAAGAAAATAAAACAAGGTCCGGGCTATCACACCCTAAAATCATCAAAATGGAGATGACATAGCCATCTGTCTAAAGGACGCAATCTCAAACCACCAAAATCCAACTCCCCAAAAGTTCTCTCGTCACAATCACTATTTTTATCGCTCTTGTGCTACTCATCGCTAACTGAAGAACTTTAAAAGATTGGAAAAAATAAAGGGATGAGCCACTATAGCTCATTGAGTAATGCGTATCTCTTCTAAGTAATCGGGCATCCACCGTGTACTTTGCAAAACCAAACCACAACTCATTTAACTCAAATTCAAAATATAATATATATACAGACAAAAATAGATTATATTGCTTTCATATAATCATATATATATTGAAAAACACATGTTAAATCAATAATATTATAACAAATATCTCTAATCAATTGATCAAACTCATCAATTCACACGCTAATAGCTCATTCTATTGGTTCATCTCATGTCACACATCAATAGTCTATTCTATTGATGCATCTCATATGGAATTACACATCGATGGTCTATCTATCTACCAATTCTTTGCTCAATATTAAACCATGATCACGACATAATACCTAGTGATAAGAGGATCAAGATTCCTCATTTGGTAAGGTCTTTACCTATTATTAGCTGGGAGCTCGGCCCACAAGGATATCTTATATTAGTATGCACATACCCACAAGCCTCTCACTGGCTCACCGTGATGTTGAGTATCAACACCAATTCACAACCTTCACAATTCACAAAGTCAAACCAAAATATAGGTTTCTCAAATCAAAACATATGATTCATTATAACTCATAATATATCAAATTTTTATCATTTTGAAGACATAGTTTACAAATCCAAAGAAGAGATATCACCACTCACTTGAGAAAATTGAAAATCAACCTGTGGTGGTTGCTTGAGCCAATGCACTTGTATTCTTATCAATTAATCGAAAAAATGATATCAAAATCTGAGTGAATTACTACTTCAACAAACAACTCAACTAATCCATGCTCAACCAACAATGTATCGACTCCTAAGCGCTACGAAGAAGCTCTTTTGTGGTGTAAGTTTATCTTTTGCCTTCATGCATATTATGCGTTACATGTAACTCGCACGTAAAACTTCGGATTTCATTTCAAACAAATCATATATTAAAATTGAGTTTCACCAAATCCACAGCTCTACAATGCCTTAGACTATCATTTTCACAAAAATCATAACTTAAAAAAATTCTCAATCGAATCTCGTAGTTCAAATTCCATATAATTCTAATGTTGGGACAAGATTGATTTAATGCAAGTTCTTAGTCCCAAAATTTCTCATGGAATAAGTGGTGCAGCTAATTGAGCCAAGGTTTGGCAGTGTCGAAACTTAGCGAAACCTGACTATCAATTGTCAAAGAAACACTAAAATCAGCATCCTCTGATGTGAAGTAAAGGTATAAACAAACAAAATGCTATCACTTTTGTTGCAGTTGTAGTAAGGAGATAATGGTCAATGTAAAGTCAAGTTCACTGCTAGAAATATAACAAATTATCGATCCAATTCAATTCCCCCTTGTACAAGTCTTACCTTGCAACTCTATGAACTAAAAGATGAATCTTAATCCAAACTTACAGACAAATAGACATGCATCTATATCCTCAATTATGGAGTCCTCCTATGGATACAAAGAATACATCAAACATCAGTGTTAAACCAAATAACAATTTCTTTTCTTTATTTTCAATCCATACAGCATGACAAAAGACTCACAAAAGGGATGAAAAAGCTATTGGAATGGGAATAGAAGAAATAGGAGCCGAAGGCCTTCACATGTCCAGTGATGACATGATGGCTTGATATTCAGAAGACACAATCATTCTAGTTGTTATTGGGACTAAATTCCATGTCTGCAAAATGGCATTCTCCGGGGGAAGAACTGGTTTGTCCACCTTGGTATTTGGATTTAGAAAGACATCTTCCTAGTAGACAATAGTCCTATGAAGAGATTTGTTTAAGGTAAGGTGGAGTGGACAAACGTCTCAAGTTGCTGATTTTGTGCCACCATTTGACAAGAATGCTTGAATTATTGGATTGCCTTCCAAGAACCAGAAGTAATCTCATCAACCCTAAGTCGAGAGACAATGTCTTACCTCCTCAAGTGTGGCTGGTGGTGGTGTAGATGAGCTATCCAGGTGGTGGTAAGAGGAACAACGTCTAAGGGCTCTCGAGCTGCCCTCTCCAAAAATTGACCTGGATCAATACCAAGAAATCAAAGGTACTCAACAATGTGCTAATCGAGCACCTCCATTCTCAACATAGGTCTCTGGTCTCTCTCCATTTTGGAATGCAAAAAAGAGAGAATGCTTCTTATTAGAGACTTGGTTTCACTCCCGCTCTCATTTCTCCTTCTTTCATAGAAGGAAAAGTCAGTAGCTCTGCAGGGTTCATCCTCCTCTCCTCTCCGGTGCTGCTCTATGACATGATCATCATCTTGCTTGCTCTCTCGATGCTGCTCGCTGCTATGCAGAGGAGGCCGTCTCTCCCCTCCCGTTGCTGTCTACAGGCTAACAATTTCTTTTTTGTGACATGATCATCATCAAGCCCCCTTATGCAAAGGTTGGCCTTTTGAAGGCTGAAAACCTAAGGCAACGAGGGAGTTGCCTTGGGCTTTCTAGCATTCTCGGCATGTTGTAGGAGGGATTAAAGAAAAATTTTATTTTTCCTTTGTTGCCCTTAGAATTTTTCTAAAACTCCAAATTTGACCCTTTTAAAATAGAAACCTTAATCCCTTACGCCAAGGAGCCGCTAGTGTTCATCTCTTCTCTCTTCTCGTCTATTCCTTATGTTTCTGTTCCTTTTCCCAATTCTTGTCTGGCTTGCTGTGCTCTTTCTTGGGTTCATGTGAATTGGATTTTCATTTATTTCCAGTGCCCCTTACTTTGTAGATTTTAGAGGGTTGTCTTCAAGGAAAAATGTATATTTAGTGAAGCTCTTTGTAAAAATTAAGTGGTCTTATGTCTCTCTTAATATTATGTCAAAATGTACATACATATGTTTTCATCCATGTTTACGGAATTGGGTCATATTTTTTTTTTTTTTGGTAAAGGTAATAAAATGGGTTATAGTTAACCTCATTTGTTTTCATTTAAATATGTTTGTATTTATTTTGTTGGAAGATGGTAAGTTCATCAAAGGAAAATGTATATTCGAACCTTGAAGATGTAGAAACTTTTTGTTGATTGCATTGAACAAATCGAAAAAAGGTAATTGTCCTACGAGTAACAAAAGGGATGAATGGACCATTATAATTAACTAGTTTGAGGAGCTGGGAGGAAAAAGTACGATAAAAATCAAATGAAGAGTAAGTGGTACAATTTAAAGTAAGAATAGAAAATATGGAAGCAATTGGTTCAAAAGGAAACAAAACTACGGTGGGATTCAAGTAAGAAAACTATTGACACGAGTGATGAATGGTGATGGAGAAAAATCCAGGTGTTTTTTTTTGTAAAGAATTTTTTTTTTTTGGTAAAGAGAAAAATCCAGGTGTTTATCTATTCTTTTGTTACTTTTTTTTTGGTAAGTTTATATTTTATAATACAACTCCTAAAAATATTTTATTACAACATGCCAATCCTAAGCTTAAAATCTTTCGAACCAAAGGCATACATCCAGATATTGAAGTTTTGTTGGATCAAATGTTTCGTGGTACAGTTGCTACTAGAAATATTACTTGAAATCCTGCACAAAATTTATGCAATAATGAGAATGTTCAGGTCACACAAGCCGATATTAGTGGTTGTGCTGGATCTATTGATAATTCTTTAGAGTGTGATGTAAGTAAAATGAATATTCAACCGAGTCAAAGTAAGAGTTATAAAAGAATGGTAGAAAGTTCAACGAAGCAAGCTAGAGGAAAAAAAGGAAAAAAGTTAACCATACCTAATAAGTTAGCATTGCAAATCGACAGACTTTGTTCATCTGTTGAAACTAAGAGCAATGTAACGTCGATTGCAAGGGAGTTTGATCCTTACAAAGAAATTGTATAAACATTGAAAGCCATACCTGAGTTCAAGTAAGACAAAAAGTTAGTCTTCTTTGCACTCTCACATTTTTCTGAAAAGAAAGACAATAGGCAATTTTGATGAACTTGGATGGAAATGAAGAAAATATCAAGTGGCTGAAGTATAAGTTTGACGAGCATAATAGTCGTCACTAGGATGTTAGTTACTTGTTTGAGCTCTTTCATATTAATCTATATTGTAATGTAAGACTTATTTTGGATTGATGATTTGTATTACTTGTGAACTCTTTTCCTAATTATGTTTTAATATGAGACCTATGTTTTTATTTTGTGCTCTTTTGATTGGGTAGAGTTTGCATATATATATATATAATAAATGTTCTATTGATTGAATATTATTTGTCACTTTTCTTACTGTTTTGTTACTTCAAATAGATATGGTCAATTCTTTTGAAAGAGAAATCCATAAAAAAGAGGATAAAGAATATTGACAACTTCTGGAAATTACTGAAGTGGCAATTGCTTATCGTGTAACATACAAAAAAAAAAAAATCTTGTAGGTCATTATCATATACATGAAATGCATGGTTATGAGAATTGATGGACAAAGATGCTAATCTAATAAGGTGTTATCAAATGTTTATAATGGATAAGATTATATTTAATAATTTAATGAATGATTTAGTAACACGCTATGGTCTTCAAGGAACTATGAATATTGATATTACAGAAATTCTTGGAATATTTCTTCATATTTTAGGACATGATATAAGTAATAGATTAACATAAAAGCACTTTCAACGCTCTTGGGAAACCATTAGTAGGTATTTTAGCTTAGTATTATATAAAGTATGTGAAATGGGAAAAAATTTGATTCAACCAGCTGAATGGCAATTTAGGGATATTCCAGAGAAGATCAAGAATAATCAAAGATTTTATTCTTATTTTAAGGTATGTTTTGATTATACAGTAGGAAGAAAGAACTAAATGCAAAGTTTGATATATAATAATATTTGTTTTTTTTGTTTTAGGATTGCATTGTGGCTTTTGATGGCACACATATCCTAGCGGTGATACCTACAAAAGATTAGATTCGTTTTATTACTCGAAAATGTATACTGACTCAAAATGTTTTAGCAGTATGTAATTTTAACATGTAATTCATTTATGTTTGGGCTAGATGGGAGGGACAAGCCCATGATATTCGTATTTTCTATGAAGCCCTAGGAAAACGTGATGTGCAATTTTCTCATCCTCCTCCAAGTTTGTTAATTAATGATTTTTGTATATTAATATTTATTAATATGGCCTATGTTGATTAAATTTACATTATATTTGTGTAGGCAAATATTATTTAGTAAATACCGGATATCCAAATCTGACGGGTTATTTGGGGCCATACAAAAAAGTTAGTTATCACTTGTTAGAATTTCAACAAGGTCCTGCCCCTACAAGTTATCGAGAAGTATTTAATCATGCTCATTCCTCGTTACAATCAGAAATTGAGCGAGGCTTTGGTGTATTGAAGAAGAAGTGAAAGATTTTAAAATACATGCCAAGTTTTCAATTTGAAAAGCAAATAAAAATTGTTATAGCAGCAATGACTTAATTATATACGACGAAACGTTGTCAATGATAGACATTTTGCAAGGGTAGATTTGGATCCCAATTATGGTTATTCAGTTGATCTTGATAATACAAATGAGGGATCTAGTATTTCAAATGCTAATTTATTTTCTGACATGGCGCATTTACGTGATCGAATAGCAATGAGTTTAGTAAATACTTAAGGATGCTTGTAAATTTCAATAAAAACCTATTTCTTTCTTTGATGTATATGTAACCGTGTCTATTATAATTAAATTACTCTTTTTTTAATTGAAAAAAAGTCCACTTTGATGTGATTTTTTACTTATGAATTTGTTAATACATGTATTTTACATTACATCTCGGTGCGAAAATATAAAAAAAGTCATTGTTTTTATTTTCATTTTTTAAAAAATAAAAATTAGAAAACCAAAGCACTTCCTAAATATGTGTTTACCAAACAACATTTACCTAAAGTTGCTTTCTAAGGCACGTTTCAATTATAGTTTACCAAATAATCTTTGCATTTCATCAAAGTCCCTTAAACGAAAGGCTTTTGTATTTCCTTAAAAGCTTTTTCCAATAGTGTTTCCAAACGCACCCTAAAAAATAGGGGGAGAGAGGGAGTGGTGGGGGGGGGGGGGGGAGGAGGGCCGGGCCTTGCATGGGCTTTCTTATTTGACTTAAGTTGTCCAATTTCATTTGTCTAAAATGAAGGCTTCCTCTTGCACTGTCCTGAGATGAAAAGAAAAATAAAAATAAAAGAATGATTATGTTAACAATTATGGCCACAAAAAAATTAAAAGAGAAAAATGAATAACAATATCAATCGTCATTAATTATGTCGTGATTGGAATGATATATAAAAGTAAAAAAGTTTAGGATTTCTTAAACGTGGGTTCCTCTTGCACAATCTCCAAATTAAAGATAAAAAATAAAAAATTAAGGGAATAGTTATGTTAGCAACCATGCCCATATAAAAAATAAGTGAAAACAGAAAAATCAACCGTTGTTAATTACATCGTGGTCGGCACGATCTACAAAAATAAAAAATTTAAGATTTCATGAAGTCAATTCACTTATTTTACACAATTAACGCAATCAACATAACCGTGAATCCGAAATTACTTTGCCTAGAATATAATTAGACTGCATTAGATCGAACTTGTTTTGCCTAGAATTAAAAAAAAAAAAAAGGATGATTGCTCTATTTAGGAGTTTTGGGCCATAATCCAAAAAATTAATAACAATATATTTATATACATAGTGGCCCTTGAATTCCCCACGATCAGAAATTCAACTCAAATTAGATATATAGTAGCCTTTTTAAATTGTTTAATTTGCTCGGTTTTGGGAATAAAATTATCATCCATGTTGCTTGATGACGTGAGTTGTTATATCCCAATCTGAATTAAATATCTTATTTAGATAATTCACACGTAACGTCATACATAAAATATTATTGTATCATCTAGGGTACTAGATCGAACATTTTAACAAATTATACAATCAAGGGACAATAATCCCTGCGCGATTCATCATTGTGAATAAAACTCCCTGCGACTGGAGTGGAGTCTAGCTTCTTGGAGGCGCCATTTGTCCTAGCAATACTATATTATTATTTTAGCCGCAGCTAGGTTTATTTTAAAAAAAATCTTTATTATTTTTGTATTGCAGTTTTCCAGAAGTAGGCAAGAAAATTTTTACAGGACATCACATGTAAATCATTACCAATCGGCCAGCGACGTACAAGGTCACTATCTTTTAATGGATGAAATTGGGGGGATTTTGAATCCTAATTCATACTTTACTTCATATTGAAAAAGCTAAAAATTCATATGGAGTAGTAGGTAAAAAAAAAAAACGTCGTTGCAACCGAGTATGAATGTACTTAATACTATTTATTATTGTACATCTAAATGACGCTCACTTTGATGAGATAATTTGCATATGAATGCTTCTTTTGATATCATAAATTTTCGATGGACTATCTAAGCTTGAAAATGGTTACAACACAACAATTACCTTTCTGTTTTTATAACCAAAAAAAGGAAAATTACCGAAAAAGTCATAAACTATTGTAATTATGCCAATTCACTCATAAATTTATTTTTTTGACCAATTGAGTCCTAAACCTTTTACAATTATTCTCGATCAGTCCATTTGGCTAAAATTGGCCAGCCGGCGTGGACGTGGTAGCTGGCCGATTGCCGAAGAAGGTCTCGATACTTGATAGGTGTCAACTTTTGCTCACCAGTCAATCTCGGCCTCAAACTTTCTGAAAGTCGTTCACTTCGATTTCTTTTTTCCTGCCCTTCTAAATAGAGTCGGATCTTACATGTTTTGCAGCAAATGAGGAAACGAGAGAATAGGATGAACCAGAAACTTAGAGGATCAAAAAACTAGACAACCTGCAAAAACTACTTCATGTTTAGCAAACGAGGAAACAATCATTGACATGTACAAAAAAAGACTTCAACTTTGCTACTATGACTAGCCGCTTCTTCGAAAACTTGCTCTAAGCTGCTACTCTTGGACACTCCATGTCCTCTCCTTGGAGTCCTCTGGAATTGCCATTGGCTCTTAATCTTAGCATTATGACAATGGTTGCACATGATATAGATTAGACAAGAGTTACATATGAATACGACGCTTTTGACACAGGCCACGGACGAAGCATGATCCAAGACCGTTCGTGATCCGGCCGTGTCACGCGCAAGGGCTTTATTGCAGATAGCCCTGATTGATTCCTGATCAATCCATGAATGATCCGTGAATCGTGCATGATCCATCCATGTGCGATCCGTGCATGACTAGTGCACGACCAATGCACGATCGGTGCATGACCAATGCACGACCAGTGACCGAATCTTGATCCATGCTCGGCTAGTCCCTGCACAGCCTGGAATTGTTCACCTACTCCATGCCAGGCAGCCATGTTGACCTTGATCTTGCTTTTGACATGTGCCCATGGGTATTTCCAAGGCCTAGAAGCCCTTGAGTGGCCTGATGTGTAGACCTGACATGATGACACATATTCAAACTCCACCGTTGGATCGGAGGGACATAACTCAACGTAGAGAACAATTCGATCTTTTCATTCCTTAAAGGGCTAAGGCCCAAACTTCAAAGAAGAAGATCTGCTTTTTTTTTTTTTTTTTTTTTTTTTGGGTCAGAAAGGAGAAGGTCTCAATACTTGATAGGGCGTCAACTTTTGCTTGCCAGTCAATCTCAACCTCAAACTTTCTGAAAGTAGTTCACTTTGATTTCTTTTCTCCTGCCCTTCTAAATAGAGTTGGATCTTACATGTTTTGCTGCAAACGAGGAAACGAGAGAACAGGATGAACCAGAAACTTAGAGGATCAGAAAACTAGACAACCTGCAAAAACTACTTCATGTTTAGCAAATGAGGAAACGATCATTGATATGTACAAAAAAAGACTTCAACTTTGCTACTGCGACTAGCTGCTTCTTCAAAAACTTGCTCTAAGCTATTACTCCCGGACACTCCATGTCCTCTCCTTAGAGTCCTCTGGAACTGCCATGGCTCCTAATCTTAGCACTATGACAATGGTTGCACATGATATAGATTAGACAAGAGTTACATATGAATACAATGCTTTTGACACAGCCCATGGACAAAACATGATCCAAGACCGTTCGTGATCCAGCCGTGTCACGCGTAAGGGCTTTGTTGTGGACAACCTTGATCGATTCCTGATCAATCCATGAACAATCCGTGAATCGTGCACGATCCGTGCACGGCCGGTGCACAACCGATGCACGACCGGTGCATGATCAATGCACGACCAATTCACGACTAGTGACCAATGATGATGCCTTACCTCCTCAAGCCTAGCCTCGAAGAGGCGGTGGTGGAGAAGAGCCACCCAGGTAGTGGTAAGAGGGACGACGTCAAATGGCTCCTGAGCCGCCCTCTCCAAGAACTGAGCAGGATCAATGCCTAGAAACCGGAGATACTCAACAATGTGCTTATTGATGTGCTGATTGAGAACCTCCATTCTCACCGCAGCTCTCTCGTCTCTCGCCATTTTGGAATGGAAAAAACAGATAATGCTTCTTGTACCAGTTTCACCCCGCTCTCATTTCTCCTCCTTTTATAGAAGGAAAAGGAGGTAGCTCTGCAGCAGGTTCGTCCTCCTGTCCTCTCTGGCGATGCTCTGCGATAGGATCATCATCTCGCTTGCTTGCTCTCCCGACGCTGCTCGCTGCTATGCAGAGGAGGCCTTCTCTCCCCTCCCGTTGTTGTCTACAGGCTACGAAATAGGGGGAGAATGGGGGAGGCGAGGAGGGCTGGCCTTGCATGGGCTTTCTTATCGGACTTAAGTTGTCCAATTTCATTAGTGTAAAATGAAGGCTTCCTCTTGTACCGTCCCGAGATGGAAAAAGAAAATTAAAAGAAGGATTATGTTAACAACCACGGCCATAAAAAAATTAAAAGAGAAATAAAAATAAAAAATAAAAAAATTAAGGGAATGGGTATGTTAGTAACCACGCCCATATTAAAAATATGTGAAAATAGAAAAATCAACCGTTGTTAATTATGTCGTGGTTGGCACGATGCACAAAAGTAAAAAGTTTAAGATTTCATGAAGTCAATTTACTTATTTGGGAAAATCTCAAATAATGACCTAAAATGAGCCTACTTTCTCAAATAAGGACCCGAAGTGACCATTGTTTCAAATAAGGACCCGAAATAATTAACAAGTCTCAAATAAGGACCTAAACTCGCTGGCCGGCCAAAATGTTCACTCGCCGGTGAGTGTGTGACATTTCCGGTGAATTTTGTCCCAAAAAATTATCGATAGAAATTAACAAACCCTAAAAACAAAACCCCCAAACTCTTCACGTTTTTCTTCTTATGCTCTTCACCTTTTATGTTTTTTGTCCCATTTTGTTTGGAGAACCCAAATTCTCTATTGATGGAGCAAGATCCCTGTCTCCCTGAGTTCCAAAGGTATGTGGCCTCCCTCTCTCTCTCTCTCTCTCTCTCTCGATTTGAACGAAACTGATCTTGGTTGAATGGGAGTGTGAATCAAAGTGTATAGCAAACCTAGAAAAAGATAATGAAGAATCGAGGCCCTCGTGTTACACACAAGTGTCTCGATAACAAAAATGTGGCTTTACTCAAGATTTGTCTTCTTTGTTGGAAAGAAATGAAGACAGAAAACAAAGAAGAAGATGTGAAGAAATGAAGGTAGGGGTTTCTTGTTGTGTTTCAATTCGTGTTCCATTAACATAAAATTTCCATGCTCCAAGTGAGAGAGGACAAAGAACGGAGAAGATGAAGAGCAGAAGAAGAAAAAACATGAAAACATGAAGAGTTTTTCTTTTTAGGTCAAAAGAATGTGAAGAGTTTGGGGGTGGTTTTTAGGGTTTGTTAATTTCTATCTATATTCTTTTTGGACAAAAATGCCCATATTCCGGCCATCGGAAATGTCACACTCTCACCGGTTGGTGAACATTTTGGCCAACTGGCAAGTTCAGGTCCTTATTTGAGACTTGTTAGCCACCTCGGATTCTTATTTGGGACAATGGCTACTTCGGATCTTTATTTGAGAAAATATGCTCACTTTGGGTCATTATTTGAGATTTCCCCTACTTATTTTACACAAGTAACACAATTGACATAACCGTAAATCCGAAATTACTATGCCTAAAATATATCTACCTTAGATCGAACTCGTTTATTTATTGAGGAGTTCAAGGATCTTCTTGTCCGATTTTACGTACATGACATGCACGAGATCGAGCTTAGGGGTCATTGCTCCTTATTAGACCTCCTTTGTAATTTCAAAAGAAAAAAAAAAAAAAAAAAAGAAAGGATGATTGCTCTATCTAGGAGTTTTGGGCCATAATTCAATAAAGGATGATTTACGTACATGACATGCACGAGATCGAGCTTAGGGTCCATTTGGTTCGGCTTTGGGGAAATGATCTTGGGAGAATGCAAATACCTTTGAGGTAAAGGAGTTTTCCGAAATGTTAGATTGTTTGGTAAACTATAACTGAAAAGTGCTTTAGCGAAATGCAAGACTATTTGGTAAATATATATTTGAAAAGCCCTTTAGTCTGACCAAATTAAGTATTTTAGTTTTAGTATTTATAAAATTGTAAAAAAGAAACAATAACTATATAACATTTTACATTTTCATGTTGAGAGTAATGTAAAAGATATATATTAGTAAATTTATTTAAAAATTATATTAAAAAAATTTGATTATAGATTAGATGCAAAGCTCAACTTTTGGTCTAGGGTTCTTTTAGGTTTGTTTTCAACTTTGAATATTTTTTTAATTATTGTAGTATTAATCATCTTCGTTAATTAATGATCATTCCAGTGTATTGATAAAAATTTGGGCTATTGATTGTCAAAAGATAAAAATGACAAAAAAAGAAGAAGAAGGTGGACCCAACATTTGCAAAGGGTTTTTATTATATTTTTAAAAAAATAAAAATAAAATCCGATGAATCTCCATTGTCGATCAACGGCGGTTGGGGTGTGGGGAAGATGATCGGTTTAAAAAAAAGAAAAAGAAATCAATGGATGAATAGTAGATGTGGACTTGTATTTTCGAATGCTAAAAGCTCAAAGCAGGTCCCCACCTACTTTAGGCTTTTAGCATTTTAAAGGTCAGCATTTGGCTAAGGACACTTCCAAATACTGAACCAAACACCTAAATTTTTTTCCAATGAGCTTTCGAGCCTGAAAGCCCCTTGGGAATGCTGAACGAAACGGGGCCTCTAGTGGCCCTTGAATTCCCCACGATCAGAAATTCAACTCAAATTAGATAAATAATAGCCTTTTTGAATCGTTTAATTTGCTTGATTTTGGGAATGAAATTATAATCCATGTTACTTGACTATGTGAGTTGTTATGTCCTGATCCTAATTAAATATCTTATTTAGATAATTCACGCATAACGTCATACATAAAATATTATCGTATCATCTAGGGTACTAGATCGAACATTTTAACAAATTATACAATCAAGGGACAATAATCCCTGCGTGATTCATCATTGTGAATAAAGCTCGCTGTGACTGGAGTCCAGCTTCTAGGACGCGCCAAGTACATGGCAATTAACTTTGTTGTCGCCTCCTTGTTTTGTCCTAGTACTAGCGCTACTATTATTTTAGCCACTGCTAGGCTTATATATATAAAAGAAAAAAAACATCTTTATTATTTTGTATTGCAGTTTTTCAGGACATGATGTTCAGGAGTAGGCACGTAAATTTTTACAGGACATCCGCATGTGAATCATTACCAACCGGCCAGCGACGTATGAGGTCACTATCGTTTAATGGATGAAATTGTGGGATTTCGAATCCTAATTCATACTTTACTTCGTATTGAAATAGCTAAAATTTCATGTGAAGTAGTAGGTGAAAAAAAAAGTCATAAAATTAGATTTTCATCGCAACCGAGTGTGAATGTACTTAATACTATATATTAGTGCACAACTAAACGACTCGTACTCTGATGAGATAATTTCCGTATGAACGCTTCCTTTGATATCAGAAATTTTCGATGGGTTACCTAAGCTTAAAAATGGTTACAACACAACAATTACATTTTTGATTTTATAACCGGAAGGAAATAGATAGACTTTTTATGGCATATCGAGTAGCGAATTAAATTTTGCATATGAATATGCAATTTAAATGCGTGCCTAGTATAGATAACCGAATTCAATGCGGGTCAAGAAACTCCAAACACCAATTGAGCGTTTCTGCATATTAGGAGAGATTATGGATCACGTGATACATTTGAAGAGTAACGTCTAATTTAAGCCGATATTGATATGCTTTTGAAAACTTTTTTTAGGTGGAAGGAAACTTTTTGTTTCCGTTTTATCGGTCATTCAAATGTGGATTATGAATAATACGAAGAGATATGGAGAAATAATTTCGAGTGGGAATTTCCATAAAAATAAAGACTGACCATAATATTCAAAACTATTAACGCATCTTTCATTCCTTCTCCTTCGTTAGAAGAAGAAGAAGAAGAAGAAGATGGAGTGGGAAGCTTACTATGAAGATTACTTGATGCTCAAGAAGATGTGCACGAGGGATGAAGACCCCGCCAGGGCCACCACCTCGTATCAAGCTGCTGCTATCATCGGCCAAGACGGGAATGTTTGGGCCCAGACCACCAATTTCCCCAAGGTTCAGTCGTCTCCTCATCATCATCTTCTTCCATCTTCCTATTTTCAATTTCAATTGTTGTGCCGCCTGTGCGATCTCGGTTCCCAGTTCTGGTTTTGATCAAACAGGGGAAATGCACCGTTTGATCACTTGCGAAATCATGATTGCTCATCTTCCATTTGATAAAACTTCTTTGTTATTGGTCGGGTGCATGTAAGCGATTCGATCAATAAGGAGTAAATACAAATTGGACGGTATTCAGAATCATGGCCCCGGATTTCTCTGTTCTGCAGCTTACGACCGAAGAGAGAATCACCATCATGCGCGAATTTGATGAACCTGGGATGCTCACTACCATCGGGCTCTACCTTGGCGGCACCAAGTACGTGGTGACCGGAGTCAAACCTGGAGATGTTATTAGGGCATACAAGGTGAATCAGCTTGTTCCCTCACGCCTTTTGGCATATTTGCTGGACGCAATATCCACCGCCATACACCATCCAACGGATAGCAGCAACTACTCGCTCGATACTTGAACATACTTCTGATAGGAGAAATGTCCCACTTAGAGAAAAAATGAGATCTGGTTTTTAGTGCACGCAACGCGAAACAAACACGGATATCTCATACCAAAAGACCACCTACCGATCCTATTAATGGTCAGGCTGTCAATTCAAGTTGGCCTGGCAGCGCTAACTCCACATGCTGCTTCTGGCACGCCACCCCAGCACATGGTCATCTCCATTCGGAGTCTCCGAGAACATAAGATACTCTGCCTCAGACAGGAAAAACAGAGTCATACCCCATTCTTTGAGGATGAGCCTCAAGGGCTTTTGTTTCATTTGCTGTATTGCTGTCTCAGTAGTAATCTTTTTTCTGCATTTGTCACTGTGCTGAAGCTAGCTCTTCCCGTCCCCCCGCACATCCCGTCTAAGTTTCCTTTTCGGTGCTCTAACCGATGCCGCATACAGTGCTCCTACAACCTCACCCTATCTCCTAATTCTTCTTGAGAATCTTCTCAATATCCTCGACACTCTTTATTGAATAACCAACTTCTGCAAGGAAATTCTTAAACCATCCTAACGATGATCGTTTCAGCTTGAATATGCAACAGCTCTATGACTAGTCGAGCAAAAGAAAAGGGAAATTGTCTAAATGACACTGTGGTTGCTCCTTTGGGTGCATTCTTTTGATAGGTTAGGCAGCAATTGGCATTGGACATAAGTGGCTACGCTCGTGATTATAGGTTTTACCTTTTAAAAGTATGATAAAATCAGTGCAGGCTTCGACTTTTCTTTGCTTGCTCTGAAAAGCTAGTTTCCTCAACTATTTTGTCTCTAACAGCTTGCAGCACGAGGCGTAAATAATTCTGCACTTTGCAGTTGCTTGTAGGATGCATACTTCTAGTAATCGATAGCTTCACTCCTGTCACCTAGTTGTTCTTATTTGATTTCAGTGGCCTCAAGGTGTGACCATCAAGAAGACAGGTGCGGCCTTGGTCATTGGCATCTATGGCAACCCTTGGACTTCTAAATTGTGCAACGTTATTGTTGAGAGGGTGGGTGACGACTTAATCAGGCGGGGCTATTAGGCACTTGCAATCGCATCATTCCTTCCTGCACGGAATCTTTGCATTCTCTTGATGCAAGTATATAGATCAGATCGGGATGCTTCGAGTTGATGCAGTTTTTCAATGGACGACATAGAAATCTCAAGTGCAAGAAAGGTTGTTTGGTTTGTAAATGGACTTAGACACCTGCCGTTTCTTTATTTCTTTTATTAAACCTTTGCCGAGGAAGCTGGTGTTCCACTCCCGGAAGCTATTTGACGACTAATCAAAATACTTCAACTGTAAATGCTGATTCAAATTCCTACCAGTGAACGTCAAAGGGGTTTATGGTGACCGATGATTGATTGGACGAGTCTGTGTCTGATCGGGAAAATGCTTTGCTCTACCTCTTTTTCTATCATTCGTCTCAGCTTTCTTTCAATATCTGATCATCTGCAATTCATGGGCACTGAGTATTCCGTGCGAGGAGAAACAGAATCCTTCTCTCATAATGTTGTGCGCTCTGCAGTCCCTGCTCTTCAGCCTCTTGACCTGTTTTCCTTGTTTACTGTGTTGTTGTTGCTGCACACGGACCGAAAGCGATTTTCGGTGGTTTGAGTTCTATTTAGATGTCTTTTTATCACTTTAAAATGGGAGAATTGTCCCAAAAGTAAACTTATTACAGTTTTGCCAATTTAGTCCTAAATCTTTTAATTTTGCCAGTTGAGTCCTAAACTTTTTTACTTCTTACCAATTCAGTCCATCCGGTCAATTTTGGCCGGAAAATGCTGACGCGGCGGTGCCACGTAGGACCGCCGGCGCCGACGTAGATAATTTTTAATAATATTTTAAATTTTTTGATTTTTTTTATATTTTCTGTTTTTCCCTTATTTTTTTTTTCTTTTTGGCTTTTTGCTTGGCCTTTTTCGATGGCCGGCCACCGCCCACGGCCAGCCGGCTGGCCTAGCTTGCCACAGGTGAGGCCTAGTTGGGCGAGGAGGAGCCCCCCGAGGGGAACCTTGCCCAGTGTGCCGCCGGCAAGGGTTGCTCGGGCGAGGCCCTCCCCCGGCCGTGGCGGCCTCGCCGGCGTCGCCCAGCGACGACGACACCGAGCGAGGCCGCCCGGCCTCGACGAGGGTCGGCCTCGCCAGATCTAGCGAGGCTCGCCCTTGTCTAGGCGAGCGTCGGCCTTGCCCCGCCGGCGAGCGATACCGGCCACCCGCCATGTGCCGATGCCCGCCTAACCGGGAGCGAGGGCCGGCCTCGCTAGATCCGGCTCGCCTTGGTGAGGGCAAGCCTTGCCGATTTGGCGAGGCCGGCCCTCATCGAGGCCGGGGTGGCCTCGCCCAAGCATCACCGTCGCCGGGAGGCCGCCCGGCCTAGGGGAGGGTCGGCCTCGCCCAAGCAACCCTTGTCGGCCGCGCCCGGGCGAGGGCTCCCTTGCCAAGGCTCCTCCTTGCCGGCCGGCCTCGCCTATGGCGGCGAGGCGCCCGATCGGCTATGGCCGATGGTCGGCCGTCGCCGCCCGTGGCCGCCCCCGAAAAGGCCAAGCAAAAAAGCCAAAAAGAAAAAAAGAAAAAAAAAAAAGAGAAGAAAGAAGGGAAAAACAGAAAATATAAAAAAATTCAAAAAAAATCATTTTTTTTTAAATTAAAAAATTAAAAAATTATTTAAAATGGTCCACGTCAGCGCCGGCGGTCCTACGTGGCACCACCGACGTCCACGTCAGCATTTTCCGGCCAAAATTGGCCGGATGGACTGAATCAACAAAAAGTGTTTATGACTCAATTGACAAAGTTAAAAGATTTAGGACTGAATTGACAAAACTACAATAAATTTAAGACTTTTTGGACAATTCTCCCCTTTAAAATCGATACATTCCCCGTCGCCGTCGCAAGCCTGATTTTGCCCTGGGATTGTTCATGGCGAATGTGGTGAGAAAAATGGAAGTCTTGTCGGCTTCTTAAAGAGCATGGAAAGCTTCAACACAAAAGTTGAGGTGCTCTATGTCTTTATGCGTTTGCGGTTGACCCACTAATTACGAGACCTCCGCATACTTTATCCTAGAGAAAGTACTCTTCTCATAATGCACGGATCAAAGATAATATCTGGCTTTCGTGGATGCAAACTGGCACGGAGTGGGGGAAGGCCTTCCGATGACGGCCTTCATCATGGTGCTCCTTGCAGTATGTCTTGATAAGTTCCCAACCCGCACGTTGTCAAATGCAATATTTCCTTAAGTTATATTCCAAGCATAACCATCTCATCCCGATACAATCTTGATCCGAACTGCACTCTGTTCTATTTCCCCTAACTATTATCGTGACCTACTATCGGGGGAAGGGAATAGGTTTAGGGGTATTGCCTAAAAAATAGGCCTAAGGCCCATGATTAGGCGCGGCCTCTCTCAAGCCCATGCCCCGCGTGACATTGGGATATTTTAAAAAAAATTTCGCAAAAATGAGTCGCCACTAACCTATTGGGGTCGGCTAGAAACTAAGTGAGGCATGGGAATATACCTTACTTTCTATGCAATCAAACAATCTAAGTTCGGAGACTTGATTACACTAATTAATCAATTAGTGCCCTTTTAGTACCTAATTTTGTTCATTTTAAAAGAAAAGATTTGAGATAATTATGCGGGTGCACAATCATTAAAATAGCAATTAGCAACCGAGGAAAGCATTTAAATGAATTGCAGAGGAGAGCGCACATTTAA
The DNA here is from genome assembly GCA_017140325.1 of Eucalyptus leucophloia subsp. euroa. NCBI lineage: Eukaryota > Viridiplantae > Streptophyta > Magnoliopsida > Myrtales > Myrtaceae > Eucalyptus > Eucalyptus leucophloia. The sequence goes on from CM029478.1 coordinate 36,679,322, forward strand.
CATTAAGGAACAGATAAATGTTAATACTAACTAGACTAAATAGAAGCCAAAATCAACATACCAAAATTGCATAATCAAAGGTATTCGTCTTTAAGGGCAACTATAACCTCTTGAGTATAATTCTAAATTAAAAGAATTCCATTTTTTTTAAGAGAAAATAAACCAAGAGATTAATCTGAACTTTTTTGATGAATTTTAATTTTAAGTTTTTACGAATTTTTTTTGGGATTTTTCGAAAACCTTTTTTTTCAATTTTTTGATTAATTAATTAATTTTATTTGTTTTTTTCCAATTTTAATTGATTTTTTTGTTCTTTTAATATTTATTTATTGCTGATAACAAAAAAAAAGGGATTTGGACGGGGTCATGAGACCCGACCCAACTAAACAGACCCGAATCATATTGTATCGCGTTAAACTAAAAACATTAACCCTGAAAGGCCGCTCGGAATTAATTATAAAAGCCCATGAATTTGTTAACTCTTTTTTCGGCCCACATTTGAAATGAGCCCAGCCTACAACAGAACACCCCAGCCCACAACAGAAAACTCTAGCGCACTTTTCACATTTTTTTCTTTTTATTTTCTTTTAATTCTTTTCTCTTTTTTTTGTCCTTTTCCGTTTTGTCTTTTTGTGCTGCACTCATTTCTCTGCATTCTTCATTCCCGAAGCAAATTTTTGCTTTCTTTTTCTATATATATATATATTATTTTTTTTACTTTTTCTATATTTTTCTTTTTGTTTTGTTTTGTTTTGTTTTTTTTGCCTCTTCCCCTTTGGTCTCCCTCCCCTTCGTGCGTTCTACTACTCTACATCTTCTTCACCGAACGTCTCCCTCCGTCTGCAATTTATTTCTACAAACTAAAACTCTTAACACCAACATTTCTTTGGCCGCCGACTGATATTCTACACAGGGCATCGACGACGAAAGTCCAGCGACAACATCGGGTTTGGCCCACTGACCCACCTCGCGACCTGCGGCTTCGCAACGGACCAGTTGCCACGGAGGTGGTGCTGTAGCAAGATGCCGCGTTTCTGAGTCCAACTGAGGCGTGACGGCACCGCCTTGACCAAGCCGAGCCTAATGCTCAACTCTCGTCCCACCGGAGGCGGCTCGATGGCCACGAGAGCCGCCGCCTGTGCCCCAAAACAAAAGAGATCCGCGGCCTTCGTGCGTCGCAACAAAGAGCAGCCGCGGGTCGAGTGGCGTGGCTACGTCTGAGACGCTAAAAATCACATGAAAACCTCGGATAGGTGGGATGGTGCCTGAACAACTCGACTCCGGTTCAAAACAACGAAACAAGACTAGATCTCATTCAGACATTTTACCGAACAGGTACAGTGCGCTCCCGAATCGCACGGTTTCTAGCTCAACCAGGATCCGAACCCAAGCCGAGACTCTCACCAACAAACAATAAGACATACAACAACCAGAGAGGGAGTGGACGGGGCCGGAGTTCACGCAAACCAGTCGATCGCAAACTCCGACCCGGGATGCACAGAACAGGGTGAAAACGGGGCGCGAGAAGGACCTACCGGATTCGACTTGAGGACATTGGCCGAGGGGTCGTCCGGCGGGGCTCGCACGCAGCTGAAGCGACGGCTGAAGCTCCCTTGCTCTCCTTTAGTCGCTTCCTCGCTCGGACTTCTTCTCCCTCTCGGTTTCTCTCTGGTTCCTCTCAGCTCCTCCTCAGCTCTCTCGGTTTCTCATAGTTCCAGAAGAAGGGCGTCGGGGAGCCGGATTCCGTGCACGGTCGAGCCTCTCTTTGGCTCTTTACCCTCTCTCGAGCACTTCTCTTGCTCCAGCTCTCACTCTCGAGCACCTCTCTCGCTCAGGCTCTCTGTCTCTTCGGTCCCTCCCTGCTCCTCCATCGCTGCTCCTCCTGCTCTTCTGTCTTCTGCAGGTCGTGCGCGAAGACCAACCAGAGGGAGGAGAAAGAACGCGGGCCGGGCCGATAGGGGAAAGAGGTTGGGCTGCGGGGAAAGAAAGCTAGCCCCCGAGGGAAAAGAAAAGGAAAGAAGGAAGGCGGGCCGGGCTAAGGTCAGGCCGGCCCAAACCGACCGTTTTTTTTTTAATGATAATTTTTTTAAAATTTTAAAATTTAAAATTTAAAATTTTAATTTTTTTAGTGACTAATTCCTAATTTTGTACACAATTAAGTCCTAAATAAAATTGTAAAATTTATGTGCCAACAACTATATTACCTATCCACATTTTAACCCTCTAATTTCGCCCAAAGAAAGAAAGATGAATTGAAAACAATGTTAGGATGTGTAACAAATAATTGTAGTGTCGTGATCTAGAGAGGCATCCTTGATGGTGCAGGATCTTTTTTGCGACAATCCTCCATGTGCAGAAAAGGTATCATTAGTTTTAGAACATCGTGAAAAACTTATATAGCATTCCGCATGCTAATATTTGCATTTGGGAAGCTCAGGAATGTGCAAATTCATCAAGGACTGGCGCTTGTGGGTAAGTATTTTATGTTGTTTATGCAAATGCTGTCCCGCTGAAGGGATAATAAACGCAAGAGTTTTTTGTAATTGGGTTTTAGGTGTTTTCCTTCTGTCCTTGTATACTTATCTGGGATAAGGCTTATGGGTTAGCTTGGCATCATCAGCTCATTGAGAACATCATTTAAGCAAGTAGGGGAAGCCGATAGAGAATTTTAGGCCCTATTTATTTAAGATTGTTTCGATTCCCCGGAACAAAAATTTCTGTTCTTTTGTTTTAAGGAAAAAAAAAAGAATAGAAATATATTTGGTAAAACTTTTGTTCCCACTAATAGATTTGGAACAGAAATAAAAAGTAGAAAAAAGTTATTTCTTGTTCCCGGGAACAATTCCAGGAAACAATTTTTCTTTCTCCTATTTTTTTCTTTATTTTCTTTTCTTCTTCTTCCTTTTGGCTGGTCGCTGGCCTTGGCCATGGCCGGCACCGGCGATTAGCCAAATGAGGGCCGACGACCTCGCTGGCCCTCGGAGATGTCGAGCCACGGCGAGACATGTCGGCCCGAGCCTCACCATGGTTGGGCGAGACTGAGCTCACCTAGCCACCGGTAAGAGGCTTGGCCTTGCTAGCTCTCATAATGGCATGGCGAGTCTCCGGTGAGCTTGCCAGAGCTTGCCCAACAGGTTGCTGGCAACCGCCATGGCTGGCGATCGGCCACAAAGAGAAAGAAGGAAAAAAAAAGAAAAAAAGGAAAAATATAATAAAAATATTGAAAAAATAAAAGAAACAACAAAGTTATACAAGTTTATCAAACGCATTTCTATTCTTGGAATAATTTTTTTTTTGGCAGTTACCAAGCGCGTTCTTATACTCATAAATTATTCCTGAGAACAGAAAAAAAAAAAAAAACTATTTCTATTAAAAAATTGTTCTTCAAATAGAAACGTTACCAAACACGCTCTTATTTTACTGAAGTACCTTTTCTTGCACCTGGTCGATGGGAATGCTCTTGAGACAAGGCGTTTGTATCCTCCAAACTGTTGCTTACCATTTGGTCTCCGTATTGTATGAACTTCATAGTCCGTGCATGTTGCTTTGCAAGTGCTTGCATCGATGGTTGGCTCGCTGTACGTTATATCATATTTCGACCCCTTTATATTGTTCTCGTGCATGCCTCTTTTGACTCTCTGAAAGGCACGACCACTATGAATTGTGCATGTTACAGCGAGACGTTGAAGTGCGACGAGCGAGCCACCTTATCTTTTTTTTTTCTTTTTTCTTTTTGGCCTAAGTTGCTTTAAAAAGCTCTGCCTCGACTAATATTTCTACATGTGAAAGCAGTCGTTTGGTTTTCCGAATCGAAACAATTACCTCGACTAGATATTGCTGTCAAATATGTTCCAGATTTTGTGATTGATTATGTCCAGGATCTCAAAGAGAACGGATGAAGAGGTGGGCTCACAAATACAGAGCCTAATTTAAGTCTGTTATTCCCCTAAATTGTTATGTGAGGCTATACATAATGGGGCAAATGGGAGCAAGCATGTTTTATAACAGTCTCGAACTCGATCTTCATAAACCACATGAGTTTGACATTCTGGGCCGACAGAATCAAATTCAGGATGATGCCTGAAGACAATCGCTACAAGAAGACCAGGCTTTTCTCTCCATGCAAAGCTTTGAGCACGAGAGCATCATAAGGAGGCGCAATGAGCACGGGAGTGCATTGCTCGGGGACTTTACTGTTGATTCGTTCATGAACTTTCGGATCAACCCGACGGTTGGACACGCCATTGATCCTGATCCTAACTCGACTGCTTTTTTGAAGAAGTACACGTACTTCTGTTCTAGTATTTCGAAGATAAATCTGCTCTGCTCTCTCGGATCTCTGTGCCCGCTTATTTGTCAAGTCTTCGGAATATTTCGATGAAAATCAGAAATACGTACCTTCGCTAGATAGAAGATAAATGATATCGAGAGAGGGTCAATTAAATTAGAATGGGTAAACATATTCAAGACAGTCCTCTTAGTGTGAATGTTTCCCCCATTCGATGGCAAGACTTGATATCTCTGCACTAATTATTGGTGTTTCGGAAAGTGAGCGATCAAACAATAAATAGATAGAATAAGAAAATAAATTGAATGCTAAATTTACGTAATTTGGTCGTAGAGACACGTCCATAGAAGAGTAACTACGACGAATTTCACTATAAATCAAGCGATATAATAGAGATTATATACTCGAGTCACTTAAAAACTTTCAATATTTCTTAAGCCCCAATTATACCGAATAACGCACATAATGTTTAAGCCCCGTAATTCCTTACAAAAGAATCTCTCAATCCAACAAAACAACACAGTGTTTAAGCCCCAAAAATCTTTCCATAACATTTAATCGACTTCAACACTATAACTTTTTGAACATAATTCACTAACAAGCTTTGCCGCACAAACCCGCTTTCAAGCACGTCAGCATCTGTGGACGTTTCTAATGATAGAGCAACCACGGCACACCAAAATTAGCGCTTCGATTGTTCTAATCTTAACAAACGAAGCAACCAACGAATGTACATGCTTGTGCGCGCACCGCCTGGAATAGTCCCAGGTTGACCGGTCAAAGAAGAAAGTCGCAAGCCGAGTCAAATTAGGAAGTAAAGTCCAACTTCCTTTAATCAAGCTATATTTCCTTTAATATCAGGACGAAATAGGATAGCTTTTTATTCTTTCTTTTTCCAACACCGAACGGGAAAGCTATATTTCCACGGCGAAGACCCCCATATATTTAATTTCGGGCTTTCTTTTAATTCGCTTGGCTCGATGGTTTTCATTAGGCTCAAACTCAAGACCCGACGTGGCTTGCTTACAAACCAAACATTTCCTTCTACATACCTTTTCATGTGTAATTAGTTCAGTTCATGCAAACGAATTCAGCTTTTTCCATGTAAGTCTACATCGTGCAAGCTAAAATGTCCCAAAAAAGTGTGGCACGACAATTGGATTTCTATGATGGAGAATTGGAAATCCTTCCGCGTTACCGGTGGGTGCACTGATCTTCCAGATTCGGGTCTTTGAATCCTACCCCGTCGCTTGATGCCAATCCCAATAGCAACGAGCGAGATTATATGTGTTCGTTATTCGTGTGTCACTCGAAGCCAATCCCAATAGCAACGAGCAAGATTTTATGTGTTCGTTGTTTGTATGTGGTGTAATTTATTCAAATTTGATAGCTACAAGTCAAAAGAGTTTTAACATACGAAATTAGTTCAACTTATGTGGGGAGACAGTGTTGCACATGATACAGATTAGACAAGAGTTACATATGAATACAATGCTTTTGACATAGCTTATGGACAAAGCATGATCCAAGACCATCCGTGATCCAGCCGTGTCACGCGCAAGGGCTTTGTTGCTAACAGCCCTGATCGATCCTTGATCGATCTCTGATTAGTCCATGAACGATTCGTGAATTGTGCACGATTCGCCCATGTGCGATACAGGGTAAGATTCCTGCACGACCAATGCACGACTAGTGCACGATCAATGCACGACTAGTGACCGAATCTTGATCCATGCTCGGCTAGCCCCTGCACAACCTGGAGTTGTTTACCTACTTCGTGTCAGGTAGCCATGCTGACCTTGATCTTGCTTTTGACATGTGCCCTGCACAACTTGGAGTTGAAGCTGCACGTGTGAATGGGGTGATCACCGTGCAACCACGTGCTAATGCACCTAAGCCAAAAGAGTTCAAGGGCTCACAAGAGGGAAAGGACGTTGAAGAGGTGGTCGTGGAGATGGGCCACCCAGGCGGTGGTCAAGGGAACAGCGTCAAAGGGCTGGTGAGCTGCCCTCTCCAAAACTGCTCGGGATTGATGCCGAGAAACTTGAGATATTCCGCAATGTGTTGATTCAGCACCTCCATCTTCACGGCCGCACATTGATCTCCCTCCATTGGACTGCAGAATACTTAGAATGCTTCGTCTCTCGCTCTCCTAGGACTGCAGAATGCGTAGAATGCTTCGTCTCTCGCTCTCCTTTTATAGGAGGGAAGAGGCGGCAGCTCTCCAGCAATGTTCATCTTTCTCTCCTCTCTGGCGTTGCTCACCTTGTTTCCTCTTTCACGCTGCTTGCTGCTTTCCGTAGGCTAAGAAAGGCTAAGAAGACCGGGTAAAAAGGGTGAGAGAGGGGGAAGTGAGGTGCGCCCTATATGGACTTTGCTACTTACATCCTCATTCTCATTAATGTACTGCATGGAATTTGTTACTTACGTTCTCATTCGTTTCCATTTGTAATTAGTTCAGACCAAGCACTCTGGACTTATCATCAATAATAAGCCCTTATTTTTTCCACTTTTACTGCATGGACTTTGCTACTTACTTCCTCATTCTCATTAATGTACCGCATGGAATTTGCTACTTACATTCTCGTTCGTTTCCATTTGTAATTAGTTCAGACCAAGCACTCTGGACTTATCATCAAGGTCATGGCATCGCTTGCTTACAGACAAAGCACTTCCTTCTACGTACCTTTCCAATTGTAATTAGTTTAGTTCATGCAAGCGAATTCAGCATTTTCCATATAAGTTCACATCGTGCAAGCTAAAATGTCCCAAAAAAGTGTGGCACGACAATTGGATTATTATGATGGAGAATTGGAAATCCTTCCGCATTACCAGTGGGTGAGGAGAATTACCAAAAAAGTCCTAAACCTATTATAATTGTGTCAATTCAATCATAAACTTTTTTTTGTGTCAATTTAGTTCTAAACCTTTTATAATTGTGCCAATTTAGTCCATTCGGCCAAAATTGGTTGACTGGCAAACGGCAATTTTTAAATATTTTTTTTGAATTTTGAATTTTTCTTTTCTTTTTTTTTCCCCACCTTCTTCTTCCTTTGGCCAACCAGTGTCGGCCAGAGGTGAGGGCCAACGAGGTCAGCCTCCCTAGTCACTAGCGAGGCTCGTCCCCGTCGGCCACTGGTGAAGGTGAGCCTTGCCGACCACCGGTGAGGTCAACCCTCACGTTGGCTGGGCAAGGCCTTGCCAAATCTGGCAAGGCTCAGCCTTGCCCAGCCAAGGTGAGGGTCGACCTCGCCAGTGGCTGGGGAGGCTACCGTCGCTAGATCTGGCGCGACTCGACCTCTTCATCCCCAATTGAGGGGTCGCAAGCATAGGAGAGTTGCGGACAAGCCGCCGTGCACGGAGAGGGTAGGAGGGAGGGAAGGAGAGAGAGAGAGGGACGAGCCATGGGGCGGCACAGTGGGGGTGATTGAGCAACGGCAGCAATGGCATGCCAGAGATCGGTGGCCTAGCGATCTCGCGGGGGAGGTGCTCTGATCACGCCTGGGTTGTTTGCGGATAAGAGAGAGGGAGAGAGAGGGTGGTGGGTGTTAGATGGCGAGGTCGAGTTGGGCCAAATCTGGCGACGGTAGCCTCGCTGGCCACTGGCGAGGCTCCTCGCCCAAGGATGGCGAGGCTCACCTTCACCATTGGTCAATGAGGGCGAGCCTTGCTAGGCAGATGAAGAAGAAGAAGGTGGGAAAAAATTAAAAAGAAAAAAATTTAAAAAAATTCAAAAAATATTTAAAAAATATTTAAAAATTGCCACATTAGCATTTGTTGGCCAATTGTCCCCAGTCGGCATCCATATAAACGTCGACAAGCCAATTTTGGCCGGATTGACTGAATTGGCACAATTATAAAATGTTTAAGACTAAATTGGTAAAAAAAATAAAATTATAACTGAATTGGCACAGTTGCAATAAGTGTAGGACTTTTTTAGTAATTTTCCCCTACTGGGTGCATTGATCTTCTAAATTCGAGTCTTTGAATTCCTCCCATGTCGCTTGATGCCAATCCCAATAGCAATAAGCAAGATTATACATGTTCGTTATTCGTGTGTCGCTCGACGCCAATCTCAATAACAACGGAGCAAGATTTTATGTGTTAATTATTTGTATGTCACGTAATTCATTCAAATTTGATAGCCACAAGTCAAAGACTTTAAAATATGCAAATTTGTTCAACTTATGTAGAAAAAAACAGAAAAGGGGAGACAATGGGGCACATGATACAGATTAGACAAGAGTTACATATGAATTCAACGCTTTCCTTAAACATCATAGCGAAGGATGCAGAAAATTCCTCCAAGAAAACGGAACCGGTCTTGCAAATTATCTTTACGAGTTCTGACCATACAATTGAACAAAAATGAAGCCGACTAAGGTCTAATACTTAGATAAAAGCGAAGAAAAGTAACAATTTTCTTCTCTAAAAACAAAAATGAAGAAAATGGGAGAGTTGGACCTCCACTGTGTAGAGTGTGTATAACAACGTTTCTATTCTAGGGAACTATTTATTTTCAGAAATAGTTTTTTTTTTTATTTCTACTCCAGGAATAATTTCTGAGTAAAATAAGATGTTTCTATTAGTGGAATAGAAAAAGAATAGAAATGCGTTTGGTAAAAATTTATAAATTTTTATATTTATTTATTTTTTCTTCTTACTAATGGACCGTTGATCGCCGCTCGCCGTCACATGGCTGTCGCACGACTGTTGCACAACCATCGCATGACCGCCGCACGACCGTCGCTGCCGACCACCACCACAGGATTGCTACCCACAGCCCACCGGCCAAGGGAGGGGGAAGTAGTCGGTGAGCTGTGGGCGGCGGTCCTACGGTGGTGGTGGGCAATGACGATCAATGGTCGTGCGGTGGCAGGCAGCGGTCCTACGGTGGTTAGTGACGGCAGGCTGCTGGCAGACGGTGGCAGTCGTCGACTGGAGGGTTGTGGGCGGCGGTTGGTGGGCTACGAGCGATGGCAATTGTTGCTGGCAGTCACCGGCGGTCAACTGCCAACGGTGGCCGCAAGTGGCTAGAGGTGGCCAACGATTGGCAAGCGACCGGCTGTGGCTGCAACAAGGAAGAAGAACAAAAGAAAAATAGAAAAGAAAAAAAAAACTAATTTTTAGAAATTGTTCCCGGGAACAAGAAGCTATTTTTTTTTCTTGTTTCTGTTTCAAATATATTCCCCAGCCATTTTTCTATTCCGGGAATAGAAAAATAAGTTGGCGTTACCAAACAGATTTCTGTTCTTTTTTTTTTTTTTTTGTTCCGGGGAACAAAAGAGTAGTAATTGAGAGAAATAGAAAGTTTACCATGCATGCCCGTATTATCCCTGCGAAATATTTTCCCTGGAAATGGGTTTCTTTGCAACAGAAGTGGACATCCTTTAGATATAAAAGAGAAAAAAAGAAACTTGAATTTTCACTGATTTTATTTTTTCTTAGCTATAAAAATTATAAAACCTTTCCTTGCACTTGTATCTCTAACGGGAGCACAACACGGTTGAAGGCATTACCAACCCCAGAAAAACCAATCCGGAAATACAATGTCGTATGTGGCATTGTTTCCAAAATGGCTGGACCGTCACAACTTTCGCGTCTTTGTAATCTCCTTTTTGGATAATCGGATAGTCCGTGCAATCGAGCATGAGTTGTAAATCCGACACCTTATCAGGGTACAACTTAGGAGCTGCAAAATCCCCCAAATTGTGAACACATCCCTTGTTTGGAACAAGTTGTCTTTACTTCTCACATGCCTCAAGGTACGAGTTCTCGTTCCGATGTTTTGTAGGATAGTTTGTCTGACGGATCTGCGGCACGGTGCCGGCGCTGCAGTTGATTTGGAATGTGAAATTTCGGGAGAAACTTCTGTGGCTTTTCATTGCGGGAGTCTTGAAAATCAACAGACCCGTGAAAGTAGGCCACAAGTTATAGAGAGGAATTGAAAACAAAGTTGCTGGATTAGTACAAACATAGCATGATGTTGACCAATGGCAATTTGGCGACATATTGAAGTTGAGCAACTTTGTAGAAGTGGCTTCGCTAGCTCTAGTGTTTTTGTTGAGATTAAATTATCACGCGCGTCATTTTCATAACATAAATCGATCTAGACATTTTGGGATGGAATTCGTGAACTTATTCTTTAATTGCATGTGAAATATATATGCAATATGATAAGACTTTATATTGCGGCCCTTGATCCATCAGTTTGTAAACTAATCAAGGTCTATCATGCCATGTGTGTATGATACATTCCGTGCAATATTGGGAGGAGCTACAAAGGGGCACTGATTGCAAATGAGTAATCTCTCTATATGGTGAATTATTGTGACAAAACATAAAAAAACGTATGTGTTGTTATCCATTTCGTCTATGGTTCGCTCCAAAACTAGCACCAAGAATCTATCATTCACATACTACATCCAAGAAACAGAGCCTCAAACTAAAATAAATAAATAAATAAATGGAACTGAAAGGGGTTCATGTTCTACAACCACCACAAAAACAAAAATGAGTAAAACCTAGCACTTAACTGCTTCCCCGATCGATGATTTTTAAGAACTAAAGTTGGCACTCATCCGACACCTCAAACTTGCGGTCAACCAACCGGCCAGCGATGTACAACCGGCCAGCGACGTACAAGGTCACTACCGTCTAATGGATGAAATTGGGGGGATTTCGAATCCTAATTCATACTTCACTTCGTTTTGAAAAAGCTAAAATTTCATGTGGAGCAGTAGGTAAAAAAAACGTCCTAAAATTATATTACTGTTGCAACTAAGTATGAATGTACTTAATACTATATATCGGTTGACGCTCACTTTGATAAGATATTTGACGAGATACTTTTCGTACCGGCCAACGATGTACAAGGTCACTACCATCTAATGGATGAAATTGGGGGGATTTCGAATCCTAATTCATACTTTACTTTACTCCAGGTAAGAACCATTCCTAATTCATACTTTACTTTATAAACGACGCTCACTTTGATGAGATATTTGATGAGATACTTTTCGTACAAACGCAGGACTCACCACCATAGTACTCCAAGTAAGAATCATAGATGCCTCTAGGATTTGAACTCCTCCCCTTCGTGAGGGGGAGAAAGCCCAAGCCAACTGCGCCACTACGGGTGGTGGTCACAACAATTACATTTTTGATTTTATAACTGGAAAGAAATAGATAGACTGTTTATGTCATACTGAGTAGCGAATTAAATTTTGCATATGACTATGCAATTTAAATGCGTGCCTAGTATAGGTTACCGAATTCAATGCGGGTCAAGAAACTCCAAACACCAATTGAGCATTTTTGCATATTAGGAGAGATTATGGATCACGCAATACATTTGAAGAGTAACGTCTAATTTTAAGCTGATATTGATATGTTTGTGAAATCTTTTCTTAGGTGGAAGGAAATTTTTTGTTTCCGTTTTATCGGTCGTTCAAATGTGGATTATGAATAATGCGAAGAGATATGGAGAGATAATTTCGAGTGGGAATTTCCATAAATATAAAGACTGAGCATAATATTCAAAACTTACGCATCTTTCATTCCTTCTCCTTCGTTCTCCTTCTTCATCTTCATCTTTCTCCTCTACCAGGATCCAAAAGAAGAAGAAGAAGAAGATGGAGTGGGAAGCTTACTATGAAGATTCCTTGATGTTCAAGAAGATGTGCACGAGGGATGAAGACCCCGCCAGGGCCACCACCTTGAAACGAGCTGCCGCCATCATCGGCCAAGACGGGAATGTCTGGGCCCAGACCACCAATTTCCCCAAGGTTCAGTCCTCTCCTCATCATCATCTTCTTCCATCTTCCTCTTTTCAATTTCAATTGTTGTGCCGCCTGTGCGATCTCGGTTCCCAGTTCTGGTTTTGATCAAACGGGAAATGCAACGTTTGATCACTTGCGAAATCATGATTGCTCTTCTTCCATTTGATAAAACTTCTTCGTTATTGGTCGGGTGCATGTAAGCGATTTGATTAATAAGGAGTAAATACAAATTGGACGGTATTCAGAATCGTGGCCCCAGATTTCTCTGTTCTGCAGCTTACGACCGAAGAGAGAATCACCATCATGCGCGAATTCGATGAACCTGGATGCTCACTACCATCGGGCTCTACCTTGGCGGCACCAAGTACGTGGTGATCGGAGTCAAACCTGGCGATGTTATTCGGGCATATAAGGTGAATCAGCTCGTTCCATCACGCCTTTTTGTCATATTTGCTGGACGCAATATCCACTGCCACACCCATCCAACGGATGGCAGCAGCTACTCGCTCGATACTTGAACATACCTCTGAGAGGAGAAATGTCCCATTTAGAGAACAAATGAGATCTGGTTTTTAGTGTACACAATGCGAAACAAACACGGATATCTCATACCAAAAGACCACCTACCGATCCTATTAATGGTCAGGCTGTCAATTCAAGTTGGCCTGGCAGCGCATCATTAGGATGATGGATAACTCCACATGCTGCTTCTGGCACGCCACCCCAGCACATGGTCATCTCCATTCGGAGTCTCCAACAACATAAGATACTCTGCCTCAGACAGGAAAAATGAGTAATACCCCATTCTTTGAGGATGAGCCTCAAGGGCTTTTGTTTCATTGGCTGTATTGCTGTCTCAGTAGTAATCTTTTTGCTGCATTTGTCACTGTGCTGAAGCTAGCTCTTCCTCTCCCCCTGCACATCCCGTTTAAGTTTCTTTTTCGGTGCTCTAACCAATGCCGCATACAGTACTCCTATAACCTCACCCTATCTCCTAATTCTTCTTGAGAATCTTCTCAATATTCTCGACACACCATTTGTTGAATAACCATCCTAACGATGATTGTTTCAGCTTGAATATGCAACAGCTCTATGACTAGTCGAGCAAAAGAAAAGGAAATTGTCTAAATGACACTGCGGTTGCTCCTTTGGGTGCATTCTTTTGATAGGTTAGGCAGCAATTGGCATTGGACATAAGTGGCTATGCTCGTGATTATAGGTTTTACCTTTTAAAAGTATGATGAAAACAGTGCCGGCTTTGACTTTTCTTTGCTTGCTCCGAAAGGCTAGTTTCCTCAACATTTTGTCTCTAACAGCTTGCAGCACGAGGCGTAAATAATTCTGCACTTTGCAGTTGCTTGTAGGATGCATACTTCTAGGGCGCGCATGACAAAATTCTTATGAAATCAAAATAATTAGATTGTTACACAATCTTGAATTTTAATTCGAAGGCAAGAGATTCAAGAGAATATCTTTCTTTGCTATGCAAGGGCCATTAAAGGTTCATTGAGCAACAATAAAGAAATTAGGAATGAGCAACTAGACTGATTCAATTCGAGAATCAAAATAAACCGACTTTCTCCTGATTTGTTCCTAACCATAAACGTTACTTTAAGGTATAATTCTCATATATTACTTTACACCATTAATTTTATTTTGTTGATAATCTTGTATAATACTAATTTTTGATAAAATGACCAGGCTTTATAGGCGCCATTGATGGCACCAATATTCATGCTTCCGTAGTACTTGTCTGAACCTAGAGCTTGCAAACGATACATTAACCGAGGAGGGAAACCAAATAAATACTCTTAGGAAAACAATTGTTAATAAAATGGCAAAGGATAATAATATGCGGGAAATTCCATGAAATTGTATTTTTAACTTTTGTAATGTATTAGTATTATTTCGACTATTATTTTGTTTTTGAAGATTTCCTATGTTATTCTCTAATCAATTTATATTCCTAGAAATAGAAATTTTGTTATGTTATCAAATGGATTTCTGTTTCAGAAATAGAAATTTTGAGTCATTATCAAACGGGTTTCTTTGCTCAGAAACTTGTCCGGGGAATAGAAATTAAGAAATTGATTTCTGGTCAGAAAACAATTTCTGTTTTAGAAATTTTATCATGCGCAGCCCTAGTAATCGATAGCTTCACTCCCGTCACCTAGTTGTTCTTATTTGATTTCAGTGGCCTCATGGTGTGACCATCAAGAAGACAGGTGCGGCCTTGGTCATTGGCATCTATGGCAACCCTGAAACTTCTTATATGTGCAACGTGGTTGTTGAGAGGGTGGGTGATCACTTAATCAAGCGGGGCTATTAGGCACGTCCGATCGCATCATTCCTTCCCATGTGGAATCTTTGCATTCTCTCGATGCAAGTATATAGATCAGATCGGGATGCTTGGAGTTGTGCAGTTTTTCATTGGACGACATGGAAATCTCAAGTGCAAGAAAGGTTGTTTGGTTTGTAAATGGACTTAGACACCTGCCGTTTCTTTATTTCTTTAATTAAACCTTTGCCGAGGAAGCTGGTGTTCCACTCCTGGAAGCTATTTGACGACTAATCAAAATACTTCCAACTGTAAATGATGATTCAAATTCCTACCAGTGAACGTCAAAGGAAAATGGTGACCGGTGATTGATTGGACGAGTCTCTGTCTGCTCAGGAAAATGCTTTGCTCTACCTCTTTTTCTATCATTCGTCTCAGCTTTCTTTCAGTATCCGATCACCTGCAATTCATGGGCACTGAGTATTCCGTGCGAGGACAATAATTTCATCATTGTGAATAAAACTCGCTCGACTGGAGTCTGGCTTCTTGGAGGCGCCAAGTACATGGCAATTAACTTTATTGTCGCCTCCTTTTTTTTGTCCTAGCACTAGTATACTATTATTTTAGCCGCCGCTAGGTATAAATATAAAAAAAGAAAAAAATCTTTATTATTTTTGTATCACAGTTTTTCAGGACACGATGTCCAGGAGTAGGCATGTAAATTTTTACACGACATCCGCATGTGAATCATGACCAACCTGGTCACTATCGTTTAATGGATGAAATTGGTGGGATTTTGAATCCTAATTTATACTTTACTTAGTATTGAAAAATCTAAAAATTCATGTGGAGCAGAAGTTGAAAAAAAAGTCGTAAAATTAGATTATCATTGCAATCAAGTGTGAATATATTTAATACTAAATATCAGTGCACATATAAACTATACTCGTTTTGGTGAGATAATTTTTGTAAAAATACTTCCTTTGATATCAGAAATTTTCGATGGATCACCCAAGTTTAAAAATAGTTACAATACAACAATTACATTTCCAAATTTATAAACGGAAAGAAATAGATAGGCTTTTTATCCGAGTAGTGAATTGAATTTTGCATATGAATATGCAATTTAAATGCATGCCTGATACAGGTTATCGAATTCAATGTGGGGCAAGAAACTTCAAACACCCATTGAGCATTTCTGCATATTACGAGAGATTATTGATCACGTGATATGTTCAAAGAGCAACGTCTAATATAAATTTAATGATGAGTGAACAAACTTTAGTCATGTCTTTTAAGCCGATATTGATGTGTTTGTGAAATCTTTTTTAGGTGGAAGGAATTTTTTGTTTCTGTTTTATCGGTCGTTCAAATGTGGATTATGAATAATACGAAGAGATATGGAGGGAGAATTTCGAGTGGGAATTTCCATAAAAATAAAGATTGAGCATAATATTCAAAACTATTAACGCATCTTTCATTCCTTCTCCTCGTTCTCCTTCTTCATCTTCATCTTTCTCCTCTGCCAGGATCCAACAACAAGAAGAAGATAGTGGGAAGCTTACTATGAAGATTACTTGATATTCAACAAGATGAGCACGAGGAATGAAGACCCCTCCACCACGTATCAAGCCGCTGCCATCATCGGCCAAGACGGGAATGTTTGGGCCCAGACCTCCGATTTCCCCCCAGGTTCGGTCCTCTCCTCATCATCACCTTCTTCCACCTTCTCCAATTTCAATTGTTTTGCTGCCTATGTTATCCAGTCGTGAATTCTCTTGTTGTGGCGGAAGAGTAAGTAGTCACTCCCCACTATAATCTCGGTTCCCAGTTCTGGTTTTTGTTTTGATCAAATGGGGGAAATGCAACATCTGATCATTTGCGAAATTATGATTGCTCCCCTTTCATTTGATAAAACCTCGTTGTTATCGGTTGGATGCATGTCAGCGATTTGATTAAAAAGGGTTTAATACAAATTGGACAGTATTTAAAATCATGGGTCCGGATTTCTTTGTTCTGCAGCTTACGACCGAAGAGCGAATTGACATCATGCGCGAATTTGATGAACCCGGGGCGCTCGCTTCCATGGGACTCTACCTTGGCGCCGCCATGTACGTGGTGACCGGAGTCAAACCCAGTGATATTATTCGGGCAAAGAAGGTAATAAGTTCGTTGCCTCCCGCCTTTTTGTCATATGCAGCGGTCTAGGTTCGTCCTCTCATTTCAAATGCATCAACCATCATCAAAGGTTTTTCTGGACACAGTATCCACTGCCACCCCATATCAAACGCCTAGCCACAGATGTGATCTGCTTTTAGCGTACAAAACGAACACGGATATCTCTTACCATTAGACCGCCTACCGATCCTATTTATGGTCGGGCGGTCAATTCAAGATGGCCCGGCAGCCCATCATTGGGATGATGGATAACTCCAAATGCTGCTTCTGGCATGCGACCCCAGCACATGGTTATCTCAGTCTCCGCTCTGGTTCAGACAGGAACTGCCGAGTCGTACCCCATTCTTTGAGGATGAGCCTCAAGGACTTTTGCTTAATTGGCTGTATTGCTGTCTCAGTAGTAATCTTCTTGCTGCATTTGTCACTGTGATGAAGCTACTAGCTCTTCCTCTCCCCCTGCACATCTCTTTTAAGTTCCCTTTCTGGTGCTATAACCAATGCCGCATACGGTCCTCCTATAACCATCTCCTAATTCTTCTTGAGAATCTTGTCAATATGCTTGGCGCTCTCTTTCTTGAATAACCGACTTCTTGCAACGGAATTCTTAAACCGTCCTAGCAGTGATCGTTTTGGCTTGATTATCTATGACTACTTGAGCAATAGAAGAAGAAACAAAAAAAAAAGGGGGGAAATTGTCTTTATGACGCTGCGGTTGCTTTTTCGGGTGCATTGTTTTGATAGTTTAGGCAGCAATGGCATTGGACATAAGTGGCTATGCTCGTGATTATAGGTTTTACCTTAGTAAATTATGATATAATCAGTGCCGGCTTCGACTTTTCATTGCTTGCTCTGAAATGCTAGTTTCCTAAACTATTTTGGCTCGAAGAGCTTGCAGCACGAGGTGTAAATAATTCTTCACTTTTCAATTGCTTGTAGGATGCATGCTTCTAGTAATTGATAACTTCTCTCCCGCCACTTAGTTCTTCTTATTTGATTTCAGCGGCCTCAAGGTATGACCATCAAGAAAAGTGGTGCGGCCTTGGTCATTGACGAATGTAGGGAAACAGATTCCCAAAAAATCAATCCGATACCCAAATGATCTAAAACCAAAAAAAAAAAAAAATTAAGCGGAAAACATGCCCAGAAAAAATGTCACACCAATCAGAGGCATATCACAAAGTTGGACATACCTTGATTTTCATCCATTCGTCAAGAAGAGTGTAATATTTCACGGAGGAAAAAACAGAGAACGTAGAAATAGAGAAAACATATTTCTCTTTATTCTAAAAATGCTACCTTTTTAGATAGCACTACTGCTCAAATAACGCAACTTCTCAGATATTGATTTTTAGAAAATATTCCTCTTTTCTAAAAAGGCAACTTTTTGTTATAGCCAAAAGTACTAAGTTAGATATCCCCCTCCTTTATATATATATATATATATATATATATATATATTAATATTACAGTAACTAAGCCCTCACTTACGAGCCGAGTTTTGGCTTAACACGGGCGGACGAGCTAAAGTAGACTGAATGCCAAGTATGGCTCGTAATAATCTATCTTCTGGGGCATATGATGATTCTTTCGCCTCTGTGATATGCCTTTCATCGATATAACATTTTTTTCCAGGCACGTTTTCCGCTTTAGTTTTTTTTTTTTTTTTTTTTTTTTTTTGTATTCGGTCATTTGGATATCGGATCGATATTTTGGGAATCCGTTTCCCTACAGCATATAATACAGCCCCGTGTTGTGTGCAACACGATCGTTGAGAAGGTGGGCAAGGATTTAATCAAGCGGGGCTATTAGGCTCATCCCGATTGCATCATTCCTTCCTATACGGAATCTTTGCGGTCTCTTGAAACCTTTGCCGCGGAAGCCGGTGGTCTGCTCCTAGAAGCTATTTCACGTCTAATCGAAATTCTTCAAGAGCTTCTCCGCATACATTTTAAGCACATAAAACATGCAGAAGTACACGCACTTCATTTCCAGAATTTCGATGATAAATTTGCTCCCCCTCTCACCGATATCTGTGCCTGCTTGTTTGTCAAGTTGTCGGAATATTTCAATGAAAAATGGAAATACGGACATTCGCGAGATAAAAGACAAATGATATCGAGAGAGGGTCAATTAAATTAGATAGGGTAAAATATAATTAATACAGTGCTCTTTTGTGTGATTGTTTCCCCCATTCGATGGCAAGACTTGATATCACTCCACTTATTAGTGGGGCCTAATTGGCCGATAATGCTCCATCAGTAACAGTCCTCTCGTGAAGTGGTTATAGCACTCCGAACTTATCATCAAGGTCACGGCATCGCTTGCTTACACACCAAACACTTTCTTCTGCATACATCTCGTAACTTTCCATGTGTAACTAGTTTAGTTCATGCAAGCGAATTCAGCATTTTCCATACAAGTTCACAACATGCAAGCTAAAATTTCCCCAAAAAAAGTTTGGTATGACAATTGGATTTCTTTGATGGAGAATTGGAAATCCTTTTGCATTACCCGTGGGTGCACATATCTTCTAGATTCGAGTCTTTGAATCCCTCCGCCATTGCTTGACCCCAATCCCTATAGCAACGAGCAAGATTTTGTGCTCGTTATTCGGATTTTGTGTGATTCATTCAAATCTGATACTCAAAAGCGTTTTAAGAATACATAGGCAAATTAGTTCGACTAATGTAGAAAAAAGGGCAGGAGAGAAGGGGGGGGGGGTGGGCACAATAATACAGATTGTACAGGAGTTACCTAGGAATACAATGCTTTCCTTAAACATCATAGCGAAGGATGCAGAAAAGTTACTCTGTGAAAACGGAACTAATCTTGCAAATGATCTTTTGCAGTTCTGACCATGTAATTGAACAAAAATGAAGCCGACTAAGGTCTAATATTCACATCTAGAAAGCGGAGAAAAGCAACAATTTTCTCCGCTAACAAACAAAAATGAAGAAAATAGGAGGGTTGGACCTGCGCTGTGTATTATCCCTGCGAAATATTTCCCGAGAAATGGCTTTCTTTGCAACAGAAGTGGACATCCTGTAGATATTGAAAGGAGAAAGAAACATGAATTTTCACTGATTTTACTCTTTCTTTGCTAAACAAATTTTAAAAATTATTCCTTTCCTTACAATTGTATCTCTAATAGGAGCTCAATAAAGTCGAAGACATTATAAACCCCAGAAAAAACAATCCGGAAATACGACTGAAGGTTGCATTGTCTCCACAATAGGAAATAATGGCCGGGCCGTGGCAGCTTTCATGCCAATCTCGTTTTTAAATCACCAGATAGTCCGTGCAAATGAACATAAGCTCTACATCCGACACCTTACCAGTGTACGACCTTAGGAGCTGCAAAAACCCCCAAATTGTGAACACATCCCTTGTTTGGAACAGATTGTTGTTACTTCTCGCATGCCTCAGGGTATGAGTTCCCGGTCTGATATGTTGTTACTCATTGGTGGGAATGTGACAATTGGTAAATCCGACTGAGAAATCCATATTGCTCTTGATGAAAGTCCAAAGCAAAAGGTTGCGCGCACTTCTATGGTGGAATTGTAAAATTTAACCATCGTAATTAAGTATAATTTTTTTGTAAAATTAGTTTACTACTTTACGGCGAAATGTAAACAAATCATAAAAAGGCCAAAATTCTACTGGGTAGCGGCTATGTATGCATTAGAAATTATTGTTACAACACAGCAATGATATCTCCGATTTTAGAAAAACACATTGATCATATTGGAAAACGGAAGAAATGAGCAGATTTTTCATCTCGTATTATGCCGTGGGTAGTAAATTAAATATTCTGTTGCGGTTAACACCTATAAATATGTAATTTGATTACATGCATGGTACCACCTTTACTCACGGACCTACATTCAGCATATCTGCATATTATGAGAGATTTTTTTTTTTTTTTTTTTGGTTTGAATTAAGAGAGATTATCAAATAAATAGGATGTTCCAAGAGTAATATTATATTACATTTCAACATATAACTTGTGTATACCAAATATGAAAAAAGAATCTATAACAAAGGAAATGCAATTTAAATTATTTAAGTAAATACAATTACATCCGCTCAATAGTTATACCGTATTTTGAATTTATATTTTGTCTGTCATTCATTAATGCATAAGCTGTAGTCCCTTTTTAGCCAAGTATAATATTCTCGTGAAACTTTTTAAGTCGAACGCTCTTTTCCAGCCTAGCAGAATATCCATAATAAAGATAGATTATGCTACTGCCAGCTTTAGAATTGTCATTTATTCAAAAATGGAAATAAATAAAACAAATCAAGGGCACTCCCACGTTATGTACTTATTACTTAAGCAGGACTTTCTTTCTCTTTTTATTTTCTTTTTGCCCTTATCTTTGTTAATACAAAATTCAAACTATAAGGCAAGCTCTTGGTGAGCTACTTGACCTGTTTGGCCGTTTGCCGTGTGGTTCCTGCATATGGAACCGAAAATGATTTTTCCGTTGTTTGGAGTTCTTTTTACATTTTCTTTCACTTCAAAATCTATATATCGCATGTCATGAGTGAACCTCTTGCTAGTTTGTGTCTTAAGAATGTTCATAACAAATGGGTTAAAGAAGATAAAAATATTTTTTCTCCTTAAGAATATCGAAATCTTCCATACAAAAAGTCAAGGCGCTCCATTTTTCCGTGTTTGTGGTTGTCTCACTAATTACAAGATTTCGCATACTTTATCGTAGAGTAAATATAGAGCCAATAATCTTCTCATAATCCAAAGATTCAAGATAAGAATGGGCAATCACGATTTGTGGTTATCTATTACCTTCTATAATCTGATTTATCAAGCTTTCGATGTTCCTTTTGGTGGTATATATTCTATTTGATTTCTCCTAGCTAAATTAACTATCCATATTTTAAACCTCTAATATCGGCCCCAAAAAAATGAAAGTGGAAGAAGAAAGAGGAAAAGAAAATAACGTTAAGGTTGAGTGATGAATAACAGGAATGCCATGATCTAGCGGCATCCTTGATGTAACAATGCATAATTTTGTTCTTTATGGTCTTTTTGGAGGAACCCTTTGAGTGCTGTTGCTTTTGCTTTTCTAAAGGTAATGATGATACCTGATAATGGATTCCGAAGCTACATTCGTGTTGCCCGAATGAGACTTGCGTCCCTCCGATGTTGGCAAGACATCCTTTTTGCGCTTAAACTGGTCATGCCACAAACGCTAGCAGATAATGAATTTAGAGCATCTCTTGTTCATCTTCAGAATTGAGGAAGGGTAAAAAAGAGCATTCCGGAAATCTGGAATGACCAGAAAAGAATATAGCTGGGCTTTGAATCTCATTCTCGACTCCAGTCTGGAGAATTTAGGTGGGAGAAGCAGGTTCGCAAGTCGAATTGCGAAATGATGTGACCAATGTGGCATTCTCTAGTGCAATGCATGTTTCGTGCCGTAGCAAGGTCATCAGCATTTTTCAAGTGGAAGAAAAGAAGGTAAGGTCATTCCCTAGCAATTCTGCTCTTGATTCCCTCACAAGATAGGAATCATCTTTTGGAGTTTTGTCGAAGTGAATACAAAAGCAAGAAGGAGCATCTTCAGCTTTTCCACTCTTCTCGCTACTTCTTTTTAAAGCGCGCAAACCAGGAATGGGTTCTTTTCTGTCTCTTGTCGCTGTCTATATTCATCTCCTCCGTTCAAAAGCTTCCCTGAGAGTTTAACTTGTTGCTGAGATCTCTGGACCAGTACCATCGGATTATCCTGATATCTACTTTCAGAAACCGTGCGATCATCCAAGAATTTATGTCGTCTTCGGCGAGGGAGAATGCAAGAGCAACTGGAGAGGCCTCTTGCCGGGGAATAGTCCGCCGGATGGTCAATCTACCTCGGGCCATTGTCGGCGAGTTCTCGAGGGCAATGAATCACAGCATGGATTTAATGCGAATCGGCAACAGAAGGCACCAACATATCCCCATCAACTACCCACCGCAACATCCACAAGAGCTCATAGTTCCCCAAGATCACGAGTGGGCATTCTTGACAGTCTTCGAACAGCAATACAGCTCCATGCACCCCTTCTTCTACGCATGCCGGCTCGCGGAAGCGCTCAAAATTGCAGAAGCCGATCGGAAATTCTTGTTCCTATACTTGCACGCACCAGATCACCCCTTCACACCCTCCTTCTGTAGAGAGACTCTGTGCTCGGAGATGGTCGTGCAGTTCCTCGACTCGAATTTCGTTAGCTGGGGAGGACTTGCCAACAGTGGAGAGGGGTTGCAAACGGCCATGGTGTTGCATCCCCAGAGCTTCCCGTTCTGCTCACTTATCGCTCCAGCTCCCGGCGATAGCATTGCAGTACTACAACAGGTCTCTGAGAACCTATTTGTGTTTTTGACTTCCAAAGGTTTAGGTACTTTTACTCCTGCTGCTAGTGATCACCAAACTCTGTACCATAATAATCTGAGCATACGCAAACATGGAAGAAAGGGACGTAAAATGGTCATTAGTCCTCGAGTCTTTACATTACCTTCATCCGATGATTTGCCATATAGAGGCGCGCGATATCTAATATTACAAAACTATTACACAGGCCCAACATATTGGACTCCTGACTGAAAGTTAGTCCTCTGTGTTTTTCTTATTTTTTTAAGTGGTAATTGAAAGTTGCTTTTGAGCTTGATTAACAATGACTAGATAGAAGGTCCGATTTCCCCATCGGAGCTGGTTGACATTCTCCAGAGGACGGTGGAAGAGCAAGGGTTGGCCTTTGGCGGTGCGAGGGCGAAGCAAGAAGAAAAGATAAAAGCCGATCGACGGCTAAGAGAAGAACAAGATGCTGCGTATTTTGCTGCTCTAGAGATGGACAAGGTCTGATTTAATTTACTGAATAGCTTGCGATAAGAAGTGACCATGAAATGCACTTTTTTTTTTTATCCTTTCTGCTTCCTAGGAGAAGGAAAGAGGGAAGTCTTCAGGAGGAGCAGGACCCAAGGTTCACAAGTTGAAGGACGTTCCGCGTAAAGAAGATTACGAGAAATTACAGAAGATTCCTTCCAATAAGCAGTACGATAAACCAAAAGAGGCTTCAGTCGCGAGCAGACATTTGCAAAACAAGGGAAAAGCTAGTCAAGGAGTAGATCAACAGGTGACTCAGGTATGGAATAACACACTGATGTTGCAAAAGGAAAATCGGTACTTCCAAGCTTGAACTAAAGATACTCGAGTTGAAAAATGACTCCTGGCCCTCATTTCCGTTTTTTCCAGATACTAATTCGCTTCCCCAGCGGCGATAGAAGAGAACACAGCTTCTTGTGCACAGACAAGATCCAATCAATTTACAGATATGTCGACTCCTTAGGCCTCCCGGGCATCACGAATTACCGACTGGTGTCGAGCTTTCCGAGAAAGACATACGGCGTGGATCAGTTGGGAATGACGCTGAAAGATGCTGGTCTCTATCCTAGAGCAAGCCTCTTCCTTGAGCCCCTTTAAAATTCGATCTCAGTAAAATGGTCCAGGCTTATTCTACTGACTTATGCGGTGCACAAACACCATGGAATTATTATTTATATATAGTGTTGCTGAATGATTTCAACTGAATCATGATCGGTATGCATAACATACATTCCTCCACCCGTTTTCTTGATCTCCACGGTCGCATCTTATAGATCTTTGGGCCTGCAGTGGCAAATGAGCCAGCCCAATCAGACCAATGAATCGTTGTATTTCACAGCTATCGTACATGGACAAGAATCTGAATAATTAAAGTATTATCAATACAAATACAAATTCGACAAAATGTCAATTGTCTAATAAAACTACGTTTTCCGTCACCTTGATAGTTGACAAATTGAGACGGGCTATTTGATTTGTCATTAACTCTATCCTAGAGCATTCTTCGCGTCTGGATTCACAAAAAATAACAGTATATTCCAGGAACATTTTTCTGGACTCTGATCTTCGTTATCTCAGACTAGTGTTTTGTCTGATTGGTTATCGTCTTCCTTAATAAACTCCACGACGACGACGCACGTTCTTCAAACTCTCCCGCACCAGAACCCGAAATCACAAACATGGAGAGACAAGGACTCGCTGTAATCGCATCGCTGCTCTGCCTACTCTCCCTCTTCGCCACCGCCTGCGATGCAATTGAGTCGCCACAGTACACGATCGTCCACGTGGAGTCGGACTTCGAGGTGAGGCTGTATGGGAATTCCTCATGGATGTCTGCTCTGGCGAGCGACCTCTCCTTTGAGAAGGCCACTCTCAATGGCTACCACAGGTTCTTTTTTCTCCTCTTATTAGAAAAGTTCTATTTTTTGCTTAATTGTGGAAAATTATAGGGATTGAGAATCTGGAAACTTTCATTGTAGCTTAAGGGAATTGGCCATTGATTCTTGACGGTGGTTGAATCGCGTTGAATGAACTTCAATGGAGCGTCTCTAGTGATACGATGATTTGGCTTCAGTTTAAGTTCACTGGGGCATCTTTTTCAGGAGTGAAGCAATTGTATTTTAGTTCTAGAACAAAATAGCCTTCACAAGATGTGACTAATCTGCAGATTGTGGTGTAATGATCTGTTGCTTCCTGATAGGTTCTCAATTCTAACTTTTGATTAATGAGCCTGGATGAGCCTGGATATGTACGCATATATATGTATACATTTATTGAGCATGTGGATCTTCCATCCTGGAAGTGTGCTGAGTGCTCAGTTATTGGCCTATACTGGTCTGACGGAGTGCAATTCTCCCAATCGATTATTTCTAAATGATTCATATCAACTCTACTGCTACTGCATAAATCAGTTTACTTGCCCTGTCCAGGGACGTCTGCATAAAATTATAATTACTGCTTATTTTCCCACGCAATTTTCAGTTTCTCATTTTGACCAACCTGGTAATACAGCTTCTTTCAGCAAATATCATCGGGGTCTTCGTTTCCCCTAATGAATTAGAACAGATTTTACCTTTGGCCGAAGACTGTGTTTTATGCGTTCTTTCCTGTTGTCAATCTTTAAATCCGCTTATTTCTTCTTACAGGTTGTTTGAGTACACCCAAGGTGCCAATTTGAATAGCTCTAGGTTGGCAATGACATTACCTGTCTTAACGAGCATCATTCCGGGGGCAGGACCCCTCCACTCGTCAGCCTGTGTTGTGCGTTTCTACTTGCCCACGAAATTCCAATCGACCCCGCCAACCCCACTCCCCGAGCTGAAGCTAGAACCGTATAATTGGAGCAGCCACTATGTTGCCGTCAGGAAGTTCCTTGGATTCGCACTGGATGACATTGTCGTCAAAGAAGCAGAAAAACTCGCTCTCAGCCTAAGCAGATCGGCATGGGCAAATGTTACTTCCAACAGCAGCTATGCATACTCGATTGCACAGTATAGCCTCCCATTCCAGATCATTGGCCGAGTGAATGAAGTCTGGGTGGATGTTGAGGCAGCTGGAGTGAATGGAAACAAGTTAGGTGGTGTAGCTTCGTCCTGAACTTATCCTTATGTCCTGAACTTATGCTTATTTGAGTGGTACTAGAATCACGTCCGTCAGTGCTGATAATGTGCCTGAGGGTTAAGTAGATAAAAGACCAGAAAGTGTGCTCTTATTATAACCTTGGCTATGGACATAATGTGCAAACAGTCTTTCAAATACATACTTTATGTTTCATGCTGCCTTGTGTTCGTGCATACTCACAAGGTCAGCAGGGAATGTAGCACTCTATATAGATCCATCTGATGATCAAGTTTGTGCAGTTGTTTGTGCTCTCTTTTTTCTCACAAATGTAGTAACACAATGAACTTGCCAACTTGCTGAAAGTAAAGAAACGAATGGTCAGTGAGATGTGTAGAGTAAAACTCCATGTTGAACAGAATTACGGAATTCCAAATCTGAGGAGTTAACGCCCGGAGAGTTTTGTAGGTATATCAACAAGGATTCAAACTTTGTTTGCAGTGTTCTCAGTCTACTCAAAGTGACATTCCCAGAATGACTCCTCTTGCTACGATCATGGAGACATCGGTTCGGCTTTGGGGAAATGCCCTTGGCCAAATGCAAATATCTTTAGGGTAAAGGGGTTTTCGGAAATGCTTGGGCGTTTGGCAAACTACGCATTGGAAAGTATAAAAATACCGTTTGGCAAAACTTATTACAAATGGGCTTTTGCTTTTAATTTTTTTTTAAATCTAAAAATCAAATCCAACGGCCGGCGGTGTCGGACGGCCAAATCTGGCCTCCAGACCGTAGATGCACACCGTCGTCTACGATCACAGAGGCCAGATCTGGCGGCCTGATTCATGCGAGCCAAAGGAGGCAGAGTGCAGAAGCAAGGAGTTGACGTGGTGCTACTCGCACTCGTCGAAGGGGATGGATCTGCCGCAGAAGAGGAAGGCATCAACGATGGAGGCAGAGGCGGCGGTGGGGCCGGTGGAGAACTCGAAGTCGGGGGCGTCCCAGAACGATGGGGCGGGAGGGTCGTCGGGTTGGTCGAAGGGGGTGAAGGCCAAGTCGGCCTCCGGACCGCTAGATCTAGCCTCCGACAGCCAGATCTAGCGGCTTGAGGCCTAGTTCTTGCGAGCTAAAGGAGTCGACGCGATGCTGCTCGCGCTCGTCGAAGGGGATGGATCTGTCACAAAAGAGGAAGGCGTCGATGGCGGAGGTGGAGGCGGAGGCAGCGTCGATGACGAAGGCAAAGGCGGCGTTGACAACGGAGGCGGAGGCGGCGTTGACAACGGAGGCGGCAGTGGAGAACTCGAAGAAGTCATGGGAAAGAAGGTGAACAACCCGTGAATGATAACTCTATAAAAATAGAGTTATTTTACCTATTTTATGTAGTAATTAATGCATTATCTGTGAGAAAATATTTGGATTTGCTTCGATTATTTGAATTTTCTTTGTTTATGCAGAATAATGAGATATGGAAAGGATAATGAAAAGAATGAAAATTATTAGAAATTCAAATAAAAGCAGCAGTGGAAGATGGATATCAAATCAAGAAATTCTTGATTTTGTTTCATAATGTTATCTGTAAACGTTGGGATATAGATATCTTGGATATATCCTATAAATAGAGACAAAGAGAGCAGCTAGGTTTTTGGAGGGGTTAGATTGTTTTCCATTGTTCTGAAAGTTTTTCAAGGATTTTGAAGAGAAGACAAAAGTTGTGACAGAATTCTTGTCCTTTGATTCAAGATGCTGGGTTTGACTTATATTTTTATTTTTTCTTCTACTATGTTCTAATTTTCTTTTGTTAGAGTTACGATGTAGCCTAACCATGATAATATGAATTTCATGATTTTTATATTTTACAATTGATTTCATTCATGTGAGTTATATATTATTACGTTTAATGCTTTTGAGTGACTAGCCACCATTTGAATGATCTGATGTGCATGTTTGAGACTGAGAGGTGATGATATGCAATTGCTCATTATAATATATAACCATGAATTAAACGTGAATAGAAATATACTGTATTATTTGTGTAGCTTTCGGTGATAAGGTAATCCAAAAGACTCATTGTAAACCGGGAATATTCATAGTTTTTAATGCACTCATGTTTATTTTAATTCACATAGAGATATAGTGGATTAATAAGCTAAGTATGTTTGCTATACCTAGAGATAGGATAGTAAATAGATTCTAGGATAGTAAATAGATTAGGAAATTCTGCTATCATAGATTTGATATCGTTCTTGTACTCATAACAATATAAAATTCATATATAGTGATTATGGTGAAATCGGATGCTCTAACATATTTATCTTATTGATTTTACTGCATTTAGTCTTTAAAGTCTTCAAGTTTCGTTTTTTAATTTATTCTTAATTATATTTTGATCTGTTAGATAAATTTTAGAATTAATCTATTTTAGTATTTAATTAGTTTATTAATCATCGATCTCCATGGGACGGTACTTTATCTCATCATTATATTACTTGTTCAATACGTGCACTTATGTGTAGAATTTTACGAACAAGTTTTTATGTTTTACAATTGATTTCATTCATGTGAGTTATATATTATTGCGTTTAATGCTTTTGAGTGACTGGCCACCACTTGAATGATCTGATATGCATGTTTGAGACTAAGAGGTGATGATATGCAATTGCTCATTATAATATATAAGCATGAATTAAACGTGGATAGAAATATACCGCGTTATTTGTGTAGCTTTCGGTGATAAGATGATCCAAAAGACTCATTGTAAACCGGGAAAATTCATAATTTTTAATACACTCATGTTTATTTTAATTCACATAGAGATATAATGGATTAATAAGCTGATTAGGTTTGCTATACCTAGAGATAGGACAGTAAATAAATTAGGAAATTCCGCTATCACATGTTTGATATCGTTCTTGTACTCATAACAATATAAAATTCATATCAGTGATTATGGTGAAATCGGATGCTCTAACATATTTATCGATTGATTTTGCGCATTTAGTCTTCAAAGTCTTCAAGTTTCGTTTTTAATTTATTCTTAATTATATTTTGATTTGTTAGATAAATTTTAGAATTAATCTATTTTAGTATTTAATTAGTTTATTAATCATCGATCTCCGTGGAACGATACTTTATCTCATCATTATATTACTTGTTCGATATGTGCACTTACGCTTAAAATTTTACGAACAATGAACAGTAGAGCTTGCATTAGGAGGATGCCGAATGCTCAAAGCTACCCTACCCCAGCATTGAGCTTTGAGCATTTAGAATGCCCGTATTTCGCAAATGAGCATTCAAAAGCTTTTCGCCAAACACTCAAAATTTCTCCCAAGGGGCTTTGGGCCCCTTGGGAATGCCCAACCAAACACCCCCCTCATGGGATACCACACAAAAGACACGGAATGCTCCCACTGCCAAACACCTGAACCCATAAGACGGCTGCTAGTTAGCAATGTCAACAAGGAAACTGACATTTCGGAAGTAACAACAGGCATGAGTCGGTTGGATACTTCCCTGTTGCATAAGCCATAGCTTACTGGATTGTAATAATGAAAATCCACCTAAGTTCTTCATCCCTTCTTCCCCACTTTACTCCAGTTTAATTTCCTTAATCACCAAAATAAGTAGTCTGATCAAACCCATTGCCGTTCCACTTAATTCATGTCACAATTTCCTGCTTTGCGCTGAGGTGGATGGTGCCTTCATTTGTAATGAATCTGCCACCTTCCAAGAATGAGCCAGCTCGTAAATGCAGCTACAAAGAGCCCACTGCAATGATGTTGGACTCGACATCGATCTTGTTCGCATTTCTGGCCCGTGGATCGCATTTCATTTCCCCGTCAATGACATCATTGTCTAGTTTTAAAGGCCCGAAGGGCTCTGGGTATTTTCGTCTGGTACCGAAAAGAAAAGAACATAAACTAATTGACCAAATAATCGGCGAATGATAATGTCTCCTTTGATAAGAGGCAAATGAAAACATGCAAGGGTCCTCATCTGTGTAATTCTCAGAAACAAATTATAAATGTCGCCGGTTTTTCCCCTTGATTACCTTAATTTCGATTCTCACTCAAGACCTTATTTTGTCCTTTTCATCTTTTTAACTTATCTCCTAATAATATTGTGCCCATTTATTTTTCAAAACAAAAGAATGTAGAACAATATTTCAATTTTCTTGACTATGTATCGCATACGTGCATATTAACATGTAATTTGATTACAAAAGTTTGTGGAAATGAACTTTCGTTTGAGACATACAAATTCAAGACTTAAACAAACATATCATACATATAAAGAAAATCTTATTTCTTTTCTCTCCAGAATGCACCTGATTAAATTGAACAAACATAAACACCGATTTATAACATTAATCTACCAAACCACGTGAAAAATCTTTATTGAGCATAAAATACACGTTGGTCACGTTCCTTAATAGGATATCCGGCTAAAAAGGAAATTTAGCTAAGGGTAGCCTGAATTTTTCCCGAAAATAGTTGCCATAAAATCTCGCTCGTCCTTGGTATAAAACCCATGGTGGAACCAGCCGTTTCTAAGCTGTCGGGTCCGGCGGCAGTCTCTTCCTCTTCACCTCACAAACCCTGTTCCTCAGATTCTCCGAAACCTTCCAAAGGACAAAGAATAGATTTTTATTCCGTCCCATCCTCCTCCTCCTCCTTCCCTTGTAAAAATCCCAGGACGGGCGGTTCCAGGATTCGTCGAAAACGAAATGGGGTCGCGCCGATTCCTTTCAGCGTGCGGTGGCGACTCTGTCTGAACTGGAACTGGCCATGTTGCTTTCGTCCTTATGAGAAAGATGGTGGTCAGAGCTGGTTCCTCTCCGGTGTCCTGTGTTGCTACTTCTGTTTCTTCTCCCTTCAAGCCCAAGATTTTCCAGGTGAATTGAGAAAAGATTGTACCTGGTCTGGTCGAGGTTACGCTTAACGCTTAAAGATTGGATTTTTTTTTTTTTCGCTGAATTTATGTGCATCATTTAGCGTGCTTTTTCGTCACCAAGATTTAGCCATCCGTGCTTGTTATCGGGGGGTGTGAGTAGAATTCTCATGCAAAAAGTACGATTTTCTGAAGAATTAAGATAAGGGTTCCAGTGAGGGCATAGGATGGAAACGTATCGAGAATCCATAAATAGTTTTTAGTAAGGAGGCTGCGACTTAAGTTAATCGTCCGGAAAATTAAGAACCGGTGGGTGGGTGGGTGGGTGAGTGAGGTGTGGTATGCAATTTGTCTTTTTGGCTCCATGTTGGGATAACTTCCTATTATACTGGAGAATTCTCTTTTCACCACCCCAACAGGAGGTTAATTTATATTCGACTAGCGCAATCTTTCATTTCCTTTTTCTCTGTGGATGGATGTGTACCATGTCGTTAATATTGATGATATTGCAAGACTGGGCGTCAGGATGGGCTTGGTCAGTGAATCTCAAAGACAGTCTCGGATTTTCACATCGTTTGCTTTTATGTTGTTCCAATGGAGGCTTTCTGTTGGATGCTCTCATTGTTGTTTACGTCTGTTATTTATATGGTGAACCCAGAATTTTTTCCGGGTGCTATCATTTTGTTCGACCTTATGTCGGCAGTATATCGGCCTTCTAATGCATCTTGCTAATGGGAGGACAACTACAGATAATGTTGGATTAGTTTCAAGAGGATGGTGCAAATGTTTTTATTCTTGGTTGGTCAAATGATCAGAATGCCAGTGTTAGACAGGTAATTACTCAATGAATGCTGTTGGAAACTTGGACTTGACTTGTAGACAATTAATTATCTGTGGATAGAGTCACCTCAAGAATGAATTCTGAGTAAATGAACTGCAGGAGAGTGAGTTAGATCATATTCAAGGTTACTAAGATTTGCATCTTGCTGAGGACAGTGGATTAGGTTTTATGATGGTGAAATTCACCACTAGGATCGTGAGATTCTATGAGTGAAGAGATGACAATAAATGTGGATAGATGTTTCATATTGAAGAAATTAAGGTTTAGTTGGATTAGATCTCCAAGGTTAGTACTAAAACATCTATGGACGTGGCAGGCGTTAGATCCTTGAAGTACGGAAAAGTGTGTTAAGAAACCTATGTGGAAAGATGCAATGGTATTGATAGAGAATGCTTTTTGTTAGAGCAGAACTGCAAACCTAAAATATCTATCTCAGAGATAAAATTAGCTTTGGGCTTTACTATAAGTTTCTATCATCTAAATGCTTAAATGTATGAAGACAGACTCTCATGAGAGGCTAAGACCTTGAGAGGGTATCAACGTGTAGAGAATATAATGAACCTGCATATAATGACCAACATTTATTACTATTTGGACTACAATGGATATTCAATACAGTGGCAGAGGTGAGAAATTTGTTACTATTACAAAATTTCTTTGCTGTAAGAGATGGATTGAGAACTATAGAACGCTTTAGACTGCTCCTCTTAAGGATTCTGTTTGTCTCGTGAATGTTGCTAAGTTGCTTTAAAGCTTAGTGGGGAATCGAATTGACCTTGTCCTTACAACATGACTTACCAATTTTCCAAAAGAAGCTTGTTTACTGAAGGATGCATTTTTCCCTATTTGCTCATATAGTCCCTTTTGGGAATTACTGCAACATATTAAGTTGATAATGATAATCACTTCCTATTTTTTTCTGTTGGGCTTTCAATCTCAGCATCTTAAGTTTTTATGAGTATTGAATTGCTGGATGAGGAAGGTGATAGCAATCCTAAGATTTTGTGGACAGGGATCGTATATCCTGTCATAGTTCTAACGTGTGAATGGAAGAAAAGGAAACATGGATCTTTTTCTTAATTCATAGATCCAGACTGGGATTTTGGCAACTGCGATTGCGTTAACTCAACATATGGTGTCCTCATGTTTTCACTCTCCTTTCTAGTGTTCAACAAGTTACCTTCTTTGGTTATCTTGAGGGCACTTCAATTAGTTATTATTTGGTGTTCTACTAATTTTACTGTAAACTACTTATAGAGAAAACAATTTTCTCATAGTTTTTGAAATGATATCTCTTCTTTTAAGAAATTTGGTTCTTATTTTATTTTAAACTCTGATACTTTCATTGCCAGCTCGGCCTATTAAGAGTGCCATGTGGAAGCCGCCCATCTGATACTCACTGGCTGAGTAATTCTCCAGGTAATCTCTGGAACTATAAAAGTTTTATCTGTATGATGCGTAGGCACATCTGATCAAAGGATCTTTGCAATGATCCAAGCACCTGGATTCTGATAATTAGCTACTTTACTTTTCAACTTCAAACTTCAAAAATCTTGGCTATTCCCATTGTACTATATATTATTTCTGTCACAATCTTGCTGGTCATCATCAATTATCTATTAATACTGGATTAAATGATGGTTTTGATTTCTTCCTCTATCCTTTTTTAAGCTGTCAAGGCTCATGGTTTCTTCGATAGAGCAGTCATCTCGAATAGAAAGTTCCAAAATGGGAAAAATACCTTCTGCGCTACTTCAGTGGGGCATGCGCAAGACAGCGAGGTTGATTCAGATGCTTTAGAGGAGACAAATCTTCTCATTCCCTCTGAAGAATCCTCTTCTTCGAGCGGCTTGGATGTCCCTTTTGAGGGAACTGATGGAAAACCAGGCCTATTATCATTTTACAATCGTCCATATGGAAGGGAGGACAAACTTCTCACAGTTTACCCGCAGGGGAATCAGAACAACCTACAATGGATCCTTGGGCCAGCTGTGCTTGTGACGTCCTTTATTTTCCCTTCACTCTACCTTCGGAGAATACTATGTACTATATTTGAGGACTCTCTGCTGACAGGTAAGTGAAACTTACGTTGACCCATGTTTCGTTACTCCACATGAGAATAGCAGACATCAGTTGTTCCTCTGTTTTCTGTTCACATATTAGTTCATTTCCTTCTCACTTCAGATGTGGCTTTATGATTGCAGATTTCCTCATATTGTTCTTCACAGAAGCTCTCTTCTACTGCGGTGTCGCAATATTTCTTCTACTTATAGACCGTATGCGAAGGCCTTTGGCGTCTGCCTCTGCAGATGAAAAGAAGGGGTTGGCTCCACAATTGGTGCACCGGATCTCTTCAGTTGCTGCCCTGGTGCTTAGTCTTACAGTTCCTATGGTGACCATGGGCTTAGTATGGCCATGGACTGGCCCTGCAGCTTCTGCTGCACTTGCTCCATATCTGGTCGGTATTACTGTCCAATTTGCATTCGAGCAATACGCAAGATACTGCAAATCCCCTTCCATGCCTGTGATACCCATTTTATTTCAGGTGAGTGATACCATACCATGATGTCTCATCAGGTGATTTTGTTGGAGGGTCTTTGAATTGGCCAATGCAGTGCTTTAGATTGCTCATTTGTAGATCAGTTTAAAATTAGCCTGTTTGATCAAGTAGTCTTATTGAAGGTCTGTATCTTTGTTTTTCCATTGAATAGCCAGCATGGAATTCTAAATGTTTATGAGGCCACTATTTGTGATTTCAATCGGCACTTAAAACCTATGGAGGAAAGAGAAAGGACTGAATTTTTTACCCATACGTTGTTTCTTGTGGTTTAACAGGTTTATAGGTTGCACCAACTAAACCGAGCAGCACAGCTGGTGACGGCCCTGTCCTTTACTGTGAGAGGAGCTGAAGTGACTCCAAACAACCTGGCAATAAATAGCTCCTTAAGTACTCTTTTGAATGTCCTTCAGTTTCTTGGTGTCATTTGCATCTGGTCACTTTCAAGCATCCTCATGAGAATTTTTACTTCGAACCCCATCACTGCAGAA
This sequence comes from Eucalyptus leucophloia subsp. euroa, assembly GCA_017140325.1. Lineage (NCBI taxonomy): Eukaryota > Viridiplantae > Streptophyta > Magnoliopsida > Myrtales > Myrtaceae > Eucalyptus > Eucalyptus leucophloia. The sequence goes on from CM029478.1 coordinate 36,714,060, forward strand.
TGAATGGTGAACAATTTAGTTGAAATCATGAGACAATCACTTCATTGTTGTACTTCCATGCGTATACTATCTTTCAGATAGGGTGGATGTAAGGCTAGATAGGATTAACCAAGCGAATTTGTAGGCCAAAAAGGTGAATGAATAGTTGAATTGGAGATTCTTTACATCAGAATAGAAGGTTATTGAAGGATCCTATGGGTAGTTTAGACACTGGAGATAGAGTTGGCATCTCTCTGCTGAGACATGTGCCATAAAGAAAACAGTTCACAACCGACAACGATCGAACATTTAAAAAAAAAAAAAAAGAAAGGTACAAGAATTCTTTCTCACAGTTCATTGCATTATTTCACAAGTTTCTTATGCACTGCGGATAAACGGGCATCCAATTCAACTGTAATATGCCTAGCATTATCATCTGTCACTTTCCTTTTGCTGGAGTGTTCTTCTCAGGTTTCATTTTTGGTAAAATTTAGAGTATTCATCTAGCCCTGTTCTTGTATCTGGAGTGTGCTATTTGACTGGTCTGTATTTTTTTCTCTGGATTCCAATCACGTCCCTAGCACATGCCTAGTTCTCTACAAATAAAATAACACTCTCCTTAAATTTGCTATGTTGATTATTGACTTCCGCTTGAAGTATACAGAAGTAACAAAACTTGTATAAGAAGTTGCAACGGCATGTTCAGCCATGGGAAGAATTTTGTCAGTGGCCTATGTTTAAGCATAATAGAAAAAGAAGAGCTATTAGTCTTTGTAAACACGAGAAGCATTCTCAAAAAAGTTCTATATACAATGCCATATGTTTACTTTTATCATCACTTTAGATTGTCTGCACATTCCATTCTCTTGTTCATCATGTCATTCCAGAGGTATCCAAGACATCTCTCTACCTAGAATTTTGATTTTTCTTCAAACGATTGTGGGAGGACCATTATGTGGATGTATGTTCGGCCCACAAGAGCACTATGATCCTATAGTCGAATGGCTTTTGGTCCAAGGAAACCTTAGACGAATCCCCAAACTTAAATTGCCCTCGTCCATTATCACCCAATTGCACTTTGCCCCTTTTGTTGAATTCAAACCTTGGCATGCCAACGTTGATTTACCCACTTTGCACCCCCCCGAAAGGGGGGGAAAATGATTGACAGGAAGAAATTTTCTCAACGTGACAAAGGTGTGATTAAACGAAAATGCCCAGTTTTTGCGCATGTTAATAAAAGTGTTGACTTTTCATCCTTTTCGTCCTTAAGATGAAGTTAGCGTTTACCCTAAGATGGAGTTAGTGTTCGAGTATTGAGAATTGGGAGTCATGATGGAAATTGACCAACCAATCTTAGATCGGCACACAACCGGATAACCTTTACGTTGAGATTCTTTCTTTGTGCGATGAACTAAAAAAATGATGCTAGGCTTTCAATGGTCAAAGAGACTTTTAAAGGACGTCTCGGTTGGGGTTCGCTACAGAAGTAGAAACAAAAAGATAAGCGAACAAAAAGTCAATACTTTATGAGCTAATCAGCTAAGCAATCTCCAACCAATCTTAAGCAGATTACCGACACAAGTCAAATGCTACTTCACATGGAGATCACATGGACTGCCTAAATGATTGGCGGTAGGCACCAATAGTTAATTTTTCTTGTGACGTATATAATTTTGAGCAGTTAAGTTGTCATAAGTGATCAAAAGCTGGTTGTTTGACTGATACCTTTCAAATTAAACTTGAGACAAAGAGGTAGAGAAGGAAATAAGAACAAAAAGATTACAATGAAAAAAGCTCTTAGCCTCTATGCCCTCAATCCTGTCAAATTCTGCCAGAAATTTTGCTCTTAATCGGCTTATTCATAGCATTTTTCTTCTTTTCATTACCCTGTTGTTGAACATATTATATCAAGTGAATCTCAACCATCACAATCACAATTGCTGAACCTGAAAGGCAAGAATATTAGGTTCATTCTTTTTTTCAGACATGACCATCAACCAAGTGTTATTGCACGGCTTTTGTTTAATGTTACTTGTGCTCAATAATGTTACCTTCTCGTTTGGCTCTATGTTTTTTGTCTTTGCATCTGTCATCAAAACGCTAAAGTTTCATACCCAAGAAGTCCCCTCATTCTTTGTTTAATTTGTACAGTAAGTGCTTGGAGTCTCTTTTCTTTAAACGAGAAATCTAGAATAGAGGAGGAGGAGGATTTGTTAAGTCAACTCTGATGGATTCACAAGAATTTATCTGTTTTCTTAATTTGTCTGTTTCTAATGGGAAGAATATTTATGGAATTTTTCTTACGTTCTTTCATTTTATTGGTACAAGGCAAAAGAGGATTTTGAATCTGCTGAGCATGCAAGCTGGTGTTTTTGACTTGTAAGCATGCATGAATGCTACCGCACTTGAGGAGTGAGTGGAAGTATTAAAGAAGAAAACACAGAGAGAGAGAGAGAGAGAGAGAGAGAGAGAGTGGAGGAGAAGGTGAATGTATCTGTAAGCATTTTGGGTGACATTCTCTTCATTGAAAAGCATAAAAAGTGAAACTTTAAGCCTTAGTGTAACAAATGGTCCTGGTGAATTCGAGCACTTTTCTGTTTCCTTGTCTGGAGATATTGCTGGGACAAAAAAGCCTGTGGGGATCTTCAATCCATATAGACTGGCTCTGCCTAAATCCTGAGAAACTAAGCAAAGTCGATGGAGTTATAGAGAGCTAGACTGAAAAAATAAGGAAGACAATTTATCTCTGTCCAAGAACATCCAATTTTGATATTAACTTGTTTGTCGTCATCTGTTTGGCTCTATGTTGAGGCAATATTCTCTCCTTCTCTCTAATCTTGGTATAACTATATAATGCAAATGGCCAATACTGGATATTTTTTCTCTTTTTCTCAATGTGAAAAGGCAAGTATTCACATGATCTTTGGGTCAACATTATTGAGGGGTGATCCTTTTGCGGTGAACCAGATTCAAGTGTGGTTGTTCTGGTCTTCTGTTCTTTTCCTGTATTTAATTGGATATTAGGTAGTTTAGGTTGTAAGAGAATATCCGATGTCCGAATTTGCAGATCACAAGATTCAAAACCGAATAAGACCAGGAAGAATAGTATGCGGACAAAAAGTGGGAATGGGAAGCACTAAAACAGAGGGTAAGTATTTTGTCGACCGTGATTAGAGTAAGCTTTGTACGGTTTCAATTTCTTTCACATTAGTGTCTGCAAGTAACTTGCTTGACCAAGAAACACCTAGTGGTAAGAGTGTGAAATGTCTATTTGATATTAATTTTATATGTTCTTGCAGAGCAGCACAAAATATCCACGAGTTAATGGGTTTGTACCTGTTTAATTAGGCAAATAATTGAAAGTCACCTGATCAAATCTCTCAATTATGTGCACTGAGAGAGAAAAGAGAGAGATGTATGGTGTTCTTTCTGAGCTATTGGATGCAAAATCTTAGTTCTTCACAGAATTTTTTTTTTTTTTAAAATGGAATTTATCATCTTATCATACTATGTTCTGCCACAAGACCGATCTGATTTTCTGAAGCGTATGTATTGTATCACTGTCAACGCAAGATCTGTTCATCATTTCCTTATCATCCTATTTTTCATATTGATCACGGATCGAATCTTAAGTTGACATGGACTTCACTATCAAACATAGGCCTAGGGGAAGGTCCACTTCTTGGATTGTCTAGTAGGTAAAAGTGGGGTCATTCTCTCCCAACTCTTTTGGTCTTTTTGGCCATGCCCATCACAATAACTTATCCCCCACATACTACCTCATCTCAGAAGCTGAATAGCATGCTATAATTTGCCATCATTGCCTTCAGAAAAGGAGGAGGAAGAAGGAACTCACATACCTTTTAGCCAAGTATGAAAAGGAAAAAGGCACACCGCTTTCTCAAGGATTTAAGTGGCTAACAGCTCAATAAACAACTCAGTAATAGAGCTATATAAAGTCCAAGACACATTACCTCAACCCTTCTAACTTTTTTCCATCTCTCTTCCAATTTCCCTCTGCAAATTCTCTCCTTCTTGTGTCACCCCTCATTCTGCTGTTTCTGTCTCTTGAGCTTCAACTACTTTAGGTGGTTCTTGCCTGCTAAAATTCTAAACTCTATATGGAATCAAATTTCTTGAGTCCAGATCCGGAATCTTGGGAATCAGCATACAACACTTAAAGTTAGGACTCCCGTTGAACTGGTCGCACATCATTCCGAAATGAAAAGCAGTCAGATGATTCATCTCCTGCTGTTCTTCAGTATACTTGGTGCTGTTCTTGATGTTTCTCTAGGAGATGATCTGTCAGAAGCCTTCCCGCTTCTAAAAGTCAAGGCGCAACTGAATGATCCTTCTGGAGTTCTAAACAACTGGTCTCCAGAAGCTCATGTATGTAAATGGTATGGGGTCACATGTTCAGATGATCAATCAAAGGTGGTGGGATTGAACTTGACAAATTCTGGGCTGTCAGGTCCGATATCACCCGACTATGGTTTTCTCACTTCACTAGAGATGCTTGATTTGTCATCAAATTCCCTCGCTGGCTCGATCCCTCCCGAGCTTTCAAAGCTTCAAAATTTGAAGTCGCTTCTCCTTCATTCCAACTCTCTCTCGGGTGAGATACCCGTGGAATTAGGCCTGCTGAAGAAGTTGCAAGTCCTAAGAATAGGAAACAACCTCTTAAGCGGCAAGATCACCCCAGACATTGGTAACTTGTCGGAGTTAAGAGTATTAGGTCTTGCCTATTGCCAATTCAATGGGAGTATTCCTCCGGAGATTGGAAGTCTGAAGAATCTGATGTATCTGGACTTGGAGACGAACGGCCTCAGCGGCCGGATTCCTCAAGAGATCAGCAGCTGTGAAGTGCTCGAAATCTTTGCAGCGTCCAACAACAAGTTGGAAGGGGAAATTCCTTCTCGGGTGGGATCGCTAAAGGAACTGCAGACTCTGAACTTGGCGAACAACAGCCTCACTGGACCAATTCCAACTGAAATAGGTGGTCTCTCTAATTTGAGGTACTTAAATTTGCTCGGCAACAAATTGACTGGGGAGATCCCTCGAGAGCTCAGTGGGCTGGTTCAGCTCGAAACGCTCGACTTATCAAAAAATAACCTCTCTGGGTCGATTAGCCTTTCCGCTACCCAATTGAAGAACTTAAGCGCTCTGTTCTTATCCGATAATAAGCTGACGGGTGGAGTACCAAACAACTTCTGCTCGAGCACCTCCAGCTTGATACAGCTCGTTCTCGCTCGTAATGAACTCTCCGGCGAATTCCCCATGGAGTTAATAAACTGTTCCTCACTCCAACAGCTGGATTTATCAGATAACAACTTTGAGGGGTCCCTACCATCGAGCCTCGACAGGCTACAGGAGCTCACCGATCTTCTCCTCAACAACAATAGCTTCACCGGAGTCCTACCTTCTGAGATCGGGAACATTAGCACCATGGAGAATCTTTACCTCTCTCATAACATGTTCATGGGCAGTATTCCGGAGCAACTCGGCAAGTTAAACAAGCTGAGCATCCTCCACCTGTTTGAAAACCAGATGAACGGAAGCATTCCTAGAGAGCTGACCGACTGCACGAGCTTGACTGAAATCGATTTTTTCGGGAACCACTTTAGCGGCTCTATTCCCGCTACGATCGGGAAGCTAAAGAATCTGGTGGTGCTTCACCTGAGGCAGAATGAACTTTCAGGTCCGGTCCCACCGAGCTTGGGATACTGCACGAAGCTTCAGCAACTGGCCTTGGCCGATAATAAACTCTCCGGATTTTTACCACCCACTTTCCAGTTTCTATCAGAACTCAGCACGCTCACGCTCTACAATAACTCCTTGGAGGGTCCACTGCCTGAATCTTTCTCCCTCCTGAAGAGCTTGAGGAAGATCAACTTTTCCCACAATCGATTCGAAGGGACGATAACTGCCCTCTGCGGATTACATCTGTTGACCGCGATCGATCTCACAAACAACAGCTTCACAGGCCCCATCCCTTCCATACTGGGCATGTCAATGAATTTAACCCGTATCCGTCTTGCCCACAATAATCTCACTGGCAACATTCCTTCTCAGCTTGGCCAGCTCACCAAGCTCATATTTCTCGACCTTTCTTTCAATAATTTAGATGGAAATGTGCCATCTCAGCTATCGAATTGTGGAAAACTCGAACACCTCCTACTAAGCAACAACAATTTCACAGGCGCCATACCGTCCTGGCTCGGGGGACTAGAAGAACTTGGGGAGCTCGATCTCTCATTTAATGCATTACAAGGATCAATACCGGGCGAGCTGGGAAATTGTTCAAAGCTCCTCAAGCTTTCCCTCCATAGCAACAATCTCTCAGGGTTGATTCCACCGGAGATTGGAAATCTAATCGCTCTAAACGTCCTCGATTTGCAAAAGAACAATCTTTCGGGCACCATTCCTTCCACAATCAAGCAATGCACAAAGCTTTTTGAACTGAGACTCTCAGAGAACTTCTTGACAGGTCCGATACCGTCCGAACTAGGACGGCTAACTGAATTGCAGGTGATCCTGGATCTCAGCTGGAACTCATTCTCGGGCGAGATCCCTTCTTCGCTTGGGAATATGGTGAAGCTAGAGAGGTTGAATTTGTCTTCCAATCAGCTTCAAGGAGAAGTTCCACCTTCACTAGGAGAACTGACAAGTCTTCACATGCTGAACCTGTCAAATAATCATCTCCAGGGCCGACTCCCTCCAACTTTTTCAAAATTTCGACTCAGCTCTTTCCTAGGAAACAAGGACCTTTGCGGCCCACCGTTAGCATCATGCTCCTCACAAGCAATGCAGAAGTCACTGTCCAAAGGTGAGGTAGCAGGGATCGTGGCAGCCATCGTCTTTATCTCAGCACTGATATGCTTGGCGATGCTTTACATCATGCTCAGAATCTGGTGCAACTGGAGGAGAGTCCTGATATCGAGCTCCGAGGGAAGCGGGGCCGAGCTCAAGAGAGAAGAGATGTGGATCCATGGAAATGAAAAGAGAAGAAACAACAGCGACTACTGGAAAATGAACTCCTGGTTGGCGCCCTCGCACGATAAGCACCCATCGAGCACATGCATTTTCCATCTCAAAATGGATGCAGAAAGTCCAAGCAGAACATCGGCATGAGGAGATATTGACTATTTTTGTGTTCTTCCGTGCTTTGATTGAGTTTTCAGTTGATTTCCCAGTATTCCTTTGTTCTTTCTTTTACTCTTTCCTAGTCTTTTTTCTTTTGCAAAATGAATACGTTAAGATCGTTTTGCAAGCTCAGACCGCAGGGCTGAGAGTTCATGTTCCTCACTGTCTTTTTATATCACTATTGTGCAAAGATTATGTCAGTTCAACGTGTATAGACTCATCGCTGCTGCTAAGTTTTCGTGTTTCCTTTTTGTGAATGTATTGAAGTTAACAAATTATAATTTTTTTAACCTTAATCTGTGCAGCTCAGAAAACTGACATTCATGCACGTACAGAGCCACGACTTTTCTACGATAACCCTTCTCTTCTGAATATAACTAGACGATGGTAATACACTCAGACGCCGTTCAATTTGTCGGCCCAATGAACGAAGATGTAAATTGAAAATTGAAGGCTCTTGTTGGAAATAATGCGAAAAGGAGAGTTGAGCATGGAGCGTGCGATGGTTATATCAGAAATGATGGCTCGTCACTTTTCTAATATTCCAACGTAGGAATGCACTCTTGTCGCTGTCGACTCCACCACCATGAATCGCCAACTCATGTCCGATTCAATGAATGATTCTCTGATTCTTCAGCCAACTCATCAAAAGAAGCCGAAGTTATCCAACAGGCAAGGATTTCCTCGATAGGATAGCGCACTAGGACTACGCACAGAAGCAGGAAAATTCTCAAAGATATATTCGGTACGCAACCACTACTTAGCCAACACTCGTCATGTGTAGTCTTGGTCGTCGACTTCATACTCATCCTAGGTTTCACAATTCTTTTGCTTTGAAGAATAAATATTAGCGCCATTCATTTTGACTTCTTCGAGTATGTCATCGACCTGAAGATTATGCATGACTCACTCTTTGTAACATAAGAAGGGGTCGACATTGAAGTTTTGAACATTGAAACTGGGGCCACCTCATTATATGACTCGAGAATCCATTAAGGGCCTCCTTTGGTCATTATCATTCATAAAGGAGGGCTTACTTGTATACATGGGCCTTCCCTGCAAGGCCCATTGTCCGAGTTGAATAGCATAGCAGTTTACAATTATCATGACCACGCCCATTGCTCTCAGGGTTACATTCTATTACTTACGAACATCAATAGGAGAGGAATCGTCAGGCGTGATCGTGTCACGGTCCTGGACCAATCATCCAATTAGGAAAGGCGACGCTAGGACACATGGCCGAGGCCCTCCGACTTAAGAAAAAGGAGAATATCTTCAATTGCATGGATAACTAAGAGGCAAGGTTCCGCTAATTTATGCAGTGATCCTGCATGAGAAACCTTGCACCCGACACCCAACATCACTAGTTCGCGAAGAACGGTCCGTACAGACTCTCCATGATGCCGGGCTGCGTGTTCTCGTCCTGCTTCCAATGGCGCTTCCTCTGATTTATGAACCAGTTGTTGATCTGTTTCTGGTCCAGCCCCGTGGCCTCTGCCAACGCAAGTTTGTCCGCTTCCTGTATGCATTGAGGAACAGCAAGCGCCATTAGTTCACCCCCAACATCAACTAGGCCAGTATGTATGGAGCGCAGATGTTTTACAGTGGGGTATGGCCAGTTATAATGAATGCTCCACCAGTCGAGCAGCAATTGCCGGGCCTCCCGTGGCAGCTTCCCTTTCTTCTTCTTCTTGGAGAACTCGTGCTTGAGAGCCCCGATGTATCCGCTGTATTTGCGCAGGAGTTTGTCCTTAAGCTCCCGGTCTTCGCTGGACCGGCTGCCCTCCAGTACATCGATCTCGCCCCCACTAAGATCTTCCTCGGATGACCCGGCATAATCTTCGGTCACTAGTAACAAAACAGGAAAACGCCAGGCTCATCATCAAGATTAATTTCTCGAATTTGCTCATTACAAATCATAAGATACATAACAAGAATCCTGGATGACACATTAGTGCGAAACCCTCAAATACAAAGGTAAATGTCACTTTCACGTCACAATGCATAATCTTTAAGAGATGATCAAGTGGACATACCCTCACAAAACCTAGGAGCAGCACATCCAAGAAAGAGACAAAGGCGCGACCACACTAAACATACAGCATCTCCTCCACTCGATTAGACCCGACCCACTTCGGCAACATTTTCTCTTTCAATTTTTTCAAATTTCTGTTATTATTTTCAGGCAGGAAGGCAAGAACTGGTCCTACGCAAACAAAATTGTCCGAAAGAGTTCGACATGGACTGAGTAAATGGGCTCAGAATGGGAAAAAAGTCCCGTGCAGGCGATGGTACACAGAACCCGATGCGATTTATGTATGCAACAAGACCCACGTCTGTACCTGCTCTCTCTCTCTCTCTCTCTCTCTCTCTAGAGAGAGAGTGGGTCAGAGACAGAAAGGATGGAGGGAGGCGGGTGATGTCTGAGTCCGAGTCTCAGTGGGTTGCGTCCACGGGACGTACGGACGTCACCATCGAAAACCCTGGGATAGCCTTCATCTCTAACCAGAGAATTGAAACCCAACGTACACTTACCCCTCCGACCTGGTCAGATGCGAACTAAAGAAGTACTCCTCAAAATCCTTAAAAATCTGGAAACCCTGAAATTCGCAGAAGACGAGAAGGCTGAAGACGTTGTCATTTCTCCCTGTCCTTTCGACAAATGGTACCAGCGCAGCGTCAAAACCGGGACCAAATTCTTCCTCACTTTGATTTGTCCCTTTCCTTTTCTTTTTTTTTTTTTTTTTTTTTTTTTGTGCTAAGTAGTAAGTACTTAGCTAAGCTAAGTTATCTTGCTATTGCCTCTCCCATTTTCTCCTCGACATGAAAAAACTTCCGTATTTCTCCTACATATTCTGAGTCATAATAATATGATGCAAAAATTAGAAAGAGTTGCAGGTAGATTGATCACTTTGTGAATTTTCGCTTGAAGTGATAATGTCTGCTCCGTGAAAACAAATACTGCTTAACACGATTCCCATGCATTGACGTTCTTTACCTATAACACCATCAGTTGAAGGGTTCTACGCAACACTTCTCACCAAACAACAAAAAGCACAGCAGGTCATGTTATCCAAAGGAGAAGAGCCATGCAGTATGACATAGCTCAACCTATAATATGCCCTTGACATTAATATGTAGGTCACAAGCAATTCTTGCATCATCCCTTACTCACATATGACGATAAAAAAACTATGGTTCTTTCGGTTTGAAGAAAGAAAGCTCAAGGGAAGAAAAGGCACCAAAATGAGATTTATGCCCCAATTCAAGTGATCAAATGTTAACAGAACAACAAAGACTGAGGTAATACTTATGTCCAATTTTGGTTTGCAATGCACTGATAAAGCCTCCAAAATCATAGCATCGACTCATGCAGTTCTTCTATAAATAATGAAACTCGTCTACAATTACCATTGTGATGTGAAGGAAAAAAAGCTCCAAATAGAGAATATCCGAGCACCAATGATCATGTATCTTATCATTAAGGAATTGCTCGTTGTCAGCAGCAGAAAAGGAACATCCAGCTAATACTGATTTGGAAAGGATTGATGAATCAGAGCACCAACAATAAGACCATAGCTAATCACATAAGCATGTCCCAACAGAGGGATCTATGACACAAGATTAGGAAACATTTAAATGACCAAGTTTGAGAAATATGTCATGCAATTCAATGAGATGATGGCAGGCACACGAAGAAACTCAAACGGCTGGCCTGGAACATTGTTTGAATAAACTAATTAAACTCGAGCAGCCGAGTAAACTCTCACATATGCACGGTATCTTTACTGAGTCAATGACTATGCCCTTAACATATTTCAAGCTGATAATCTCAAAACATATAACCGCAGAAACTGAGGACCGCATCACTAGAAAGGCTTCTGAGGAAGCTTTATTACATAAAGATGCTAAAAATAGACTGAGGCAATGAGGTCATGCACAATCTTTCCTTAAGTGCACTTAAAAAAAAGAAGAATAAAGTAAAGCATCAAGTGGGGGACAAGGTTCATCTGTCTCCAGTGGATTTCTATGGATTGAATCCTTATTCTATTAAGAATGCAGCCTCAAAAGCAGGAGATGGATGGCGAATTGATTTAATCAAAGTAAGGAGTGAAGTTAGAAAAGGAAAGACGGGCACACTAGCCGACATTATATTGTAGAGTATTGCTGGGTATTTTAAAATGGGGTTTATGGAAATGGTTTATTGACTTTAGTGGAAAATTTTTACCAAATGTTGAATAAGATCCATTTATTTAAACGTCATTACCTATCTATTTAGTTACTTATGATACCAATTACGAAGACCAATCTTACAATAGCAAGTATTGCCATATTTTATTACTCTTAACACTTTTTCACTTTGCCTATTAGGCAACATATTAGGGCTCCATGTGAGTTCGACAAAAAATCTCATACCATTGATGGTTGATATGATTGGCAATTGGCCATGAGTTCATGTACTATCCTTTATATTCTCAACATTCTATAAGAATTCTTAATGTTATTTCACGTGCAAGAGAACAATTCTAGATCTTCAACTCCCGACATGCAAGTACAAGCCCACCTTTAAAACGAACTTTCAAGAAGTTAATAATATTTCTATCCATGGCCGGTTGCAAGGGTCATTGTCCTCAGGACCTTGAAACTTGAACTAATCCTCGTTCTAAACAAAAAAAAGTTGAGAGTAAATAAAGGGTTCCAGTCTTTTAAAGCATGGATTGACCCACAAAAACTGTAATGATAGTGGCAAGGATATAAAATGAACAGAGTGGTGATCACAACATGCAAAAGCAATGAACAGTATTCTCACACACACCCACTAGCCACTCGACAGATTTTATTAGACAGCATCAACATTGTCTTTGTCTAAACCAATAAGGTTTCTGAGAAAAGAGATCTGTTCCGCAGTCCATGTAATGGAATTATATATACTGAGATGCACTTCAAGTGTCTTTGCAGGGACTTGGAGTCCAAAAGTTGTTTTAGTGATTAGAAATAGAGTATGAAAGCCCTGGCCAGGACCAGCAGCCGGTTTCTTTCAGGCGATTTTAGCCCAGTTAATTCATTGGACATTCCCAAGTTCCTTTTCAGCCTCATGAAATCACTGTAGCATTCGCTTCTATTTTTAGGAATTTTCTCATGTTAGACGGGCTTCCTTGTCCTTAAAAAAGGAAAGAGCCTGGAAAAACTAGATTGGAGTTACCAGACAAAATTTGGACAGCATGTCTTGACATTGTAGATGCTTAAAAGACTGAAAACTAAAGGAACTCAGCAACTTACAAGCAAATGCCAATCTCGAGAATTCAATCTGAACATAACACTAACATGGACAGAGAATGTAAACGCAGCAAATGCAATCATTTATTTCATCTGTGACAAACTACTTCACTTTTCAAAAAAATAAAAAGAAGCGTTCTAGATCGACTGGCCGTAAGATCGTAATCATATGCACAACAATTTACTGTCCATTATAGGCTATCAACACCAACTTCTTCAATCGCAAACAAGCTCAAGAGGCAGATTAAAAAGGAGGTTCTATTCTTTATTACACAAGTAATGTAAAACTAAATATTTCACGAACTATGCTAACACATAGCAAATGTTTTCTTAAAGTCAATTTAAGTTTTCTGATACTTCAAAAATACGTCTCATCTCTTCCCACTCGTGTACATAATAAAATAAAGTATATATAAAAGTAGTCTGCAAAATTGATATATAACAAGGCATATGTCATACTCAACGCAGCTAACTAAAACTACTCGCATAACCTTTTAAATCATTTTTAGTATTTTTAGCACAATATTGGTCTACTTATGAGCGGCTCAAGGCAAGCCAGTCAGTTATTTCCGACTCTAAGCTAAACCCGACTCAAAAGTAAGAGAGTCAAGACACCAGCAACCATCTACTCTTATTTAATGTCAAGATTGGACTTGAATGCACATTCCCCACAAGAGAGGAAGAAAAAAAAGGCCTTTCCCTTGTTAGGGTTTCATTGGGAGGCTTTCCTTAGTCAATTTCTACAACGAGGAGAAATTTTTCTTCTTCGTGTGGTTTATAATGTATATTACCCGACAAAAAAAGGCACGACATCTTCTAGGGAACAGCGCCCAGAGAGAGAGAGAGAGAGAGAGAGAGAGAGAGAGACCGTGAAGATAGTTGGTCGACGAAGACGAGCCGTGGCAAAGAGTGTTGAGCTGGTCACGCATAGTGTTCAAGAACGAGGTTGCCTCCTCGAACGGCTTTGACAGATCCGATTTGTACTTCACCAACATGCTGTAGTAAGTTCCCTACGTAATTAAGACGAATGAGTGATGACATTCAGTTTTGAGTTGCCCATGACAAAATTAAATGAAGATTATTATGTTTCACCCTCCAGAAAATAAAACAAGAAGAAGAAGATCAAAAAGAAGGAAAAAGACCAAAACAAAGCCAAACTGGCGCCACCAAGTCAAACGTCCATGTCGGAAAGCAAGAAAACTAAAAGAAATTGAGTGAAATCGACTAGGGTTTCGCTCAAAACAAGCAGAAACTTGAGAGAGGGAGAGAGAGAGAGACCATGAACTCATCAAGTTCGGGATCCGAACCGCGACAATCGGTAACTGATCCTGTGACCATAGAAATGTCGTCACTTTGTCGCCGGATTTCGTCCAGTAAACGGGCTACTTCCGGCGGAGCCCCAACCTGCGGGCGGAGCAAAGAAAAAAGAACCGGGAATCAATTCAACACACGACATCTATGTGCTTTCTGTAAGTGCCGCTTCGAAACTCTGATCTTCCGAAACAGTAAAAACCACTTTCTGGAAGGAGGATAAAGACTCGTAATAATCATACCTTGTGGCAATCAACATATGCCTCCAGCAGTTTAGGGTAAAGAGGGTGCGTAGCGATTTTAGCTCGGAGCGTCGTTGAAACGTCGCCGTCATCTTCTTCTCCTTCTTCTCCTTCTCCGTCTGCGACAACAACCATGCTCGACCCGGCATCGGATATGGCAGAGGAACCCGGCACCAGCTGGTGGTCCGACCCGCTCAGGTGAAAAGACGTCGCGCTTTGCGGATGAATGAAACCAAAAGGATGATGATGATCATGATGGCTACGGTTACTTTCTTCCGGAGAAACCTGCAGGTCCTCCGGTAGACCCTCCATGGAAATGTGCAGTCCGTACAGCCCTTCCATTAATATATGCGTATATCAGAGGAGCAAACAGTTCGTGCGCAGCTCCCGTGTCGGTTGTTCTGTATATATAGAAAATACAGCGAGAGCGAGGACGAGGCAGATGTCTGAGTGAGAGAGAGAGAGAGATGAAAAAACAGCGAAAACAGTGTTCAATCATTCATGTCTGAGTGGACTACTATGGACTACGGATGGAGTAGGGTTTTGTTTTGTGTGAGAAACAAGAAACGGAAGAAGAAGAAGAGAGAGAGAGAGAGAGAGAGACGCATCGAGAAGCGCGATTTTAGCGTACAAAGGAGGAGAAGAGAAAGCTCGGACCAAAAAAAAAAGCAGGTGCTTTCGTTTCATGGAGATTGTAAAGCTCCCGCAGGCTGTCCGTCTTCTCCTCCACGCGCCCTTATGCCGCGCGTCCGCGGGAAAATTTACCGTCGCATTGGCAATGAGGTAGCTGCACTTTTATTGGTCTCTCCTCCATCCTTCCGTAATTGACTGTGAAAGAGAAATGATTACTGCCGTGAGAATATGGATTTATTTTAGATTATAAAAATTAAATTATAAATTATTATAAATTTATAAATCACAATAAATTATTATTCCCAAAATATTTCAAGAACGGTTATACTTATAGTAAGAAAGTCCGAAAATAATTATATGATGGTATTTTAACATATGGTAAGAATAGCAATTTATTTTGAACCATAAAAAATAAATAATAAATAATTATAAATTATTGTGAAGCCCACTTTATAATAAATTATTATTATCATAATAGCTCAAAAATTAATATGCTAATAAAATCCTTTGATAATTTCGATCATCGTCCGGATGATCTTGCAACCGTAAGCAAGTCGACCAAAAGGGACTGAAAAAAAATCAAGTTGTACAATAAAATAGCTAAATAAAATGGGGTAGAGATCCATCATCATTGATAATAATAAAGCGATCAATTCTTTTGTATCATGAAGGTCGATAACGGTCATTCATGACGATGATAGAGGGTTGGCAATCTTTTTGTATCGACGCGGGGAGAGGGCCGGCATTCCTCTACATCAGGGAGGCCCACCATCCTCTCTTTTCCTTTTTTATTGGCCGTGACAAGGTGTCCTATTGAACGCCATGTTAGTGTTCAACTGAAAAATCGACCAAAGTGCATCGATGGCAAGTAACCACGGGTTCAATGAATTGAGCAATTAGAATCAAAATCCGGTGACAATAATTTGGTAACCTCCTGTGAAATTTATTGTGCGTTAGTGCTACTTGTCAACATGCCATTGCAAATTTGGAACACAAAATCACAAGAAATATGTTGAAATACAATTCATACAAACGCACAAAATGGAGCTTCTTCTCATATTATTTCCTTTAGCTTTTGTTTCCATTAGATATACTGAATGGCTAATACAAAAAATTTAGGAAAACATTTCTTTTGTATGCGTTTATTTCGTAGAAAATAAATAATTTGAAAAATATTTTTCTAAATTGATCGCATAAGTCGCTTACCAAAAATAAATGAAAGAAAAATATTTTCATTATTTATGAAAATTTTAGAGATAAATTGCTGTTAAAAATGAAAAAATATATATATCAACTAATCATTTTAAAAGGTTAATATAACGAAAAACCTTAAATCAGTACACATATGACAAATTTACCTTAAATTAATTTTTTAACCACCAAAAATCTCAAACTAACACACATATGACAAATTTACCATTTGTTAATTTTTGTTGAGTTTAATAACACATGGTAGCTAACGAGTATATTAGATTAGATTTTAGTCTCAATTTGTCACAAAGTATCTGATTTTGAGTTTTTATGGTATTAATACAATTTAACATAAACTAATAGATGGTAAATTGTAAAAGATATACTAATTTTTTATTTTTATGGTCAAAAAAATATTTTTTAGTAAATTTATCATAAGTGCATCATTTCAATTTTTTGTGATTAAAAATTAATTTATGATCAATTTGTTATGAGTGTATTAATTTGAGATTTTTCATAATATTAACCATATCATAAATGATACAAGAAATTATTTTCTAAAATATTTTCAATTTAATTTTCCATAAAAAATAGAGCCTAAAACTCTTTTAGAATATGTACACCCTCCGCTAACGCCATATTTAATAGAATGGGTTCCACGACCAATTCTTCATAAAAGAATTTAATATATATAATAAATTATTTTCATAAAAAATTAAAGTAAAAGAAAATAAATGACATCTATTTCTTCTACATGATTTCGCGACCACAAAAAATAAACATAATAACATGTCTTAAGACCTATTTGGTAACATTATTGGGAACAAATAATTCTGTTTTTTTTTTCCAAGAACAAAAAAAGAACATAAATTTGTTTTGTAAATTTTTTGTTCTCAAAAACAAAAATCTGCTTTTATTCCTAGGAATATATTTGAAATAGAATCAAGAAATAGAAAAAAAGTTACTTCTTATTCCGGGAACAATTCCGAGAATTAATTCTTTTTTTTTTTTCCTTTTCTCTACTCTTTTCTTCTCTTCCCTTTTATTCTTCTTCTTCCTTTTGGCTAGTCGCCGACCTCAAACACAGTTGACAATTGGCCAAATGAGAGCCAGCGACCTCATCGAATCATCGCTAGCCTCTGGTAGCACTAAGCCACAATGAGCCTCGTTGGCCCAAGCTTTGTTACGGCTGGACAAGCTCGACGGTGGCCCAATGAGGCAAAGCCTCACTAGATCTAGGTGAGATCGACCTCACCCAACCAAGGTGAGGCCAAGCCTTGCCAATCGGCGTGAGGCGGAGTCTCAAGTGGCTAGGGATTGGTTGGGCGAGCTAGCCACTGCCTTACCTAGCCATTGCCTTGGCTGATGACCAGCCATAAAGGAGGAGGAAGAAGAAAATAAAATAAAAAAGAAAAAAAATAATTAATTAATTAATTAATTAAGAAAATTAAAATTAAGAGAAACAAAAATAATTGAGAATCTTACAAATGCATTTCTATTTTGGGAATATAAATTTTTGACAATTGCAATGTCTTCAAAAACTAAAAAATTGTTTTTGGGAACAAAATTAAAAAAAATATTTATGAGTAAAAATTATTTTTGAAAATAGAATGGTTGCTAAACATGCCCTTATTCTATTTCATCCATTCAACCCCAATTTCTTCCTCATACTACTTTTTTGAGAGGCCCTCTTTCATGTCCTCCAGGGAAGTATGTATACTCCTAATAAAGTTCTAAAAATTATTTGAATATCATGGCATCACTTTGAATTTCACTTGACAGGTCAAACTAAATTCTTGTTGACTGTTCTTGATCATTTGGTTGAAAGCGATGGATGATCGTATTGCAGATGATGAAGGAGAAACGAATAAATATCGTAATGCTGCCGTAGATTAGTTTCAAACACCTAGAAAATCATATTTTTAGTACTTATAAAAAAAATTACTTAAAATCCGAACAATTCAATGAAAAGCCGATAATGTGGAGACTTATAAAATACCTTGCAAATCTCAAAAACCAATTAAAGCTTTAATTTATACAAATAGCTCTAAGTCCGAGAAATATACATGAGTGGTTAGATTTGAATAGAAAATGTTCAATTTCTAAATTAGAAATACCTCGGAAAAAGTATACTATCAGTGCCATAAGTTGTGTACGGCGCTCATCTTAGTGCTAAAAGTTTCGATCGGATCACTTAAGTACCAAATCAAAGGAAAAACAATTACTTTAGTGACACCGGCGAGAGATTCCGGCCAAAACGATTACGTGGATTTTATATTTAAAAAATAATCGACATGGCTTGAGAAACGACATCGTTTTCCGCCCTCCTTAAGAAAATGACGTCGTTTTGCCATCATAAATGGATGGCCTCACAAAACGACGCCGCACAACTCATTTTGGGATTTTTTTTATTTTATTTGGAGATTGAAATTAGGGTTTTGATCCTCGTCGATCGCCGACCTAACTTGCTCAGCCACCATCGGTCGGCTATTGACCTAGCTCGCTCGGCCGCCGTCACTCTATGACGTGAAGTTCGCACTTGAGTGAGATCACAGCCTTTGACTTGGCTGTCGAGTGGCCAAGTTGGGGTCGAGGTCAGGGTTGGGGCCGTGGCCGCTGAGCATGGGGGCCATCAAGGACGGCAATTAGCCCATCACTAGCGGAGGCGGAGGCGAGGGATGTGGGCGGTTGAAGGGGGAGGAGGAGGGAAAACCATCATAATTTTTAAAACAATACTAGGGAGTGGCCAAGATTATCCGACAAGTCAAACTAAAACCGGTTGTCGTTGATGAAAATAGCATCTAGATCCTTGTCGAAGAGTTCCCGCAGGACCGACTTGTCGAACCCTTTGAACTGGAGGTCCAAGAACTTTAGTGCCAAGAGCTCTAGCACGACCCTCAAGAACTTCCTAGCGAACCGGTTGTTGCTCAGATCTAGCTCGAAGAGCTACTTCAAGTTCTAGAACTTCTACGACACGCTACCGTAGAAGCGGTTGGAGTTGAGGTGGAAGAGCGTGAGGTCGGTAAGCAGGCCGAGCTCCTCAGGGAGGTACCCGGTGATGTCACCATGGTTGAGGTTGACACCAGTGATAGTGCGGACATCGGGGTTGTCGGGGGTGGGGGAGCAAAAGATGTTAGAGTAGCCGCAAATGTCAAGGCCGACCCAGTTGGCAATGAAGTTGTTAGGGTCGGAGAGGATGGCTTGCTTCAGGGCTTGGAGGGCGACGTAAGCATTGTAGAGGCGCGGGTTCTTGAAGGAGGTGGAGGGATCGACGGTGACTTGCTCACTACGGTCACCAAACTCATCGAGGTAGTGGAGGAGGTGGCGGTGCTTGGCGGTGCCATGGGTGGTGGTGGAGAGGACAACAAGGGAGGAGAAGAGGACGAAGAGTGCGGCGGTAACCGAGATTATCTAGCAAATTTAAGGTTTAGGGTTTTGAATTGGGAGAAAGACACCAAACGACGTCGTTTTGTGGTTTACATGCTGATTGTATTCTCCGCAAGCCACATCAGCGTCAAAAATTAATAAAAAAGTGACACGTCGGATTTCCGGTCAATTTGATCAAAATTGGCACTAAAATGATCGTTTTTCAAACTTTTTGGCACTTAAGTGATCCGACGAAACTTTTGGCACCAAAGTGAGCGTTATACATAACTTATGGCACTGATAATATACTTCTCCCAAAATACCTCACTGTTACGAGCAATTGTGCCAACATGGGTTGAGATTTTAAGAGTTTGCGCCATATCATAACTAGTGGTGATTGGATCTAGAACCTACCATATTATAAGCGGTTCCTAATGGAGCCTGAAACCTAGTTTGTTTTCTTGGAATTACTTTTGAAACCTATCCTATTTTTCGGATTCGGTTCCAAGGTTTACCTAAGAACTTCATTTTCTTTTTTTATTCATTTTTTGGTTCATTTTTTTTAGCAAAATCATATGAGACTATGAGTAACAAAAAGATTCAAAGTAAATTATGAACAATTAAAATCCTTGTTTACCAAAAACAACAACTTATAATATGAATACATAGTGATGTACAATTATAAATGATAAAAAATTCAAACATATAACATAACATAAATTATTAAACTTGATTCCCCATTCATTCATGAAAATTTAGGGAAATAGGAAAGACTGTCAAGGAGTTCCGAGGAAATATAAAGAACAAAGGAGTGTTGACATTAGAATACAGGAAAAAAGAAATTAGGATTTTGACTTTGTAGCTTATAAAATCGATTCTAAAATAAGGTGGTTCAGTCCGATTCTTAAGTGGAATTTAGAACTTGTTTCCAGACCAATTCCCACGGATGAGTTCTTAGATTTGTTTTTCAGGTAGTCCGGTCCGACTCTCAAGAACCGGCTTAATTGTACACCCCTAATCATAATCCATGTTTTGTGATTGCCAAAGGTAATAATTTCACTGACGGATAACCATTGGAAAATATTTACAAGAGAGAGAAAAAATTATTGACGCACACCCTCCAAGAAACGGGAGTGCTCGACGGGGGGTTACTCTTGACTTTGCCCTTTCCCGGGTACATATGATGAATTGCCAGTAGGATGCAGAGCCACTGAGCTACCTCGATG
The DNA here is from genome assembly GCA_017140325.1 of Eucalyptus leucophloia subsp. euroa. Classification (NCBI taxonomy): domain Eukaryota; kingdom Viridiplantae; phylum Streptophyta; class Magnoliopsida; order Myrtales; family Myrtaceae; genus Eucalyptus; species Eucalyptus leucophloia. The sequence continues at coordinate 36,734,428 of CM029478.1, forward strand.
GCTGCAGGTGAAATGCAACTCAAGCGACACGAACGGACGTGCCATTCCGACCAATCGATCACTTTTCTCCTTCGTGACGAAAACATTCTCGGATTCTCGGAACCCACGACACCCCCATTCATTGCTCCTTTAATCAAACATCCAATGCAGTTATTCTCTCCCTCCACTTCGAGATTTGTACAGATCACACCTTATTTCGTCATTATTCGGGCATGATCGGACTAGTAGTGGAGATGACCTTTTCCTCTTGAAAAAAAAAAAAGAAAAGAATTAAGGTTTTTAGGCCGGGATTCAACTTTCCATGGCCGCTTCGTGCCCCCGAAAGTGGCCCGTCTCCTTCCTTTAATTATAGTAAAATAAGGGTTACACGAGTAAAACGAGTCGTTAATCTGAGTGCTCTAGGAGACACAAGTTTGTGGCAGTATCATTACAAGTTGACCACCATCGATCACATGCATGCAGAATTTTAATTTCTTTTGCGGCACCTCGTTCCTTTTCTTTTCTTATTCTTGGCCGGCGCGTTGTTCCCAATATTTTTCGACTGGATTGCCGGAACCCAAAAATTGTCGACTACCTAAACGAGGTAGAGACCAACTTTGACCTCGTAGAGTCGATAAAGATGAATATATGAGGAAGGACGACGGGCAGATTGATTAAGAGTCACGAGATCTCTAGAATACAAAAGGGAGTCCAAGAAGAGCGTCCGTTAATTTCCTTTTTTAACCCTAATTACGAGATTAGAATAATTTGAAGTTAAGGTGAGATGATTTAATTTCGAATATGGATTTTGACTTTCACGCCCAATAAAAGGTGGAGCAAAAGTTTGAAAATGAGAATTATGATAGGATTGATAAAAAAAAAAAAAAAGGAGAAGAAAAGTTGGGTATTTAGTGGACCCTGATCGCCCAATAACACGCACTAAGATTCTGCCGAGAATCATTGCCTAGAGCCGGAATATATACATCTAGTTCGCTTTATAAGTCTTCCTGAAACTTCTTTTGGTTACTTATCTTTGTCTGGAGCCTCATGCCCTTCGTTTTGATGATAAGACTAGGCTCATTCTTTAAAATCATCTACCAGTTGCATGGGCGTGACCCGTGTGGCCTAAAGCAACCCTGCAATCAGATGATTCTAAAGGGCATAGACAAAGAAAACACCGGGTTAGATGTCTGACAGTGGACCCACAAGACCGAACTTAGGCGGTGGGGGCCAAATACATAATAACTTTTTTGTTCTGCTGGTGGATTTTGGGGGGAGGCAAAGAATATCTTTTTAAAGTGAAAGTCTGCTTTCTTTGTTTTAGTATAATCGGGATTACTTAAAATGATGAGTTCGGAAAATTATATAAAAATGAGCTGAATGATGAAAATGTTTAGGAGGATCTGGACGGACGGCCGAATAGAAGTCCAAGAACGTGATCCGAATCCAATCAAAAACTCTCCCGGTTTCATTTTGATAAAGACATTTTTGAAATTCGCTTGCTTTACAGTTTACATGGGATGTATAGAGTTGACATGTGGTCTCTCTCTCTCTCTCTCTCTCTCTCTCTAATTGTTGTAGCATAATGCTTGAAAAATTAGTATTTGTCGATATTCTGTGAGGAGAGGATGGATGTGATGCTAGTCCCTAGTTAATGTTACATGAAATTTGGCCTCACCTAAGGAGCCAACTCCTCACTTTCAGCTCTCAAATCTCCATTATGCACATCAAACGGGTGAGTTGGGTGAGGTAAAAAATAATCCAATCCAAATTGACATACTTTTATGCAATATAATTTTAGTGATTTATATCTAACTCAAATTGAGCTCTAATTTTTAGTAATTTTTTTATTTAGATTGTTGCCTCGGAAAATGAGTGACTCCATGGACTATCTCGCCGAGTCAGTATGGGAGCTCAGGTCGAGCCAAATCGGGGACTTCCATGGCACATAAGCAACATGGAGACTCAACTGAGCGTCGCGCAGATAGAAAAGAACACCTGCGTGGATAGGTTGTCAACATGTTCGCCTCTAGGCATCGGCCTGCCATGGTGATCGGAGTACAATTATTAAATTTTCATTTGCACCTCTCTCTCTCTCTCTCTTTCTCTCTCTCACAGACACTCACATACACAGAGTGAAAACGGAAGGTGGACTTCCGGTATTAAAGTGTTTCCAACGGCATACATTGAGGAGCATATGTTCATATTCATCTTGGCCCAACCGGGCTTCGACTCGAACACTAAAATATATAATGTAGATGTTGCTTGCCCTTTCATTTTTCATTCGATCAGTTGACATCTAAAATCATCTTGGTGCATTACACAAGAATCATATTCTTATTTCGTTGAAAAATTGAGTATTTAAGTATTTGACTTCTAAGGAATGTTTAAATGTTCAACTTTAAGGAATCAACGCTAGTAAATTCTCTAAAAAGTTTAAGGTGTCTGCTTCAATTTTCACGTGAGATATAATAACATGTTAGGTTAGATTTAGAAAAAAGTAATTCCTCTTAACCGATTCCTTAATTTTTTTTTTTTTTTTTTGGGGGGGGGGGGGGGGGGGGCAGAACTGATTCCTTAAAGTTAAATACTTAAAAATTGCTACATGCATCAGTAGCACTGAATCTTCAAAATGCAGACACGCATTCCAAAATTAAACTTGCAAAGACTCTTGAGAAACAGGGCAACCAACCACTTCTTTTTCTACTTAGCCAGGGGCGTGTTTTATATATATAATGCTTTTGCATCTGAGAAATGTACATAAATCAGATCATCAAGCCATCGTGGTCTTCTTCCTTTGTTACCGTCTCATGGGGCCCACTTTAGTTTCACTCCTTCTTCCGAAATGGGAGAAAACGGGACTAATGTCGGACCCACTTTTGCTCCTGGCATTGTAAGACATGAAGGTAGCTGCATGCAATAGATAACTGGAAACCCATGCGCATCCCGGCCGGCGACCGCTGATGTATTTGATCATAAATGCCGGAACTACTCACATTGCTAGTGCAACACACATGGGCTGAGTGGCAGGACACCATTAGAATCGCTTGTCTCTATCCCACGTTAAATTTATTCATTCGGTTTCTAGCTGCATCTTGCCCGACCGATATAAGCTAGTGCATTTCTTGGAGCCGACACTTAGTTAGGGATGGATTTGATCATGGACCTGGCGGCTCGATGGACTCGCTTAGGCCCATTCGAGCCAACATGGCTCGAGGCACGAAACGGGCGGGCCAGGCAAGCGATTTCCTTTGCAGAACCAGGCCCGCCCAGGCCCTATCATTGTACGAAGGCCTAGACAGGGACCATGGTCCTAGAATCTGGCTATTCGCACATTAAAAGGATTGACAGTTCCTGCAAATGATAACATCAATTACGAATCCTATGTTTCACTGGACACGTTCGAAACATTCGCCCGCGATAATTATGTAGCAAGGAATACATGCTAACCTACTGAAGGGGATGCACTAGATGGCGTTTGCTTTTATTGGACCATTAAGGAAACCAACATTGCCATGATTCAGCTTCATGCATGTATTTAATTGTGCATGCGAAGGAATTGATTGTACACTATTGGATTTGTACAATTATCAACAAGCCAAGTTAAACATATGTTACCGTTTAGTGAATATAGGTGTATAAACCATCTCTCTAGAATAAAATATATTTCAACTAATTGTGGGAAAAAATCTACCGGTTAGATACAGAGGAAATTACCGAAAAAATCATCAACCTATTGTGTGAATGTGGATTCAGTTTTAAATTTTTTAATATGGGTTAAGAAATGAGTCTATGACCCACCATAACAGGTCTAGTCATAACTAATCACGTGCTAGCGTAACAGGGACGGCTAACTGGTAAGAATTCACTCAATGGATTTCTGTTTGCATCTTGCCCGATCAATACAAGTTGGTAAATTTCGTGAGTCAAGTGGCCATGAACTGGAACATGGACTTGGTGACTCGATGGACTCGCTTGGGCCTGTTCGAGCCAATAGGCTCGAAGTACAAACCGGGCAGGCTGGGGAAGCAATTTCCTTTTTTAGAATCGGGCCCGCCCAAGCCCTGTCATTGTACGAAGGTCTAAACAGGAACTGCCCGACGGTTGAGAAATGCACTTCACCGTCCTGGAAAAAAAAAATATAAAGAATCTAGTCTTTTTCATTCTTGTTATCAGTGAAGTTGTCTCTTTCTTTTTGTTTCTTTGTGCTTTTTGAGAGTCATCCGAAGAGATGATGCGTGTGAGGTCTAGCTTCGAAGATGGAAGTATAGAGTCCTTTCGTATTAAAACCACTTATTCCATTCAAGCTACCCAGATGGGATTACCTTTCAAGGACCGCCACACGACCAGCAATTAGGCATCGACAATCATGTCCTTGTTATCTCTCTCTCTCTCTCTCTCTCTCTCTCTCTCTCTGTTTCTTTCTTCTGGACCACGAGAGGAGAGGGAGACAACACTCGAGAGTTCATTTAAGTCCCTTCTGCTCTATTTAATTCACCCATCAAACAAAAAATTGATGGTTTCTGTAGATGCTGACGTCAATATTGAATCCTATGTTTCCCAGGATACATTCAAATCATCTATCATCAATAGATGCACCGGATGTATTTGCTTTTATCGGACAATTAAGGAAGCCGATCAACTTCGACTAATTGCACGCAAAAAAGAATGGTCTGTGCACTCGTGGATTTGTACTGTTATCGACGAACCATGTTAAATCATGTGTAGTTGGTCAGTGATAAGAGAGATGCATCAAAACTGTCCCTTCAGGACAGAGAAAACTACTTTTACCAATTGTGGGCCGAAATCTATGAGCTGGATCCCAACTCATTGATGCAGCTTGAATTGGAGCCAACGCATTTGGGGAGTCATTGGGATTTGATTTGGGGAAACATTGGTCTGTGTGCTGTCTTCCAGGAAGCTGTCCATGCGCGTGCCCATTCTGCTACTGCTGCTTTCCTCTCATTGGTGGGTCTATTACAGTAAGAAACATTTTTAAAAAATGTCCTGTATATGAATCTTAAGAAGTTAAGGCTTTCAGGTTTACTTGGATAGAGTAAAGACCTGTCTAGCAAAGACACTCGGTTTTGGACAAGATCATTGGTACAGCATTCAGAATTACTCTCGTTTCGTGAAAAAAAACTGCAACACCAAAGTCGAGGCTACCTCTTATATAATCGAACATAAAATTCTTGCCCAAATACCAGTAATTGTGGGAATTGTCTTGACTTTATCTAAATTTTCCTATCAATCCATATAAACGAGAGTGCGGATGGAGGAACTTAACAATCGAAACACTGTTTAGAGATATACCAAACTATATGAATCTCATTCTTGGTATCAATGATCTCCACATTAAAAAATGGAATTAAGTCCCACGGTAAGTCGATGCTCTTTCCACCTCCAAGTACACTTGGGCAATGGGCGAGACCCAATGAACCGGTTCAAGTATTTGGAGCCTAAAAATTCTTATTTAGCCCCGCACATTATTTACAAAAGCACATACGTTATCTTCTAAAAAAGACTTAACCTCGAGATAAGGGTCAAAGGCAAAAACCATTTGTCAAATCAATCAAAATTTGTGCTTTGAACTTGGCAAGCGTGATCATCCCAACAAGCCACATGACTCGTGATCAAGTCTTACTTTTCGAAAAGAAAAATGCAAATGAGGAACTCTCTAATATCATGTTGGATCACTAATGTTGATATTGAAAAAAGGGTCAGGGGTAGCTTAGGAAGTGGGAGCCAGCAAGGTGAATTTAAATGCAAGGGTAATAAATGCCAACGAAAAAATAGCAGAGGGCGATAACTGCGCAGGTATATTGGATGCTGCATTGCATCTTAGTAATGTCTGAACCAGAGAGTCCCAACTAACCTGTAATAGAGAGATTTGTCCAATGCATGAGCTTCTCTTATGAAATGATGATGAGTTGTGATGGTGGATCACGTCATGGGCTATGCTTCGTCTCTGTCTTACTATTCTGCATTGAATTCAAACGTCTCTCTCTCTCTCTCTCTCTCTCTCTCTCTCAATTATCGACACGAAGTTACCTGTCTGGAATTGTCGGTCTCACGTGCACTATCCTAAAACTGAAATCTTGCATCAGCCATTGAGCCCCATCTCATTAAGAACACCATCTTACTCTCCCTCACTTCCAGCCCACGTCCGCAAGCTTACATTTTTATCATCCCCTGCTGAAAATTTCATCAGACAAAACATGAAAATGTCTCCTTTTTCCATGTAGAGTTCTGGTCCCTGTTAACGTTGGAGATGACGTTCTCGGCTCTTGAGGTTCAGTGGGTGATGGGTTTGCTTTTCTGGGTTCTTCTGCTTTTGTGTTGGGAAACAAGTTGTGATGGCTCTGGGCTATCTGTGAGACTCACTGAGTTTCCTAGTGCATTTTCGCATAGAAATGCGACTGCATTTTCTTTCGAACCTTTGGTGAATGGCAATGTTGAAGCTTGCTCTGACTGTAGCTTCAGTTGCAAGGTTTGTCTCGGCTCTTGTTCTACCGTGATTTTCACCTTTGCTTTTGTGCTAGTGACGATTCTTCTCTCTCGCTTTGTGTTCTCCTGAGAGGAACAAAATAGGAAGTGGGAAATATATACATTTTTAATAGTGTTCCTCACTTTGTTTTTTCCCCTCCTTTTTTCTCCTCCTTTTCCCCTCGCTTCTTAGTTATATGCTGAATCAAAGTTAACTTTTTTCCATTTTCTGATGGGCAACTACTTCGGAGAAACCACCTCATTATATGATTCAGCGGCAAATTTTGTTTTTGTCACACGAGAGTCATGTCAAATTACGAGTGTTTTTTTTTCATGCTACTCGATTTAACAACTGTTTGGTTTCTCTGTATGCAAAACTGTTGCAGCTGGATAGTGGTGCCTTCTCGGACTGTCGAGGCAGGAAAGTTTCATATGGTGGCTTACTAGATGGAAATCATTCATTTGAGGTGTGCGCAAAGGGATCCCAAGGAATTGGCTGTGCTTCCTATAACTGGACAGTTGGTCAAGAATCGATCCCTTTTATCTTTTTCGGATTGTTTAATCTTTCTATAACATAGGATAACCAAAAAATGCATTCAAGTTTTAGATGGATTTCTTGTTCCAACTAGTTTTCTTAGGAAGAATATCATACTTACAAAAATCTGCAGCAGATGATTTGTAAAGTATGAGTATTTTAGATAAACCTTACTGCACACCCAATCAACAAGGACAAGGTAATGGCTCGTGAATTTACCTTCTGATTTTCCATGAGTGTCCTAAAATTAGTAAAATCTGCTTCTCCACTGCAAACAAAGAAATTGAAACTTTTGCTGCTAGAATTATTAATTTTCTTGGTCCTTACTCGGAAAAACATACTCTGGGCACCTAGGTTTTTTCATCTGAAATTATGTTGAGGTGCTCAGGGCAATGGCCAATAGTAATAGAAGCACTATCCAGCAGGAAAGTTTACATTGAGGTGCATCTATTCGTAGCGACTTGGTAAGCAGCTGTCATAGCTAGACCCACAATGAAGTAGGTGTAGATGGTCAACATTTGGCAATGCTGAATTACTGAACTTGTTGTCATGATGGCAGTAGCTGGCACCTGGCACTTAGGTTAGGTACTAGACTGATGGTTAATCTTGTTATTCGACTGTACTAATTATGTTATGTGGGAAATAATAGGATTTTGAAACTTAGAAAAAATGCAAGATCACAATTGAGTATACCCTTGCTCAGAGTGTAGATTTTGCTTTATAACAAGCCTCAGATAGCAAAAGGAGAGACCCCGCAACTTACCTATTTGATTGTTCCATTTCTGCAGATACAATTCCGCCAACAGCATACATAACATCTCCAGCATCTTTGACGAGTGCCCTTAATGTCTCTGTGACTATATTATTTAGTGAGCCATGTATTGGTGGAGAAGGTTTTGGATGCTCTTCTGTGGATGCCTGCAACGTGAGTAGGTGGCTATCTTTAACATTTTAAGATTCAATAGTCCTCTCTTATCATGTTTACTGCGGAATTCTATATCCCTCTGGAAACCACTTACCTTGTAATATCTCATGTTCACAAATGCAGCTCTAGTAAAAAATGGATGTAATAGTTTATGCGGTAGATCACGGTTTGCTGGAGAAGATAATGAATGACTATCAGGGCATGGAGCCGCAGTTTTTTTAAACATGTTCTAAAGTTAAATCTTGGACTCGAAATCTTAAGACAACAAACCGATGACAACATGAACTTAAAAAGATATACCTCTTATTGACTGAATGAGACATTCTGATCTCTCAAGCAAATCAGTTCAAATTGCCCAGTGAGCTTGTATTAGTGGTTTTTGCTGTATGTTTGGATAATCAGTTGTACTCACTGAAATAAGTACTTGATATCTCTTTGCAGCTACTGGTCTATGGTGCTGGTCAAGTCATTCCATCTACACTTAGCATTTTGCAGCCAAAACTCGAATACACACTTTTAGTAAGTTTGAATTCTACTGTCCAGTATGGACGAGTGATCCTGGTTATGGATAAGGACTTCTGCACTGATAATGCTGGAAATGCATTCACGAGGACGACTAATTCAATATTTTACGTGCATTTTGGTGAGTCTACATTTCAGCAGTACTTCCACCCAACCTTTTATGAAGCACCATCCTCAAATGGGCTTCTCTTAGATTTACAAGCATTTGTAATAGTTATAAGGTTAGGATGCTAAAACCATCATTTTTTTCTTACTGCAGATTTTCTTACATGTGACTGGTATGGCATTTTCATTACTATGATAGTTAGGATAATTGTGCCTCTAATTTTGGACATCTTCCTATGCTGATGATTGAGCAGACACATAGAAGTTAGTTGCACTTGAAAATAGAGGTCTTAGTTACACTCGGACAGGGGGAATTCATTTCAGTTCATTTGCTACACTTCAGAAATACTTCTGAGAAATTGACCTGCACAAAGTGAATATGATTTATTCTTAGTTCAAATGTGAATGCCATCTGATTTTGCCCCTCCTGTGGTGCATTTATAGACAGAAGGAATGTGTCCATTGACTTGAGGACTCGCATTCCTGAGAAGATGCTTCAAGTCAATGATCAAATAAGAACAGTGCAAGCTACAAATGACCAAAACAACTTAAGGGTGTACCTCTATTTCTCGGAACCAGTCATGAATTCATCAGCAGAAATCCTAGAATCACTCAACATAAGTCAGGGTACCCTTCTCCCGACCAATGGGAAAACACTCAGAAATCGGAAATTTGGTTTCATGGTCAGTTATATCGTTTGCTTTTAATGTTTTGCCGCTGCATACATGTTCCGGAATTTACACATATGGCGTGTCGCAATTTATTTACCTAAGCTAAATTTTCTAAATTTCAGGTAGCCAATACATCTGGAGTTGCTATAATTACCATAAGCCTCGAGTCTGAGTCAATAATTAGCAGATCAGGGACTGCCGTTTCTCCTATTGCACCAGTTACTTTCCTTTATGGTACGTCTAAATTCTTAAAGTCTCAACTGTTTATAATTATTTTTAGTGTAAATTATCTATCCTTACATGGTTGCAAGTGTCTTTCAGACTCTCAGAGGCCAACTGTCAGGTTGAGCACAACCTCTACTTCTAGGACAAGAAAGCACAATATCCCTATATCAATAAAGTTTGCTAAACCAGTATTTGGCTTCAATTCATCTAATATAGCAATATCAGGAGGTCATTTGCAGAGGTAAGTTCTGTTTTACCACCCCAGCATTGTGCGCACATAAATTGTAATTAATCCATGCACAAGTACACACTATTCATACCTAAGAATATGGTCATGCTGGCAAAGATCCGCATTTAAATTGATGCATTGTTGTTGTAAGATTTCACTTCTACAGCAGTTAATGTACAAGATATATGACATATTGAATTTGTTCCTATCAATATGCTCTCCAGCTTTTATGAAATGAGCAGAAGCAAATACTCCATTGAGATTAAAGCAGAAGATGATGTAGTATCTGTGAGTATTCCTGAAAATGCAACTGGGGATGTTGCTGGAAACAAAAACTTACCTTCCAATATTCTTCAAGTGAGACATTGTAAGGAATTGCTCATGCCTTTATAAGCTCAGTTAGGCGTTATTTAAGTTGTTGAGAGCATTTCTGTGTTTGCTTGATTGCTTTAAGTTATGGGCTAAATTTTACAGATTCCATGCCCGTAGTGTCCTCTGTTGCTTCTGTCACTGCAACTGCTGCTTTTTGTATCACATCTTTGGCTGCCGGACTGCTCTCTGTTTCCACAGCAAGCCTTCTTGCTACTGGTGCTTTCCCGAAGACATCTGCCACTTTGATATCCAGTCCTTCAAGGAATCTTTTTGTATGTTATGAATCTCCCAATGATGTAGTCTTTGCAATGCCATGCATCTTACTTAAATTACTATAGTCATGGAGTAATTCTCATTTAACCATGGTTCTCTGCATCATTCTTTTTGTTGGCCAGACACTATTCTCTGTATTGTTTACATGAGTGTTTTGTGACTTTTTTGTCTTTCATCAGAGAAAAAAGATTGTGTAATTTCAGTTCTATTAGGGAACTTGTTATGAGAAATCTGAACAACAAATACCAACCCCACAACTTAGACTTTTCCAAGTGAGAAATCTGAACAATGTCAATGTCAGGGAAAAAAGGACTCGTCATCATCTAGGGTATAAATGCTGTTTAAACACCACAAAAACTTCATATATATTGACATGAATAAGGGCATTCTCCAAGGCATATTGTTTTCTACAACTGTTGCCTTTGAACGCTTGGAATTTCATACGTTGGAGAACACTGTTTTATTGCTCTTTTGCATCGGCGAAACAGTAAGATGCCATAGAAAAGCGGACAACTTGACAATACAAAAAGTGCACTTTAGTAGAGGGGGATCGTTTCAGGTCCTGTTTTTTCTGATTATTTCCTATTAGCGGAATTCATATATGACTGCTGACGTTGCTGCAAAAGACTAATAGAATTTTTTACGGTTCCATGCAGAGAATTGCATGTCACATCCAGGTATTTGCACTATCTAGATGGTTGGCAGTTATTTTGCCAGTCGAATATTTTGAACTTGCAAGGGACCTGCAGTGGAGTATTCCTTACTTCAGTCTCCCTTGGGAAGTCGGCCACACCCAATCTGTCATGGTGGGCTCAAGTCCTCCTGCGAATTCAACATCCTACTTTAGTGAAGTTCTTGACTTGGAAATAGTCGGAACACCTAAAGAAGAGAAGCTGGAACGAGCTGCTGCAGTTTATGGATTGCCGCTTTCTCCAATGGAGTACAAATCCCTTTTCGAGGTTAGGGAAATTTCTGGTTTATAGTACTATTCTCCAGTGTTGTATCTCCATCATCGGCTCTGTTAACCATAATAATTACGGATTGTAATTAATTGCAGATGGAAAATAGTAAACCAGAAGCTGAATTCATTTTGGATCCTCAACATATAAGTGGGTAAGCCTCTCAGTGTTTTCTATGAGATATGAATTGCTAAATAAATTAATCCGAGGAGCTACAGAAATGAATTATGGGTAGTTGTTAAACAAATCAATTCACAATGACGAGAAAATGCTACTAATTCGTCTATAGTAGTTGCTTCCATAGGAAAAGCAGAATCATGTACCTCATTTGAACATTTTGCGTCAAGTTACTGGATTTGCTGCACACGCTATCTTGCTAGTATGAGATGAGTTCAGGCCACTAATTTGTTGATTACAAATTTGCCTTTGACAGCTCTAATCCTATTTGATATTTGGGTTAATTTTAAAATGAAGTTCAATATAATTCTGACTGCCTGCTAATTTTTGTTGATGAAGACAAATTGGTCTTTTGTAGGTGGAGGGATTTCAGTAGAAATATGTTCTGGCTGGCAGTAATTGGTGGCAGTTTGATATTATTGCAAGCTTTGTTTCTATTGATTCTTAAGCTCAAGAAAAAAACAACTGAAAAGCAAAACTGTTATGGAGCTCTCATATTCCCCAGATTGGAGATGTTTCTTGTAGTTCTTGCTTTACCTTGTGTATGTCAGGCCTCTTCTGCTCTGATCCAAGGTATGTGATACGCTCTTCCATCCAGATAATGACCAGAATATTTTTTCTAAAGTAACGAAATAGCTGTTTATCTTGCCTCTTTAGCTTCACCGGCTTATTGTTTATTCTCTATGGTAGGTGGAACTCCATCAGGGGTTGTAGTTGGCATTCTGCTGTTGGGTTTCGTGTCTTTTAAACTTCTATCTATGTTCCTATTCCTCTCAATTGGTATTACATTTGGGAAACTGCTTCAATACAAGGAAGTCCATCAAGTAGGCCGACGATTTCACTGGTATCAAGAGCTTATTAGAGTGACCCTGGGTCCAGGTAAAAGAGGCCAATGGACGTGGAAAAAACAGTCAAATTCCATTTACCTGACAAAATTTGGCCCGCTGTTTGAGGACCTGAGAGGTCCCCCAAAATACATGCTCTCGCAGATATCTGGAGGCCACCCAAGGAAAGGTGACCACATAATTGCATCAGATGATGAAACGGAAGATGCCGAAGCGCCCTTCATACAAAAGATATTTGGAATCCTCAGGATATTCTATACATTGCTCGAGTGTATCAAAAGAGTTGCTCTAGGAATCTTGGCCGGCACTTATATGAATGACTGGTCTTCTAGAACCCCCGCGATCACCCTCTTGTGTCTGACCTCTTTCCAGCTCTTCTTCCTTGTGCTGAAGAAGCCTTTCATAAAGAAGAAAGTTCAACTGGTTGAGATCTTATCAGTTTCAACTGAATTAGGCATATTCGCATCATGCGCAGTTCTCTTGAGAAAGGATTTTTCGGAGCAGGACGAAAGTTGTGTGGGGATTTTCATGGTCGCGCTCTTTTTTATTGGATTTGTGGCTCAAATGGTCAATGAGTGGTATGCACTGTATAAACAAACCAAGCGCCTTGACCCTGATGATAGATCCTTCTTGTCGGGTTTGAAAGTAGCTTTACTTGGAATCCTAATTATTTGTGTCCCTAGGAAATGGCGTCAAGGCCTAGAAAGCAAGTTCCCCAGGACTCAACCAAGTGGCGGAGAAACTGGAGACACAGGATCATCTGCCGATAGGGATAGGACCTCCGGAAGCCGGAGTTCAGGTACAACAGATAAACCATGGCTAAGGCAACTGAGGGAATTGGCCAAGGCAAGCTTTAGTAGAGAAGGAAGTAGTGCAGTGCCAACTGACCCATCGAGCAGTCGTCCAAAATGGAGTGGTTTCTGGGGGACGAAGAAGAGCGGGGGCACGTCTGGGAGTTCGTCTGCGGACGTCAACTCAAAGCCGACAGGTTTGTACAAAGAGTTGGAAGCCATTTTTGCATCCAAGTAGGACAACAACCGATGAAAAAGCTTGACACTTGAAAAGATAATCATGATCAGTTCATTTATCCTCCAGCAGTTGCTTGGAGCTGAAGCTATCTGCTACACAGTTAAATTTGTGTGAACTTCAAGTTGGTGGATTAGGGGGGTGGGGTTGTAAGCCCTATTTGGGTATCACGGGAATAAATTATGAAAATTAGTGCTTAATTATGGATTAGATAATTGGGCTTGTTTTATTACAGTATTATGTAAAGTGATTTAGGGCTATGCAACCGCTAACTACTCAGAGTAGTTCCACATTAATGTGAAAACCTAGACTTGTCATGCTCAACCTTTGTTTGGCATCCGATATGTGGAACACAAATAAATCAGGGAACTCAATTTCTTGGACAACAAGCTATCGGATTTCTCTGGATTTAGTGTAGTATCTTGATAAATCTGTTTTTATGCACAACACCCCGAATCTGTATCTAAAATTTAGGAAATGACCGGTCATCTTTTCCATTAAAAAAAGGATAAAGCCTTTAACCAATACAAATCATTTCACGATATTGTATTAACCAGATTAAAGCCATGCATTGATGAAAATAATCATAAAATCCAAAATTATCTCAACCGTACCAAACCAGAAGTTCTTTAAGCTCAGTCTAGTAATAATTGGAGACCAGAGGAAAGAACCCGCCCAAGAGTTCCACCGAGTGCAAGATTTTATGTATTCACATGGCGTGGCGTGATCAACCGATCACGCTAGTGTTTGCTTGACTTTCCTTTTCCGTTTGTGCGCTTAACGTGATGTAACGTTGACACCAGGGCAGGTACATGCAAATTGCCATGTTTTAACAAGGGACACCTGGTCGTTTTGCTTTTGGCTCCATTCTCTCTCTCGGTCTCTCTCTTTCTCGTGAATGTCGTCGCCTCATCAATGTTATCAAATTGTGCATCGTGCTAAATCCATAAAAGCCAGGGTTGGCATCGATAGACAGAGAGACCCAGATGGCGATGAACAAGGCAAAGGAGATCGTATCTTCCACCCTGGTGGTCGTCTTTAGGTAGAAATTTGCCTTCTCTTTTCCTCCTGCAAATGCAAGATGTGCTTGTTCTACCCATGTTTTCTTGATCCAACTACTTATTTTGTTTATTCATCTTTTGGGTGCAGCAAAACGTACTGTGGCTACTGCAACGGGGTGAAGCAGCTGTTCACGCAGCTTGGTGCTGCGTACAAAGTCCTCGAACTCGATGAGGAGAGTACGTTTTTCTCTTTCTCGTCACGTCGGCTGTTGGTAGAGAGAGAGAGAGAGAGAGAGAGAGAGAGTTTGTATTCATATGGTCTTTTGCTTATTTCCCTGAAGAGTTCTTGATATAAATATTTGAGGTTTTGAGAAACATTTCGACGCTTGGGCCGTCGCAGGAGACGGGTCTGAGATTCAGATGGCTCTAGCAGAGTGGACGGGGCAAAGGACCGTCCCTAACGTTTTCATCGGCGGCAAACACATCGGCGGCTGCGACAGTTAAGTCTCTTCCTCCTTTCTTTGATCTTAAACGCTCTTGAACATACCCAGATCGGTTCAGTGAATGCATTACAGACAACCATATTACTTAAATATGTCTTGTGGCATCAAGTCTATTTATCAGGATTTGTGTTTTTCTTCTTTGCTTTCACTTGAAATTGCTGCAGAGGTTCTTGAGATGCACCGAGCGGGAACCCTGACGACCCTGCTCATGGATGCTGGAGCAATTGCTAACAACTCAGCACAGCTTAATATCATCTAGTCATGTCTCTCACCATTACCACACTGTCCCTGCTGTCACACGATACACAGAGATGAGACTCTTGTTCTTGTTCGTCTTCTCGTTTCTGCATGATGTAATAATTGATGGAGACCGGTCGCGTTTGATTCGTATGTCGTGAAGTTCTATGATGATGTAATAAATCCTTATACACACGTAAAGACCTCTCTTTTAAGCCAAAACAAAACAAAACAAAAAAGGCAAACAAAAATCTCTCTTCCAAGCAAGGAGGACCGCCAAGAATCCTCATGTATCCTTTACATTCTGCGGGTGAGTATCGATCTTTAGTTCTTGTGGGATGTCATCCAGGCTAATGCACATACCATGAAACCTAGGAACATAATGAGATGTGAATCAGAATTAGGCCATCCTCAAGAATAAAAAAGAAAAAACTCATTCCGGGTTTTGATCTACGTCTTCAAGTGTTCAGAGAATCACTGATGAAATGCTAAATGTCACTGAACTGACAAAATTCGACTTCAAGGGTAGAGATCAGCTACTAAGAAAGTACCTGCTAAGATGTTCAATGGAGACCATGCTCCTTTACTTGATGGCGACCCACCTGCATGATCATCATCTTGGACTGTCAAATAACTAAGACTCTTTTATCGTCATAAATTTGCTAAACTTATAGAGACGTATAACAGATTTAAACTGCAACTCTTTTGAGGGATTCTGGTAAAGGAGTTTGCACTGGCGGTTTCTAAATTCAGTAACCAAAGACTTTGAACAAAATTTGATCACCTGACTCGCAATTGGAGGTGGAATTGGAGCCCCCACACATGCACAATTGCTTGACCCCGTCATCCTTATGATCATCAACGTCGCTGTACCCGCACGTGCCGCCGGTGGCCTCGCACGCCCTGCAGAACTCGTCGCCCCCTTGCACCGAGTACGTCACGCGTATGCCATACGACCACTCGTGCGGGCCATCAACCCTCAACGGGGCGAGAGTGTATGCGCTGCTATAGCCTTCACACTGGAGCTTGGTCAGGTTGATGGTCTTGATTGCTTCAAACGACACCGCGCAGCACTCCGGAGGGCCCGACCCGAACTTCGACCCGATCTTGCTCCGGCCGATCCAGTCCCATGCTGGGCAGTCGTAGTACTCCTCGCAGCCCATCCCCGAGACGTTCCGGCACGGCAAGTGGCGGTCAGCAAAGCCCTGAAAGAAGAGAAGCTATTTTGTGCATTAGCGATAGAATACCACACGCTAGCAACGTGTTACCACATACTAACATATGAAGAAACAAGTTAATTAAAGACGCGAGTTTTTAAAGTTGTAATGCACAGGTAGTTAAGTGAGTTAATGTCAAAGCTTTAGCCAACGTCCAATTTACAATCAATCGATAATATATGCAAATGTGAAAACAAATCAATTATAATCATATCCTACGAGTAGTTTCAAGTCTTTAATCACATATCACATTTTAGATAAAAAAAAGTTATAGTTAAGAGGAATGCCAATTCCTTGCGGGCCACCTGCCCGCATGAAGCTCCCCAGTTAACTGGGTCATGGGCTAGTAGGGAGTTGATGGATTTCGGGGATAAGTTGAACGGGAACCGGATCATTAGTCATACAGACAAGGGTTGAGAGGAAGTCCAATTTTTGTGAAAGAAATACAGTTGGGTACCATGAATTTCAAACGGTGCAATCGATTCCTAAATTGGCGATCGGACACTTTTCAGACTTCACAGCGAATTGAGCGTCTCAAGCGCGTGTTTTAATGTTGTTTCAAAACATGCGTTAGCATTATACAACGCGATGCAATTGCAGTAGGATTCCAGCCGTAACAAATGGAGACTATATTACCTGGAAGAGTGGGGAGACAGCAGAGCAGCCCAGGAGCATGAACACGTTGTTGGGGGAGGCGGAAATGTAGGGGCTGCGCCAGGGCTCGACGGAGAAGCCGTTGCCGCGGCGGCCGAGGACGATGGAGTTGCAGGTGGAGAGGTGGGGGTCGTGGAGGGTGAGGGAACGGTAGGCGTAGTCGATGTCGAGGACACGGTAGGACCCTGAGGAGATGTGGAACATGAGGACGTCGTTGATGCAGAAGAGGAGGTCGCGGAATCCCGGGTGGCCGCAGCCGTGCTGGAGTGCGAAGGGGTAGTCGACGGTGATGTTGCCGCAGTAGGATCGGCACGTCGGGACGTGGAGGGTGGCCGAGTTCAGTGGCATTATTAGGACCGTGACGATGAAGATGGTGGTGGTGACCACCATTTTTTTGAGCTCAGCCATGTTGATGTTAGTGTGAAGGTCGCAGCAGGAAGTGGGTGAAGAAGATTGGCGATGGTGATCCTTTGCTTGTGCAGTTGGAAATCACTTTGAAAGAGAGAGAAGTTAAGCTGCGGTGGAGGTTTTTGATAATATTGAGGGTTGTGGGTTTGCCCTTTTGCTTTATGGTAGCAGGAAATGAGTGCATCTTCAAATCACTTTGCTTTGCTTTTTCCAGCTGCTTGTCCCTGCTTTTTAGCTTTGCCTCTTTACTTTTTTGAGTTTGCAGCAAGATTTAAGTAATGACCCTTAATTCAAATACTCGAGTTTGTTTGTTCAATGCTTTGTTGGTGCATCAATGACCAAGATAAAAATGCCTGAATGCATCCACACTTCTTATAGACCACGGCAATAATCTAGTGTCATTTGTGTGGTTCATCATACATAACAAAAAAAAAAGTCGATGTGTTGAGAATAGAAAACTTTTCTTTGTTGATTACTTAACAAGTTCTATGGTTCATTACCAAAATTTGTGTTAAGAAAAGGCCACTTGACTTTTGGGCAGGAGAAGTTTCCTGCCTAACAAACTACACAAGCATTGAGAATCTGCAACAAGGGTGACACAACGGTAGGACTAATTCCCAAGAAAAACACCAACTTTAGATCAAGGGACTAATTTGACAAACCTTCTTTTGTCTCATAAAAATACATCAACTTTAGACTAAGTTATAAATTTAGCTCAAACTTTTTTTTGGCACATAAAGAAGCATCAACTTTGAGTCAAGAAACAATTTTGACCCCAACTTTTTTTTGTCTAAAAAAAAATAAAAATCATTAACTTTCACTTAAATCCTAAATCTGCCCCCTATTAACTTAGATCCATTCAATAAATCCATATGCACTTGCTAGCTAGTTTCATTTGTAATGATATATGTTCCATACGCTCAGTAGGTAAATCCAATACTAAGAAGATCTCTTCACAACATGACAGATCCAGAATCAAGCGGAAGGATCCTCATCATATCAGATGAACTAGATTCTCTCATCAGATGACCTTGAAGGACTTGAGTAGAAATATGAAGAATAGCTTGTGGCAAGTCATAGTTCGGACGACTCAGATTATGATTACAATACTCGTGACGGACGAGACCGCTAACTGTATGAGACAACTGTCCATACAAGATCACTATAGCAAGTTACTGTTCACTTTTATTGTAACAGTAGACTAGGAAAATCACTGTTCACTGATGGAAGTTTTCGGTGCCTCTATTTGTTTTAGGACCCGTGAGCATGGTTCTTATTTATGTGTGACCTCTTATTGCTTATAAAAGATGATGATGATGTAGTGTGTTGGGTAGTCCCTTGAAGTAAAATGAGTGTTTTGTGAAATTTTCTATGGCTTTCTAAATTTATTTTTTTCTCCAGCTTGATAGGATCCTTTGGAAAATACAGCTTGGGTAGTTATAAATGTCACTATCCCGGTTCTAGCTGAATGTCTCTAGGCTCTGAACTAAAGGGCAAAATGATTTTATGCTAAAAGGTTGTTCCTGAAGAGTTTGAATGGGAGGTTCGCCCACTGTGGACTTGCAGAAAACTGACTCCGTCTTCCTAGTTCTAAGTCTAGGTCCATTCGATTGTTTGAGCCATAGCTTGAAGAAAAATTGTGAAACTGTTTATCATCTCCTACACTTCCAAAAAATCTCCGGATTGAATTTATTTTACCAGACTTTGTTATTTTATCGTAATATGAAGCTGTAGACCATTACACATCAAGAGACACAATGAACAAGATCTATTAAGCTCACGACTAAAACCCTTTTTTCCCAAAATATGGTTAATTTCAAATAAAGTTAATGGTATGGATCAAATTTGGGATAAAAGTGAAAGTTTATGATTTTTTACGAGACCAAAAAAAAAAAATTAAGACCAAAATTGTAGCTCGACCTAAAGTTTTTACTTTTTTACGAGACAAAAAAAATCGAACTTGATTTGTCTCTCAACCCAAAGTTGGTGCTTTTTTTTTTTTTTTTTTTTTTTTTTTTTTGGGAATTAGCCTTAGCCCCAAAACCTTATAGTTGAACACAAACATGCCCTGATCAACCACGTATCACATCCCCGGGCACACACTTTGCTCGGCCTACTTCATAATTATCTCGGCCTCAGAAGTTCAGAATTAAAACATCAGCCGCGACCACTCGTCTACTCATTCGCGAAAAAGAATATACAACGTAATGGAGAGCCCAAGGCAATTCCCAAAAACACTTGCAACTATGATCTCATCATGGGTTGCAAGATAATGGTTACTTCCCGGATAGATAAATGCTGATGTTTGATTCAGTAGACTGAGTTCGAGATTCAATAGCACCATAGCAGCTGCTCATAAAATAGTGATAAAGCATTCTAATAGCTCATGCAAACAAAGTTAATAAGTTAGTCGATTACGTATCAAAATCCTTGAGTTAAGATATTCCTTCAAAATTTTCTCCTTTCAATCAAAAAACTAACATGAAGTGAAGTGGCTCACATACTCACACTAGATAGCTTTCCCCTCAAGATCTTCCATCTATTTTCAATGTCTCTCTGTACTTCAGACCAAAATAATCAAGACTTTGTGGACCTTGACATCGAGCTGGGTCAATGAGGCGCTAAAAGAGCCCGCCCATTCTCTTCTTCCCCTCTCATTCTTTTGACACTCAGTATATGACAATTATACCCAATCCTTGTTTGAGAGGAAACCGGGAACCCTTGACAGAAAACAAAACCTCCGCAATATCTATTCCTCTTTGCCTGCATTTACAG
Source organism: Eucalyptus leucophloia subsp. euroa (assembly GCA_017140325.1). Classification (NCBI taxonomy): domain Eukaryota; kingdom Viridiplantae; phylum Streptophyta; class Magnoliopsida; order Myrtales; family Myrtaceae; genus Eucalyptus; species Eucalyptus leucophloia. The sequence continues at coordinate 36,754,552 of CM029478.1, forward strand.
AAAATTTCAATGCGAAATTCTAATACCACCGCAACATAGGTCAATGCAAAAATGATAAAGGGTACCTTCACCACGATTCAGTGCCGTCTCTCTACCTTTCTTTGCCATCCTCTTTGTTGCCTCAGCTGTAATCAAGTTGACACCAGACAAACGATAAATCTCAGAGCAAAAGCAAAGTGGAGCAGAAATAGAACACAATACAAAGCATTGGAAGAACAAGAATAATTTTGCACGAAAAAACTGTGTATACCTTTATTTATCCTTTTCTTCTTAGCTCTCCTCCTCTTCCTATCTGCCTGTGTTAGCTCTGTTTCATCCTTTATGTCACCTTTGCCAGCAAATACCTCCTCAGGTGCCAACATGGCTGCATCAGAGACTGCCAATGGTGCAATCTACTCCCAGAAACATAAAGAAATAAAGTCAATGATGGTAAACCAAATGCAATCAATATACATTCATATTGCCCAAAAATAAATTAGTTACCTCTTCCATGGCAAGAGCAGGGACATTTGCTTGTATGGACATGTCTTCAATTATCTGCCAAGTCACCAGAAAATAATTAATAATCAAAAGCTCAGCCATCGCCAATAAATTGTTTGATGGTGTTCCTGCACTTACAGGTTTAGGCGCAAAATGAAAGTGAGAAAGAGCATCCAACTTCAAACACACCTTCTTGAATAGCAAACTAGCCTGATCAAAACAGAGGTGTAAGACTGAGTAAATTATATCTTTGGAGCCATGGGTCAATTAAATTGCGTGAAGTTTCAAATGGGGAACATAAAGAACAGAGGTGATCATGAAAGCAGAGGCATCTAATATTCTGTGTAAGGAACAGGAACAGAATGAAAAGGCAGGACATGTATGTGAAATTTTTGAAACGTGCCTCTTTTTTCAGCTCATCAGAAAAAGACAATGGGGCAGAAGCCAAATTTGTTCTCTGTGCATACTCTTCCTGCAAGAAAGAAAATTCTCAGGTAAGAATCAATCTATTGCATCAAGTGGTCAGAGTCCCCACAGTCTAGAATGACATGAGACAGGATACAGATGGGGAAAAAGTAATGAACCACATGCTAACCTCATAAATTTCAGCGAGCCCTCTCTTGCTTTTGTTCTCGTCCTGAAAAGGCAAGAAATTAAGTTGCATAATGCCCACCGGACCAATTAAACAGTGACTAAAAAAAATTCTTACCAGTTCTTTAATTTCCCTTGGTGCTTTCGTTGGTAGACTAGGAGGCTTTTCCACATCATCAAAATGCCCCTACGGAAGATCATAAATAGCTTATCAGGGTTAATTTGCTACAAATGTAGAACTTTATGTCCATTATATGTACAATAATGAGGAATCAGAGATCTTCAGTTAAATCCTAAGACACAACAAAGAGCTTCAATAGGGTATAGATTTGAGTCCATATACCCCCAGAAGTTAAAATAGGAAAGAAAATGAAATCCTTACATGTCATAGTAAGACGTGAGCGAGAGTGGATTATTAACTAATCTGACAAGAACAGCATATCTTATGAATCACCAGGCAATATCATACCATACAATTCACCATTCCACGGTGCAGAATATGTTGTTAAGTCTAATCCTTGCACATTCCCAAGCTTTGAAGGAATTACATATGCTTTTAAATAATGCCACTAATGCAGACTTATAAAGGGATTTTTGCATATTATAAGACACATTATTTGGTCAACAAAAAATGTGTAGCAATTACTTTCTATTTCTTGAATTAAAAAAAAAAAAAAAAAAAAAAAAACACTAAGTTGGAGGCACCAGCTTTGTAAAACATGAGAGTAAAAATTATTCCAGTTTTGTATTCCGTCAGCATAAATTGCAAAGCAAAATATGGACTTTACCTCAAGAATCCTGTTCCGGATTAACTCTTCAAGAGAAGCTGTAACCTCTTCAGTTATTACAGGTGCAGGCCTAGCGTTGTGTTCAAAATCTAAATCCACTTCAAGAGCACTGTTCTTAGGCCTCTTTGCAGCAGTCACCTGTTATCATAACCATCATATAATTCAAATGCAAGTGTTGTGTAATTTATTCCAAACCAATACAGAAAGCCAATTCACAAAAGTTAAACGAATAAAAGACAAAACATCACCTCTCCTTGCATTGTCCATGTTTTTGGCTCCAAATTGGACTTCTCCATCTGCTCAATTTTAGCTTTAAGGTCCAAGAGTTCCTTCTCATGTGTAGAAAGATTATGATTTCCCTGCACGCAAGGGGATTTAAGTATTGAGTTATTTCAACTAACACATGAGCATCCAGAAAACAGTCCATTACACAAGACACATATCTAAATACCTATGCAAATGCACTCAGTCAGTGATTACCTTGTTTCCATCTGCTCCATTTTCTTCTCCTTCATCATCTGTGGAAGATTCTAATCCATCACTCGACCTATATTTCCTTGGAGCAACTTTCTCCTTTTTACCTCCAAAAAAGTCTTCATATCTAAATAATATCATATTACGCAAAGAAGGTCAATAAGAAAATGCTGCATAAAAGTTAATTGCTGGCCAAATAACTCCAAGAAAAACGATATTACATTTGTAAGCATGGTGGAAGTCAGTTTTTAAACAGATTAAGCGATCATGGCATTTATGACTTCAAGAGACAAAAGAGGAAAGTGTTTTGTGATCTCTTTTGCTACTTGGGACCAGCATGAGGGGATGGGGATGCCCATGAGGTAATACATAATTCAAATGATGGTCATGCATTTGTTATTGCAACAAAAATGAGAAGACTTACACTCCTATGAAAGCAAGAAAGATGATAAAAATCTGCCTTCTGTTAAAATTTCCATCAACATTATCAACAGTAGAGAAGTGACTGGGAATGTAAAATTCATTACCTAGCGCTTCCCAGCTTACCCATGCCTCCATCATCCTCATCATCGACATCAAATTCGCCAAGCTGCAAAAGATATGTTTGCCAATATAAATATTCAATCAAATGAGAAAATGAATCTAAATTTCTGAGAAGGAGTTGGATGAACTCACATTTCAGGATTTCTAAAAAGAACTAAACATTAAAAAAAATTGCAAGCAAAATTTCCACAAACAAGAAAGCAGAGTCATGATTTTCCAACTCCTCAGACAAAATTTGATTTTTATGCAATCACAGTATCAACACCTATCAACCCATTCTCACCTCATCATCATCATCATCATCATCATCATCATCAACTTCTTCTTCCTCCTCATCCTCCTCTTCTTCCTCATCCGAATCACTTGCCACCGTCTCTTCTCCTTCTTATTCTTCTTGGAGCCATCTTCCAAGCCATATTCCCTAGCCTCGTCTTTCTGCATATACTCCTCCAATTCCTTAATCTTCAAGAACTTATCCTCAATCCCACCATCATTCCTCTCCTCTTCCCCCTCCTCACTCTCCTCACTCTCCCCACCCTCGACCCCTCTCTCTTCCACGCCTCCTTCTCCATCCTCCTCTCCATCGCTATCCCCATCCTCATCAAGCTCATCAAACTCGTCCACCTCCATGCCCTCACCACCCAAATCATCAACACCCCCGCCCCCTCCCTTCCCTTTTCCCTCGGGGACCTCGCCGCCCCCGAAAAGATCCGAGATTTCGGCCGGGTTCTTCTCGAACCGCCGCAGCTCGCGCCGCAGGCCCGACAGCAGCGGCTGCGACTGGAGGTCGATCTGCTGCCAGATTTGCTCGGCGTCGAAGCCGTCGACGAGGAGCCGGTCGAAGGGCGACTTGGGGGCGAAGGGCTGCAGGGAGGAGAAGAGGTGGAGGGAGGCGGCCCGCGCGTCCTGGGCGAGGGAGGGGTTGGGGGCGAGCCATGTCGGAGGGTCGGTCGATTTCAGGCGGCGCAGGACTTGGAGGCCGGCTTCCTCCGGGTTCACCATCCCTTTCTCTTTCTCTTTCTCTTTCTCTCTTCCTTTCCCGGAAAGTGATGGGAAAAGAAGCCGAGAAAATTTCGGTGCAGGCGCGCGCAGAGGGGAATGAAGACGACGGGTTTTTAGGGGTTTCGGGTTTTAGAGGGCAAAGGTCAGAGGAAAGCGAAGCGGCCCACGGTGTGAAGTTGCACACCCTCTTTTCTTCTTCCTCCGGAAAATTTCTTTGTCCTCTTGATAATAGTTAGGCATAATTTATTACTGAGGATGAAAATGTTTTTTTATTGATTAATTTTTCTAAATAATATAAGTAATCAATTCCAAATTACTCATTTTCTATGAAATGAATACACTTGTATAGTAAACGAAAAGAGCAAACCCGATAAAATTATCAAATATACTTCGAATTTTTGCTTAGTTAATTGAGAAGTATGTTTTTTTAATCCTAAAATGTTTCTACCATTCAAACTATAAGAGAGCTTACGATCAAAAATATATAAAATTGTATATATATATATATATATATATATATATATATAGAGCTTTTCTTTGTAATTTAAGTTAGATATGTGAAAAGACACTAAGGGCCTGTTTGTTAATGTTCTTTGTTTCTGTTTATGAATAAAATTTCTATTTTTTTGTTCCAGGAAACAAAAAAAGAACAAAAACACGTTTGTTTGCGTTTTTGTTCAAAATATATTTTTTTATTAGAAGGCATTTGGAACAGAAACAAAAAACAATAAAAACATATTTTTTGTTTTAGAATAATTTTTAAGAACAAATTTTCTCTTTCCTCTCTTTTTCTTCTCTTTTTTCTTCTTTTTTTTTTTTTTCTTTGGCCGGTCGGCGGCCTCGCCATGGCCGACCGGCCGTCGAGGGCCGACGCCTCTTGCCGGCCCCCGGCGAGGCTTGGGCTTGCCTAGATCGCGAGCCCAAGCTCGCCCGGCCCAAGCGAGGCCAAGCCTCGCCAACGAGCCTCACAGTGACTAGGTGAGGCCGCCGGCCCTCATCGGCCGGTCACTGGCCATGGCCGAGGCCGGCAACCAGCCAAAAGAAGAAAAAAAGAAAAATATTAAAAAATTAAAAGAAACAAAAAAAGAACACAAATTTACAAAACAAGTTTCTGTTCATTTTTTATTTTTGAAAAAAGTTTACCAAACGCGTTTTTTTATTCAAAAATTATTCTCGGGAACGAAATACTTTTTTCAATTTCTGTTCTCTCGAACAATTTTTAAACAAAAATGTTACCAAACGCGCTCTAAATCATCCTCCTTGGTTTAAAACTTGAAAACAGATGAGTGAATAATTTGGAAAAAGCACTCGAAATTGAGTTTCTTTTCCGTCCCCTCCAAATTTGAGAGAGAAATCACATGTGAGCTGTTGGATCTGTTTTGCTTTTAGGGCACGTAATATGCTTTGGAAATTGAACGGCTTCATTAAAATGGATAGTTCCTTCATTTTAAAACGGAAAACGAGAACTATAACTCAATATATAATATGATATCTAAATTTTTAATTTGTTCAATATGGTCCATAAATTTTAATTCAATGTACAATGTAGTCTCTAAATTTTTACTACATGTTCAAACTCATCTTCATATTCAATGTTGTCCTTGAATGGAAGGATAACATTGATTATCTTCATATAATATAGAGATTAGTTTGAATATTCATCAAAAGTTCCAAAAGTTCGAAAATTACATTGAATAAATTAAAAATTCAGAGACAACATCGTATATTGGGCAAAAACACGAACCACATTGACTAAATTGAAAAACAAGTGCTCAATAGGCACTTGTTAATGCGATTTGTGATATAATTGACCAATGAAATCTTGTTCGGCCAGGATACAAAGGCAACATCCCTAGAATTAAAATGGTGTCCGGTACATGTTACCTCACATGCTCGTGTCTGTTCCAATGAAGTAGAGACAGAATGAACATTGCAAGAAAAAATGAGATGAGCGTATGCCCAGAAGGAGGAAAAAAACAATTCCTTCTTTTGAATTCTTTCAGACAGCTGCAAGTTATAGAACTGTGGCTGCGACATGTTCCCAGGACAAAGAAAGCTATGTTGAACAAATTTCTCCTGCTTATTTTCTACTAAAAAAATTGCATGTATTGAATGATTCTGCTATGACCTATGCATAAGCTCACAACGAATTATCAATGTGGTCTCCCATGCCGCTGCTTCCTTCAATGGAGGAACTCTTCTGGATAGCATGAAATAGGTTTGCTTCGTGTACAAGCATTCATCCATGTCACCTCGAGCATAGATACGACTGAGGGAACCATCTTGCCAACAGAATGTGTTTCAGCTTTACAACCAAAGCGAAAATGCCATAGCATGGGAAGTGCATTAGCGCCACGGACAGGTACCTTCAAATACCATATAAGAGGAGTCAAGACTAGTTGCTCAGGAAAGCCAACCAAACTACTAGGAAACCTGCTTTGCTTTCTTAACTGCTAACAAATTCTGACAGGATTGCATGCAATGAACTAGATCGTGGCCATAATAGCTTTCTATGTGAATTGAGCCTTACAATCATTTGCAGAGAATCAACTAAGGCTGTTTGAAACTACCAGATACATATCATAGTACTGCAAATTCGAAAACAAAGCCAGGTCTCCAATTGAACCATCCAGGTCTCCAAATCCGTCTCAGTTTGCAAGTGTAGTTAAATAAAAGTAATTCGAGCGGGAAAGATTAAGGGGGACCCGCATTGTTCATTTCTCATGCATAGTAAACGTTGAAGGACGAGCTGTCCAACAAAATGTCACAAGGTCTACATACCATAAAGGAGCATGTGGAGATGACAAGTCAAGAAATGGATACGGCCACCTGCAAAGCAGTATGCATTTAGTGTCGTGATAAGTATAGGTCATGATGAACCGATGATGCAGCTAAAAAAATATAGACGGTTTACCAGATGGTGAAGCAAGCATGGATAACCCATTGGAAAATAACGTAAATGGTTGTCCACAAGAAGAAGTATGCGATCCGAAAGAGAGGAAACCGCTGCAAGGGAAGAACTCCAGGAATCAGAACACATGGTATCTAACATTAAAAGAGAGAAAAAGTAATGCCAGCGAGCTACTTGCTTACCAAGCAATTTAAAGTTGTATCTCCAAGAAGTAAAACAACGTTGATGGTATGCATGCTTATGTCCAACTGCAAGTGAAAGGTCAGATAAATACGTTAGATAAGCAGCACACAACAGACAAGTCATTGGGAAGGACCCAAATTGTTTAAGCAATTTTGTTTCAAATGGACACAAGTAAGAGACTGATGGAAATTCCAACGGGCAATTTGCCAATTATTAGGAAATGCGCTACTGTGCTGAGTTCACAAAGAAGAGAGTAGTTATACATTCTCCCATTTGTATGAAGTAGCTATTGTATAATCCTCTATCACAGAATCACCACCACCTAAGAATTCGATTTTATTTTTGTTTTTCTTTGCTAAAGAAGAACTAAGCGGCGTTCAGTTACTTACAAATCTCAGTCTATAATTTTTGATGGCGAGAAACGGAACAATTATGAACCAGAAGACGCTATCTGTAAGCATGACTGCACCGGCATTCATCTGTCATTAACGAGAGGGAAAAACAATGTCAATGTCCTGACCCCTCCTCAAAGCTTAAGATGAAATAATCACACGCTCAATGTGTACCTGGAAAATTATTTGAAAGGAATAGCCAAAAACGCCTGCAGTTTCACGAACGGCTTCACCGGGTGGAGCAGAGCTTTTGTTGGTGCTAGCCATGCCAGAAGAATCCCTCAGCTTTAGAGCCGCAAAATTTGCTTTCTCTAAATCTATCTCCACCTTGTCAGATTCACCTTTTTTGTTCTCGTACCTGTAACATCCGTATGCAGAGAGCAACGAACCAAGCTTGTGGAGGCCCAAAAAGTAGTAATGTTAGAGTTGTAGAGAAAATAAGAGGGCAGAGACTAGTGGAAACATAGACGCAAAGATGCAAAATGAAGGACTTGATCATGGTGGCGCAGCAGAGCTGCAGAAAACGTACCCCGAAATAGATGGTGACTAACGTAGAAGTCCACCTGTCGAGAAAGAAATTTATTCTGTCAACCTCAGACGGAGTGATGGAAGAAGTCTAGACCATTCATGTAGCTAGTAACAAGAAAGTGCTTCCTGTGAAATTATGAATGAAGCCTCATTTTCGGGTGAGAGCAACTTGTTAGGGACGAGATCCGTGCTTCAGGCATACATCATTAAAAGGAAGAAAACCCTACTTCTTCTCATTATGATCGCGTTAATGTTGCCTACACTTCAATTAGGAAGCCCTCTGTGTCGAATTAATAAAATTTTACAGAACCCAAAAGCTCCATAATTGAACTTTCTAACAAATTTCTGTGATCCCATGTAATGCATGCAGTTTTTCAATGTAGACCGATCCAGGAAATTCCGTAAATGTAATTGATAATACTCAATTGCAACAAAATTATATGAACTGCTAAATGACAAGCTTGCATAGCAAAATATAAACCGTACCCCAAATCTACACACTTCAAATCAGACGATAATGGAATGAGAGAAACTGATTATACAAAGAGGGGAAACAGAGGACTTACTGTGTGTAATAGTAGTATATGCTGGCGCCGTCCACGAAAGCGGTCACGCATAACATTCCTATAAGCAAGAAGAAGGCAATGACTCGGAAAGCCAGAAGCCAAGCCGGGTGGACTCCTTTCAGACATGGAGTCCAGGTCTCGTCACTATATAAAACACCCGCAGCCCCTCGCTGGTTTTGTCGGCCACCATTGCCGCTGCTTCGACTGCAAAAAGCCTCATACTTCCTCACAAGCATCAACGCAAAGCACGACGATGTAAAGACCCAGATCACACAGAGCAAAACCCTCCAGTTGAACCAGTAACCCACGGTGTTCGTGTGACCCGCCGGCATGGCTGGCTTCCAGGAATTATCTGAGGTTCCTGTGCGCAGTCCCATTTCATTATTTGCTCGATTCAGTGACCTCAAAAAGGGACGTTTCACCTCCAAATTCTCAATCTCGACGGGGAAATGGAAGCGGCAAAAAAGATGACAAGACAGGGAGAAACCGAAAGGCACTGTTGGTAGCTTAATAAATGCTGGAATCTGAACGACCCAACTACGATTTCAAATGAAGCAATCACAGCAAAACTTTTCAAGCTTCTTTCCTTGTACGCTTTCCAGGATCAAAGGTAGGAACAATCCTAATGCAACCTCATGCAAGGCTCGTCGACGAAACCAATCGATATGGAAAGACTGGAACGAGATGGGGGCTGGCAGGAGAAGTTCGAAATTCCATATTCGTAAAGCTTAGTGGGCTTTATATGGCACGGAAAGAGGTGGGAACATCCTATGTGCCGTACAGAGAAAGAGGGAGAAGCTAAATTCTAAGCTAAGGAAAGAAAGGGTGAACACGCAAGGAAAAGCAAGACAATGAGGTGGTGATAGGCGAGAGGGAGAGGCAACGCGTTGTTGGGCGGGAGAACGCGAGAGGAAGGGCGGTGGTGGCTCGTGAACTTTGAGCGCAAGCTTCCGTTTTCTTACCGGGTAAGATCCCCCCGTTAAGATAAATCATATTAGACTGTTCTCCAGTCGCGATCGCGGTACGACCATGCAAATATAAAAATTTACTCTCCCGTCCCAACAGAAAAGACACGCGTTCTGCATCAGCTTTCGTTTTGGAATTTTTATCCTCTCCTCCTTTTGCTGGAATAAAGCCTCGAGAAAGGGAGAGGCAGAGAGAGAGACAGAGACGGAACGCTCGCGGCAGGGCAAGAAATTTCTTGGCCTTTTCTTGTCTGAGGGAGGTGGGCTAATCGGAGACCAGTGTTGAAAAGGCGTACGCTACCTAGGACGCTACATGCTGTGCTACAAAGGGTGGGGCATGGACAAATCGTGTGGACCTCGTTCGACGAGGTGGCATAATTTGCCAATCATGCACCTACGGCTTACGATATATGGGCGTTAGGTCGGCTGGGCAGAGCAGTTCGAATGCAATCGTCGTCTCTCTGTCCCCTCCTAGATTCTCTTGAGGCTGCACCAACTCCGTTGAAACAGAAAGGGTTTCCATGGCCCAAATGTCTAGCATCCCTCCGTGATGAAAGGGTGGTTTTCTCTCTTGCACTGGATACGTGAGAAAAAAAGAATTTAAGGATGCTTTTCTTATTCCCGTTGTTTTCCATCCTGGGCTTGAGCCATGGAAGCTTGAGCCTTCTAACTCCCGGCCCAAGCTCAAGACCATGCAATGTTCAAATTTCATTAATAACTTAGATCTGAAAGTGTTCACATACTTTTCACCTCCCATTCATCTAGATCAAGTCCGTCGACTCACCAAGAATATGCTATGTCATTGAGTGCTCAAAGATTACATGAGCCTAATGTATCCGGGCGGACTCATTTGGCGGGGCCTTTTGTGGGATTTACGTGATTCGATGACTTACATACGTGTAATCGGTTAATATGAATCGAATTTATGATAGTATTTTCTGATAAAAGAATCTATAACTTTTTTTAAGAGAGAAGAGAAACTTCGCTTGACGGGGACAAGGGTCTTCCTTAGCTTATGAAGAATAACTTTTGACCCCAAAAACCATGTGCCTTTTCAAGAAAGGAATCATCGCACTTTAATGCTGAAACTGGCGTGAACTTGAAGCATGTTTCAAGCCCACGAAAGTCAAGCGGAGAACCAGTTTGTTTCTGGAAAATTGGGCAACCGAAATTAGCTCGGCTGTCTACTACATAGCATCATCGGATCAAAAAGGTCACAAAAAATTTCAAGATAATGAGTAGACAGAGACAGTACCTCCTATTATTGCATCTCAATTCGAAAAGCCAACATACTTTCGAGAGCTTTCGTCTTAATAACGAATACTCCGATCCTCAGAGTACTAATTATACACGCAACACAAGCGAATCATCGCATCGAATAACTTTTTCTGTTTAGTTACTTAACAAGTAGACGAACGGCACTTCCTAGCAAAAACAATCGAACCTAGCACAGAAAATAGCTGCAGTTGAGAGATGATGATAAGTTAAATTCAGTTTTGCTAAACGGCTTGACTTTTGAAACAGACGTTGTCGGAGAAGTTCTGCAGATTTTTCAGTTTCAGAAAACCACCGTGTTCGGGACATCGTTCTCGAACACGGTCGTCGCTGGAAGGAGTGAAGACGCGAAGAAGCGAATGATTTTCACACTGCATTGGCCACGAATGTTCCGCAGCGAAGATGCGCGGAAGTGAGCTCAATCGTCACAGAGGTGGAAAAAGGAAGAGTTTTCTGAAAAAGCTGAGCCTTATCGGCTACGACACAATTCCATAGGTAAAGTTCGACTCGGAGCGTCGCCGCGAATGCAAACTGCATTTCGCGATGAATGCGGACGGCGGCAAAAAGCTTACGACGCGCATACTTCACCGTCGGCTCATGCATTATCTCCGCATCAAATCGCATCGAAAAGCCGACTCGAAAGCAGCACACGCACGCGGACAGAGAGCAAGAGACGGAGAGACTTACCGGTCATGTTCCGTTCGATCTCCGATGCGTCGGTCGACCGCCGCGGCGCCTTCGAGTTCACCTCATCGACCGACGAAGAGGCGTCGCGCCCCGTCGATCAGCTGGAAGAGAGCGGCTGCTGGAGCGAAGGCGGAGACGAGAGCTCTTTTTGTCTCTCGGGGGAGGGGGAGTGGGAGGGGAATGCGGAGCGCATGACGCGGGGTTACGTACATTCAATTCAAGCCGTTGGGCCTCACGCCTTTGGTGACGACGGGCTCACCGTACACACCCATCGCACCGAATGTTTTTAGATGCGAACGCCGCGACGATCGATTGCTTTTAATATTGTGACCGCGACGCGTGGAGAAGAGAGTCGGTCGAGAAGCGATTGAGATTCTCGATGTTCGATTGCAAAGCGGATGGGATTCATGTCCTCGAGCTGTGCCATTGATTGGTTACGTTACATCGCGTTAGTCGTGCGATCGGAACATAAAATGATCTTTCATAGAGGACGAAACGTGCGTTTTGACGGGCGAAATTAATGGTTTTAACGTAATATGGTAATGTGCCCTTTGAAATTCTTTGTGAGTTTTTGTTTACGTAGGTTTGGCAAATTCACAAATTCGGTTTTTTTTTTTGAAATATTGAAATGAGATTTTTAGTAGAAAATGAGAGATATTATATAAATTATAATAATAAAAGAGAGATGATTTTCAATTCGGTTGAGTTAATTGAACAAAACTGAAAATGTATGAAAATTCAAGTCAATTTGAATCGGTTACAATTTGGTTCTAGCACACCTATGAGTATGACACATTCACCCGAAGAGATTATCAAGAGAAAATTTAAGTCCGAAGCTCATTAATAAATTCAGTTAGACTCACAACCACTCAAAAGTTTAAGTCAATGAATAATAGGTTGACTTAAGATATATTTATCATTCCACACCATATTACTTACTCGATGTGAAACTTCTCACATCACAATGATAACGAGAATACTTTGCGTCCACACGCCTTGTGATATCATCATTTTTGACTGGTATACTTTTGCATCTACGGGTGCTGGCTTCACAATTTTACCCCTTCGGAATCTCGGCTACATTTGGTATTATGACACGAACATGAGTCCTTAGGGATCTCCATACTATGCTCAATTTAGTTTAGGGCATGCAAGTTCCGTCAAATCTTTCAGTCTGTGCCCTACCGACGCCTAAGTCGAATTGTCACTGTCCTAAACTCTAGAATTGTGCTGGCAGTCCTACCTACCCGTCCATGAAGCCCTCGACCAGACAAATAATAGACTAAGAAAAATTTGTCAACCCGTACAGAAACTGCCGCATCAGTCCGAAACTGAGTTCCCTGTCAAGTCACTGTACATAGCTCGTGCATAGCATGACGACCAAAGTAAGTAATCTACCGTGATGGGGAAGTCGTGACTTCAAATGATTTTTACTAATTTTCTTTGACATTTTGCGTAGAGTAAAAAATTGTGTTGGAATATCATTCACATCGCTTGACAATAAATCATAAATATTCTTTATATTCATGTAATTCCCTTTACTTATTAAACTTAAACTTTTTGATTAATACACTAGAACTAATTATCCTTTATATGAAAGTGCATGGTAAAAGATTTTATATTGACAACGGATTGTAAAGGTTTTTTAGCTAGGCAGCCCAATGGAATCAAGATAAATTAAATTCAAGTAGACAAAAACTAAAAAAAGAAAAATATATATTTACCATCAAATTCAATTAATCGATGCATGAGCTTGAACAAATGGATTTTTTAGTAGTGTGATGCGTGCATGCTCAGTTTAGTGTCTATTTAAGGAAGAAGTCGGGGGAAAATGATTTGACTTCTACAATTTTGCGATTTGACAGGACAAACAAGGATGAGAAAAAGTAGGAGGAAGGGGCTGTCGTCCATGACTCATTATATGTGTTAAAAATTAGAATGCATTTGTTGCCGAAACAAATTTGTCAACCGCACTAATACAATGGACCTTGGATACCCATAGGGAGTGCGTGAAGTAAGAGTGACTAGGCTCAAGATAAATCAATTCCCACCTTAAAACCAAGAATTGGGCTAAACATGGTTGGTTTCCAATTTGTGGAACAGAAATTGACTATGTCCACTCTTGAACTAGACTAGGCTGAACAGTTGTCCTAGGAATGAACAATGTTATTTTTATTTTTTAAAATTATTATCTTTTCAAAAGTTTTAAAATAAATCGAAAACTTCTTTAATGCAATATGAAATTACTAATTACAAGGAAGTAAAAGAAGAGCTTCCCCTCGCACAAAATTTGTACCTTTTGCTCTTAAAGATCCTATTGGTTCCACCGATTTGGTCCAATTTCTTCCCAAGAACCAAGAACCAAAAATCACTTAAAATCAATCAATTTGGTCCAATCCGATTCCCGAAGAGGATTGAGATCGATACACACTCCTAACATGAAGGCTCGTATCTATGATTAATCTTTGAAAATTAAAATGTTTGAGATGGTGCGCTCATTTGAATTTTTCATGAAACAAGTCAAATAACTAACTGTGAGTCTGCCACAACATTCACTTATAAATTACTTTCAAAAGAATTTGTTGAAAATTTACGGGAGAAATATATGCAAATCTGTATACCAACATTTCAATATCGATATTAAAAAAAAAAAAAAAAGACCATATTCGTATATTTGAGCGGGCAATTTCTAGCCCCTCCCGCGAGTCCGACTGTGCGAGCGGCGCTTTTTTTTGGTAAAGTTAAATTTTTTTTGGTAAAGAAGAGCGGGGCTTTTCTGCCCAATATAAATAATATCAGCTCAGCTTTCGCCTTTCAGCATGAACATCGACCAAATTTTCTGTGTAATATTCTCTAGTGAAAAGATTTTTTACATGTTACCCCATCATTAACGTTAATAACGGAATGACCTGCAACTGAGCCGCGTGTCACGCCCCGTGGCAAGCGGAAAGCTAATGAAAAGCGTCACCTGACCAATACCCAAGCGCACATTCTCGTACCTCCGGCTTATAATTATACGACAGCACACAGGACTGCAGCCTCGGTGGAATGTCATGTCATCTCGTCTCGTCCCCTCCTGCGTTGCGCGGTGATGCTGGGTACTCTCGTGGAATGGCGAGACTGGTCAGAGCTTACGCTCTAGAGAGAACTCAGATAATCCTTTATCATGGCCAATATAGGATTGGAAAACAAAGCGCCCTCTAGCCTCGCGTACAATTTTCCGTCCATCCGGGCCTGGATGCCTTCAGCAAACATCAATTCTCGAAGCAATTCCTTCAGCGCGGTGTCGACCCCGACAAGAGAGCCTCCTATCCCACTCAATATTTCAGGAAGCGAAGGAGATGGTCGAGCTGTAGATGGCCTCGACGAGGGTGACCTGCCCCAAGATAAATGATGAGACTTATCAGCTACTCGGTTACAAAACAAATTTCTACTTGCTCTTTTGATTTCCGTAATTAGTTAGAGATGTTCAAAAAAATACTATTGAGATCAACAGTAAACCCTTTCTAAGCGCAAAGAGGAAAACCATCATGACAATCGACGACCTACCTCATTGGTTTGGGGGTATATTGGCCTTCTCTTTCGCAATTGCAACAGCCCGGGAAAATCCACTGATTGCATCAACCAAACCTCGTGAAGCAGCATCGTTGCCTGTCCATACTCTCCCTTGTGCAACCTCCTCCATCTTCTCAACCTGTGGGAAATTATAACAATTACAATTCCATTGAGTAGCAGGTGTATATCAAAGAAGATGAACCCAAATGTTGCTTCCATACCAGCATTGATCGCGAGAAAGCCACCTTCTCGTGAAACATTTTGTATGCATCATCTGCCATCTTGGCAAATAGCTCTGCCTCATCTGGCCTGCAATCATTCAGAACAAGCCAGAAAAAAGTGCAGGAGAAATGGTTTCATTGGAACATGTCAGCACATAAAATCAAAACATGAAGACGGTACACAAATGTCCCAGTACAATGAAGCTACAGTCAAAAAAGAAAGTAAAAAGAAAGAGTAAAACGTTCAATATGACGGTTAAAGATGAGATTTTCGGCTGCATGGATATGACAGGGCAATTAAACTTAGGGCAAGACTTTACTACTACCAAATGCATCTTATCAGCTCTCCCCCCAGCTTCAAATTCCAACTACGTAAGTGGAGATACTAGAGAGAGATGAGAAGTTTCTTAATCTTATGGCACATTGTCAACCATGTCAAAAGCGCATGACTTTGCAATGACAATTACTCTGATTCCAGATTGAGAAGAAAAGCTTTTACATGCCACGACTATAGAACTCCCTTGGCAAAAGAACATTTTGATATAGCCTATTAAAAAGGATAAGTGCAGAAACTAGAGTTTGTTTTGACTGGTAGTCATTGAGAACTTGAGATTTTTAAAGAGGCTCCGATTAGTCTTAAACTCACCATTGATGGAATCCAGGTGTTGGATTTCATACAAGCCAAATGACCAAAGAACTCCATGTTGGAGCCACGCTGGAACATTGGCACTAGAAATGAATCGACGACAAGCTCAACACCAAATTAGGGCATTTATAAGACCTAAAGTCCTCAATTGATCAAAAAGAAATGTTAAGTACTTAATTAACCAGGGGATAAAACTTATAAGTCTTGTTCTACAGTTATCCCCCTATTAAACTAAAAACACCACAGTGATAGCAAGATATTATTATTACGATAAATAACAACCAAATCCGTAGAAAACTAAGACGTTCGAATTGCTTGATTTCTCACTAGTATATGCTTTTATGTTCAAAAGTATCAAGAGCGGCACACCAGAAAAGACAGTTGGACAATGTTCAAGTGATATACAGCAGCACTTACAAGTCTGAGGCTAAAGCATCACCACCAGGGCCGTCGATTCGGATGATAGCAGCTTTAAATATTTTTGACTCTACAGAAAGGAAAAATATAATGTTTGAGGACACATGAGATGAAAAGGATGATGCAATGATTGATAATTTTCAATGTGACATAGACAAAAAGGAAATAATAACAATATGGGAACACTTTGAGATGAGCCATCCGCCTATGCTTTAGAGGGAGAACCTTTCGAATTGGCTTTTATCTAAAAGATTGACCATTTCTTATTTTCTAACTGCACGTGGACTAATGAAGGGAACAATGTACTTCGCCCCTAAATTTGATTGCATCCAACTCCACTTACCCAAAATTTACTAAAATTATTGAAGCAGAAAAAAAAGAAAATCCAAAATCATATAATCAAAATCATAGAAAATATTTCAACAGTAGAATTAGAGTTTATTCTGATACTTAATGGAACAAGAGATGCTAAAACTTTAATTATACATCATTTGATGCACTTAAGCATCAGGACGTATTTGCTCACTCTATGCAGGAAAACTGCCAAATATAGCAGGAGACGGCAACACTAGAGATTCCGCACACAAGAAATGCAGTGACTCCACAAGACACTTGTATCTTCTTCATAAGTTGCTCCAGCTTATTACTAGAACAACGCTTCATAACTAAGCAAACAGAATGCCACTTCATAACCATAACTATGAAAGTAACAACAACAGGGCTTTGGCAATGCTACGCCAAAGAAACAAATGCCACCCATTATGCTTATAACTGTATTCTGAGCTGGCAAAGAAATCTCACCTCTCACAACCCGAATTTTTTCAATGATCTGCTCTGCTATTATACCGGAAGAACTAGGAAGGCTTGTTGGACTTTTCACGCGACTTATAGCACCAGAGGCTCGTATGACGGCTATTAAGTCTTCACCACCAGACAAACCAAGGTTCCGCAAGCTCACTCTTGAGTACCTCCTGGAGTACCACAACAAAAGAACCATTAACACGAGATGGTAACATTTAATTTCATAAACTCTTGTACTTTTGTTCCCACTTCAGCGGAGGGAAGAACACTTGTTTCTGAAACTTTACATTCCTTTTAAAACCAAAATTCCTCACATGCTAGAAAACTTCAGATTACATCTGACCAGTAACAAGGGGAAGATGCTTCTAACCACAAACTGAACAGAGACTTCCTTGGACCAACTGTGCACTACCTATAATCAACCGATGGGAGATTCTTATCCGTCTGCACTCCAAGTTTTTCTTTCAGCATTGTTATCACCTGAAACGCGTCTACACATTAGTGAAAAATAAGTATTAGTGCAAAAGTAATCTAACATGAGACAGGAAAGTGATGGGAAAGTGATGGAAAAAGAAGCCGAGAAAATTTCGGTGCAGGCGCGCGCAGAGGGGGATGAAGACGACGGGTGTTTTAGGGGTTTTGGGTTTTAGAGGGCAAATGTCAGAGGAAAGCGAAGCGGCCCACGGTGTGAGATTGCACGCCCTCTTTTCTTCTTCATTCTTCCGGAAAATTTCTTTGTCCTCTTGATAATAATTAGGCAAATCTATTATGGACGATAAAAATATCTTTTATTGATTAATTTTTTTAAATAATATAAATAATCAATTTCAAATTGCTCATTTTCTATGAAATAAATGCACTTGTATGGTAAACGAAAAGAGCAAACTTGATAAAATTATCAAAGATACTTTGAATTTTCGCATTGTTATTTGAGACTTATGTTTTTTTTAATCCTAAAATGTTTCTACCATTCAAACTATAAGAGAGCTTACGACAAAAAATATATAAAAATATATTTATATATATAAGAGAGCTTTTCTTTGTAATTTAAATTAGATATGTGAAAAGACACTGGCGCGTTTGATAACTTTTCAAAATTTCTATTCTAAAATAAAATTATCAAATATACTTTGAATTTTCGCATTGTTATTTGAGAATTATGTTTTTTTTTTTTAAAAATCCTAAAATGTTTCTACCATTCAAACTATAAGAGAGCTTATGACCAAAAATATATATAAAAAAATACATTTATATATATAAGAGAGCTTTTCTTTGTAATTTAAGTTAGATATGTGAAAAGACATTAAGGACGTGTTTGGTAACGATTCTGTTCCCGAGAACTGATTCTAACTAAAAATGATTATTTTTTATTCTGTTCCCAAGAACTGATTCTGAGTAAAAAAATGCGTTTGATAACTGTTCAAAATTTTTAATTCTGGAATAAAATTACGTTTGATACCGTGCTAATTGATTCTGTTCCAAATTAATTTCTTTTAATTTTTAAATAATTTTCTTTTCTTTTCTTTTTTTCCCTTTTCTCCTATTCTTCTTCTTCTTCAATTGGTCGGTCCTCAGACCGGTGAGCGTTGCCAACCCTCGGCGAGCGTCGCCCTCTTCGGCCAAGCCTCACCGGCGGTTGAGTGAGGCTTAGCCAGCCCTACCTCACCGGTGGCCAGGTGGGGCTAGGCCAGCCTCGCCAATGGCCGAGCAAGCCTCGCCGAGCTGGGCGAGGCCCGCCTAGCCACCAGCGAGGCTGGGCGAGGATTGCCCAGCCCGCCAGTGAGGCTCACCCAAGCCCCACCGATGGCTAGGCCAGCCTCATCGGGGCTGGGCGAGGCCGGCCTAGCCACCGGCGACCAGCAACCGATAGTGGGCGGCGGTGGGCAGCAATGAACGACGGCGGGCGATGGTGAATGACAATCACGGGATGTTGGAAGGAAAGAAGGAGACTTTTACTGTTTTGATTCTTTTTTTTATTCTCAGACGGAGAATCATATTTTTTTTTTTTATTCTCAATTCTCTTCCCAATCTATTCCTGGGAACAAAATTTTTACCAAACGCGATTCTTGTCCCAAACTGATTCTAGGAACAAAAAATCAGAATCAAGCACTATTTGGCACGTTGCCAAACAAGCCCTAAGTCGTGCTCTTGGATTTAGACTTGAAAACAGACAGGTGAATAGTTTGGAAAAGGCACTCGAAATTAAGTTTCTTTTCCTTCCCCTCCAAATTTGAGAGAGAAATCATATGCGAGCCATTGGATCTATTTTGCTTTTAGGGCACATAATGTGCTTTGGAAATTGAATGGCTTCATTAAAATGGATAGTTCCTTCATTTTAAAAGGGAAAACGAGAACTATAACCCAATAAATAATGTGATATCTAAATTTTTACTTTGTTCAATAGGGTTCATAAATTTTAATTCAATGTGCAATGTAATCTCTAGACTTTTGGTACATGTTCAAACTCATCTCCATATTCGATGTTGTCCTTGAACGGAAGGATAACATTGATTATCTTTATATAATTTAGAGATTAGTTTGAATATTCATCAAAAGTTCCAAAAGTTCGAAGGTCACATTGAATAAATTAAAAATTCAGAGATAACGTTGTATATAAGGCAAAAACGCAAGAATCGCATTAACTAAATTGAAAGATTGAGGATTACATTGCATATCGGGTCAAAATTCAAGAACTCTCCATGTCATTTTCCATTTTAAAAACGAGTGCTCCATAAGCACTTGTTAATGCGACTTGTGATATAATTGACCAATGAAATCTTGTTCGGCAAGTATACAAATGCAACATCCCTAGAATTAAAATGGTTTCCGGTACATGTTACCTCACACGCTCGTGTCTTTTACAATGAAGTAGAGACAGAATGAACATTGCACGAATAAATGAGATGAGCGCGTGCCCAGAAGGAGGAAAAAAAAACAATTCCTTCTTTTGAATTCCTTCAGACAGCTGCAAGTTCTAGACCTGTGGCTGCGACATGTTCCCAGGACAAAGAAAGCTATGTTGAACAAATTTCTCCTGCTTATTTTCTACTTCCAAAACTGCATGTATTGACTGATTCTGCTATCACCTATGCATTATCTCAAAACGAATTATCAATGTAGTCTCCCGTGCCGCTGCTTCCTTCAACTGAGGAACTCTTCTGGATAGCATGAAATAGGTTTGCTTCGTGTACAAGCATCCATCCATATCACCTCGAGCATTGATACGACTGAGGGAACCATCTTGCCAACAGAATGTGCTTCAGCTTTACAACCAAAGCGAAAATGCCATAGCATGGGAAGTG
Organism: Eucalyptus leucophloia subsp. euroa; assembly: GCA_017140325.1. Taxonomy (NCBI): domain Eukaryota; kingdom Viridiplantae; phylum Streptophyta; class Magnoliopsida; order Myrtales; family Myrtaceae; genus Eucalyptus; species Eucalyptus leucophloia. The sequence continues at coordinate 36,774,879 of CM029478.1, forward strand.
CATTAGCGCCACGGTCAAGTACCTTCAAATCTCATAAAAGAGGAGTCAAGACTAGTTGCTCAGGAAAGCCAACCAAACTACTAGGAAACCTGCTTTGCTTTCTTAACTGCTAACAAATTCTGACAGGATTGCATGCAATGAACTAGATCGTGGCCATAATAGCTTTCTATGTGAATTGAGCCTTACAATCATTTGCAGAGAATCAACCAAGGCTGTTTGAAACTACCAGATACATATCATAGTACTGCAAATTCAAAAACAAAGCCGGACCTCCAATTGAACCATCCAGGTCTCCAAATCCGTCTCAGTTTGCAAGTGTAGTTAAATAAAAGTAATTCGAGCGGGGAAGATTAAGGGGGACTCGCATTGTTCATTTCTCATGCATAGTAAACGTTGAAGGACGAGCTGTCCAACAAAATGTCACAAGGTCTACATACCATAAAGGAGCATGTGGAGATGACAAGTCAAGAAATGGATACGGCCACCTGCAAAGCAGTATGCATTTAGTGTCATGATAAGTATACGTCATGATGAACCGATGATGCAGCTAAAAAAATATAGACGGTTTACCAGATGGTGAAGCAAGCATGGATAACCCATTGGAAAATAACGTAAATGGTCGTCCACAAGAAGAAGTACGCGATCCGAAAGAGAGGAAACCGCTGCAAGGGAAGAACTCCAAGAATCAGAACACATGGTATCTAACATTAAAAGAGAGAGAAAGTAATGCCAGCGAGCTACTTGCTTACCAAGCAATTTAAAGTTGTATCTCCAAGAAGTAAAACAACGTTGATGGTATGCATGCTTATGTCCAACTGCAAGTGAAAGGTCAGATAAATACGTTAGATAAGCAGCACACAACAGACAAGTCATTGGGAAGGACCCAAATTCTTTAAGCAATTTTGTTTCAAATGGATACAAGTAAGAGACTGATGGAATTTCCAACGGGAAATTTGCCAATTATTAGGAAATGCGCTACTGTGCTGAGTTCACAAAGAAGAGAGTAGTTATACAATCTCCCATTTGTATGAAGTAGCTATTGTATAATCCTCTATCACAGAATCACCACCACCGAAGAACTCGATTGTATTTTTGTTTTTATGTGCTAAAGAAGAACTAAGTGGCGTTCAGTTACTTACAGATTTCAGTCTATAATTTTTTTTGGCGAGAAACGGAACAATTATAAACCAGTAGACGCTATCTGTAAGCATGACTGCACCGGCATTCATCTGTCATTAACGAGAGGGAAAAACTATGTCAATGTCCTGACCCCTTCTCAAAGCTTAAGAGGAAATAATCACATGCTCAATGTGTACCTGGAAAATTATTTGAAAGGAATAGCCAAAAATGCCTGCAGTTTCACGAACGGCTTCACCAGGTGGAGCAGAGCTTTTGTTGGTGCTAGCCATGCCAGAAGAATCCCTCAGCTTTAGAGCCGCAAAATTTGCTTTTTCTGAATCTATCTCCAGACTGTGAGATTCACTTATTTTGTTCTCGTACCTATAACATCCGTATGCAGAGAGCAACGAACCAAGCTTGTGGAGGCCCAAAAAGTAGTAATGTTAGAGTTTTAGAGAAAATAAGAGGGTAGAGACTAGTGGAAACATAGACGCAAAGATGCAAAATGAAGGACTTGATCATGGTGGCGCAGCAGAGCTGCAGAAAACATACCCCGAAATAGATGGTGACTAACGCAGAAGTCCACCTGTTGAGAAAGAAATTTATTCTGTCAACCTCAGACGAAGTGATGGAAGAAATCTAGACCTTTCATGTAGCTAGTAACGAGAAAGTGCTTCCTGTGAAATTATGAATAAAGCCTCATTTCTGGGCGAGAGCAACTCACTGAGGGAGGAGATCCGTGCTTCAGGTGTACATCATTAAAAGGTAAAAAAAAAAAAAAAACCCTACTTCTGCTCATGATGATCAAGTTAATGTTGCCAACACTTCAATTAGGAAGCCCTCTGTGTCAAATTAATAAAATCCTACAGAACCCAGAAGCTCCATAAGCAAACTTCCTAACAAATTTCTGAGATCCTATGGAATGCAAATGCACTTTTCCAATGTAGACCAATCTAGGAAATTCCGTAAATGTAATTGATAATACTCAATTGCAACAAAATTCTATGAAATGCTAAATGACAAGCTTGCCTTGCAAAATATTATCCGTACCCCGAATCTACGTGCACTTTAACTGAGATGATAATGGAATGAGAGAAATTGATTATACAAAAGAGGGGAAACAGAGGACTTACAGAGTGTAATAGTAGTATATTTTGGCGCCGCTTTTGATAGTGGTCGCGCATAACATTCCTATAAGCAAGAAGAAGGCAATGACTCGGAAAGCCAGAAGCCAAGCCGGGTGGACTCCTTTCAGACATGGAGTCCAGGTCTCGTCACTATATAAAACACCCGCAGCCCCTCGCTGGGTTTGTCGGCCGCCATTGCTGCTGCTTCGACTGCAAAAATCCTCATACTTCCTCACAAGCATCAAGGCAAAGCACGACGATGCAAAGACCCAGATCGCACAGAGCAAAACCCTCCAGTTGAACCAGTAACCCACGGTGTTCGTGTGACCAGCCGGCATGGCTGGCTTCCAGGAACTATCTGAGGTTCCTGTGCGCAGTCCCATTTCATTATTTTCTAGATTCAGTGGCCTCAAAAATGGACGTTTCACCTCCAAATTCTCGATCTCGACGGGGAAATGGAAGCGGCAAAAAAGATGACAAGACAGCGAGAAACCGAAAGGCACTATTGTTAGCTTAATAAATACTGGAATCCGAATGACCCAACTACGATTTCAATGAAGCAATCGCAGCAGAACTTTTCAAGCTCCTTTCCTTGTACGCTTTCCAGGATCAAAGGTAGGAAGAATCCTGATGCAACCTCATGCAAGGCTCGTCAACGAAACCGATCAATATAGAAAAACTGGAACAAGATGGGGCCTGGCAGGAGAAGTCGAAATTGCACATTCGTAAAGTTTAGTGGGCTTTATATGGCACGGAAAGAGATGGAAAGAGGAAGGGCGGTGGTGGCTCGTGAACTTTGAGCGCAAGCTTCCGTTTTCTTACCGGGTAAGATCCCCCCGTTAAGATAAATCATATTAGACTGTTCTCCAGTCGCGATCGCGGTACGACCATGCAAATATAAAAATTTACTTCTCCCTTCCCAACAGAAAAGACATGCGTTCCGCGTCAGCTTTCGCTTTGCAATTTTTATCCTCTCCTCCTTTTGCTGAAGTAAAGCCGCGAGAAAGGGAGAGAGTAGAGAGAGAGAGAGAGGCACAGAGAAAAGACAGACGGAACGCTCGCGGCAGGGCAAGAAATTTCTCAGCCTTTTCTTGTCCGAGGGAGGTGGGCTAATCGGAGACCGCTGTTGAAAAGGCGTACGCTACTCAGGACAAATCGCGTGGACCTCGTTCGATAAAGTGGCATAATTTGCCAATCACGCACCTACGGCAGACTATAAATGGGCTTTAGGTCGGCTGGGCAGAGCAGTTCGAATGCAATCGTCGTCTCTCTGTCCCCTCCTAGATTCTCTTGAGGCAGCACCAACTCCGTTGAAACAGAAAGGATTTCCATGGCCCAAATGTCTAGCAGCCCTCCGCGATGAAAGGACGGTTTTCCTCTTGCACTGGTTACGGGAGAAAAAAAGAACTTAAGGATGCCTTTCTTCTTTCCTTTGTTTTCCATCCTGGGCTTGAGCCATGGAAGCTTGAGCCTTCTAAATCCCGGCCCAAGCTCTAGACCATTCAATCTTCAAATTTCATTATTGACTTAGATTTGAAAATGTTCCCATATTTTTCACGTCCCATTCATCTACATCGAGTCCGTTGACTCGCCAAGAAGATGCGATGTCATTGAGTGCTCCAAGATTACACAAGCCTAACGTATCAGGGCGGATTCATTTAGTAGGGCCTTTTGTGAGATCTACGTAATTCAACGGGTTACATATATATAATTGGTTAATATGAATCAGGCTCATGATAATATTATTTGATGATGACGTCTATATCTTTTTTTTAAGAGAGAAGAGAATGGGGACAAGGGTTTTCCTTAGTTTATGAAGAAAAACTTTTGACCCCAAAAAACATGCGCCTTTTCAAGAAAGGAATGATCGCACTTTAATGCTGAAACTGGCGTGAACTTGAAGCATGTTTCAAGCCCACACGAAAGTCAAGCGGAGAACCGGTTTGTTTCTGGAAAATTAGCTCGGCTGTCTACATAGCACCATCGGATCAAAAAGGTCACAAAAAATTTGAAGATAATGAGTAGACAGAGACAGTACCTCCTATTATTGCATCTCAATTCGAAAACCCAACATACTTTCGAGATCTTTCGTCGACCATGCTTAACAACGAATACTCCGATCTTCAGAGTACTAATTATACACGCAACACGAGCAAACCATCGCATCGGAGAACTTTTTCTGTTTAGTTAGTTAACAAGTAGACGAACTGCACTTCCAAACAAAAACAATCGACCCTAGCGTAGAAAATAGCTGCAGTTGAGAGATGATGATAAGTCAAATTCAGTTTGCTAAACGGCTTGACTTTTGAAACAGATGTTGTCGGAGAAGTTCTGCAGATTTTCAGTTTCAGAAACCCACCGTGTTCGGGACATCGTCCTCGAACACGGTCGTTGCTAGAAGGAGTGAAAACGCGAAGAAGCGAATGATTTTCACCCTGCATTGGCCACGAATGTTCCGGAGCAAAGATGCGCGGAAGTGAACTCGATCGTCACAGAGGTGGAAAAGGGAAGAGTATTCTGAAAAAGCTGAGACTTATCGGCTACGACACGTTCCAATTCCATAGGTAAAGTTAAGCTGAGACTTATCGGCTCCGACACGTTCCAATTCCATAGGTAAAGTTCGACTCGGAGCGTCGCCGCGAATGCAAACTGCATTTCGCAATGAATGCGGACGGAGGCAAAAGCTTGCAACATGCATACTTCACCGTCGGCTCATGCATGATCTCCGCATCTAATCGCATCGAAAAGCCGACTCGAAAGCAGCACATGCACGCGGACAGAGAGCAAGAGACAAGAGAGACTCACCAGTCACGTTCGTTCGATCTCCGATGCGTCGGTCGACCGTCGCGGCACCTTCGAGTTCACCTCATCGACCGACGAAGAGGCTTCGTGCCGTCGATCGAATGCCGAAATCTCCGAAGCTGGAAGAGAGTGGCTGCTGGAGTGAAGGCGGAGACGAAAGCTCTTATTCAAGTCGTTGGACCTCACGCCTTTGGTGACGACGGGCTGGCCGTACGCACCCATCGCACCGAATCGGGAGTTTTAGATGCGTGCGATGCGAACGCAGTGATGTCGTCTCCAATGTTTTTAATCCTACGTGGGTTTTTGCTTACGTAGGAAAATGGGAAGTTTGGCATATTCGCCAATTCGGTTTTCTTTTTTGAAATATAAAAAAAAGATTTTTAGTAGAAAATGAGACATATTGTCTAAATTGCAATATTAAGAAGAGGGACGATTTTCAGTTCAATCCAATTAATCAAACCAAACCAAAAATATACGCAAATTCAAATCGGTTCGAATCGGTTCCAATTTGATTCTAACACACCTATGAGTATGACACATTTATCCAAAGAGATTATTAAAAGGAAGTCTAAATCCGAACACATTAATAAAGTTAGTTGAATTCACCACGCAACAGCGACATGTGGAGAAGAGAGTTGATCAAGAGGCGATTGAGATTCTCGAAGTTTGAATGCAAAGCGGATGGGATTCATGTCCCTCGAGCCGTGCCATTGATTGGTAACATTGCCTCAGTCGTGTGATGGGAACATCAAATGATCTCTCTTAGAGGACGAAGCGTGCACTTTGATGGGCAAAATTAGTGGTTTTAATGTAGTATAATAATGTGCTATTTAACCACTGCCGCAACGGCGTAGTTGGCTTGGAGTTCTCTCCCCCTCACAAAAGGGAAGAGTTCGAATCCCAAAGGCATCGTTAGGGATTCTTATCTGAAGTACTGTGGTGATAGCTCCTATAGTCGCTATCCTCCCGCTTACGTGTCCCAGTCGCTCCCCCAGGATTTACTCGCCGCCCGTCAGCTTACGGGGTCCCTGGTTACCAATAATAATAATAATAATAATAATAATAATAATAATAATAATAATGTGCCCTTTGACTGGAACGCCACAGGTGGTGGGTTTTCCCGCTTACGTGTCTCCCCAGGTTTACTCGCCGGCTGTCGACTGTACGGAGTTTCTAGGTCACCAAAAAGAAAATAATAAATAAATAAATAAATATAATGTGCCATTTGAAATTCTATATGGGGTTTTGCTTACGTAGGAAAATGGGAAGTTTGACACATTCGCAAATTCAGTTTTCTTTTTTGAAATATTAAAAAAATATTTTTAGTAGAAAATGAGAGATATTGTTTAAATTGCAATATTAAAAAGAGAGACGATTTTCAGTTCGGTCCGATTAATCAAACCGAACCGAAAATGTATGAAAATTCAATTCAGTTCAAATTGACTCTAGTTTGATTCTAACAAACCTATGAGCATGACACATTTATTTGAAGAGATTATTAAAAGGAAGCCTAAATCCGAGCTCATTAATAAATTCAGTTGGACTCATAATGAATAATAGGCCGACTTAGAATATATTTATTATTCCACGCCATACCACTCGCTCAATATGAAATTTCTTGCGTGCATATTCATTATAATAACAAGAATACCTTGCGTCCACACGCCTCATGATACCATCATTTTTTATTAGTATACTTTCGCGTCTACGGGTGCTGGCTTCATGATTTTAATACTTTGGAATCTTGGCTACGTTAGGTATTATGACATGAACAGAGTCCTGAAGGATCTCCATATTATGCTCAATTTAGTTTAGGGCATGAAACTTCCGTCGAATCTCTCGGTTTGTGCCCTACCGACGCCTACGCCGAATTCTCACTGTCCTAAACTGTAGAATTGTGCTGGCGCTCCTACCTAACCCGTCCATGAAGACCCCACCTAGACAAATAACACGGTAAGAAAAATTTGTCAACCCCTACAGAAACTGCCGCATCAGTCCGAAACTGAGTTCCCTGGCAAGTCACTGTACATAGCTTGTGCATAGCTTGACAACCAAAGTCAGTAATCTACCGTAATGGGCAAGTCGTGACTTCAAATGATTTTTGCTAATTCTCTTTGACATGTTGCCTAGAGTAAAAAATTGTGTTGGAATATTATTCACATCACTTGACAATGAATCATAAATACTCTTTATATTTACATTATCTCTCTTCATCTATTAACTTAAGCTTTTGGGTTGGACTTTCTAACATGATATCAGAGTCAGTTATCCCTTATAAGAAAATGCATGGTCAAAAAATTTCACATTGACAATGAGTCGTAAATGCTTTTTAGCTAGGGAGCCCATTGGAAACAAGATAAATTAAATTCAAGCAAACAAAAACTAAAAAAAATTATAGTCTACCATCAAATTCAATTAACCGATGCATGAGCTTGAACAAATGGATTTTTTAGCAACGTAATGCGCCCATGCTCAATTTGGTGTCTGTTTAAGGAAGAAGTCGAGAGAAAATAGTTGACTTCTACAATTTTACGATTTGATAGGACAATCGAGGTGGAGAAAAAGCGCTCAGTTTAGTGTCTATTTAAGGAAAAAGTTGAGGGAAAATGATTGACTTCTACAATTTTACGATTTGAAAGGACAATCAAGGTTGAGAAAAAGTAGGAGGAAGGAACTATCTCGTCCATGACTTATTAGATGTGTTGAGAAATAGAATGCAGTGTTTGTTGAAACAAATTAATAGATCACACTAATACATTGACCTTGCACACCCGTAGCAAGTGCGTGAAGTAAGAGTGATCAGTCTCAAGATAAGTGAATTCTCACCTTAAAACCAAGAATCGGACTAAACATGGTCAGTTCCCACTTTGGAGAACCATGATTGACTTTGTCCGCTCATGAACTAGACCAGGCCAAAGGGGTTGTCCTAGGAACCAGCAATGTTATTTTTCAAAAAAAAAAAATTATTATTATCTTTGCAAAAGTTCTAAAATAAATCAGAAACTTCTTTAATGTAGTATGAAATTACTAATTACGAGGAAGTAAAAGAAGAGCTTGCTCTCGCACATAATCTTTTGCAATTATCGAATAAAAAGATGCTCTATCAGTTCCACTGATTTGGTCCAATTTCTTCCCAAGAACCAAGAACCAAAAATCACTCAGAATCGATCAATTCGTTCCACTCCGATTCCCTAGAATTGAGACCGATGCACACTCCTAACATGAAGGCTAGTATCTATGATTAATCTTTGAAAATAAAAATGTTTGAGATGGTGCACTCATTTGACTTTTTCATGAAACACGTCAATTAACTGAGTCTGCTACAACATTCACTTATAAATTACTTTTAAAAAAATGTCGAAAATTTACGGGAGAAATATATAGAAATCTCTATACCAACATTTCAATATTGATATTAAAAAAAAAAATGACCATATTCGTATATTTGAGCGGGCAATTTCTAGCCCCTCCCGCGAGTCCGTGCGAGCGGGGCTTTTCTGCCCAGTGTAAATAATATCAGCTCATTTTTTGCCTTTCAGCATGAACATCGGCCAAATTTTCTGTGTAATATTCTCTAAGTGAAAAGATTTTTTAAATGTTACCCCATCATTAACGTTAATAACTGAATAACCTGCAACTTAGCCGCGGGACATGTCGCGCCACGTGGCAAGCGAAAAGCTAAAGAAAAATGTCACCTGACCGATACACGAGCGAACATTCTCGTACCTCCGGCTTATAATTATACGACAGCACACAGGACTGCAGCCTCGGTGGAATGTCATGTCATCTCGCCCCCTCCTGCGTTGCGCGGTGATGCTGCGTACTCTCGTGGAATGGCGAGACTGGTCAGAGCTTACGCTCTAGAGAGAACTCATATAATCCTTTATCATGGCCAATATAGGATTGGAAAACGAAGCGCTCTCTAGCCTCTCGTACAATATTCCGTCCATCCGGGCCTGAATGCCTTCAGCAAACGACAATTCTCGAAGCAATTCCTTCAGCGCGGTGTCGACCCCAACAAGAGAGCCACCTATCCCACTCAATATTTCGGGGAGCGAAGGAGATGGCCTCGACAGCTCGACAAGCGTGACCTGCCCCAAGATAACTGATCAGACTCAGCAGCTACTCGGTCACAAAACAAATTTCTATTTGCTCTTTCGACGTAATTAGTTAGAGATGTTCAAAAAAATACTATTGAGATACACAGTAAACCTTTTCTAAGCGCAAAGAGGAAAACCATCATGACAATCGACCTACCTTATTAGTTTGGGGTATATTCGCCTTCTCTTTCGCAATCGCAACAGCCCGAGAAAATCCGCCGATTGCATCAACCAAACCTCGTGAAGCAGCATCGTTGCCTGTCCATACTCTCCCTTGTGCAACCCCCTCCATCTCATCAACCTGTGGGAAAACATAACAATTACAATTCCATTAAGTAGCAGGTGTATATTAGGCAGGTCCTATAGATGAACCCCAAAGGTTGCTTCCGTACCGGCATTGATCGTGAGAAAGCCGCCTTATCACGAAACATTTTGTATGCATTATCCGCCATCTTGGCAAATAGCTCTGCCTCATCTGGCCTGAAACCATTTAGAACAAAACAGAAAAAGTGTAGGAGAAATGGTTACATTTGAACAAGTCATCATATAAAATCCAAACATGAAGACGGCACTCAAAAGTCACAGTACAATTATCAAGATATCTTCCTTAATTTACACTTCAAAGTGTCATGTGACAATGCCTCTCACCTAAAAGGTCGTTGCTCAGCCGCAAGGAGCTCAGCATATTTTCCCCTTGATATGATCTCCTTATTGAAGCCTATTTTTTCGTACAGATTCCCCAGGTTAAGCTTCCCTGAGAGGAGAAAAATGGCACACTCACCACGTTAGAACATCCATGAAGCTATGAAAATCCAAAGGAAAAGCAGTAGTGTAACAACTATTGCAAGGTATGAGACTACAAAGAGATGCTAGGTTCACCTGAAACAACTCCAATAGAGCCAGTTAAGGTAAGTTTTTCTGCAACAATGGTCGGCGTTCCCATTGCCATGTAATATCCTCCACTAGCTGCTACATCAACCATTGATGCAATAACAGGCTTTGATGCAGCCAATTGCCTAATCTCCCTCCACATTCTGCTCATCATAAGCAACATGAAACCCCCAATTAAGCTACAGTCAGAAAAGAAAGTGGAAAGAAACAGTAAAACATTCAATATGACAGTTAAAGATGAGATTTTCCGCTGCACGGATATGACAGGGCAAATTACTTAGGGCAAGACTTTACTACTACCAAATGCATCTTATCAGCTATCCCACCAGCTTCAAATTCTAACTATGTAAGTGGAGGTACTAGAGAGAGATGAGAAGTTTCTTCATCTTATGGCACACTGTCAACCATGTCAAAAGCGCATGACTTTGCACGGACAATTACTCTGATTCCAGATCAAGAAGAAAAGCTTTTACATGCCACGACTATAGAACTTCCTTGGCAAAAGAACATTTTGATATAGCCTATTGAAAGGGATAAGTGCAGAAACTAGAGTTTGTTTTGACTGGTAGTCATTGAGAACTTGAGATTTTTAAAGAGGCTCCGATTAGTCTTAAACTCACCATTGATGGAATCCAGGTGTTGGATTTCATACAAGCCAAATGACCAAAGAACTCCACGTTGGAGCCACGCTGGAACTTTGGCACTAGAAATGAATCGACGACAAGCTCAAGACCAAATTAGGGCATTTATAAGACCTAAAGTCCTCAATTGATCAAAAAGAAAAATTAACTACTTAATTAACCCGGGGCCAAAACTTTTAAGTCTTGTTCTACACTTATCCCCCTATTAAACTAAAAACACCACAGTGATAGCAAGATACTACTATCACAATTAATAACAACCACATCCGTAGAAAACCAAGACATTTGAATAGCTTGATTCCTCGCTAATATATACTTTCATGTTTAAAAGCATAAGAAGCGGCTCACCAGTAAAAACAGTTGGAAAATGTTCAAGTGATATATAGCAAACTTACAAGTCTGAGGCTAGAGCATCACCACCAGGGCTGTCGATTCGGATAATAGCAGCTTTAAATTTTTTTGACTCTACAGAAAGGAAAGATATAATGTTTAAGAACACATGAGATGAAAAAGAAGATGCAATAATTGATAATTTTCAATGTGACATAGACAAAAAGGAAATAATAACAATATGGGAACACTTTGAGATAAGTCATCAGACTATGCTTAAGAGGAAGAACCCTTTGAATTGGCTTTTTATCTAAAAGCTTATTTTCCAAATGCATGTGGACTAACGAAGGGAGCAATGCAGTTCGCCCCTAAATTTGTTTGCATCTACCTCCACTTACTCATAGTTTACTAGAATTATTGAAGCAGCAAATAACGAAAAGCCAAAATTATATAATCAGCTTATTCATGAACGCATTTTGAAAGATACCTTTTTTTCTGGGGGTTGTAGAATAATAAAACATTTTAACGGTAGAATTAGAGTTTGATCTGATACTTAATGGATCAAGAGATGCCAAAACTTTAATATACACCATTTGATGCACTTAAGCATCAGGACATATTTGCTCACTCTATGCAGGAAAACTGCCAAATATAGCAGGAGATGGCAACACTAGAGATTCCGCACACAAGAAATGCAGGAACTCCACTAGACATTTGTATCTTCTTCATAAGTTGCTCAGCTTTTACTAAAACAACGCTTCATAACTAAGCAAACAGAACACCACTTCATAACCATAACTATGAAAGTGACAACAACAGGGCTTTGGCAATGCTACACCAAAGAAAAAAATGCCACCTAGTATGCTTATAACTGTATTCTGAGCTGGCAAAGAAATCTCACCTCTCACAACCTGAATTTTTTCAATGATTTGCTCTGCTATTATACCAGAAGAACTAGGAAGGCTTGTTGGACTTTTCACGCGACTTATAGCACCAGAGGCTCGTATGACGGCTATTAAGTCTTTACCACCAGATAAACCAAGGGTCCACTTTCTCACTCTTGAGTACCTCCTGGAGTACCACAACAAAAGAGCCATTAACATGAGATGGTAACATTTAATTTCGGAAACTCTTATTCTTTTGTTCCTAGTTCAGCGGAGGGAAGAACACTTGTTTCTGAAACTTTACATTCCTTTTAAAACCAAAATTCCTTGCATGCTAGAAAATTTCAGATTACATCTGACCAGTAACAAGGGGAAAATGCTTCTAACCACAAACTGAACAGGGACTTCCTTAGACCAACTGTGGACTACCTATAATCGACCAATGGGAGATTCTTATCCGTCTGCACTCCAAGTTTTTCTTTCAGCATTGTTATCACCTGAAACATTTCTACACATTAGTGAAAAATAAGTATTAGTGCAAAAGCAATCTAAGATGAGACAGGAATCCTGCCTACCACAGAATAAAATAAGAAATGAGCAGGCATGGACAGTGAAGACAAACACCAGAATACCGAGTAGCTCCCTACTAGTAAGCACCAGCATGTTTCTTTTGATTACATAAAATTATTACAAGGAAGCAAGTAAGAAGAATGAGATTTCCTAAAAGAATGATTACACCTTTTCTTTTGATAAACAAGAGGCATCTCTGACTGCCATGAATGATAGTAGAAACTTGTATTCACAGATGCAAGCATGGAATTTCCGACCACCCACATGTATGACAAAATCATTAACAGTATGTGCCTCAGCAGATTTTACTAAATGCTTTGTTCTCAGCATCCCACCACAATAAGAGTAGAGTTAAGCACCTCATCGTCATAGCGTATGTCGGTTATGAAGCCCTCTTTTTTTAACCGTTCTACTTGAAAAACTCCTTCATTTATGAAGTTCTCAATATCTTCTCTTTTCTTCCCTGTTTGAAACAGAAGAGCCTTAGAAATGTTTTGCAATTACAAATAGGAAGATCAAGCCCATACGATTTTAAAGCTACAACACCTTTTGTTGAAGAAACCTCATCTATCCAACTGCCATATATGTTATCCAGTATGGTCGTCAACATCTCACAATTTTCTTCAGACATGGATTTTCGCAGGAGTTGATCCCCAGCACTTTTATATTTACCTATCCTTTGAACTTGTGGTTCAACTCCCACTTTATCCAATACACCTGAGAGAGAGAGAGAGAGAGAGAGAGAGAGAGAGAGAGAGAGTCAATAAGCTACCAGAAGATAAATGATCCATGCCAATTGCCAACAGCTGAGAGTTTATAGAAAGAGTCAGGCAAAGTTACTGTTAAAGTTCCCACCCAATTTTTTTTTTCTGCCGGCATACAGAAGCTATGCATTACAGCTGCAAGTCATCCACTGATTACAATCATTTAAACGAGAAAATGTGCATGCCACATGCTTTTTGTTGCATGCTCGTCTTCTCAAGACTTTAAGACAAACCAACCAAAAGACATTGACGAAAGAATTTTGGTAAGAACTTTAAACATTTAAGGAGATACTGCAAATGTTCACAAATAACCTCATCACCCTCCCCACTCCCCCAACCTCATCAAAAGAAGAGAAAGAACAACAACTACAACAACAAATATCAGGGAACCTCCAGAATTCTGAACATGTCATGACCCTCCCCTTTCAAAAAAAGCAACAAAAAATGTTCTGTCAACTGAAAGGAAAGAAAAAAAAAGTACTGGAATCCTAATAGCATTGAAGCAATCAAGTCTGAGAAACAAGCATCCAAGCTACAACTGTCAGCTGTCAGATAAAGCACAGTACGGTTTAAAGGTCTTGGAGAATCAATTTACCTCTTAAAAAGGAAGCTTGAACTGTCAGACCATACAAAGAAAAATAAGCACTTGGAGGGGCATACAACTCTTCACAGGCACAAGCAAGGTAATACTCTTTTTCTCGACATGTAGGGACGTACCCCACAATGAATTTACCTATAATATCAGAATAAAGCTATATCAAAAACAAGGTAAAGAACAACACTTAGTATATGAACAACGGCAGGAGAAATCTCAAAGGTAAAACCCATATGGGCAATTAAAGCGGCAGTATGCTTCAGTTTAAAGGAACCTACTATCCCATCATACTCTGTGAAAGTATATTCCGGTTGCAGGAATAACCCAGTATTGTCACAAAGACTTCCTTATTTTCAAAGTGTAACAATGTATTAAAGTAAACTCATTTTATCAAGTAACTCAAAATAAGTTTGCACCACCTGTTGGAAACTCACATCATTAAGTAACTCTTCATAAGCTTGTCAAAAAATTTCACAGAGAAATACCATAGAGCAAACCATGGTGGCTTAATCAAAGTTAAGGCATTTTGATTTATTGAGTTTAAACCAGCTCATTTTATATGGCATATCACGTGCATGCACATACCATATTCATCTGTCTTACAACCATGAGGGTTCTAGCAACAGCGAGCCGCTTTATAATATGTAATTGCCTACCCAGAAGTAAGCACATTCTTTACCTGATTTCTTGAAATTCAGGATATGTCTCCTTATTTCTTCCACTTTACCCCATCCACAGCTCAATGAGTCAATATGGAGGTAAATACCAGAGATACGAGGATCGTATGCTGCTTTTATAAAATTCTCACAAATTTGAGGAAGGGAGAGTCCTGAAGAGAAACGGCTCTTTACCTGATCAGATATCTGAACAATAAGGAAAACACGAGAAGTTTCAACTCCAATGAGAGGTATACACGATGAGTCAGATAAAGGACTCATAGAAAATGATCTTAAGGAAGTTTACAGAGATAATAGATATGAATTTTTCATTTTGGGCAGGGCCGCAGGTACCAAATGCACAGGCTTTTTTACTGCAGTTGTATATCATTGTAAACTTGAATTACCAACCCACTCGTGAGACAAATAAGAAACAAGACATTAATATAAGTAAAGGATTTTTGTTCTCGCACTCAGTAGCGCACTCTCAAGCAATAGACATTACATTGAAACATGAGAGTAAAATTAAAGACTACAAATTTTTAGCTTGCGCAAATGAAAGGACCGTCTCATTATCAGAAAACCACTTCTCAACTGGTTCTCTATCATGCATCTCGTAAGTGGGGCAGATCCTTAACCCGTCTCACTCCTCTTCCTGTATCTATAAATAGTTGTCACAGTCTGAAGATGAAACTACCATATTGAGTCTTCGATGCCATTCCAAAAATATTGGAACATTGCAAATCGCCTTCATGATACATGAGAATAATTCCCAAAACTCAAAAGTGACATCTGATTTTCCGTACAGCATACCTCTAACATGGCAGACACCCAATATTTCTTTCCTTTTTTCAACGACGAGGAAACTACACCTAAGTATCCTCCTACAACCAATATGTAACCTTTATGTGCTGACGGGGGTTATGAACTCAAACCCAAACGCATAATAGAGAGATGAAGTACGCTTCTCAAACACCAAAAGCATTGCTCGTCGAACGACCGAACCTGGCCACGCAATTTCATAGTCAAGACGCTGCCTTTCTTCACCCGCTGCCAAGGGAAAGCGACGAGCATTTTGAGCTTGACCCCGAATTGCTTCCACACCCCGAACTCCTCGAACTCGAAATCCCCGCTCGGGTAGTCCCCGTCTTTCTTGGCGTGCGATTCTCGCTCCTTCGCTTCCTGTTCCTGTTCCGGCTTCTGGGTCTCGGTCGGCGGCACGGAAGAATCATCGAACGCTCTGACGGAGAAGCTCCTGCGATGGGCGGCCGGGGCGACGAAACTGGAAGAATGGGTGAAGGAAAGATTGGTTCTTGAGAGCGAAAACACGGATTTCGCGTGGAGAGGAGGGGAGAGGAGGGGGGAGAGATGGAGGTGATTGTGGAGAGGGAGACATGCGGCGTGCGGTTTGGAGAGGTGGAGGATTGCGGCGAAGCTCTTGCCGCGGGTTTGGACCGTGCAGGTTATCTGCGGCGCGTGAAGAAGCTTCGACATCTCTGTCTCTCTCCCTCCCTCTGCTCGTCGCCCTGTGTGTTCTGTTTCTGTCGGAGAAATCGCTGAGAATGGCGGAGGGAAGAGCGAGAGGAGGAAGGAGAGGGGGAGCGACAAGGTGGAATTTGCGCCACGTCATCCTTAAAAGGTCGTCGACGTGTCATATCCACATGCTTGCGCTCAAGCACGTCGTCAAATGAAAATATCGGCTACGTATGAATGCGAAATTAGATCCGTGAAGGTCTTTAAAAGGCTCAAAGTAAGAAACAGACGAGATCCATCGACCATACAATTCGTATTCCCACTGCACCGAAAAGAAAAGTTTGAGTGAAAACTTGACTTTATATGGCAGTTCATATTCCCACTCAATCGCAAAGAAAAGTTTAGGTGAAAACTTGACTCCACATGAGTACAATAGTACTGGGCATCACCATGTTAGGGAATATAGTAACTATTCTCTACGCCTACAGTAAGTTGAGGATGAGTGAAAGACCTATGTTGGCACAGTTGTGCTCAAGCCTTTCAACTAGCCTCAACACAATGTACCTGGTTGAAAGGTTGAGTTGGCAAGCTTCTAAAATGTTGGTACCAAATGAAATTACCTTCTAATTACTCTTTCCTTCACTTATAATTGTTCCTGTGAAAGGATTTGCAATTTGGAACTTGGAAGTTGGAACCCCAGGCTAAACCAATTATCTTTCCATGTAAACAGAGTGATCCAGGGGGCATCAATGCAAGAGGTATAAACACTGTCAATGACTCGAATCTTCTTCCTCATTGAAAACTATACGTAAATTTGACAAAACGAGAGTTCATACTCCACTAGAGGGAGTGACATATGTACAACTAAATGTTGCTTCGCTATGCAGTTCCACCGTAAAAATGGTTTACAAGAGATTCGGTTGGAGCAAAAGACCCGCTTCAATGTCGGATCTGCCTCGAGAAGAGACCTCTGGATATCAGAAAGCATCAGAGTCGTCCCCCAAAGTGGAGAGTGAGAATGGTGCAATAGCCACATTGAACGTCGGTGAATTTACCTTGTCGACATGCTTCATCTCAAAGTCCCCTTCCTGCAGTGCAGAAAGGGAAAAAGTGAATGGGGTTCCAACGTTTGAGCCTAGGACAGACAGATGTATACCACATTACATAAACATTCGCAAACCACAACAGATCGGAGATAACAGTGAACCTGACAACTCTTTTTGATAACTCTTTTTGATAAATCTGTGGACTCTTGTATTAACATCTTAATTGAATCACTTTTTTCTGGACCATTTTCTACATCCAACTTCACTGGTAATTTTTACATGGTGCAACTGCAAATGGGAACGATGAAAATACCCATGCACACACGCATTACGTATATGCTTCAATTCCAATCAGAGCATAAGGTCAATTGTTCTAAGTGAGAGAGTCTTACCATTCTTCCGCTGGGCGTGCAAAGCGGGCATGCAGAGGAGTACTCAAAACTAGTCCGGGGAAGCATAACAGGTTGTTCGCCTATAACTCCAATTCCCCTGGAATAAAAGGACACACTAAGTCCAACACATACTTTCTCGATCAAGAAAAATTATGCAAATGATTTGATACCGCATGGTACAAAAGTACCTGTTTGCCAGAAATTAAAATAACAACTTGCAAACTCACATTTCCTGGCTCAATAACATAAAGGACAAAATACTAAAAGCACATATACGTGGAGAGAGAGAGAGAGAGAGCCGGGAAGGGGGGCGGGGGGGGAAGGGAGAGGGAGAGGGAATCACCATAAGTTGTCAACTTTGCCATTGCCATCGGTAATGATCCAGTGTCTTCTGAGAAGTTGAACTGGTCGATCTGAATTGTTGGTAATTCTGATCCTATAAGCAAAAAAGTACTGCCTTTTGGAAGGCTGACTCCGCCCCTCGATGTACACACTCCTGACTTGAACCCTGATACCCTGAAATATTAAGGACTTGACTTTAGATCAATAAACTATTAAGCATGGAAAAAGGGGCAGGACAATGCTGGCGATGATGAACGACAGGCTGCAAAAACCCTTCCTAATGAGTAGTACTGCCACTTCGATGGTGACCATACTGAGGATCTTGAACAGAACATTTCAGTAATTTCTACTAATTGGTTGTTAAAAGGGCTGTATATGATACTGACTGGTAGCACCTACAAGCATTTCTAAGTGTTCATCATGTAACTGTAGGTAATTACCAGTTTCCAAAAGATCTCCTAGAAAATTTTAATTACGAGAGACAAACTGTTCATGACATCATACCAAATACATGACTGAATGGCACACTGATGGAGTTTTAGATTAAACTATGCACCCAAAAACAGATTCATTAGCTGGACTATAATCATCAATCGATTCATAGTAACATTTGACTTTGTAAAAGCCTATCTAATTGTAGCCACAAAAACATATAAACTGCATACCAGGGTTGTTGCATCGCTTGAACATTTCAAGAGTGAATGGGGTGCAATTTCTTTCAGCTCATCGCGATATTTAGCCGCATCCTGAAAAAGACATATCAGAAGGTTAAGAGAGATAGTTGGCACAGGTCCAAACATCAATTGCTAAAGTCAGCAACCAGTGAAAATAAGGTGAGGAACACAATCATCATCAACAAAGTTAGCTTGATCCTCTCACTGAGATGGAAAATAAGTGTGGGACAGTCATCTGAAAAAGTTAACAAATTAATGCTCCAACTCTATATATATTCCAACCTAAAAAAATTTTCGCGTATTACATTTACATATGTATTGAGTTCTAAATTTGGAGAAAAGCAGCTGAAGTGTAGGCAATTAAACTGGGGTTGTCACTAAAGAATGGCAACATCAAGGAGGATCATGATGGAACTTGCATGAAGCAGTAACTATGGTCATATCAAAAGATTTTACTAAATCTCGTACCACATGTTCGACCCTCTTAGCATTATCATGTCTAGCAGATCTTGTTTGCTTCATATGCATAACAAGGATGAATGTGTAAACTACTATAAATATGAATGTATCCAACTCCATCAAAAAGAAAAGAATAGGAAAAAGGGAGAGAAGATTCAAGTATAAAGGGAACAGCATGAAGATTTGGGCACTTAATACCCCAAGCATAGCACAAGAGTAGTTAGGCTAACCATGATGGAAACAAACATACTGAACCTCCTGAGACAAAGATATGGCTACCTCAACAGGAGACATTTACCACTAGCAGCTGACCCAAAAGGGGTCAAGGCACTAGAAAGATATCAGTTTGTCATCATATTTAGACAAAAGGAATTGAAAATTGACATAATGCATACTGAAGCCTGATCTATTGACACAATGCAACAGCAAAAATGAAGATAAAGACTCAGCTTGGGAAACAGAATTCAAGTACCTCGAACCTCTCATCAGTGACCGCGTCCTTAATTAACCTCGCAGGTGCAGAACCGGCTCCTCTTCCTCGAACAACTTCAACGAGTCGCGAATTCGAGCAGCTTCCTTATAATCCTTAAAACACATAAACAGAGTTAATCTTTCCGCCAAATACTCATCACCGTATCGAAATATAATTCAAATCCTTTAAGATATGAAGCACACAGGCATCCGAAGAGAGTCCAACGTCATTAAAATCTCCGGTAGCTTCGAATCCAGATTAACCATCACAAGACACGAAAGCATATCCGTTCTTCCAAACGCAAATTCACTGACCAAGCAAACCACACATTGAGCAAACCGACGGACGAGAGAGGATCGAACCATCACCTCGGACTTGGCGGCGACCTCCATCTGCTGCTTCAGCAGCGCGTAGGTCTGGCTCCGCGTCGGGAACGAACGGCCGCTGGAGCTGGAGCTCAGGCTCGAACTCTTGCCCTCCCCGCCCCCTCCTCCTCCCGCCCCGCCGCCGCCGTTCCCCTCCGAGGAACAAGCGACGATCCGGCAATTCCTCGGGAGCTCTCTGCTGCAATTGAGCCACTCCCTCCTCGGGCCCGCCTCGGACGGGAAGCACCTCCTGGCCCCGGCATTGACGTCGCCGAAGGCCTTCAGGCTCAGCGAATGCATTCGCGCTGACTTCCGGTTCCGGTTCCGGTTTCAACGCAGAAGATGACGATGGAGAATTTCAGGAAACCATTTTTCGGGAAAGTCGCACGCGCTTATCGCGGTTGGAGCGAGACATTCTAGGGAATCGAGAGAGAGCGTGCTGCTCTGATCTTCTCCTCCTCGTCTCCTCGGATTTCAGAGCGGAATTTTCTTTAAGGTTAATTGTCCGCCACAACATTCGGGGATTATCCGCAGGAAATGGAGGAATTACGGGGAAGCCCTTGCTGAGATGCTGGAGGGATCGGAAGTGGGGATTGGTCGGGGGTACTTTCGGGATTGAGAATTGATGGGGGAATTTCTCTTCGCTTTCCGCGAGCTTTCTCTTTTGTGCCTGGGTACGTACGAGGCGCAGGCGATTCCTGCTTCTTACGGATGAGGAACGTGCCACGTGTCGTAGCTCCCTTCGTGACATGGCTGGGTTTTTGCCGTCCGTTAAATAGCTAATTGAAATGGCGCATGCTCGATTGAATCCACACCTTCTGTGGAGATTAATGTGTACACGAGGTATAAATTTCGATCTCCACGTCCTCTAAAGAGATGGATACGATTTAGCATCACATCACACCCCAAAAAATAAAATAAAAATTTGAGAGTGAGAAGTTAAAATATGAATAATATAAGAATAATAAGAAAAATAACGATAATGGGCTTATCGAATTGTCCCTTTCATGTATTAGCAAAGAGATGGTGCAAAATAACGTCAATCCAGTACGTGTAAAAGAGATTATTATTATGAGGATTTAAAAAGAGAAATACCCAAAAATGAAGTTGACTTTGCTAGAGCACTTGCCAAGTCGATACAAGATGTGCCGATGCATTGAATCCGATCTTCTTAAGTCTCATTGTGTAATCTTCCCTTAATGTTTTGAATGACAGTGATGTGTTCTTTTTATTTGTACTTAGAGTCATGTACAAAGTTATAATGAGCTTATTCGCTTCACCAAAAAAAGGTGGCAAAATCAACCCGATTTTCATGATACTTAAATGATCGTGACATAACTGTACGCTAATAATGTAGTTATGAAAGTGAACAATGTTTGACATGTATTTTACGTTGAGCCATAAATCAACTTACCCCATGAATAATTTGAAAAGATAATGAGACATTTTGTTTGATTCACATAAAACATTTTCTTCATTTCTGGCATTTGGATCGTTTAAGAAGTGGATCAATGAAAAATATTTACTTATGGAGCGTTTGATAATAATTTTATTCCCGAGAATAATTTTTTTTATCAAAAATGGTTTTTTCTTATTATATTATCGGAAATAATTTATAAGTAAAAGAACGTCTTGATAATTGTTTAAAATTTATATTCCTATGATAGAAATATGTTTTGTAAGATTCTTAAATTCTTTTATTTCCTTTAATTTTTTAATATTTTTATTATATTTTTCTTAATTTTCTCTTTCTTCTTTTTTCTTTTTTTTTACGATTATGAACAGTAAAAGTAAAGGCGCAGTGGTGGTGTGTAGCAACCCATTGAGGACCCACCTCCCACAGGCCGCAGGTGACAATGGGAGCGAGAAATTTCGAACCTCTTCCTGCCTGTTGAGAGCAAGACACAAACCATCTTGTCCACCACGGGGTGGATTTTTCTTTTTCTTTTTCTTTTTCTCTTCTTCTTCATTTTTCTTTATAGCCAACAATCGAGCTGAGCGAGGTCCAATAAGCTCGACAAAGCCTCATTAGGCTAAGGCAAGATCCAGCAAGCTCACTAAAGCCTCGCCCAAGCAATGTAAGGTTGGCCTCGTCTTGGCCTGCCAATGCGAGGCTCGGGTCGATGAAGCTCCGGCGAGGTCGTCGGCCAAAAGGAAGAAGAAGAAAGGGAAAGAGAAGAAGAGAAAAGAAAAAAATAAGAATTGATTACAAGAATTATTCCTATGAACAAAAAGCTACTTTTTCCTACTTCTTTATTATGTTTCAAATATATTCTCAGGAACAAAAAAAAAATAGATTTTTGTTTCTAGAAATAAAATTTTTACTAAATGGATTTTTATTCTTTTTTCGTTTCAAAAACAAAAAATAGAAATTGTTGTTCCCTAGAAGGTTACCAAACAAGGCCTTAGTCAAAAGAAAATTTATACATAGATTTAGGAAAGTGATTTCCTTTGTAAAAAATCAAAAATTATTTTCTAAAATATAGTTAAATATCAACACTTGGACAAAACATTTTGCGCTTGGGCACAAAAACCTCAAAACTCATTCTTGAGTCCCCAACGCTCGAGCCTAAGTCCATCAAGGCCGGGCCCACAACCAAATGCTAATGCTGAGTCCCCAATGCCCAAACCAAGCAGGGTCCAAGCTAGTGATTGATTCTCTAGTGCTTGAGCCTAGTTCAATCAAAGCTAGGCTTTATGCCCCAATGCCCATGCTCGATGCTCTAGCATTAGGGCCCAGGTCGACAAAGGCCAAGTGCAGGACCGCCATACCCTTGCTCAAATCCCCCGTGTCTAGGCCCGGGTGACCGTACTTAGTTTTCTAATTGTCCATGTGCAAGTTGCTAACGTGTTAATTGTGTATTTGTATTTAGAAAAATCAACCCAAACAACAAATTTTTTTTTTCATATTTTAGCCATACACTATAAAATATGGTTATTTTCTTAAAAATGATTCTCTGTAAAATATTTGATCGAAATGTAATATTTTTCATGAAAGGAATTGAAACCAGTTTACTTATATCTTAGTGTTTTTAAAGTCCTATGTATTCTTAAAGAGCGCCAACTATGTTTTAGCAAGGCAATTAACGAATGCACTATGCAGACATTTTAACAAACAAGGACGAAGGAGGCTCCATCTTCTAGCTCGAATTGAAATTTTCCCTCCCAATATGATATGGAAGTATTTTATTATTTCTATCTAGTTTTTATTTTTTCCCTTTATTCGCTTGGTGTATTTTCCTTCATCGTTAGAAATCAATCCGCTGCTTCAGTTCTCCAAACCAAGAAGCTGACAAGATTGAGCAGGAATACGGTGTGTTCATGCTACATGGAAGTAGTTATATGCTTTTTCAATTTTTGGAAGTTCTCACCTGTTGATTTAGATCTAGATTAGAGAGCTCTCCTCATTAGACTTGACTTAGATCCAAGAGTTCCTTAAAAGCGTTTTTGTGCTTGTTCAACCTCTTGCGATCTAGATTTAGATCTGAGAGCTTATTCAATCTATTTTGTGTATGTTCTTTTGGTAATGATATGAGAATGTTGAACCTAAGTATGCATTACCTCTTAAATAAGCCATAACGATTGGAGCAGAAAATTATGATGTGTGCTCATCCTTATGATGATACAAGATTTAATAATCGATTATCGTTCGCATTATATGAGATTAGGTGACGGGCCGTTACTCATTTTATTTTGATGCTAAAACAGATTTGTTCTTGTAAGACGATGGGGTGCTTATCATAACCGTTTGCACTATACTATTCTAACAGTTGAGGATCGAACCATCACCTCGGACTTGGCGGCGACCTCCATCTGCTACTTCAAAGGCACGTAGGTCTGACTCCATGTCACGAACGAACTAGCGCTGGAGCTGGAGCTCCGGCTCAAGCTCTTGCCCTCCCCGCCCCCTCCTCCTCCCGCGCCGCCACCGAGGATGAAGCGATGATCCGGCAATTCCTCGAGAGCTCTCTGCTGCAATTGAGCCACCCCCTCCTCAGGCTTGCCTCGGATGGGAAGAACCGCCTTGCCCCGGCATTGATGTCGCCGAAGCCCTTCAGGCTCAGCGAATGCATTCACACTCAATGGAGAAGAAGATGATGATGATGGAGAATCTCAGGATATCATTTTCCGGGAAAGTTGCAACCGCTTATCGCCGTCGGAGCAAGACATACTAAGGAATCGAGAGCGTGTCGCTCTGATTTTCTCCTCGTCTCCTCGGATTTCAGAGCGGGATTTTCTTTAAGGTTAATTGTCCGCCGCAACATTCGGGGATTATCCGCAGGAACAGGGGAATTACGGGGAAGCCCTTGCTGAGATGCTGGAGTGATCGGAAGTGGGGATTGGTCGGGGGTACTTTCGGGATTGAGAATTGATGGGGGAATTTTCCTTCCCTTTTCGTAAGCTCTCTTTTGCGTCTGCGTGTCTGCATGCGTACGAGGCACAGGCGATTCCTGCTTCTTACGGATGAGGAACGCGCCACGTGTCGTAGCTCCGCTCGTGACGTGGCTTGCTTTTTGGCGTCCATTTAATAGCTAATTAAAATGGCGCATGCTCGATTGAATCCACAGCTTCTGTGGAGATTAAGGTGGACACGAGGTATATTAATTTCGATTTCCGCCTCTTTAAAGGTGGTGGATACGATTTAGCATTAAGGATGAGTTTCGACTTTCACGTCTTAAAAAGTATAATAAAAATTTAAAAGTTAAAGTTAAAATATAAATAATATAAGAATGATGAAAAAAATAATGATAATGGGCTTATTGAATTGTTGATTCATTTTTATTAATTATTTTTTATTTAGTGAATTATGTCCCTTTCATGTATTAGTAAAGATATGGTAAAATAATACCAATCCAATATGTGCAAAAGAGATTATTATGTTAAGTATTTAAAAATAAAAATACCCAAAAATGAAGTTGACTTTGCTAGAGCACTTGCCAAGTCGGTACGAGATGTGTCGATGCATTGAATCTAGTCTTCTTAAGTCTGATCATGTAATTTTCTCTTAATGTTTTGAATGACTGTGATGTGCTCTTTTTATTTGTACTTAAAGTCATGTACGAAAGTTATAATGAGGTTATCCGCTTCACCAGTTTTTCTGGTGACGAAATCAACCTGATTTTCTCAGTGCTTAAATGATCGTGAGGACATGACTGTAAGTTAATCATGTAGTTATGAAAGTGAACAATGTTCAACATGTATTTTGCGTGGAACCATAGATCAACTTATCCTGTGAATAATTTGAAAAGATAATGAGAAAATTTTTGTTTGTTTCACATAAAACATTTTATTCATCTCCGGCATTTGGATTGTTCAAGAAGTGAATCAACGAAAAATATTTACCTAGAATTAAATTCAGAAAAGTGATTTCCTTTGTAAAAAATCAAAAATAATTTTCTAAAGTATAGTTAGATATCGACACTTGGACAAAATAATTTGCGCCTGGGCACAAAAACCTCAAAGCTCATTCTTGAGTTCCCAACGTTCGAGCCTAAGTCCATTAAGGCTAAGCCCACAACCACGATGCTAATGTCAATTCCCTAGTGCCCAAACCATGCAGGGTCCAAGCCGATGATTGGGTCTCTACTTCTCTAGTGCTCGAGCCTAGTTCCATCAAGGCTAGGCTTTATGCCCCAATGCCCATGCTCGATGCTCTAGCATAAGGGCCTAGGTCCACAAAGGCCAAGCATAGGACCTCGATACCCTTGCTTGAATCCCTCATGTCTAGGCCCAAGTCCACAAAGACTTGCCTGAGTTGGAGTCCATCAAGGCTAGACCCATGTTTCCAATAACTGTACTTAGTTTTGTTGTTGTCCGTGTGCAAATTGCTAACGCCTTAATTGTGCATTTGTGTATAGAAAAATCAACCCAAACAACAAAAAAAAAAAATTATTTTTCATATTTCAGCCATATACCATAAATTATGGTTATTTTCTTTAAAAATGATTCTCTGTAAAATATTTTATCGAAATGTAATATTTTTTGTGAAAAAACGGAGACTGGCTTACTTATATCTTAGTGCTTTTAAAGTCTTATGTATTCTCGAAGAGCGACAACTATGCTTTAAGCAAGGCAATTAACGAATGCACTATGCAAACATTTTAACAAACAAGGACGAAGGCGGCTCCATCTTCTCAGCTCAAATTGAAATTTTCTCTCCCGATATGATACGGAAGTATTTTATTATTTTTATCTAGTTCTTATTATTTCCCTTTATTCGCTTCGTGTGTTTTCCCCTTTCGTCGTTAGGAATCAATCCGCAGCTTCAATCCTCCAAACCAAAAAGCTTGACAAGATTGAGGAGGAATACGGTGTGTTCAAGCTACATGGTAGCAGTTATGCGCTTTTTCAACTTTTGTAAATTCTCCTCTCTTGATTTAGATTTTGACTTAGATCTAGGAGTTCTTTAAAGGTGTTTTTGTGCTTGTTCAACCTCTCGCAATCTAGATCTAGATTTGAGAGCTTATTCAATACATTCTATGTGTCTCCCTCTGGTGATTGTGTTGAAAATGTTGAACTTGAGCATGCATTACTCTTTGGACAAGCCGTAACGATTGGAGAAGGAGATCACAGCATGTGCTCATCAAATATTTAATAATTGACTATCGTTCACATTATAAGAGATTAGGTAATCGCCCCTTATTCATTTCATTTTTTATGCTAAAACATAATTGTTATTATAAGACGAGGAGGTGCTTATCGCAACAATTTGTACTATACTATTCTAACCGTTGAAATTTGTTTTATTCTAAATCTCTCATGTATCATTTTGAGATCTTGAATTATGAATGAAATATTTACTTTTGATAAAAAAAATATTTTTTCTTCTTTTTTCTTTTATATTATTCAGATAGAAAAAACTAATGCCTGCGTGTGCCATTATTATTTGCATCGCGTCCACGGCACCAGTTTATAACTAGTTTACACAATAACAAAAGTAAGAACATATCTCGACCAAACGTTTGAATGAAGGCAAAATAAATTATCTTATTATTTAATAGGAAAGAGAACGACAGAACGAGTAAATTAGTAAAAAAGGGAATATGAAACAGTAAAGGAAAGTAACCACTACGAGATAGATATGATAGCATGAGGTTATTTTTGTTAAAAATAAAGTCTTGGCTCCGTCCAAATTAGGGGTGGAAACTAGTGGTGTCAACGGATTTTTCGTATTTTCGAAAAATTCGAATCGAACTATTTGGTGTGCATTGGATTTGAAGTAAATCACGATTCAACCCATGTATAACCCACGCCAAAGACCTGATTATGTTCAGTTTGGATTTTGGTTTTTCTTTTTTTTTCTTTTTTTAAATTAAGAACATGTTTCAGTGAAAAAGGAGAGACAAATTAATTGTAATATTAAGAAAATGAGCCATTTTCTATTTGTTTAACCAAATTGAACCGAAAATATTTGAACCTGAATAAAAAAGAATGATTATTTTTCATTATTTGAATTGAAATCGGAGCTAAACTGAAATTAAAATTTCGGTTCGATTAGGTTTGGCTTTGGTATTCTGGTTCAAACATCCCTAGTGGAGCTAGCTCGACCCAAGAAGAAATAGTGGATGGAAATTATAGTAGAGATGAGTTGTTATATTAAAAGCGAGTGATTAATCAGCGGGAATTATGGATGATAAATATGCAAAATCACAATTATTAAGCTGCCATTAATGTTACAAGAGGGTAACCATGGAAAGTAGAAAAAAGTGACACCGAAAATGACTTTTTCCAATTACATATTAGATTCGATGACTTAATTAGTTTAGAGAATGCAACATTTCTAAAGTATTTACTTTTTTCATGGCGAGGAATTCGGAAGCCCACTTCAAATGGGTAAAATTCGGACCCCTAAAACCAATTTAATGCACCGGATGAGATGTGAACTAAGATTTGAACGAAGGCCCCGTTTGGTTGGGCTTTCCCAAGGGGCTTTTGGCCCCGAAAGCTCATTGGGGAAAATATTTGGTGTTTGGCAACCATTTTTGAAAGCTACTTGGCCATATGTCAGCATTCCCGATGCTAAAAGCCCAATGCTGGGGAGGACTGGCTTTGAGCATTGGGATTTCGGAAATGCCCGTTCATTGTTTATCGACTATTGTTCATCTTCCTCCTCCTTTTTCTCTGTTTGTCGACTACTCTTCTTCGTCTTTCCCGTCGGCTAAGAGTTCGGCTTTTCCAAAGAACCGCCACCACCACGTGGGGGTCCCGCATCTCCGGTGACCACCGCCCGGGTGGCGGGACCCGCGACCTAGGCGGTCGCGCGGCGTGCGACCCAGGCAGGCGTCGCCTGGGTTCGCGCGACCCAAGCGACGCCTGCTTAGGTCGCATGGACCCAGATCTGGCCGCCGGCAAGGCCCAGGCAGCGGCAAGGCCTAGGTGGCGGTGCTTGAGATCGCGCGACCTCAGGCAACCTGGCCGGCGGCCAAATCTAGGTTCCCTAGACCTTGGCTAGCCTCGCCAGCGGCCAGATCTAGTCGCCGGTAGTTGGCCCACCATTGATCGGGGTTTCGATGGATTTTTTTTTTAAATAATAAAAGCCCTTTGAAAATATTGGATTTACCAAACGGTATTTACACCAAAGTCACTTTCCAATGCCCAATTTGCCAAACGTCCAAACATTCCCGAAAACTCCTTTATCCTAAAGATATTTGCATTTTGTCAAAGGCATTCTCCCAAAGCCGAACCAAATGGGACCGAAGAGAACTCAATATGAACTTTGTTTGCACGAAACAACTCGCGAAATCAAACGCGTATGGTGTACCTAATTGCACTGTCCTTTTTCCTCCCAATAAGCCAATCAGATTCTTCTATTTTTTTTAAATGGATGTCCATCTTTTTGAACGAACAAAGCTGGAAACGGACGCTGTGCTGGACGACTCATCATCGCAACATCATCTCAGTGCTCAGCGATAAAACGCGGATGGGTTTTTCTACTAAAAAAAACACGGGATGTCGCGAAAGTCACCCCGACAAGCGTCGGCCTATTCGAGTTTTAATTTAGCCCTCCCCGTACGTGGCGCTCCCGCGGGCGCGCCGCGTGTCCGCGGTGCCTCCCGAGACCAAGACGAACGGCCGGCCATCGGTTAAGAAAGAAAGGAGCATAAATCCATAATCAAAAGCTCGATGTCGCGTGGACCTGGATCGAATGACGTGTCCCGTCCCGACCCGTCCCGACCCGACCCGGAAGGGCATAGGGGAAAGCGAGGCGGAAGAGTAGAAAAATGGCGGGAAATGGCGGGTGTCCCGTCCGCGAATTGCGGCGGCGGCCTTTCTTTCCCTGCCGCTTGCTTAGCTTAAAGCTGTCGCGCGCGCGGAGGAGTGGGGCCCGCCCGACCGGCAGAGCCTGGTCAGCAGCGGCGGGGGTGGGGAATTCTTGTCCGCCGGACGGGGGGCCCCACGCGCGCCGCCGCGTCGGTCGGTTTGCTCCGTTGACCCCTTCTATTCTTCCCGGCCGCCGCGCATGTCCACGCCGGCCATTGACGAACGCTTTGATATGGACATCACGACAAGAGGGCTAACGAGTTGTGCTTGTTCTTTTCGACTGTTCAATAATTTCGAGGCTACTGCGCTTATTTCGCAGCCGTGGTGGGCCGGCCGGCGATGGATCGTCAGGTGATGTAACATTTATAATTCTCACTGGTTGATGCAAGCGAGTTTGATTTCTCAATTTTCGTCCGCCTCGAAATATTTTGACAATGCTTTGATTTATGCGCGAATGACCAGCCTAAGATTCGGAATATATTGCCGATCTTAGATTTCTCAATTGCATCGGGGCATGCGAATTTGTAGCTTTAGACCAAGCATTTTGCCATGTGGACATATAACTTATGTTTTCGAATATAGCAAAGAGTTTCGATTAACTATACATATCAACAACTACATATTTGAAAAAAAAAATTAGGTAGAGGACTAAGAACGAATGGTAAGAACCGAGAAAAATTCTTCCGTTTTGATTCATGGTTTCCCTTTCCAGAAGTACATTAGACACGATATTTAAAAAAAAAAAAAGAGTATGTGGAATGGAGAAAGGAAAGGGAGAATCGAATTTGAAATGCGAACTCGCAAGGAGGGCCGAAAGAATCTCAGACTTTTCCCCTTCAATATTTTCGGTGTACAGAAAGGACTTTCAAAATGATTTCATACGACGATTAAGAGAAATCAAAGCAATCAAACATATAAGTTCTTAAAGTCCCTCTCAATCTGTCCGAAAATGGTGGGGATTTGTAGGGATTGTGTAATAACACGCTCGTGCTCTTATTCTATCGTGAGTTTGAAATGCACAAAACAATTCCTTTATTAAATTTATTTCTCTTTTTCTAATTATTTGAATCTAGTCCTTTTTTCCTTGTATTCACCTCTATCAAAATAAATACACACAACTACTTTTTTTCTCATTTAATCAGTTCGGCTCGCTGATGATCGCACTCCATCGTAACTAAAAGGCTAACAAACCTGTCTTAAGCATTTTATTTTTTGATTGGTTTCAAACGAGTTTATTGCACATATATTCAAATCGAGCTCAGTATATGATGAATTTAATGTTTACAGACATAGTATCCCAAATATGCCCTTCCAAAATCTTAAACTTGTCAACTGCCACTTCACGAAAAAACCCAAATATATATATATAAATATATATATATATATATATACCATTTATTAAATTATCATCCACGATATATTTTTTTTTTGGTAAAAGGTAAGAATATCATCGACGATATACTTGTCGCGCTAGTTTGGGAAATTTATGTCACAATAAGTATAATTATAGATTTTTTGTAGTATTAATTATATAATTAATAGTTGGGAAAATGACACATGGTCCATAAGTTTAATGTGTAATGTTTAGTCTAATGTACAATATCGTCTTTATTTGGTTCTTCAACTCTTGATACATGTTCAATCCAATCCATATATTATATGAAAAAATTCAATAGTATCTCTAAACTCAAAAGATTTATGAAGTAGCTTGAATATATATCAAAAGTCTAAGAAATCGAAATGTGAGGACCACATTGCGCATAAGAATTTAGAGACAATTCATGTCATTATTCCTTAATATATATTTATATTTGGTAAATTATTCCTTAATATTTTTCAAATTGCGCTTACGTGGGTGCGGACGGTGAGTCAAATAAAGAAAGCAAGAGCATCATTATGACCGGTAAGCAAACACGAAAATAATAAACATAAAAGAAGAAGAGAAAAAAAAAAATGGGGAGAGAAAAAGATAAAAAAAAATGGTAAAGAAAAAAAAAAAAAAAAAAAAAAAAGCGGGGGGAAACCGATGAAGGCGAGGAAGAAGAATTTACAAAGAACAACGACAGCACCAACGCCAACCCCCAACACACCACCACCACCTCCACCACCATCCGCAAAGATGGAATCATCCGTTTCCTTCCCCTCCTCGTTAACCGAAAACCACCCCCACCCCCACCCCCACCCACTTTCCTCCCCTCATTTCCTCCCACCACCACCGCCGCCGCCGCCGCCAGCTACGCCTCCCTCCGCCGCTCCTCTTGAAGCGTCCCCGCCGCCCCCGATCGCCCGATCCCGTTCCCGTTCCCGATCGCGATCGCTCCCCGCCCGCCTGCGGTTTCGGATCCGTCCCCCCGCTCCGGATCGATCCGCGATTCGATCGGCCTCCCGATCCTGAGGTATCATTCGGTTTTCCCCGATCTCGACGCGGCTCCGTTTCCCGGGGGCTCCGATCGGGCTGCCGGTTCGTGTCGGTGACCGATCGGTTTCTCCGCACTGCGGTTAGGCAGTGGTGACCGGGAGTGGGTGGTGCCCCGGCGGTTTTGTTCCTTTCTGAAGCGCCGTGTAATCTGTTCTCCGATCTTTAGTTTCGTTGTTTCTTCGTTTCTTTCGGACCGGTTTGTGGACGGTGGGTGAGTTTCTTGAGCTTCCGATGAACTCGAGGATGCGGAGATTGGGCCGCATCGGCGGAGCTCCTTTCTGTTTTCTCGATCAATCGGGAACTGAGGGACTCGCTTCGGTGATGTTTTGAACTCGACAAATTTGACCATTATTTGATCGTCGGAAGATGAAGGCGAATAATGGAATCTTGACTGTGTTTTGCCGTGTGTATTTTGGTCGTCTTCGTGGGTTATATGCCGTTTTGCTGCGGCTGAACTACTGATTCGAGATGCTGGGTTTTCCACCGTCCTCTTCGTTTTTCTTACTTTAAGCTCGAGAGCTCGTGACGTTTTGCCGCGTTTTTCTTTGTTTATCTCGTGTAATTAATTCGTTTTTGCTTCTAGTTTCATCAGTTCTATCATCGAGCATGTGTAGTTTGTGTGCTTGGGTCATTCTTGATCTTTCTCGTCGTGTAATGTTTACGTTTTTGTTTTCATCAGGAAAGATGTTCGGAGGTGATCCCAACAATTGTGGGTTTCCTGTGTTTCTTGGAGATAATGGGTTTCAATATGATACCAATGCACTGCCTCAGCTGCAGTTATTTGGAGATTGTAAGTTCAAGCAAGAATCCATCGTTCATAGCTATCCTATCTTTTCATGTGTGAAAACTAGCAGTCTTCTGTCGTTTTTAGTTTATTTCACTATCCTCCTGCTTCTGCTGCTGTTCTCATCATCATCATCATGACCATCATCATCAACAAAATTTACCAGCAGCCTTATATTGTTATTATGCTGCATTATCATCAAAAGTCAGATATGGAGGTAGCCTCTGCATCATTGTCATCATCATCACCACCATCATCATCATCGTCATCAGTATTTGCTGCTGCCGATATATTGTTAGCGTACAGCATTATCATAAAAAGCCTGGTAGCTCAGAAGATAACTTTTACATAAATAGTAGCTATTCTCATGTAGTCATGGTACATGTGCAATCTGCAAACCTGTACTTGTGCAAATTCTTGCCATGCTTATAGAGAGAAGACTATCTTTTTCCTTGCTTTGTCTGATCAGATTCAAGATAATCGAAGTTGAGCAACTTTGCTTTTGGTTTGCCATGCCAGAGAAATAATCTAAGTAACTCCTGGATGTACATTGGGTTGTGTTCTGGATTATTCATACTATAGGAATTGGCAATCAATATTTTATTCGAAAGTTCGGTGCTACTTTTGTGCTGTTTTTGGACAAGATGTCAGTCAGTTGCTAATTTGTAATTGCTTTGTCATCGAAATTTCAGGAGCAGGGCTAGTGACTAAAAGTAACACTAGTGCTTTGAAAGTCACCACTAGATCTTTATTATTTGGCTGGTGATATTTTCCACGCTAATATTCTTCTCTTCAACTTTTCTTGCCCATGCCGTCATACTTGTTGTCTTTTACTGAGAGCATGGCACTTACTGCCACTTAGTCATATGTATCCTGGGCGTGTTTTTTAGCCTGGACCTGTTGAATTGGTATGATGTTTTTAGCATAGCATGCTTAGTTTGTCTTTATAGCTAGGGGCAGTTTATTTCTCATACATGGGGGCACTTGATGCCGAATATCATTCATTCCGTGCGATTTCCTGTTTAAGAATTAAGTATCAGAAAGCGCTCCAAGGCTACCTTCGTTCTGCAGAATTGCAAGGAGCACTTCTTTTTGTTGTTGCCTTCCTTGCATTCATATCTGTCAAGGATGTAGCTTAACTATTTTTCCTTGCATTACATGTTTTCTATTCTCGTAATGTAATGCATTCTGTCACAGATCCAGTTGGAAATAGTATCAGTCCCTTAAACTACACCAGAAAGGATCACGCTGCCAATATGGATCGATCAACTAAAAGATTTAGGGAAGCTGAATCTTTTTCCAAAGAGCAAAAGCATCCGATAACTCTCAGCGATAAAATCTATCCAGATGAAGCAGGTCATTCTGGGAGCATTTTCAATCCCAATCCTGTGTCAACTGGTTTGAAACTTTCATATGAAGAGGATGAACATAACTCCTCTGTAACATCTGCAAGTGAAAGCATGACAGCTGCACTGCCTCTGATTCTGTCGCTTGGCGATAATTTCAAGGGGGAGTTTGATCGGCAGAAAGAAGAATTTGATCACTATATCAGAATACAGGTAATCTCTTTATGTGAAAGGTTCTATTTTTGTCCAGAAATTTTGGGATTTTTATAGTAATGCTCAAAGAATACAAGAAATGAGTTGTCTTGTTTTGGCTGCAGAACCACTCACAACTATTGTGGCTTAATATTCGATTGGTGTGGTTCGCTGATGCCTAATATTTATGCGTGTGTCATTGGCAAATTCATGAATTGGCAGCATGAATTGAATATGTTTGTTCAAACTCGTGGCTGTATTTCTGGTCATTTTGTTATTGACAGTCAGAGATATTATTTTGCGTTGTCCGCGGAGGAACAATCTTAGCTTTAGTTTAGACTTTGATATTTAATTCTCAGTTTTAGACAAGCCTATGCTTAATTCTTAAGATTGTTATCCAGTGGCAAACACCAAACCACCCCCTCCCCCGGCCCCCCAAAAAAAAAAAAAAGAACTGATGTCTTAAAAGAGATGATCTTCTTTGTGATGCTAGAACAAAAGCAAAAGTAGTCAGTTTTTGGAGATCCATTTTCATGTTCAAGTGCATTATGTCTGGTACACGTTCAGAGAATGTATCTGCACTGGTTAACTTTTTCCAAACGATAAAGATGGATGTAATAATCTCAGCCATTTATTGTCAATAGGATATAGTTAATACATCCATTTTTCCCTGTTTTTATCAATGTTGAACTCCAATGTGTGCTGGTTTCTATGAATGTTATTCACATGTTGTCCACTCAATGAGATGAGAGGACATCTCTGATGCATTGGGAGAGATATGCAAACTAATAACCTACTGAGATGTCAATTTGTGGTGTATGGTGAAAGCTTTCTACAGCACTCACTTTGAACCTGGTTGCCTCATGTTTTCAATCCCCTAAATTGTCCTTGTTTATGAAGATTTGCCACTTTAATTGGTGCTTTTGCCATCTTAATGACCACTTTGCTTACATCAGGAAGAAAACATAACAAAGGGTGTAAGAGAACTAAGGCAAAGACATACAGCTGCTTTTCTGAGTGCTGTAGAGAAAGGAGTGGGCAAGAAGTTACATGAGAAGGACCTTGAGCTAGAAAACATGAACCGCAAGAACAAGGAACTAGAGGAAAGAGTTAAGCAGGTGACGGCAGAAGTTCAATCCTGGCACTACCGAGCTAAATACAATGAGTCTGTTGTGAATGTACTGAAGAGCAATTTACAGCAAGTCATGGCACAAGGCACCATGCAAGGGAAGGAAGGCTGCGGGGACAGTGAGGTAGATGATGCAGCCTCTTACACAAACCAGAACCATCTCAGCTTTGTGGATGGTTTCGGGACATCAGGGGTCACAAGGAACCAGATGACCTGCAAATCATGTAAGATTAAAGAAGTCTCCATCTTGTTGTTGCCTTGCAAACATTTGTGTCTATGTAAAGATTGTGCAGCGTTCATTGATGTGTGTCCCCTCTGCAATATGATAAGAACTGACCTAGCTCAAGTGTACATGTGTTGAGATTTTCCCTTGGTCTGTGCAAGGCCTAGATAAGCACTTGCAGTTGTCAAAATGATGATGTTTGCTGAGTGAATTATTATGATATGTGAAGTGGATTGCCCCTCTTTATGATCAAGAGTTGTCCGATACTGGTGTGTTGGTCATGGATAGCTAATCAGTCGGATGAATGGCATCCTTAAGAATAAACATTCGGAAAGATATTGCCAATTTGTGTTGGCCTTGGCTTCCTTTGTATTGCATACTTAATTGGAAAGGCAGATTAGCCGATAATGTTGATGATTGGGCTGTTCAGAGTTCAGACAGTTTCGGTTCTGTAGGCTTTGGGACTTTTTTACGCCAAATGTGTGGAGGTTCGGTGCAATGTCGTGATTCAGTCACAATTCCGGTTGAAGATCTTTGTGAGTACTAGGGCACTCTGGGTATAGGAATCATGTCTTTGGTACTAGGATGCTTCGTCGATGAATCTTAGAAATATGCACTTGTTAAATTTCTCTCATAAAAAGTGGAAAATTTGAAGTTCAGAATTGTTTGTGGTTTGGGAAATATCCTGAAAAATTAGTGGAGTGTTAGAAGTTAAATAAGAGGATATTTCTTCTTAGCTTGATAATTACCTTAATCATTTGTTAGCTCGATAATTTTTTATATATTCATCTAAACGTATGACAATTTTCACATATGACAATGAAAGAATATCATGAGTAATTTTCCTCATCTTATCCTGAATTGTCAGGTCACACTGCTCGTAATTTTTCACGTAACATTTTTAAACTTTGCTATTTACTGCTTATTTTACTCAAATCGATAGTTTCCTCATCTTCTCGTCAGTTTTGTTCGCAAAACTACCGGATCATAAATAACTTTTGTTTTGCGTATTTAATTGTCATTATTATAAGGCTTGTTAGTTTTATGAAAAATAAAGTATTCGAAAAATGTTTTTTAAATGAGTGCACTGCTTGTTTTACCCAAATCGATAGTTTCTTCATCTTCTCGTCAGTTTTGTTAGCAAAACTATTGGATCATAAATAACTTCCGTTTTGCATATTTAATTGTCATTACTATAAGGTTTCATGCATTTCGTGAAAAATAAATTATTTGAAAAATATTTTCCTAATCACTCACAAAAACGAGTGGATAAAAACTATTTTAATCATTCATAAAAATAGTTAGTCAAAAATTATCGTCGATGAAATTTCTTTCCATTGGCTAATTATATCAAACGATATAGGCGATTATATTTAGAAAAATATTTTTTAAATCATTTATTTTACGCAAAGCAAATGGAGTTTAATAATACGTTGTTTATGACTTTCTTTACAAGCATAATTTCGGTGTCGTAAATCTATTAGATTCTATGATTTATAACTTTCCATGAAAAATTTAATGATTGACCTCGGTAATAGTAAATTCTCATCTTGTATTTTTAGCAAACTACATAATTGTTCGTAACTTTTCGACATTCATAATTTTCTTCACTAGTAATTTACATGTTACGTATCTTTGGTGACTTTTTTTTACTGGCGTAATTTTACTTTCCTCGTCATGAGTTCTGTGAATCCTATGATTTGTACTGATACTCCACAAAAAGTAGAAATCTGCCTCAGTTAATAGTAAATTTATTTTGTCTTATTGTTAGTAAATTACCCAATGAATCGTAATTATTCTTTGTTGTACGTAATTGT
Source organism: Eucalyptus leucophloia subsp. euroa (assembly GCA_017140325.1). Lineage (NCBI taxonomy): Eukaryota > Viridiplantae > Streptophyta > Magnoliopsida > Myrtales > Myrtaceae > Eucalyptus > Eucalyptus leucophloia. The sequence goes on from CM029478.1 coordinate 36,811,752, forward strand.
CTTCGTCAATAGTAATTCACTGTAAAATTTGCTTTCGTAACATTTCTTTGAAGGACGCAATCTCCCTTTTGCGGTTGTTAATTTTTCAGGGTCTATGGTTCATGACATTCGTTCATATTCAGCAAAAGTTCATAATCTAAGTTAATAGTAAGTTTCTTATTCAGTTGTTTGCAAAATACCTAAATGTCCAATTAAAAAGAAGTCTTTTTTTTTTTTTGGTAAGGTAAGAATATATAGAGCAAAAGCCACCTTTACAAAAATTAGGCGCCAAAAACTTTCACTCATAATGCATGAGCAAAAAAGAGTAAAAGGGAGCCGAAGTAAAAGAAAAGATTAAAAAGAAGTTTTGTAATTCCCCATTGACAAAAAGATATATATTCTTTAATTTGTGGATGAAATAACCTCATCTGCAAGGTTTATGCAACATTGACTTCGACCATGTTCAATTATCAATTTTTTTTATTCCCTCTTTTTATTGTCGTGTCTATGTTAATGCATTTTCTAATGTGCTACAGGCACATGTTAGTGGCCTGACGGACGAGGTCACTTTCATCTCTAATCAAAATGGCGCTTTAACTTGACGTGGTCTATTCATCTACTAGTAAGTTTTTTAATGGCAGTTCGAGTGCCAACCGAGGAAGCAAGGTTGTGGTAGCTACTGTATAGCATGAAAACAGCACCAACCCAGAAACTTAGAAGATGGTCATAACTATTCTTTGCACTTCATAAATCAGTGAATCAGTAACTTGCATCGCTCTTCATAACTTTTCTTAATCAAATGCAAGTTTTATCACCTCCGAGTCCGCAAACTATTTTTTGAACGTTGGAGAGTTATGATAGGAAATCGATTTTGCCGGAGATCTGGTTGGATTGCGTTTTATGACCGTCTTCACAGGTGGGCACCAAGCGTACCTCTTGTCCCCTTGGATGTACGTGTCTCATATTGTTCAATCGACAATTTAACTTCACCAAGAAGTTGCATTTTGGACCAACCTATAACTTAGAGCGATCCTCTCTCTGGAGCGGGTATTAAATGCGCACCAAATCATCCATACCCAACTTCGGTTGGTCATTCTCCGTATACGGATGACCCAATCGAGTAAAAAAGAGATTTCGCATGCTTGGACCACATCAGGGACCCGTACCCGTACCCGTACCCGTATCTCTCACTCACTCCAACCCAAGATCCAAACCTAATTCTTCCACAGCTATGAACCTGGACGCGACTGTAGTAATAGGGAGGGACCATTCAATGCATTATTATCATAATAAAATCTCCAGATTCATGGCGGCTTGCCAAACACGAGCGCCCCAACGCCCTGCGAATATCCCCCAAAAACGACAAAGAATCACCAGCGAATAAAGGGAAAGCATGAATATTCCGCATTTTCCATTCCTCTCACCACGTCTCCCTCTCTCTCTCTCTCTCTCTCTCTCTAGCTCGCACCAGCCTTCCTGCCCGTTTCTCTCTCCCTCTCTCGATCGAAATGCAGAGCACGGCGTTCCGCCTCTCTCCTCCGCTCCCCTCCCTCCGCTCGCCCTCGCTTCACAGCCGCCGCTCCGGCTCCGGCTCCGGTTACGATGCCGTCCGCGCCTCCGCCGTCGCCGGGTCTCCCGATGACGTCCCTTCCGGCCTCGCCGCTCGTTGTTTCCCGCCCCGACGCTGGTCCTCCATCTCTCCTCCTTCTTCCTCCTCCCCGTCGTCTTCGAGGCTCAGGCCGTGGAGCGGCGTGGGCGGTTTCGGTTGCGAACGTGAGGGGAGGAGTCGTTCTCTCGAGGCTCGGGCGACGTCGGTCCCGGAAGCCGCCGGCGACGGCGAGAAGTCCGGGAGCGTGGCGAGGACGCTGGAGCTCGGGCTGTTGTTTGGGTTCTGGTATCTCTTCAACATCTACTTCAACATCTATAATAAGCAGGTCCCCTTTTCCAATGATTTGGCTAGCTTCTTCTCATTTCTTGAATCGTCGTCGTCGAGTGTGTCCTGCTCGATATGTCGTGACCGTGCTTTTCGTGGTTGTTCCTCGTAGTTTTGATGGTTGCTCGGTATCCTTTCGGATTCTTTACTTACTTCATTCCGTGCTGACAGTTCTAGACTACCTTTTTGGACGTACTGAGCGATTTGGTGTTTCGGTGCTTTGATTACTGTAGTTGTTTTCTCATCAAGTTTCCGACTGCGACTCCTGTTGGTTAGATTTGTCCAACGACTGTCGAATCTCGAGTTCTGTCACCTGAACAATAAGGATCGTCGTTCACTTTAAAAAATTGAAAAATCTATAAATCCCGAGCTAAATGACGTAGTTTTACTGTAGGTAATGTTAAACTGGTGATAGTGATTCATCAACTGTGTTAATAATCCGATGTTGGCAATTCCATTATTTAGTATATTAAATTTTCATGCATATGCATCGGTCAGACAGGATAATGTGATTTTGAAAGGGCAATGTGTTTAATAGCTTTCCTAGGGCGAAATGCCTTGAGACCAGCATCATCCTTTTCACTTTGGCTGTGTCAGCCGTTAAGTGGTATAAGATGGGGGCCACGGATAGTACTTTTGGAAGCACTCGGTATTTGAGTGGTTTGAGAAAGAGAAATCTGAAAATTTTACTCGCTACAGGTTCTAAAGGTTTACCACTACCCAGCAACCGTCACTATGGTTCAGTTTGCTGTGGGGTCTGTCCTTGTTCTGTTCATGTGGACATTTAATCTCTACAAAAGGCCAAACGTCAGTCGTTCACAGGTATCTCGCCATGCAATTGTAAGTCTACAGTTTTTACTCCTCACGTTCAAATTTTTTGTTTGCTTTCATTCCTGCTTTTGACTGTTCTATCAACAGCTTGCGGCAATTGTTCCCCTGGCAGTGGTACACACGTTGGGTAATCTCTTCACTAACATGAGTCTTGGAAAAGTAGCTGTTTCCTTCACTCATACAATCAAGGCCATGGAGCCCTTCTTCTCGGTTACTTTCTCTGCAATGTTTCTGGCAGAGGTGCGTTTCTCTTTGAGATTTAGGTCTTAACTTTCAGGCTTTCATGATAAGATCTGGTTGATGAAACACTAGCTGCTTCGGTGATGACACATTCTGCTTCTATTCGTTATGTCAATGTCCAATGATGTAAATGGGCCCTACTTTCTTGCGCATCTGTTTTGCTTCTGCTCTTCGCTAATAGGCCTGATGATATCTTGAACTTGGTATATTCGGTGACTTGTGATTCTGTGGTCCGTACTCAGGGATCCTTTACTTTGACATCTCCTGGATTCTGCAGATACCAACTCTCTGGGTTGTTGGTTCCCTGGTACCAATTGTTGGTGGAGTTGCATTAGCATCCTTGACTGAGGCTTCTTTTAACTGGTATATTTTGAATGCAAATGCATTTGTTAGATGATGATGAGTTAACTAGGATAATTTGGTTTTGTGTATAATGAGAACTATGAAATTTTTCCTGCGGTATAATACCCTTTTCTTTTCAATGTTTGTAACCTGATTTCCTGATTCTGAAGGGTGGGGTTTTGGAGTGCAATGGCTTCAAATCTGAGTAATCAGTCTCGAAATGTTCTTAGCAAAAAGGTCATGGGAAAAAAAGAGGTGATCCATGCTAACTCTTTATCTTTTTGAGAATCTCCAGGTTGTAGTCTCGGTTTTGCACATTGACATCATGCGTCTGATTGATTGTAGTCAAGCATCATTTGACAAAAAACCAAAGTAATAATACCATCGTCCCCATTCTTTTCTCTGTCAGATCATCATCCATGTGCTAATGCTTCTAAATTTGCTTTAGAAGAAGAAAATAATGTGAGTTTGCTGATTGTTTTATATATTTTGTATTGGCAGGAATCAATGGACAACATCACTCTCTTCTCAATTATAACAATCATGTCGTTTATTATACAATTCCCTGCGACATGTTACTTGGAAGGTTTCAAATTTACTCCTGGCTACTTTGAATTGGCCGTAAGTGTTCCCTCAAGAATAATAAAACTCATGACTTCGAGCGGTTACTTTTTATCTTAAAGTGGGTCGTGGTTCATGTGTTTTATCATCTTGTGCAACAGGCTAAGAGTGGATTAAATGTTAAACAAGTATTGGTCAGGTCTTTACTGGCTGCCCTTTGCTTCCATGCTTATCAGCAGGTGAGTCTATCATTCCTTTGTTACTCTTATAAAATACTTGTTGAACCTAGATCTTGAATGGATTTAAAATTTTAGTAATTTGATGGGCTAGATTTTCAAGATTTGAGTAAGCGCTAAGCAAAGATGGTTGAGACTTGAGAGTATAAACCCTGCTCCAATGGAATGCTTAAGTACTGATTTCTCAATTAGTTTAAAGCAGTTAGGAAGCGAAACTCTTGTTTGTCTTGCTAATTTCTAAATCTACGCTTTAATTATGAGCTCTTGGTTGGTTACTTTCATTTGAACCAAAAAAGATGTACCTTTTCCTTTAGGGTTTTGTACTCTAGCAAGATAGTTTTTTTAGAAAAAGTCCAGATAATCTTGCTATACTTAGTGGTAAATGACAACATGTCTATCTGTGCATAAACATTGGTTATAGATGCTCTTAATAAAAATGAACTTTCCAGAATAGTGTTATGTTTATGCGATGTTCTCTAGATAGGCCATTTTGTCAGATAATGGATACTAGGTCTTGTGATATAGCATCTCGGCTTGTCAGAACACATGGCATCTGGTATAGTGACAATATTTACATGTAATATAACCGATGGAAGTCCATTTAAGCCATCCTTCCAGGAGCCCAATCTACACACTCATGTTATAGACAATGATGACACTGACTTCTCTTGGTGGAATTACGCAGGTCTCCTACATGATTTTACAGAGAGTATCTCCTGTCACCCATTCTGTTGGTAATTGTGTGAAACGGGTTGTGGTCATTGTCAGTTCTATTCTGTTCTTCCAAACACCGGTTTCCCCCATCAATTCTATAGGTAATGTTGGAATTATTTCCTCACCTTGATTTTGCTGCTTTCATTGAAACCCAGACTTTTGTTTAGCATAAATTATTCTGTTTGTCTGCATCTCTGTTTGCTGCACGATTCGAATCCAGAAATTGGCTGACATTGTCTTGTTTGCTGATGTAGGTACCGGCATTGCCCTCGCTGGGGTTTTCCTTTACTCCAGAGTGAAGAAAATTAAACCGAAGCCAAAGATGGCATGAAATCAGTTTGGGAAACGCTGTTAGCTTAGATCTGGAATTTAGATATGCTTTATCTCATACAGCAGCAATCGATTTGCTTGTAGGTCTGGCAGAATTTGCCACTTGCTTTTACTTTGCACGAGGTTTATTCTTTTGCAAAACTCAATAATTGTATCCCGATTGATTGGCAATGGCAAGGCCCCTTAAGTTCTCCATCTTTTCCATGACGTCGCAGTTTGAAAATCGTTAAAGCCACATCCATAATGATTATTTTGTTATTGATATCAAAGAATTCGTAGGAACAAGTTGATCAATGAAGTTAATTTAGTTGGTATCTTGGCGAATTGATCAGCTGATTATTCTTTCAGTTGGTTAGTAATTATTCATTATCATTAGTATTGGCATACGATGCTAATTGGCATGTGATAAATTAATTAGAAAAAAGGAGCGATGCCTAGCAGTGCTATCTCTCTTGGCGCATTAGCAATGGGTACGTACGCTGTAATGCTCTCTATAGGAAACGATCCTAAATAACGAATATACTCGGATCAACGAATCAAAAGGAACCGGCTATGCAGTGTCATAATCACCATAACACGCCAAAGGAGAATTAGAAAAGAAAAAGAACCATCCATTATTGTGCTGTATAGTGCTGAGTGAGAGGGATGCACGACATATTTAATTAGAAAATGAGGAAAAGATGGACCATCGTAATCTCTAAAGGCACCTTTGCTCAAAAGCTTTCTTAGGATCGCTTCCGTCGATTTCTGAGTGGCTGGGGAAATCGTGGGGCATTTCTTCGGCACAGAGCCAAGCTCCATTGAACACACGGATGACTTCTTGGTAAACCACTGCGTTACCTTCTGGTGTCAGGTGCAGCCCGTCACTGTAAACGAATTGAAGTACGAGGAAAAGATTTAAAACTCAAGATTCAAAAAGCGATCCAACAGTACAAGTTTGGGGATGCGGATTTCAGGATAAGAAAAGTTCGGAACCTTTAGTAAGTAAAATTAGTAAAGTTCTGTTATGCCACTTCTAGATGTTTTATGATATGACCAACCTCAGAAATTTTTTCTGCCACCCCTCAGTCTCCTGCATCTTGGACCATATATCGATTGCCCGGACCCTCAATTCATCGGATAACTGAACGCACTGCTGCGCGTAAGTTCCAGTCACTTCGTTGGTCCTTTCTGGCAGCTCTCTAGCATTCTTGCCATACAATGATCTGCCATCACATTGTAAGAAGTTCGTCTAAAATAATGTTATAGATGGCAATCAAAACCAAGGAGATACAGGGAGGATGATTAATCAATTCCTAGGGGCCTAGAAAGGTTTGAACATCAGATTAAAGATTAAAAAAAAATTCAAAATATTCCTTTTTTCCAATTGCAAAGGTAAAAATCTTCCTCAGAGGGACGACTACAGATTAACCACGCAATCAGACCGTGACTTCACTCAGAATGCATGCAATGGTTAGAGAAGCTGTGGATCCTCATAAAATTTTGGAAGAAAAAGAAGTGTTGTACTTGTTCACGAAAGTTCGACGAAATTTGAGCATAAGGAAGGTAAGGTAGCGACTAAGATTACACAGAAGGAAAAGCAAAGTGTCATGCCATATCATATTGTGCCGGAATGACTTATTATACTGCAACAAAGGAGAAGTGTATACCCAGCATATTCATTACGTCCTTCCTCGTCAACTGGCGGTGGGGTAATAAGCACAATTAACATTGTGGGGGAACATTTCTGAGAAGGAGAAAGAGAGTTAACCTGTAGCTTCCAAATACTAAGACAGGCAAAAACATCTGCAGAGCATGGCTTGTATATCACAAAGTTCGAATCTTTCTGTGTAAGATGGCATAATGACTGTTTCAAGGTTTGACTAGCAATCACCGAACCGAGCAACAAGATTGTCAGTTCACCATTGGTGACAAAGTGTGGATCACGTATCTCCAATGAAAATCTAAACTAAGATGCAAAAATTCTAGATACGCACTAGTAATGCAACATGGAGAACTTAAAATAACATTTCTACTTTTAATAGCTCAACCAAATCAATGTGATCTGAACCTTGAGGTGATGAACGATCTTCTTGAGGTTCTCCTTGTATTCATCGACAGGCACATGTTGACGTTCACTCGTTCTTCCTGCAAGAGCTGCATCATTAGCCCCGAAAAATATTGTGGTGGCTACTGGAGGCTTTGAAGAGTCCTACAAAGTCAGCCACAAGAAATATATGTTCAGGTTACGTTTGATAAGTGAAAATGGAAACACAACTCTAAACATCTAAACTGTTTGATATGATTATGTAATGTGATGTGCATGGCATCTTCCGAAGGTTGCAGCTTTTCAGCTGCAGTCTAGCAAAGTATGATTTGAGCTGGCCCCATGATCTGGTCTCAAGGTACAAAATGCCCAACCATGTTTTAACTCACAAGATCAATCTTTTGAAAGAGTTGACATGGGTCGCATTTCACATGGTTCCAAAGTAAGAATTAACATGTTAAAATCCTCTAGGCCTCGCATTTCCCTATCCCATTTCAAGTCAATTCCCAAGCTTAGAACAGCCAGCCCACCAAACATAGAAGAGAGCAGTCCATCCAATGCATTTTTTCTCCTCCTAATGGTTGTATCCATAGACGAGAAGCTAAAGAAGACGCCCTTCTCCATGAAATTGCAAGGCCCTATCTAACTAGCGAGTAACTTTAAAAGCCCCCCATCGGATAATGCCATTGGCAAACAATGGAACTTCCCTATTCCTACCTGTTGCAACAGAACATGACTGTCTTTATGACCTCTTTCCCGTTCCATACGGTATTGCCAGTAAGATAAGAATGTATGGAGAAGCTGCTACTTCCAATACATATACCAATACCCCTGAAGGTATTGAAGGGCAAACCATCACGACATCTAGGCAACACGATCAAATTCCCCATTGACTTTATGACCAATGTCTGGCTCACTAACTATCTAATTATCCTCCTGCCTGCAATGACCGCGGCACATAGTCAAAAACTTTACCTCCCCCAATCTACTGACCATTCATCTCTCGTCTTAAACCCATTTTAACCATCATGCCCAACATCTTTTCCACACCCACTTTGGAACGAGCGCCTTTCGAACAAGGTGCATTTCACCAAATCCTCAAATCCTCAATCTGGACTGCTAAGGATTGTTCATTCTCAACATCCTTTAGCACGATCTACAAGATACCCCAAACAAAATCGTCGACCCGGAATCGTCAATTCTGAAAAGTCCTTCATTTACAAATCCAACAATTAGAACAAACATTACAAGGAGAATCAAGAATCCGCCGCCAATGGGTTCAAGAAACACGATAGGGAATTCACCCAGAAAGGAAAAGATCACGCACCAGAGGGAAAATGTGGTGCAGCAAGAAGAGAGCCCATCGGGTGTTGTACCCGCTGTACCCACGAAGAACTACATCGGCCTGCACAGCACCCAGAGAACCAAAAAAAAAAAACAAAAAACTAAAACAGATCACGCGCCGAAGAACTGATCACACGCGTCGAGAAGCGAGAGAGGCGGCACCTCACCTTGCGAGAGTAGGTGTCGGCGAGGGCGGCGCCCCATCCGCCCGGCCGGAAGGACTGCTGCGTTATGGAATCCCCGAACAGCACGATCGCCGGCCTCATTCTGCTTCGCACGGGTGGAACTGGGACTGGAACTGGAACTGGAACTAGGAACTAGGAACTGGAAGTCGATTCGGTGTGCACGTGCGGGAAACAGGGGAAGGAGGGGGCAATGATTATTGCGTCAGGAGAACGCCGTTACCGCCGCTTAACGAAAAGGATCAGAAGAAAAGGGAGAAAAGTAGAGCAGACTCCCTTTTTTTCTGCCAGCGTTCTCCATAATCATCTCTTCCCCTGTTTTATTCCAATTACCTTTTTCTTCCCTTGTTTTATTCCATCCAATTATCTTCTTCTGCCAGTGCTATCCATAATCATCTCTTCCCTTGTTTTATTCCATTTATCCTTTTTCTTCCCTTGTTTTATTCCAATCATCTTTTTTCTTCCCTTGTTTTGTTCCATAATCATCTCTTCCGTTTTTTTATTCCGATTATGGATACTGGATAGTCTACTTTTTCTTTTCTTCCTTTTCTTTTTCGGTATAAAAATAGAAATTTATTTTATAATTTTTTTATATTTTGAAAATGGATTTTAAATGGAATTAAGAAATAAAAAAATTATTTTTTTTGTTTTCATAAATGACTCTAGGATCAAATTAATTTTCTTTTTTTCTATTGTCTTTTCTTTCATTTTCTCTTCTTCTTCCTCATTGTCGATTGCCGGCCATGATGACAGTTGATGATCTAGATGAGGTCCATTTAGCCAATGGGTGAGCGAGCATTAGACTAAGAAAAAAGATATGAGTCATACTAAATGCATTTTTTTCTTCGGTTAGAAGAAGAAGAAAAAAAAAAAAATATAATAAAAGCATTAAAAATTTAGAAGAAATTATAAATTACAAAAAAAAAAAATTATTAATCATACTAAATGCATTTTTATTCCAAAAAATATAATTTTTTTACGGCCATTAAACACCTTCAAATGCTCATAAACTTGTATAAGGAATAGAATAAAAAAAAATAATTTATAAGTATAAATTATTTTCAGGAACAAAATGATTACCAAATAAGCTCTTACTAACAATAAAAGGTAATAGGATTAGGCACTCTCTAGTGCTTCAAAATTCGGATAATTATAAAAAATTTATTGGACTTATTGCAATTATACAAATTCAATCCGAAACTTTTAATTTAATCAATTTAGTCCAAAACTTTTTAATGATTTGTTGATTCAATTTATTTTGTTAATTTTGGCTATAAATCATTAACAAAGATGCCAACCACTTAACATGACGCAGCTGATCTTCACATTTATAATAATTTTTTGATATAATTCTTTTTTTCTTCTATTTATTTTTTAAATGAGGTCAATGAGGGTGTGGGGTCCTTGCCCAAACTGGTTAGGGCAATGACACCCTCACGTGATCAGTGGTGGAAAATAAAATAAAATGAGAAAAAGAAAATGCAAAGATTTGAAAAAAAGTTGAAAATTTTGTTTATATTAGCGCTGGCCATACTATGCATAATTGCTGATATCATCAATTTTTAATTAAAATAACTATATTGATAAATCATAATAAAATTCGAGACTAAATTTATCAAATTAAATTATTTAGAAATAAATTGACACGAGTATAATATGTTGTTGTTAATTTCCCACCAAATATTCACGTTCTACTCCGGAGAGCATTCAAAAGCTTTATAAATTGCTTGTTATTGACTCGAAATTGCCCAAACTTGCAGCTGTCGATAAGACTGGACAAAGGCATGACGAGGCTGAAATTGACTATGAATCTTTTTGGTTGGCCATAAGTCACCGAGTGTCGAGGCGCAAGATGTTCATAAGTGAAAACTAGATTTAGTTCAGAGAAGGACAAAAGTTAAAGCTAAGATCAATCAATCAAGAGCAACGTACAGGTTCTGGTCACGAGGTCAACAATTTCGGCTAATGTGATAAGCACTTCATAAAGGTCATAAATTTCTAAGGCCGCTAACGGTGATGACCATGACCGTTAGACAGAGAAGACGTGAAGCATGGATTGAATTGATTTTTTTGATAATCATAATACGGATTGCTGAATTTCATGAGTGATGTCAGTTATCATTTGTTTTCTTCGCGACCGTTTTTAACATTTTGGTAACTATGAATATTTGGATTGTAATTCGAGCAAGGTATAATTAATCAATCATTGAATACTAATTACTTTATTTTATCTTTCCATTATCTTTATGTTATCAAAAAAATTGGATTGTAAAAAGGTATAATTAATCGATCATTGAATACTAATTGCTTTATTTTATCTTTTCATTATCTTTATGCTTCAAAACCCTTTTAAATGGCCAGCAGCGATTACTACCTCTAAATTTGTTGTCAATTCACATTTTCTCTGAAAGAATTAACAAATAATCGTTCACATCATTTGTCAATTTTCACATTACTCCACCTTTTAATGTGCAGAGTCTAAGGACTAAATTAAAAATTTATTAATAATTTAGAGATTACATATAATAAATTAAAATTTAATGAACAAGATTTTATATTTGGTCAAAACTTCAGGATGCGTTGCATAAATTAAATGTATAACGACAGCATCGCCCGTCGGACCAAAACTCAGGATAATAACCCAGTAACAATATGGAGATCATTATAAAAAAAAAAAGGAGAAAAGACAAAAGCTCACAAGATTCTCTGTATTCGAAACGGCGGTCACCGTTAAAGTCGACGGCGACGCCGCTTCCCGCACCGTCTTTGGGGAATCTAGTAGTTGCAGCGATCTCGACGCCACCACCACCACCATTATTTCCCCGCACTTCTTCACCACTTCGTCGCCCGCCCAGAGCTCCAAGCAAGCCGGCGACTCCTCCTCCTCCTCCTCCTCCTCGCCGCCGCCGAGCTAGGGTTTCTTCGAGCTCCGGTTCTCGAATCCTCGCCTTCTCGAGTTCTTTTTTCCCCGGAAACCATGGAGAAAGTCAGGAGAGCGTCGCACGCCGGCTCGTGGTACACCGACAACCGTGAGTCCCACCGATCACGTCTTTTTTTTCCCGCTGCGATTGACGACCGGCGACGGCTTCTTGTCTAAGGCTCGCTTCGCGATTCTCGGTCATTCCTTTTTTTTTTTTTTTGCTTTTGATTGTAAGGAAGTCGCGAATTGAAAGAATCTGTGCAGAGGCACAGGGCGTTTTCCCTGATAATGACACGGCTCGGGGGCCGAAGCAAACTCGACCGTCGATCAAACGTCGGTGCAATTTGGTCGCTCATGAGTTTTTTTTTTTTTTTTTTAATCTTTCTGGAATTGTAGCGATTCGATGATTTTGCGATGGGATGTCGTCGGCGTGGCTTGCGAAGCGAGAAATTAGCTTCATTTAGTGACTATCTTGGGTGATGAGTTCTTCTCTCTGGTCTAACTTGAGAAATTAGTTAGCTTTCTTCAACTAAAACCAAGAGTTCCAATGGGTCGAGGAAATACAGAAACACTGGAATAGTCAGTGAATTCGCTTGATTTTTCGTCCGAACACATCGGTCGTGATGATATCTGTTTTTTTTTTTTTTTTTTTTTTTTTTTTTTTTTTTTTTTTTTTTTTGTATTATCATCAGCTAAGAAATTGGGCGAGGAACTCGAGGGATGGCTTAGAGCAGCTGCCCTGGAAAAATCTCCTGATGTAAGAGGCGTGATTGCTCCGTAAGTATGGGAAGTCTTATCCTGGTCTTCTCTTGATCCAATTGTGTTATCATCGGTTATCCTCATTGTTCGTTTGTTTGTTCCATGTCGTTCATGATGCTTTGCTCGATGGCCCTGGAGTACAGGCACGCCGGTTATTCATATTCTGGAAGGGCTGCTGCTTTTGCGTTTGGGAATATAGATCCTACAAACATGTACTTCTTCTTATCTCTGTTTATGAGCAATTTTATCCACCAAACATCTCCATTTGATTGCAATAGTACTGTGTAGCGCCCCTAAAAGAAATGCTAAAAAGGAGAAATACAAGAAAACTAAAATGCATACCAAAAGTGAAAAATTTAAAGCACTTGACGGAGTTTGTTTCATTCTATTATCTCACCTTTTATAATTTCAGTTCTAGGATATTCCTCCTTGGACCATCTCATCACTACTACACGCCCAAATGTGCTCTTTCAACCGCTACTGTTTACAAGACTCCTGTTGGCGACCTTCCCATTGATTTGGAAGGTATTTTAAAGCTAGTTTTATCATGTTTGAAATTTTTAACTTTCAAGGGAGATAGATTTCCCTGGGTCTTCTACGTAATGTTGTAATCCGAAGTGTGGGCTGTGGAGAAGATGAGAAAGTTGGTCCAGGTGGAAGATTGTTGCATAAGAACATGCGTTATTGGCAATGCAGACCCTGCATGCTTTGTTTTCATTTTTATTTGTCCAATTGATGTTTGCTTCCGATCAAGAAATTCGTTGGTGTTTAAAAAGATCCTATTTACGACTTGCTATTTTCTTATGATGTGCTTTCCGTGTAAGAAAGTCTTCCTGCTTCCTTTGAATTGACATTAATTGCGTGTAAGTTTTGATGATATTTTCCATTGGTATTCTGAAATTAAATGTTTGCCTCAAGTTACCCTTTTTATACCTTTACTTCAGTTATTGAGGAATTAAAAGCGACTGGGAAATTTGAGCTGATGGATCTTCGAATTGATGAGGCCGAGCACAGCATGGAAATGCACTTGCCATACCTGGCCAAAGTCTTTGAGGGGTACTACCTCTGGGACTTATTAAGTCTATTTTTGCTTCTTTTTGTTGAAGTTTACTGTTTAGTGGTTATTTTGCAGGCACTCAGTAAAAGTAGTACCTATATTGGTTGGTGCAGTTAACCCCGAGAATGAGGCCATGTACGGGCGATTGCTGGCCAAATATATAGATGATCCAAGCAACTTTTTCTCAGTATCCTCAGATTTTTGTCATTGGGGAGCACGGTATGTACAGCTCAAATTTGCTAGTCATCTAAAGAGAACATTTGATCCACTTTGGTGCGCTTTGCTATTTTCATTGGGAAATTATTATAAGCCAGCTGAAATATCACTAGGGGAATTGGCAAGAGTACCACTACCAATGCCGAACGTTCATTTTGCGATCATGACTCGTGAACAATTTCGACTCTGTGAAGTTTAATTCTTAAGCTTTATGGCATGGATGCAGTACATAGAAATATGTTGTAGCTAGAGAACTGTGGTGGCATGGTTTCATTTCTTCTTCAGCCTAGTTTGCTTTAATATTTTTGCAGCAGGTTGTTGATGTTCTGATTAAGGCTATTGATTTGCCAAAGAGAAAGCCGGTTCTTTCTAACCCTTTCTGCCTGAACTTGGCCTTGATTTGTCGTTTGATTCAATCTGCCTTCCACAGAGGATTTCATGGAATTGGCAAGCAATGGAGATGCTTTGTTGTTGCTGTCTGTCTAACCTGGTGCTCATCTTTTGTGTTAGGAAGATCGAGGATGGACTTAATGAATATCCACAGCCACGTTTTTCTTTTACTCACGAGACTATGAAATAGTTATCCAAAGATGATCTAAATCTTAATCTGATCTGATTGCGTTGTGTTTGGCCTTTGGGGAGCTTGTTGAGATTCTCCGTTTGACATATCTCTGCCTGCGGTCTATTTCAGCTTCAACTACACACACTACGACAAAAAATATGGTGATATCTACAAGTCCATAGAGGCCTTGGACAAGATGGGGATGGATATAATAGAAACTGGAGATCCAAATGCATTCAAACGCTATCTAATTGAGTACGACAACACAATTTGCGGACGTCATCCGATTAGTGTTTTTCTACATGTAAGACCTCAGATCATCATGACATTGCTTGAATGCCTTAATGAATTAGCTGACCTGACAGCTGTTCGCATAAGGAAAGGTCTGATTAGTTGTTGCAAGAAATCCGGACATAGCATTCAGATAGAGCTTGGCATGAGTGAGATTTGCATATAAATTTATGGTATCATTTCATGCTCCATCTTCTATAAATCATCTCTGACAGGTTTTTTTGTCTGGTCATATCACTGTCCAGTGTCTACCACAAATATCTGGCTTATAGTTCTAACCATGCAATCACAAGAGTGCCCGAGTAATGACAAGTCAGACTATCTTGACATGGAGCATCATTTTTTGTGCTTACGCATCTCCTTTCTTACTCCATTAGCTAGTAGCAACTTTGTATTACTACAATGGAAGCATGCCAGTATCACAAGTATCTATAAGCCAGATGAATCCAGTAAGTCGAGTTCTAATATGAAGACGTTAGAACTGGAAATGGCTCCCTTCAAGGACGTTAGCACTTACAAGCAAAAATGCAATGGGCACGTGGATTTTGGTTTCGCCACCATGGCAGCACATACACATTTTAGATTTTGCTGTGAAGTTCTCCTGGTGCATGGCCTTCTAGATGCACGTGTTTGAGGTTTCTGTCTAATCTCCTCTTCTTCCTTTTTTCATGATCAGATGTCGAGGAACTGCTCTGCCAAGATAAAGATAAAGTTCCTCCGGTACGAGCAATCGAGCCAGTGCAAGAGCATGAGGGACAGCAGCGTAAGCTACGCATCCGCAGCAGCAAAGGCCGATGCTTGATAGCTGTCGAGATATTTCTCGCGGGAGAAATGCTTGCTCGCCTCTGAAAATTGAATGTAAAAGATGATGAACCCATGACTGTTCTGAGATTAACAAGCAGACCCTCTTTTCTTTGTGGGCTCATTGTTATGATAATTCAGCAGTGGGAGGTTTGATTTCAAGCTTTTTTTTTTTAACTGCAGTGCAGCAATGGGATCGAAACCTACGATAGCATTAGCATACCGAAAAGGCTTCATAATTTACACGGTATTCGTTTTCGAGGAACACATGGATGCTGCGCCTTAACGGCCGTCCGGATTACATGGGATCAAACGGCTCCAAATAGATCCCGGGAACTTCGATTCGTCACGTAATTATTCCGTCCTCAGCTTCCGCCACGTGTCCGCTCCACCGCCATTCGCACCGCCGACCCCAACCTATAAATTCAAGGTTCCCGAACGACACCACTTCGCATTCGCTCGTCTTCTTCCCACGATCCCTAAAGACCTCGCTCCCCTCGTCGCCATCGCTCGCTTAGATCGTACGATGCTCAGAATCGCCGGAGAGAAGCTGATCGGGGCAGCGGCCCCGCTGCGTCCGCTGTTGGTCCTGCGGCGGGCGTACCACGAGAGGGTGGTCGACCACTACAACAACCCTCGCAACATCGGGTCCTTCGAGAAGGACGATCCGGGGGTCGGCACGGGCCTGGTCGGAGCACCGGCGTGCGGCGACGTCATGAAGCTCCAGATCAAGGTCGATGACGCGTCCGGGAAGATCGTGGATGCTTGTTTCAAAACTTTCGGGTGCGGTTCGGCCATCGCTTCTTCCTCTGTTGGTGAGCCACCTTCTGCATATCAGCATAATCTCTTTTTCTCTTCCACGTTTTCGATCTTGACACGCTTTTGGTTCAGTAAATACGAATAATTGAGCGTTTCATGTCGCGTTGCTTCGTAAAGTTTCTGAGCTCGAGATTCTTTAGCGCTCTTTTCTAAGAGGTTGCGCCGGCTGGTGGCGTTGAAGAGATTTAACGCAAGCATATTCGAGCGTATGTGGTTTGGCTATTTTCATGTTTCGCGGAATTGCTCCCGCGGGCAGCAAATGAAAGGGTTTCCTCTGGTTCTGGTTCTTTCAACGGCGTGCTCTCTAGGATTCTAGGAACGAAATTGATTCATTATTCACGGTCTGCTAGATTTAACCGTTTTACCAGAGGCATTGGCCGACGAGGTGGTGACCGGTGAAGTAAAGGCACATGTTCATCGCATGTAAAATCTCTCTAGAACTCGGTTTGAGCTTTTTAGCTGAAATTCTGGACACGGATTGAACTGTGATGAGATGGTAAGATGGAAAAGAAGATGTCTGCACAAAAATAAGGATTGAAAACCATAATAACCAGGAGGGGGGAATAACTGGGGGACATAGGAGGAGAGAGACATCATGTGGTCGGTCGTTTGTTAAGTTTCTGCTGCGTGAAAAGCATGCTATCTATTTCAAGCTCGGATGTGTTCTTAACCTTTTTGACAATGTCTGCATCCTATCAAACTATGTTGTATCTCTGCACTTGTTGATGGCGGAATTCTCTTTACCATCTTCCCAGCTACTGAATGGGTGAAGGGCAGAGACATGGAGGACGTCTTATCCATTAAGAATACGTAAGCCTCTTTCTGTTCACGATCTTACACAGCTAGCTAATTGTTGTGGTCAAGTCTCGATCTCGTGCACCGTCATGGTCATGGCCCCTCGGCTGATTTAGAGGCTGACTTGCGACTTCCTTCGCAGGGAAATTGCGAAGCATCTCGCCCTTCCACCAGTAAAGTTGCACTGCAGCATGCTTGCTGAGGATGCCATCAAGGCGGCTGTAAAAGATTACGAAGCTAAACGTGCCAAATCAAATGGCCGTCCCGATGCCAGTCCAAAGGCGGTTGATGCTTGAGATATAGAGATGCTGATGGAAATATGAGGACAGAGCTCACTGTCACTGGACGTACTACCGGTTTGTTTTAGCAATGTTCTAAAACCTAGTATTTGTATGTACTTGTGTGAGTATCGTATGTATGTTTTATGTTATGCCTAGCGCCGTGATGAATGTATTGCTGATCCTTAAGGAAGATCATTTGATATCTTGCTTTGCATAAAGCAATGGCTTCTCAGTGGTGATGTCCAAAAAGTTTTTAGATGCTAAGGTTGTTTGTGTCGAGGGTGTCCTCTTCCTAGCACTTCGGGGAAATATCGGTCACTGGATCATGAGGAGCTCTCTTAACAGACATAAGTAAAGTTTTAAGGTAGTTGGTATGAAGGAAAACTGCTTTTCACGAAATTATTTTTTGGCCTTTCAGAATTTGGATGACAAAATACTAATCAATTTATGGAAAAAAAAATTGTTTTCCATAGACCGAAAACAACAATCTTAGATTGGGGGCACGTTCTTTTACCGAAAATTCATAATAATGCAAAATACTTTTTGCATAAATCGTTTTTAGGGAAAATTGTTAGAGTGTGTTCATTTCGCGGAAAATGAATTGTTTTTAAGAATATTTTTCATGAAATAATTGCTTGAATCACTTTCAAATATGAATAAATGAAAACATTTTCATCGTCCACGAAAATAGCTAGACATAAATTGTCGTGGATAATGAAAACATTTTACAATAATTAATATTTCAAGCAATGATAGAAATCTTTTTAAAGAAAATATTTTCCAAACTATTCATTTTTCGCGAAACAAAGAGAGTTTTAGTATCCATTTGTTTGATGGTTCCTTTATTTTAGAATGAGAAATTTTTTTCTCCCAATTTAAGCTTTGTTGTTTTCAACCTATGGAAAACTTTTTTCATAGATTAATTTGTTTTTTGATGTTCGAAAATCAAGAATTTGAATAATAATTTCCGAAAACAGATTTTCTTCTCGAGTTTGTCTTTTGAGAAGCAAAATGACTTTACTCGTGAACTTTTGAACTATGGGAACGAGAGACTCATGAATACTCCAATATTGAAGACTTATTTGGTAACTATCTTATTTTTCTATTTTTCTAGTTCTTTTATTCCCTAGAATAGAAAAAGAACAAAAAATCGTTTGATAACATTAGTTATTTTTTCATCCTAGGGAATAGAAAAGTGGTTAGGAAATAAATTTGGAAAAGAAATAAGAAGTAAAGAAAATCTACTTCTTTGTTTCTAAGAATCATTTCTAAATTGAGGTCTTTTTCTTTTTATGGTCGTATCCTACTCGTTAAGCTTAAAAGCTCATTTGGA
This sequence comes from Eucalyptus leucophloia subsp. euroa, assembly GCA_017140325.1. Classification (NCBI taxonomy): domain Eukaryota; kingdom Viridiplantae; phylum Streptophyta; class Magnoliopsida; order Myrtales; family Myrtaceae; genus Eucalyptus; species Eucalyptus leucophloia. Next base: position 36,830,304 of record CM029478.1, read on the forward strand.
AAATACATATGAAAAGATTATTTTTGAAGAGAAATTATTTCTAAAAATAGAAATGTCATTAAATACACATTGAGCATCTCATAGCATGTCCAACCCTTTCAATTCTCGCACCTACCACAATAGTCTACATATCATATTGATCTTAATCACTTGGAAAGCTTTGGAAATTTTGAAGGATTACTTTAATCTCGATCTATAAAAATTCATTATGTTACTATCAACGATGAAGTTTTCTTCAATCAAACATAATTGGTTTAGAAAATTATGTTTACGTAATATATGATTCTTATTTGTTATTTTATGTTCGCCAGCTGACATTCCTAATTGTTAATTTATTATTATTAGAAGGGCTGGTGTTGTTGGTTGTCGCTGTCACGCGCCGCAAACGCGAGTGGAAATATTCTCGGACCGGGGAGAAGGAAGAACATATATAACGTCCAAGAACCGATCTTGGCTTGTCCCAAATCAAATTGCGAACACGGCAAGCACTCCGAAATCATTTTTCTCGAATTTGCTCGGATTGAATTCGGACACCGTCCATCCAGTTCAAAGGTCCGTCCTTTCTCCTCTCCTCGCCCGATTCGAATCCCCGGGTTTCACCGTTCTGAGCTCCAACCAGTCAAACAACAGAGTAGCCGTACTTTTGCTTCGCTGCCCCTCTTGAAAGTGACAAAACCCATCTCCTGTGTTTCTTGATTTTATCCAATCTCATATTTTTCCTGTTTACTCCCACCGTTGATCCATGCCCTTTTAATTTTTCCATGTGGGTGCTTCGATGTATTTGTTTTTCTAAGCAGTCGTTATCGCTCTCTCTTCTCTCTCTTCTCTCTCTCGCCTCATTACAATTTGTACTGAGGAATTCTTTATTGCCTCTCGCTACAGGTCAAAGGAAGCTATCCCACTTTGTCAAGGTGAAACGGTGCACTTTGAATTTTGTTTGTAAGTTTCTTATATCTCCTAATCCTAATTGGTCTCGTTCTCTGAATATATTAATCGTTTCTTCCTCAGAAAATCTTCCCGTTTTATGTAATCAAGATTTGGCCCTTTCACGTTTTCTTGCAGTAGATGACAAGTGTCCGGTAGGACTGCTCTGCCTAGAAACGGGGGTTGGGTTGGTGAAAATTCGTTTGGATTGATGGCTGGTCCAAGCGAAGACTACCAAAGCTCTCTTGGAAATGACGATATAAAAGATCAAGAAGATGCCCACAAGAGCAGCGATCCTGTAGACGAAGGCAAAGATACCGAGGGCGATTCCATGGCTCATCCGGCTAGCAATTCCATCCACAGGTCTAGTTCGAGGCCACAGCTTGACCTCAGCAAAGCAGCAATTCAAGGGAACTTTGAAGAGAGAGATCCCACGATTCTTTTGCCTAATCAGTCTGATGATATCTCTCACTTGGCTCTTGACATTGGAGGTACGGAACAAGATTCCGGGGGTTTTTTGTTCCCAAGTTTTTTCAAACTGCGTTGGTGTTTCATTAGCTCCCTCAACTTTTCGCCCTTCTCTCTTTTAATTTGTGGAGCCGTAATTGGATGGATTGCATTGCTTTAATTTTCTGTGGGAAGTGTAAGGTTTGACAACAAAAAGAATCAAAAATGATATGCACTGCATGAAGTTTTTGTAGAGACTATGCAGCACTCTGCTCTTGAGTGTTAAAGCTTTTCATAGTTGTTAACTTGTTTTTGCGATTATATTACTATGTTACCTCTTAATTTTCCATTTGATGGAGATATTTTCACCGTCTGGATGTTGACTTCATATTTTTGAGGATATCCTATGCACGCAGGTTTCCACTCTTTTCCCCCCTCTCCAGCGAATTTAAACTTCTTCCTTTTTCTCTATCTTTTATGTTGTTGGAGTGGACATATCGGCTCCTTTCACTTTCCCTGGTGATTTGAAGAACACTTTAATTTATCTTTACTAATATGTCGTGAGATCTTGTTTGCAGCTGGGGGATCAGAAGTGCTTGATAGTGCTTTATTTGGAGGGTTATACCTGATACATTATATAGAATGCATAATTAGAAATGGATGATATAAATTCTTCTAACACTTGAGAAGAGATGAAAGTTGAGTTTTTGAGGAAAAGTAAATAATAGAATATATTCTAGCACTTGGATGGGCAAACAAGGTCCTTGCTGTCAGAACCTTTTCGTCATCAGTTGCTTATACTAAATGTTGGCTTCTAAAGCAGCCCTATTCATCATCAAATTTTGATGATGTGTTGGTGTTCTGGCAGGTTCTCTCATCAAGTTGGTGTACTTTTCAAGACATGAGGACCAATCCACTATTGATAAGAGGAAGAAAACTGTGAAGCTGAGACTAGGGATATCCAATGGCAACAGGAGAAGCTACCCAATTCTAGGTGGAAGGCTGCATTTTGTTAAATTTGAGACGCACAAGATAAATGAGTGCCTAGAATTTATAGACTCCAAGCAGCTTCATTGCAGTGGTATATTTCTTTTACACTGTCATGCTCTTGCACCATGTGCTCTTGCATGCTCAAGTGCTTTCCAGTTCCAGTACAATGGCACATTTTTTTGGGTGAACAATTCATCAGCAATTGCTAAGACGTTGTATTAGGTTTTCAGTCTGTCATCTCTCCAACTTATCTTTGCTCCTATCTAGATATTGGTCTCATTCTGAGATTTAATCCTATATCTTCAATAGAATGAATCTATTCTCCTTTCGTTACACTAATGTTCTGCTTTGTTATGTTGTCACAGGTGTAGATTCTCGTCATTGGGGTTCTGAATCTCCCAATTCACAACCCATTAGCAATGCTAACAATGCTAACAATGCTGTAATAAAGGTGAACACTTGTTCATATGACTATTGTGGCGTATTATGTGATCCTTGTCAAATGAATGGAGAAAAACCAAAGTTTGTTTGATGTTCTTCAAGATGCGGACTTTTTGAACTTGATGAAATTTTTTTAATCTGATTGAATGAACACGATGTTTATAGTGTACATGAAACGAAAAGGACCTACTTTTTCTTCATGTTGGTTGCAGCCCTCTCTATGTTTTGAGAAGAAGCTTACAGTGTCACATTGTGGACATTAGGGATAGTAATATTGACTTCCCGTTCCTTTATAAGCGAAAAGAAAATAACATAAACTCAGACACCAGTTAGTGGACGTTATGTTTCTCATCATCTTCTATGTTGTGTCAATTAATTTTTCCTTAAAAGGCCCAACTAATTTTTTCTCACGGTATTCATCCTGACATCATTAGTGGGGAAACCATAAGTTCCTCTGTACCTCTGTCAAGACCTATCTTTGTTACAAGTATGTTTATATATGTATGCATGCCCACTTTTTGCTGAATTTCATTTTGTTGGCATGCTGATGTTTTTGAAAATCAACAAACATTGATGTAGTCAGACTTTTGGCCAGGGAATATTTTCCATCTTTCAGTTCTTATCTGGCAAAGATTGCGTGTGTGTGTTTGTGTTCGCTTTTTGTTGATTTTCATTTGATTGGCATTTGGATGTTTTTGAAAATGGACAATCTCTGATGTAATCAGACTCTTGGTGAGAAACTATTTTCCTTCTTTCTGTTCTATTCTAGAGAAATCTGAGCCATTAATGCATTGTTCTTGCGAGAAGGCCACAGGTGGTGGAGCATTCAAGTTTGCAGATCTCTTTAGAGAAAGGCTTGGCGTTAGTATTGAAAAAGAAGATGAAATGGATTGTCTTGTAGCTGGTGCAAATTTTTTGCTCAAGGTGAATCTTTTGCACTTTCCCTTTGAGCTAGATTTCATTCTTGTCCATTATTTTGCTTTTTCTGAGACAGGGAACTGAAGTTTCAAGTTTATCTTCAACATCATAGATTTTATCAGGTGGACATGTTTGAGCACGTGAATCAACCTATGAGCCTGTACATGTTATGAAGTGCCATTTTTTATTTTCCGCTCAATTTTCTTGCCTCCAATCTTCAGCATTTTGAATATCAACTACAGAAAAATTTTCTAGGTGGAGTTCTGCTATTGTTTACTCATTCATCCAGCGTTAGTAATTGTAGAATTATGTATTTCTCAACTCCAGCTCTGCATGACCCAAAAAGAGAGAGAGAGAGAGAGAGAGAGAGAGAGAGAGAGAGAGAGAGAGAGAAAACTCCGGCTCTGCGAGCATGGATGGACATTAGTTTCATTTGCATTAGTATTTTCATATGTGTTGGTTTTGATGTCATCCTTAAGTCTCTTGGAGCCTCCTAACATTGCTACTTATTGTAATTAGGCAATTCGTCATGAAGCTTTTACTCACATTGAGGGTCAGAAAGAATTTGTGCAAATCGACCACAATGAATTATTCCCTTATCTTCTTGTTAATATTGGATCTGGTGTCAGCATGATTAAGGTAAATTTATCATCTTTTTCGTGGCTGTGTGTAAACTTATATTTTCCTAGTTAGTGTTTTCAGTTTTTGCCTGCTACAGGTTGATGGCGATGGGAAATTTCAGCGAGTCAGTGGTACTAATGTTGGTGGAGGTACATACTGGGGCTTGGGAAGGCTGTTAACAAAGTGCAAAAGGTCAATCTTGATAGTCCTTGTTTCCTTTTATCTATCTGCAAGTTTTCCTAAGCTGGTGCCTTGGATTGTTTTTTGTGCTTCAGTTTTGATGAGTTGCTGGAGCTAAGTCAACGGGGAGACAACAGGACAATTGACATGCTTGTTGGCGACATATATGGCGGTATGGATTACTCTAAGGTATGACTTGCTTTTGCTTCCTTCCATTGAAGCTTTTTGCTAACATATGTTCTACAAAAGGTAATATACCATGTATGTCTGTTGAAATTGTTTCCTTTTTCATGTCACTGAGTATTGTGTTATCACATGTTCATCCATGTGATCAAGCTTCTCATGTTGTTAATAATCCCAGATTGGTCTATCTGCATCCACGATTGCTTCAAGTTTCGGTAAGGCTATTTCCGAAAACAAGGAGCTCGAGGACTACAGACCTGAAGACATATCCTTGTCTCTGTTGCGAATGATATCTTACAATATTGGGCAGGTAAGTTGCAAACAGAGAGGATCCTGTTTTGCTTGTCTCTTCAATTTAATGGCACTACAATTGTGACCACCAGCATGAGTTTGATTGTACTCCATCCATTTGGCCTTTCCTTGTTTACCTTACTTAAATCTTTCATTTAGACCATCGAATAACCAGAGGTCATGCAAACAAGTATGAGTGCCGTCTACTTTTTATTCCATTTATTCTGGTGGATAATGCTCCAAGATGATATGATTTGGCAATTGAACAAATTAGCCTAGTCAGGATTCGAAGAAAGTTACGAGTGACAAGGGCATTTAGGGTGATTGAATCACTTCAAATATTTATTAGAAATATTAACCACTCATATACTATCTTAGAAAGGTAGTGATTATTTCATTTTCTCGAAATGGTATAATACATGGTGTTCTTATAAATAAATGGAGTGCCCTGAAATTTTTCTTGGAGTCTCCATAGATATGAGAATGGATATATTGAAAGACTTCTTAGGGCTTCATTTAGTTGCTTTGATCTTTTAGTATTTTTTTTTTTTAATAGGTATGTGGTTTTACATTGTATTGGAATCTAATTTGTGATGGCAATATTCTCACTGTGCCTATTGTTTCCTTGCTTCTGATTTGATCATTTACCGTGCAGATATCTTACTTGAATGCACTAAGGTTTGGGATAAAGCGAATCTTTTTTGGCGGTTTTTTTATTAGGGGCCATGCTTATACAATGGACACAATATCTTTTGCCGTTCATTTCTGGTAAATTTTTGGTTTAATGAGCTTATTCATGATCTATTGAAAATAGCTATTGCGGAAAGTTGAGTGCATTCTTTTACCTTTCTTGATTATCAGTTATTCAGAGCTAAATAATGTTGCATTATGTAGGTCAAGAGGGGAGATGCAAGCAATGTTTCTGCGGCATGAAGGATTTCTGGGAGCATTAGGTGCATTTATGAGCTATGAAAAGCATGGTCTTGATGACTTAATGGTCCATCAGTTGGTGGAAAGGTTTCCAATGGGGGCGCCATATACAGGAGGAAAGATTCATGGCCCTCCGCTGGCAGACCTTAACGAGAAGGCAAGTTTAGCTAGAATAGCTGGAAGCTCTCCTGAACATATTGACAGCTGTGAAACTATGAGGTTAAACTTTTTATGGTTTGTCGTTTGTGTGATTTTGCTCGCTTTTAACTTTTTGGAGGATTTGGTTTTCTTTGGAGCTCTTCGTTTTATAGAAGATTGAATCATCTTTACCCCTTTAATAAGCCATTTCATTTCCTCATCCATACATTTGTAGAAGCAATCAGAGTCTGTGCTTTGGTTCAGTGAGAGCCATTTTACAATCTTTTGAACTTGTCCAAAATTTAGTTTCTGTCTGAACTTTCAATTCTTCCTCTGTTCGGTTGAATTCTCTCAAATGGCTTTCGTTTGACTTGAATTAGAAGTTTGACAAAGAAGTCTTCAAGTGCCTTTATTGCTTAGGCAGTCTTTTGCACGAGATCTTGTCTAAAATTTTTACATAATCCGTGAACAGATATATTGTTCATTCTACCGGAAAGTTGATATCATTATCACTTGTTATTGACAAGTGAAAAAACTTTCTCCTCTACAACAACCGTTTGTCATTGTTGTTACTGCTTGTCAATCTTTTCCATTTTACGTAAGTGACATTGTGTTGTATGAAAAATTTGAAGGCCTGCTAAAGATTTTTTCTTATTAGATAATGGTTAAACTTCACTGCTATGATGGGCCATAGTTTTAAACTTATCTTGGACCTGTTCAGCAAGGTTTAGATACTGGGCCCTTTGACTTTATGGTTGGCTTTCAAGCAGATGGTATTTGAGGATAAAGAAATTTGGGGAATAGATTGCACGAGCAAGTTGACTAGGAGATGGAACAATTGATATTCAGAATAGGGTCCTGCTTTTACATTTAAATGTTCTGGAAAAGCTAAAAGTACATGGTGGCTAATCAATTTCAGGTTGCCACTAGTTTTGAGTATAAAGCATGTTAAAGTGGCTTTTGGTGAAGATTCTTTTTTTCCTTTATATCCTTGGTGTTCTAGTCAGTGTCCAGGCATCTTTAAAGCACAATTCCCAACAACCATGTGCCCACTGGAAGAGAAAAGTTAGTCACTAGCATGTAGATGGCCAAGAGAATCTCTAAAGTAGAAATATGCAGTTAACCAATGGTAAAGAAGAGAATAAAGATCAGCCTTTCGTGTCATGTCTTTCATCTTACTGTAATAAGTTGACTGCTTATTATGTATAAAGCTCGTGTGAACGAATTTGTTTTTAAATGAACTCAAGTGTGGAACAACAACCATTCAGGAGATGTTGACAGGGCCAGAGTGGGTTGCTTAAACTGTTTGTAGGAAAAAGTAAGTTTAAGTGACAAAATATTCGTTACTTTTGAGCACATGTGGATGTCAATGTCGATTTTCATGCAGTAGTTTTGTTGAATTTCCTAAAGGTCTTTCTCTGGTCTTAGATCTCTGATGGTATACTGGTCTACTTCTTTGTATGTGTAATCATTTTTGTATGAGATATTGAGTTCAAGAAAGGAGCATGCTTGTATTGGCTGGGTGGTAGAGAAATGTACACCAATTGCAAGTACTTGCAAGACAGACAAAACAACGTCGACTGCAAGCATTTACAAGATAATGCATTTTCTGAATATGTCTCACTATGCCATATTCCTGATTATTTTCTCTTGATTCCAAGCCATTCCCTTCTAGATTCTCTCCTATTTTGTCTTGCTTAGGATATATATATTGGTGGAGATATTGAGCAATTCCAGTGGGTGTTTTTTATCATCCATATCCTCCATCTTTGATAGTTATCAATACTTTCCAGAATTTCACAGAATGCCTCATGCTTTTGAAGTAAATTGCAGATTTCATGGATGGAGAAGTTTGTGCAGAAGGGAAATGAGATCACTGCACCTGTTCCGATGGCTAAACCTGGAACCACTGGACTTGGAGGCTTTGAAGTGCCTTCATCAAAGGGAGGTACTCTGCGCTCTGATGCAAGTGCTTTAAATGTCGGTGTTCTTCATCTTGTGCCAACTCTGGAGGTGTTTCCCTTATTGGCTGATGCAAAAACGTATGCAAGATCTCACACTTTTTTCATTTTGATTAGTTATTTTATCTTGCAATCAGCCTCATCTATATTGCTCATGCTTATTCTGTTAAAGAAAGACCCAAAAAAGCAGGAGTTTTTACACTCTTGGCTCATACAAATATTTTGTGGCATCTTCAAGATAACAGTTTCGAATTGACCAAAAGACATTGAGCCTTTATCACATGCATTTGTATATGGATGGCTTTCAAACGTCTGTGCATTTTCCTTAAGAAATTAAAATGGAAGGATAGATGCTTGGTTTTACTTTATACAATTGTATGCTAGTGATATTTTTATTGATACTCCTTTTTTGATAAATTGAATGATGTCTCTACTGGTGCCTGATATGCTAAATTCCTTACTGACTGCTTATATAATATTCTTCCATTATGTTATGCACCATGAATTTATAACTTTTCCCAGGTACCAGTGATTGCATATTTCCACGTGCCCTTGTAACACTATGTTTACTTGCAATTTCTACAGATATGAACCTAACACTATTGACCTATCAGAGACTGGTGAGCTAGAGTAAGTTGCAAACACTACTCTGTGTCAATTTCATTTATATGAAAATGAGTTTCTCTTTAGCTGATATGTGTAAATCTCACTGAAGATACTGGTTCACTGTGCTGCTGGAGCATTTGCCAGACCTTGTTGATAAGGTATCTACATGTTTTGATTGTTGCCAACGAAAATCTCTCTCTCTCTCTCTCTCTCTCTCTCGTGCATGCGAACAGTGCATACACTTGCACCCCTGCGAGCAAATACTGATGGTCAAACCTGGGCCATTTCTGAAGTAAATCATAAAATGTATGATTTTCTCATACTGGGGAATATTGGGAAACCAAAAATTGGGCTTGAATTGAGGTGCTATACTGAATCACCAATCACATGTATAGGTGAGGGTTGCCTACATCTGACCCTCCTTGGCCCCTGCAATGCAGTAACTGCAGCAGAACCACCAACAAAATAATTTTGAGATTTTCAACACTGTCCTGCTCGTAGTTATCTTTTAATTTTAACAAAGCTCAAGGTTGAAGCATATAATAAGCAGATCTACAATGGTTATAGAGTTGCACTTTACATGAATTTCAGGCAGTTGCAAGCGAAGGAGGAACCGACGATGCCAAGAGGAGGGGCGATGCATTTGCCCGTGCTTTTTCAGCTCATATGGCTCGGTAATTTTATATTTATGCCATGTGCTTGTCATATTGTGCGATTTGTGCAAGACTAGGAGAAGAACTGGTTCATTGATACTGTGAGTTTCGACCATGGTTGGATGAGTATACAAAAAGTGTCTCGAGATTTTGTGTGTAGTTCTCCTTTGAGTGTTGAAAAGGCTTGAGTTTATCTTTCTAATGAATTGAAGGGACCCCATTAGTTAACTTCATCTTCATAGCATCCGTATTTCTGGAGGCGGATTAAATTAATATTTTTTTAATTTACGTGTCTTTGAATGATTGAAAACTGGGAAGGTTCCCTCTGCCGTTGCTTCATGAATTTGATATGACAATGCAAATGAAGACACAGCTTGGTGATGCGATAAAGAGTCCACTTGATCCTCTTATCTGTCCTTCTCGTGTGAATGGCTTTTTGGTTCACTCGGAGATCTTTTGTGTTTTGCAATTTATTATGACAACTCAAGATGCATAAATCTGGTTATTTTAAGATCTTATTGCAATCTTAGTTATCTAAAAAACCTCCCAAGATGTCAAAAAATATGTGGGACAATCAATACACTAAACTAGTGAGAATGTTCTGGTTTTTCATCAAGGTTGCACTTGTTTTTAATTAAATTATACAGGATTGGTACATAATAGAGCGCAAGGACATAAAAGAATTTTATATGGCTGACCCAATTAGTGAAATAAGGCTCAGCTGCCTTATATTGCTTTCTTTCTTTTCAGTGTCAGTTAGCCACTGTTGAGTTGAGTGTCTTCACATGCGAGTCAGTAGCTTCCAACCAAGTTTTTGGTACTCGGACTGTGACTATTGGAGAGAGGGCTATTTAAATGAAGGATTTACTTCTAATTCCTCTAAGTCGTTTCTCCAATATATGAAATTACGGTGTTCCTATAGCTATGGTTGATTTACACAGCTTTAACTTTCCATCTCATTCATATATGTCAATGCTCGTTTTCTTGGTTGTTAAGTAATGAACTTGAGTGAATCAACTCTCTTCTTCAATGTTGTTGCCATTTTTTTTCCTGAAGTTTAAATGACTGTTTTTAAATGACTGTTTTTGACTCTTGATTGTTTGTCATAAGTGAAGCAGTAAAATTCAAATTATAATTTGCGGAGCAGGTTGATGGAAGAGCCTGCTGCTTATGGAAAGATGGGATTGGCCAATCTTTTGGAATTAAGGGAAGAATGTTTAAGAGAGTTTCAATTTGTTGATGCCTACAGAAGCATAAAGCAAAGGTAAAAATTTTATTGACAGCTGAAAAGTTTATTCGTGTGAAAGGGGATCTAAGTCATTTTGATTCTGGAAAAGTATTATATTGACAATTTCCTGAAAGCTGGTAACTATTATCATTTTACCACTTATCTGATAATATTTTTGGTATATTTAACTTTACATTTCACATATTCATTGTTATTGTTGGAGATCGTGAAAGCATTATAAGGCTTATGTGGAATTCCATTTTCCTTTACATTTCCTTTGGAAAATAGACTTTTTGTCTTCCAGTTCTCCCAAAAACAAGGAAATCCACAGTCGCGGGTGCATCTGTTCATCATTTCGCTATTTTAGTTTCAGATGAAAACAGAAACTGGACTTCTGGTACCAAATGGACCTAATAACCTTGATTGTTTCTGCTTGCTAAATATATTTGTTACCTAAGCCCCAAGTTGAGTCCTCCAACATAACATGAGAGGATTATGATTTATGCAGGAGTATTCTTTGGAGATGATGAATGTTTTTGTTGGTAGTTCAGGTGGTTCTGAATGTCATTAGAGTAGTTTCCTCACTTGACAACTTTTGCTGTAATACTGGAAATGCCAATAAAAGTCTAACCAGGGCTGAAGAGACGAAACAGATTCAATCCCACTATCAGGCAGGTTAAAAAATTATGAAATAAAAAAGATTTACCAGGATTGTGCGAGTGTGAAAGCAACGCCATTTTTTGTTTTTTTATTTTCCTTGGCTTGAAAATGCAGGGAAAATGAGGCGTCTCTTGCTGTTTTGCCGGACTTGTTGATGGAGCTTGATAGTATGAGTGAGGTGAGTGTAATATGAGTACTGTTCTATTGTTCCCTTCTTACTGGAAAGTATTTTGAAGTCTTTGGAGTTCTGAAAAATCTGCAGCTTGAATTTTTGGCTCATCTAGGTGTAATCTTGATTTCAACCAAAGAAAAATTGTGTTGATTATTGCGGAATAAATACTACCAATGAAATGTGCTGTAACAATTTAGTCATTTAATCAACTGTAAGTGTATCCTTTGATTTCAGGAAACACGGCTGCTTACTCTAATTGAAGGTGTCCTAGCAGCAAATATATTTGACTGGGGATCTCGAGCCTGTGTGGATCTGTATCATAAGGGAACGATTATTGAAATTTATAGAATGAGTCGGAACAAGATGCAAAGACCATGGCGGGTAAATGGATTGAACTTAAACTCTGACACAGATTCTGGAAAAGGGATAATCAACCTACTTTCATGTTGTAGGTGGATGATTTTGATGAATTTAAGAAGAGAATGTTGGGATCAGGACCCCAGAAGCCTCGCCCCCACAGAAGAGCTCTACTCTTCGTGGACAATTCAGGTGCTGACATCGTACTCGGTATGCTTCCGCTGGCAAGGGAGCTCCTGCGACGTGGAACAGAAGTAAGGTTTCCTTTGCATTTTGCAGACTAAAGAAATGGTCTGTAACTGTTAAACGATAAGTGGGGCAAGTCTTTCTTGCACAGTCCGTGAACTGTGAACTAGTTATGCACAAGTTAGTCTTGTAAATTCAACTGCTTGATTTTCACATCTGGATATGTAAGGCATCAAGCATTATTTTACATTTTTAAAACCTACGAAAGAAATTTGTGAAGACATCTAACTTTACCTATGAAGGCTAAGAAACTTCATGCATCTGTCCTTCTAAATGAGATTCAGACCAACTGATGTAAATGGAAACCTCCCGAAAGAAGATGGGCATCATCTCATTGACTTGTGTAGGAAAGCATAAGTATTGATTGAAATAACTGGCATTTATCGAGGCTTGCATATTCTCTCAAGGCCTCAGCTACTATTTCTTAACCCATCACTCTGCTTTAATGGACATGTAATGATACTTATTTGCAGGTGGTTTTGGTTGCCAATTCACTCCCTGCTTTGAATGATATAACTGCTATGGAGCTTCCTGAGATCGTTGCTGAGGCTGCCAAGGTCAGCAACTTGAAATTCTCATCCTTTGGAGAGGATTGCCAGTGAAATAATCATCACTTTTTTTAATCATGCACCTTTGCTTTTGCTGCAGTTTGGTTTCTTCTAGAAAAAAGAAACCGCTTGCACAATAATTAGTAGTGTTCTGTTATTTCCAACTGCACCCTGATCTGAATATTAAAGTATGCATAATTGACAAGAGAGACTAATGACTGCTGTGATCGATTACAGCACTGTGATATTCTACGAAGAGCAGCTGAAGCCGGAGGCCTCCTTGTAGATGCAATGACCAACTCAATAGATGGCTCCAAAGAAAATTCTTCTTCAGTTCCTCTGATGGTTGTTGAGAATGGATGTGGGAGTCCATGCATTGACTTGAGGCAGGTCAGCTCTGAGCTAGCTGCTCTTGCAAAGGATGCTGATTTGGTAGGTCACGTGTTCACACTGAAATATCTTCTTGGACCCCATTTCTATTTTGTAGAAAGAGTCTTATGCTTTGTGAATGTACAACATGCTACTCGCTGTCTAAAGTTGACGTGATGGAGCTCTTGCAATGCAGGTTATCCTGGAAGGCATGGGTCGAGCTCTTCACACCAACTTGTATGCTCGGTTTAAATGTGATGCTCTTAAGGTAAAGCTTCTTGTTGCAATTTCTCCGGCAAAGGTCAAAAAGTGTCATTTCACGTTTTACGTGCTAATGTCCTATGGGTCTGAGAAAATCCATTCAGAAAATTCCCTCATTTTCACCTAAAAGTCGAGCAAATGAAAAGCTTTGGCGAGGTTGTCTCCACAGATAGCTTCAACGTCTTATTCAGCACCCTGTCTCAAACACGGACTGCTTCTGTCTTGCAGCTTGCGATGGTGAAGAATCAAAGATTGGCGGAAAAGCTGGTCAAAGGCAAGATATACGACTGCGTCTGCAAATATGAACCGGCCGGTTGAACTTGGACGCTTCCCCGTTTGCCCTCTGGATAGATCCTTTAACCTTCGGAGCGATTATAGGATGAACAGTGGTGGTTGGACTCATCTTGGAAGAGGACATCCAATGACTAGACATGTCCTCTTCTAGCGTTTCTTTTAAACACTGCCATAACAGTTTCATCGTGCAGGCCACTGTTGTAGCATAAGATTACTCATTTGGGAATGATTTCTCCATTGGGATGGAAAATCCCCAATGCTTTTATCATACTCTACAAATAAGTTTCAGTCCTCCTGATTTCCTGGAGTCCCTCCTGCTTGGCATAGACGATGGAGGAACTCCGCGTAGCTTAGTGTGGCGTCATGGAAAAGATGAATGGTATCGAATATCCGAGGTATCATCAGTCGAGGTGAAATAAAAGGCGCATGCGGTCACAGGACAAGTGCTTTGAATTCACTAATTGTGATCCTTTATATCTGGCTCGCGTACCTGATCTCAGGGGTGTGCAATTCCCTTCTAAAATCTCAGACATTCTAAATTCGGAATCGCGAAAAGACCCAAAAAAGGAAACTGGCCCTCTAGTTTGATCCTACGGCTCGAAGCGTATCCAGCTTGAAATACATAATATCTCTTGGAACTTAATGACGACTGAAGGGCATTTGGTCTAGTGGTATGATTCTCGCTTTGGGTGCGAGAGGTCCCGAGTTCGATTCTCGGAATGCCCCTCAACACTTTCTTTTTACTCTTTTTAGACCCTTCCCCATCATTTCTGCAATTTTCTATCCTTCATTCCATGTCAGGAGAATATGTAAATCGAAAGCTCTTGCCCATGTACTGTCTTCTTGATGCTGAGCTTGTTCTTTCAATTGCTATAACGAAATGTGGAAGGACTTCTAAACCGGTTTATGACCCTCATGGTCCCCTTCATCATGATTAGAGTAGTGGGTTTCGCCTTGTTCCTACAGGACTTCCCTTAGAGATTTGATTTCAGGCCATGGCCCAATTAGTTCTTTTTTGTTTTGAGAGACACTAGCTTAAGCCAAAGACTTGTTATTTGTTAACGTTAATGAGTCGGAAAGGTTTGCTTCTGTTCAATTCAATTTGAAGTTGGAAGGCCGATGATATTTTCCCAGCCATTAACTTACATCATAGGACATGTCAAGACTCATGTTTCTATCTTATTATAAGTTTCAAAACCCAATAAATTGTTGATCCTCATCGTGTTAAATTAAATTAAATTTTAGCTATAATTGGTACTCGATAAATATTAAACATGAATAAAAGGTTTAAAATCAACGAGGTCTTCAATTCAAACAATTCCCGACATTTTGTAACTTTAGTCTAATTTATGGATAAATCGTCATATCAAAAGTCAGAATATGAGTCGAAATACTTTGTACGAATCGAAATTTGAATGTTAGGAGCTCCCTCATATAGTCAAACCATCAGAAAATCTTTAAGAGCAAAAAGCACAAACAGTAATCATACCATTCAGCATAAACAAAAGACAGATGGCTACTCTTAAAAATAGGGATAACATTAATTTCTAACACATTTTTAAATACTAAAACAAGAAAAGAGCACTGGCACATCTTCCTCGGAGTTGCCACAAAATCCTACGGCTTTGAATTCAGATCTTTCACACTAGACGACATCAGACGACACGAGGACGACCAAAAAAAAAAAGAAAGAAACTCAAAAACCAAAAATAGGATAAAAAAGAAAAAAAAGCTATCACAATCAATAGTGACGATGCTCAAAGGCTGCCATTGTTGAACTCTCTCAGGCTTTCTCATTTTCACACTCTGTTGTCGTCAATGCCAGGTCAATTTGGAATAACCGATCTGGAAATAGCAATCCTATTACTATGCATCAGCTCGATTTCAGACTAACGGGTTGCCGGCGGAGGCGTTGTAGTCGTTCATCATCCCGGTCCACGACGGTCCTAGGCCGTTGAAATAGCCATACCCGTTCTTGCTCGCGTCGGAGCAGCCTTGGTCTTGCCACTCCAGCGACAAGAGCTTCGGGTTCGGCTTCACATCCATCGCGTTGATCTGCTCCTGATCATGGCCCTGATCGTATGGAACGAGCATGTTCAATCTCTGGCAATTCTCCATGAAACTGTTAGCATTTCCGCTATGACCACCGTCGATGGCCATCCCGTATGGACCGCAGAAGCCATGGAAGCCCGGGGCCAACCCAGTCGAGCCACCGAGATCTCCGACCACGCCCATGTGAGGATGAGGGCTATCGCCGCTCAGCATGAAGTTGCTGTCGTAACTCATTACCTTGCCCTCCAAGAAATCGATGGGCCTCGGGTTCTCGAGCCCCGAGAAATTGTTGCCCTGGCCCGCGAAGGGGGCCCCATGGACGCCGAGCAAGCCGTGGAGGTGCGAAAGCTGCACCTCAGGCGAGAACGAGAGGTGGAGGTCGGTCGAGTGGTCGCCACGGGATGAGGACGCCGACGACTGCCCGGGGTGGCTAGGGACCCCATATCCTTGATGATCATTGTTGGCCAATTTCTTGCTGCTGGCACTGTTGTTGCTATTACTGCCAGAATTAGAGGCTTTCTTGTTCTTCCGGCAGCCGCCTCCGACAGGGATGTTGCGGAGGGTGCCGCCTTTGGTCCAGTAGCGGCGGCAGGTCTTGCAGAAGTACCGGGGCTGCGACAGGCTGTAGTTGTTGTAGTAGCAGAACTTGGTGTGAGTGGATTCGCACCTGGGGCACTTCAAGGGCTGGTCGTGCTGCGGCCGGAGCCTCCTCTCCATCAAGGGCCTCGAGCACGCGAGCATGTCGCCTGAATTAGGAGAGGAGGTGTCCATTCCCGAGTCGTCGTGAAGAGTGCCCTGAGAAAAATCAAAGGACAAGAGAATGTGGAATGCGCGTGTCAGCAAAAACGCCTGTGTCATACTTATGCATCATCAGAGGTCGCAATAATGCAAGAAACAGACAGGGCTTGCTTTTGTCGTTTATGGAAGCAATAATGCAGCGATTATTAGCACGTACGGCTTCGAACTGTTACTGTCCTCTCTATTTATCTTGTTTGCACATCGAAGATGTACTTTCGCACGAATATGATGACCGGAGAACGTGACCGATTGTCACATTTTATCCTCTGTAACGCGAACAGCTTCCGCATTTAGCAAAACATCGTCTTACTCAGAGAAGCCTCGAGAAAGAGGGGCTAGAGACGAAGCGTCGTTCTAGGATCTCAAATGGGTATCTGATGCGTGGAAGGGAAGGAAAGAAGATAAATCGACGATGGGAAACCTCTTCCTCGAGCGATACATGATGGCGAAATGGTCATGTTTTGAACAATGCACACGGATCAGTGCGCGTTACAGGGAGGTGGGGAGATGATGAGGTAATGATGAAAGGGATTGACCTGTAGCCAGTCAGATGAATCCATGCAGACTTGCAGGGAGGTGAATGCCATTCGGTGTTTGATGACTCCACTTTATCGAAAATTCACAACAGCAGACCGACCCTCCGACGGATCAAGATCGCGCATGCAAAAACCAGGACTGAAACCGAATCACTCCAGAAGAGAACTCCCACAGATCATCGTTTCACTCCTCGGAGAAGCTTCTGATTATATAATGGGAGTAAGTGAGAGAGAGAGAGAGAGAGAGAGAGAGAGAGAGAGAGAGAGAGAGAGAGGTGAGTGGGAATGGCTTATGTGGGGATGCATGGAAGCACGGGTGGGGCTGTGAATAAGAAGGCGAGAAAAAGGCGGAGGTGTAGGGAGATGGAAGGAGAGAGAGATACGGTCTACGCAGCGTCGGTGGTATGTTATGTACGGCCGACATCTTGTGGGGCCCTACGCTGTCTCGTTTCTCTGTTGCCCTCCCTCTATGGTAGGTCCGCCACTTACCTAGGAGCCAAGCAGGACCTATGCAAAACCCTGTCTCCATGTACACTTCCTTGGAGAATTCACGCATTTGACCTCGAGTTATCAGCACTCAAGTTGGGCCACGTTTTTCTCCATCCAGTTTTCTGATAACTACTGAGATAGACATTACTTAGTATTTTTACTTAGATTAGCTTACATATTGGTACAAATCAAAAGTATGATTAAAGAGTATATTTATAATATTTCCTTGCATCAAGCATTTAAACTCATCATAAGTTATCAATATATCTCAGACATGAACTCGTTATATCTTGATCGAATAATCTTTAATTGAGAAAATTATCATTACCTTTGCACTTTGCTCAGGTCAAAGATCTCAATGTATCGTAGAGAGAGAGAGAGAGAGAGAGAGCATAGAGCAATCAAACAAGGGATTGTGGCCCACTAGTTAAGACAGATATGGGGTCATCATTGGACAATGGAAGAGCTATGCGGAGGTCCGCAATGGAAGCGAGCAATGGGGCTAGTGGTGGTGGTGGATGAGCTACCATTTGAATTGATTAGGGGTCATTCTTTGGAAAAGGAAATGATAGACTTGCAAACACAAAACAATGGTAACCGATGATTTCGGGGTGTGAAATGGTACGCACAACCAAGAATCAAGGTACAACTATCTGTTTCAAAAATGAATGCACGAAAGTGGTCAGAGGAGAATAAATGCGAGGTATGTTCTTGAATTTTTCTGAGCACGCACGGAAACATACATGTCTAAAAACTCAAAAAGTCCACGAAAATAACCCCAATTGCTCCATAGGACATCTTAGCTACAAACTAAAGGGATCGTCTTCACTCCCAACGCGAACGGAACATTCGGTGGATTTCGCGGTTCTCGTACTTTGAGAATTCGTATTACATAATCATGTCCATGTGAAATCGGGTATAGGGAATATCTTATTTCGAAAAAAACGACAGTAGGACAGCAGGAGGAGAAAGACAACGTCAGGAATAGCGGCTTCTTCGTCACGACAAGGGGGGCTGCTGGGGTCGGGGACTGACGTGACCGAAGAAGAATGTAAGGAGGGGAGGGAGAGAATATTTATTTTGGGGTTTCCGATAAAGCGGCAAATGACTCCCCCCCCCCCCCACCCTTCCCCTCTTCCCTCCCTTCCAGCCCAGCGAAAACCCAAACATCACTCCACTTGCGGGGCCCCCTCCTCCCCCCGGTGGGCCCCACTCGTTCGCCTCCCACAAGCAAGGCATATATTCCCCTCACGTGCCTCACGTGCCCTCCGCTTCTAGTCCTTCCTTCTTTCGGCTCTGCTCTCGTGCGACGCCCCAAGCAAATCCACACACCACCTTCGAGTCCAGCCTTAGAGATTTGCATTCTCGTCACGGACGTCGAATGAGACTTGCGACTCGTATTTTCAGTTGCACTTTAACTTGGATCTTACCATTTAACTAGTATATAGTTGACTCGATGACGATAAGTTAGATCGGATTTTTTTGAGAAAAAATATCTCCCGCATAAAAGGATTCCATTCCTTGTGTTTTTAGATTGATCCTGTAAACTCATCAGACCTGTTATCCTTTCTTGCCTGGAATAACCATATACATTAAGAAATTCTCGGATGCTATGATTGTGATCCACTTCTATCTTTACTATCTTGATTTCATGCTGCATTAAACGGAAGTTCTAAGTGAAAACGTAGCAATGTGGAGCCTGGTTCGACTTAAAATTGGAGCTCACGTTTAAATTAAATCAATTCCACAGTGGAGGTGCAACGTCCTGGGCACATATTTAGTAAAAGACCTTTGTCCTCCAGGTTCAAAGTTCCAATCGACTTCCCTCGCCTCGGAATAAGTTTGAAAATCCATCCTTGCGCAAACGGACAGGCGGGTTTGGATCCATTTTTTGAAAACGAATTTGATCTTGACGCATGGACTTTATGTGCAGCTGCTTTAGGATTAAGATAAACCTGCGAAGATTCTTGATAGCTTGAACAACACACTCCAGACAAAACCAGGACAAGATGAGGATCCAAAGTCGGTCGTAACTTGTCAGGTGAATAAAGTGATGACCCGTCCTAGATTGTCCACTGACCTCGGACACACAGCAGTTGATTTAAAATTATTAACCTTGCCATGACATGGTCCGTTCATCACCATTATCATCATCCATGATAGAGGCTTTGTAACTAATATATATATCGAAAGCCACGGATTGCTTAGAGATGTCATCATATTGTATCGACTTGCCCTCATTTCTAGTCGTGCCAACGAGCGGTATTCTCGGTTTACTTGATCGATAATATGACATTGGCAACATGGGATGTGTGCAGGTTTGTGTGTTGTAGCTAGGAACTAGGTCATCGAGCTCGGTTGGTGAAGAATCCTATGTTAGGGAATGCTTGAAAACAAGTGGGTTCCGAGTTTCAAGCATATTTGTCTACCAGCCTTTGGAGTATCAAATCGAAATAGGCCAAAAAGCTCAAAAGGAGGAATGGCGTATGATGGCGAATGCATGTGTTTGCATGCGCTTTCGAGGAGATTCTTCGACTCGCAGTGCCTCTTAGCCGAATGCTTGTCTTTTTGCTGCTGCTCCAAAGAAAAGACAAGTGCCCTTAGGCACTTTAGCCATATGACTTGGGGCTTTAAAGTTTAAATTCTTCTCCTCCTTCTCGATCGCCATTACCGCAGAAATAGGAATATCTTGAAGCTTAAGCTAGAGGGGTGAAAGCCAAAAATCCCTGGATTTTCCAATTTGCACCCACGTTTTGCTTTTTCTTTCTGTTTCGTTTGATTGGGGGGGGGGGGGGGATAAAGGTGCGCAAAGGGCTCTCCACGCCACCATCATTCGAAAGTTTTTTTGGGGCTCCTTTCTTTTCGTAGATTAAATCCGGATTGATTTGTGGTCTCCCTCTTCTTTTTCCCCCCTTTCTTTTGTTTTTTAATTCCGCGATATCTTTAACCATTTCGTGGAGATGGTACATGAACTTGTTTATAGTACTCTAGGATTTTACTTTATCGCAAACATGCGATTATGCTTCGAGTGTCGCTTTGGGGGAACTAACATGTACCACAAGGCCCATTGAGCGAGGTTTCCAATTTCAAAATAAGCGACAGGGTTGCAAATTAAGGTTTAATCAAATTTTTGAAGGAACGCCTTTCATCACATATGCAATGTTGTCCATGAACTTTTAATTTGTTCAATGTGATCCATTGACTTTTGATATATGCTCAATTTAATTCTTGAGTAATAAAAAAAGGTTCAATGTTGCCCTCAAAATTCATGGATCACATTATACGAATTAAAAGTAGATTAAAAGTTCATGGATTACATTATATTTTGGACCAAAATTCATATACTATTTATGTCATTATCTCTCACCATAGTGATAATCGTGCATGTTATGATCAATGTATGATCTAAAAAGGGATAAGTACACATATACTTCTTTAATTGGATTATTCAAAGGCGCATGTAATTAGGGATTAAAATGGGAAAACAATACCTCGGCATTTGGAGGGCTACGGTGCCAAGTTTCTTCCCCTCCAAAGTCTAAAGGGTGAGAAGGAACAACTAAAGAGTAATTCTATCACTTGAGCATATGGCAAGAGTTTTCCGAACAGCTACGGAATCTTCGATTCAAACATCAACACTATTACTTAAAAAGACAAGCTCGACATCCACAAACAAACTAAAGAACAGTCGGGGTTCAAATCAGCCTCAAACCACTCGACAGTAAAAAGCCTCGCATTTACCATCGCTATAGTTAAATTAACGTGTGAGAGAGCTTTTCAGGGCACTCGTCAACAATTATTGAAATTCAAGCACTTTTCAAATGTAAATAAGCTGTTTCTGCATTGAATGTAGGGGATCCATCATATCACCATAATAAATTTATATAAAAAATTCATATGAATTTAGAATAAATTTGTTAAAAGTGCATTAATTCAAGTTTTTGATGATAAAAAATTACTTTAGAATAAATTATCATAAATATACTAATGGTATTAACCCTGACAAGAATCGAACTTGGGTACTTTGTACTCTCGTGTCGAGGCAAGGGCCTGCCGCCAATTCGCAGTTGAATCGGAGAGTTTCGGCGCAAATCCGACGGCTAAGGAACGGCGGGTGGTCCTCGTGTCGTCTCTCTGACGCTGACGGTCGGGTCAAGCGGTCAAGCTGTCCGGCCTCGAAATCGACGCGGTCAAGCTTGCCTTCTTCTCTCCCCTCGCCTCCCGGGGGGGCCCACGCCAGATTCGATCAAACGTTGCTTTTGCGCCGGGGGGGCACGTGGATGGTAATGATGCGATCGGACAAACAGCCCTTCCCCCCGCCCCAAAGTAGGAGGTCTCACGATCCGACGGCGACTTTCTCGGGCTCATCACAGCAGATCGGAACAGTGCTAAAGCGACCTGGGGTCCTGTGGCTACATTCTCTTTTTCCATATTTGTATTTTCAATAAGGACACTACGTTTTTTCGTGGATTCGTTCTCTTTTTCCCTGTAGTTTTATGATGATGTGCGGACACAAAATGTTCGTAATTAGGCTTGTCAAAATGGATTATAAATTCATTTTGTTAACTTGTAAGTTAAGTTGTTGTATAAATTAGTTATATTCAGTAAATGAGTCATGAACGGATTTAATATAAATGTAAGACCGGGTTATAACTTATTTAGACTTAACTTATTTCTATGATATTTTATTCACTCTCTCAATCTTAAGCTTGCTCGCTCCATATTTTCCCTTAGTCTAGATATGAGTTTTCCTAAATTATGTTAAATTTATAAGCGTTTAATAAAATGTGTTGAGTTGAGTATGAATCACTATATTCCTACTGTATAAAAACTAATTAGGACGAAATAAATGAATCGATTTGAGTTTGACATTTTTCGATTCGATTCGATCCACTTGTTTGACAAGTTTATTCATAATTTGGAAATTTAGGTGTTCCATCAATTTGACTTTGATATGATCATTGACCAAATCTGAACTAAATTGGGCTCGAGAATGGAGTCTCCTTTGCTATTAAGACTCGTCTATATTGAAAGAGGTACCGTGTTTTGCAAGTTGAGTTGAGTATGAGCCTAATCAAGCCAACTAGAGCTCGATGGCTGCACATTTGTGTCACTTGTGTGTGTCTTTACCATATAAACTTGTGGTTATATCGCGACAGGGCTTTTGTCAAGTGGACTTCACATCGAATTAACTGGATCATTAAATAACCGAGATCATCAAATGGAGGTCCTCTATTGACTCACTCTAACACGCTGTTATAATTTACACGTTTATATTGGTGGCACATCCGCTTAGCATCTAGCAGCAAAAACCTATAGACGGGGATTCCTACATTGTTTTTTCAAACCAATACAGCATGTTTTCCATAAAATCGTTTCGCTTAACTGTCATGCAATACATATTCAAACTTACATTTTTCGGTCCAGTCAAACACATCGGATCATGATTAACCTAATCAACCAGGACGGTGTGGCGTCTAGGTGGGGGTATTAGTCGGTCTATAGGGTTTTGAATGACTGGTAATCAAATCGAGTTAGACAATTAATTAGGCCTGCCGTCGTAAGATGTATTAGCCTCTCCTGGACAGACCTAGTGTCTTTTGCAGTGGACAATGCTATTAGTAATCATCAAGCCTAGATCTAAACGACTCGCTAGGGATCAACATTACGTGGAATGCCCCGAAAAATTAGGTCCACGTGATAATCGGACTTGAGGCATTACAAGGCGAGGTGTCCGATCACAATTGCCTTGCCACCGGGATTTTATGGTAAATCGGATTAAACATGTCCCATCGTTTGTCTTTCGGCACAGCTCGTGCTATGTTAAGTTTGACATATGGTCCTGTAAGTACATCTCTACTATTTATTCGGCGGAATTTCATAGCAAATGCCATGCTGTTTTAACACCGAAAATCAAGGTTTTCGATGAACTTTGCCGTGCGTACGAGATGATTGTGATAGAATTTAGTTGTGCCGAGAGAGCACCACGTAATCATTTTTTCACCTAACCGTCGAGTCTTAAGTGTTACTGACTTCCTAATCTCAACGTAGAACGAGAGAAGTTGCACAACAGTAATTAGTCTATCGCAATTATCATGAGCTTCCTCGCATGAAAATTCCGGCATTTCACGGTTTAGGAACGAGGCGCACCCGTCTTGGGTTCGATCCGTCCATGGTTATTGCAATGCATTTAGTTGCACAGGAGCCTCCTCTCGACGGTCCACGTGGTATTGGACCACGAAGGTCCAGGTCCGTTGGCAAGATCCGGGCCGCAGGGTGAGGATGTCTGAAGTCCAAGAATTACCTTCGACAATTTTGAAAAGGCCAGTAATCGGGTCGGGCAAAGATGGCCCATATGTCACACAGGCTTGAATTGGCCCAATTGGTTTGGTTGATAATTTATGGCGTGCATGACAAAATTTTTGGAATACAAATCAATTTATATTCTATGAACAGGTTTTCGAGAAAAAAAAAGAGTTTGATAATGATTCGAAATTTCTATTTTTTGAATAAAAATCCATTTAATAACATAATAAAATTTATATTTCTAAAATAAGCAATGGCTAGCGTCTAGAGATCGAAGTTCAACGCTTAGCAACTGATGGTGGGCGGTCAAAGTTTGGAGTCCGATGTTTGGTGTCTTATGCTAGAGTCTTGTGATTGGTAGCTGGAATTCGACGTCTAGCAATAGGTGGTCGACATTCGACATCCAACATCTAGAGTTGGCAAGTGGCAGCTGATGGCTAACATTTGGTGGCGCGCAATGGATGATTGGTGACGAACATCCAGTGGTGGGCGATGAGTCTCTGGCATCCAACGGTTGGCAATGAGCAGCAAACAATTGATGGGTGTCTGGCATTCGATAGCTAGCGGTTGGCGACGAGTGGGTGGAGTTCAGTGGCTGACGATCAACGATCGGTGATCAACATCTAGCGTCCCATGGGTGGTAGGTGGGCGACGTATGGTGATGAAAGTAAATGATAAAAAAAATTTTGATTTCTTATTTTGTTATAGAAATGGAAAAGGTAAAAATTTTAATTTATGATTTCTGCTTCAAATCTATTTATGGAATATAAATATTTTTCGAATTATAAAAACGAAATTGCATTACCAAACTGATTTCTATTTCAAACCTGTTCGGAAAAACATAAAAATAGAAAAATAAAGGAACATAATGTTATCATGCGTGTCCTTATTGGTTTCCTTTTTTGAAATTAATCCCTTATATATATATATATTCTCGTCTTACGTCATAATTAGTCTATGGCAATGATCACGAGCTTCCTCACATGACAAATCCTGTATTTCACGGTTTAGGAACGAGGTACACCCGTCTCGGGTTCGATCCGTCCACGGTTATGCAATTAGTTGCACAGGAGCCTCCTCTCGGCGGTCCACGTAGTATTGGACCAAAATGGCCCAAGGTCCGTTGGCAAGATCCGGGCCGCCCGGTGAGGATGTCTGAAGTCCAAGAATTACCTTCGACAATTTCGAAAAGGGCAGTAATCGGGTCGGGCTAAGATGGCCCATATGTCATACAGGCCCGAATTGGCCCAACTGGTTTGGCTGATACTCTATTGGTTTCCTTTTTCGAAATTAATTCGTTATATATATATATAAAATGCATTATCGTCTTACGTCATAATCGACTAAACCCTCCCACTTCCTCCACTCTCCCCAAAAACCCTCTTCCCGCCAACGGTCTCGCTCTTCCGGTAGCGGGACGGAAGCCGAGGGAAGCTCCGGCGATCGGCCGGAATGGCCGCGACGGTCACGTCGAGGGACGTTCAGGAGATCATCTCGAAGCTGTCTTCCGATAAGGCCAAGGCCCGAGAAGTACCGTCGCCTCTCTTTCTTTCCTATTTCTCTCTCTATCTCTGTTTTTTTTTTTTTTTTTTCTCGGGAAAATGGAGGAATGTTAAACACGTTCGATCGATCGATTCGGGACCGTCTACCGCCGGTTTCTGTAACCGAACTAAAGAAGATATGGAGAATCGGTTGTTTAAATCGCATGAAGTTATCGTGGAGACCGAGTTAATTATTCAAGAAAATCTTGAAGTTCCCGATCGTTAAATCGTATGAAGTTTTCGTGGAGACCGATTTAATTTTCGAGAACTGTGTTAATTAGTTGCACGGGCTTCGTGTTAAGCGAATGAGTTCGCATCTGTATCGCGCTGTGGTTGTTTGTTCGTTGGCCATTTAGGTTCCTTTTGGTTTTGATACGTGTTGTGTCAATAGGAGGGAATCAAGTTGTTGAACATATGGTTGGATGGGGGGAGATCCTTTGGCTTCTGTAAATATATTGGGCAAAACACTGTGAAGCTTTCGTCGAATGAAGTGCCTCACTGTAAGCTATTGATCTTATTGGACCTTCCCTTTTGCCCTCTCTCACGTGGCACTGCCTTAATTGAATAATGAGCGAAACTGAAAAGGCTCCAAATGGTTTGTGCAGCTGAAACATGGCCGTTTCTTGTCAAATTGCTCATCCAGTGCGTGTCATTGGAGGTGTCATCCAGCAAAAAGAGGTTGCCCAAGTCAACATACGCGAAATCCCTCAGAATCGTGATCCAAAGGGCACATGATACCGAGTTTTCAGGTTTTTCTTTCTGTAACCTGATTCAACGCAATGAGCGAGCTTGCTTTTCTTTTTCTAAAATTCCATTCCAATGATCAGGAAGTGAATGATAAAAAAGCAGGAGATTTTGCTGAAAGTTGTATTAATACTTCATTCCGAGGGCTAGTGGATGCAGGAGTTTTTGGTACTAGGAGAGGGAAAGTTCAGGTGTAAAAGTGTGTTCCTGTACAGATTGTTATCTGGAATCACTTCTTTTGAGAATATGTTAAATGGAGAAAGCTAATTGTTAGCCCTTATGTTCATGGTTGCATGTGTTCCCAGCTCTATGCTTACATGAGATCACTACTTTCCTATATCTTTTTCATACTTTATTTTTTCTGGATAAAGCCAATCATAAGTGCTTCTTTCATACCCTTCCCCCCTTGATCTGCTTCTTATGCAGTCGAGTGGCAGCTTTCATTTTCCAGTCCACATCAAGTTTTCTCCACTTGGTCAGTTTGTGAATCAGCATTTTTCTTTTATCAGGCAATGATTTGCCATTGATATCTGTGGCGAAAATGCTGTTTAATCACATATGGGATGTCTTAAGCAATGTTCCAAGCTTTCAATCAGAATATGGGTTGATTCTACGGCATCTTTTGGTCATCAGAGATTATCAATTTCACATGAGGAAGAAAATATATGGCAGTGAGTCCTACTTTCATGATTTGTGTATCATTTTCCTCTTTTTGGTATGGCGAGGGGTTGCTGATCAGTTCATTTTCCACTTTCATACACAATGGCTAGACATGGTGCTTCTGTTCATGGAGAAGGTCAAGACAAGTTTGAGTGGTTATAATCAATCCAATGTCAAGGAGGAGGTTTTTCGCTGCATTTTGCTGCTGCAGTGTATGCTGGAAAATCCTCCTGGGGACTATCCAGATAATATTAGAGAAGACATCATCAATGGTTTTGTTAGGATATTCTCTTTTGTTAGGTCTCTACAAATTTTCTCTCTTGCCTTGATTAGTTGTAGCTTCCTATAGCAAATTCTGGGCATAAATTTTCATAAATTTTTGTTTCTTATTTTAGGGAAGAGGGCAAGATTGCACGCAAACTTCTTGAGTGTTTTAACATGTTTTTGCTGAAGGACGGTCCAAATTTAGGTTGTCAGGTGTTGAATATTCACGAGACAGTGCAGCAATTTGTGTTACGTAATTGGCTGACTTCACGGGATCGAGGTCTTAAGGTGCGCTGCCTAGCCATCTTAGAGGCTTCTGCTTCTTTCCTTCTCGAATTTGATATTCACTGAATATTGTCTTGCAGGATGCACTTATTTTGTATGCAAGGTCACAGCTGAATTTGACTAAAGAAGATGCTGGGAGGGGTCTGGTTGAACAACTTTTGGACGTTGTTTGTAAGGATCTCGATCAAAGCACTATCTCTACCAGTGGCGTCCCTTGGTGAAAATCTCTCTCTCTCTCTCTCTCTCCCCCCCCCCCTTTTCCTTCAACCCTCGCAAATTCTTTTTTAGGGTAGTGCTTTCAAAAAAATGCTTTATTAAATGGGATCTACACTCAGGAGTGAAGTGGTCAAGGATGATAAATTCGGTATTCTTAGTGGTTCTTATTGTGGTTTGGTGGAACTGGCTGCTCTTCTATTCTATAAGGTACTTACTTCTTGGTCATCTCATTTTCGTATCTCCATGCATCTTGCAGTAATTGCCGTGCCCTGGACTTTGATTTTCTTTGTTGTCTAGGTTTGAAAGTCCGTCTGAAGATCTTGAGAAAAATTTCCTAGACTGGTGCAATTGTGATTAACTTCTAGGACAGATGCTATCTTTATCTTCTGCTTTTAACACGTTAAACTGCATCGTATATCTTTGGGATGATAAAGGTGTTGATGTACATATATGCCGCTATAGTTCCAGTGCACATATGGTAGGATGCATTGATCGATCTATTGATATGTGAATTTTGGTCCTGTTTCTGACTTAGAACTTTCTCATATGATGATTATGATTTTAAGCCTGAATTCTTTTTTCACCTGATGATTATTACAATTCGTTGCTCTTCTAGTCATGCATCAGCATAAGCAAAGCACCATCCCCAGGAAAACGGATTAAAAGGGAACATGCAGCCATCCTTCTGAAAGAGGCACTAATGGAAGGAAAATGGTCATGGTGCGTTGTGTATCGACTTTTTTCAATGGAGTCTAACTTTTGGGGGCATGATATGGCCCAATAACCGCATTTTCTCTGACATGCTAAATTTATCAGTTCGTAGTTTTTCAAAATTATGCATCTTGTTTGAGCTGCTTAAAATTAAAAATTATTTTTTTCCTTGCTAAGTAGAGACAATCATGTTCAAAAGGTTGGGAGGTGCTATTACTCACCTATAAACAAACTGCAAATGGTATTAACATCAGAAATTTGAATAATAATTCCATGGTAATTGTTAATTGGTTAGTATAACATGACATTTTGTTTTTGAAACAATTCCTTTTCTTCTTCTTAAATTTAAATTTTTGCAATAAGATGAAGTTCATCAGGAAGTTCTTCATGCTAGCTGTTTTTGTCTCAATAACCACGATTAAAGGCATAAAGCCAGAGAAGAACACACGACTTCTAGTAATTCTACAAGGGTTCTAAACCGGGTCCTACTGGGATCCATGCAGAGGAACTTGTGGGATATCTAGGTACTTTGATTTGAACTGCAAGGAACATTGAGGTATTTTGGAACAACATTGCCCTGATGATGATAGGATGGGCCCAAGTAATTAAGAATTGTGACTTTCATCACTGGCAGATTGAAGGAGTACCTTTTTTGAAGTTTCTTTAAGAATTCCCCGTACAGACTTGTCAGTGAAAATTATATCATGTCTGCATTTTCTTGATCTATAATCAATCTGATCTGTCATTTGTAGTTTTTGTCACTTCATACTGATACTTCCTCGCCATATCACAGGCATGCTGCGTTCTGTTGTCTTCTCTTTAGATACCAGAGTTGTATTAGCACAGACCTTTTCACCTACTGGTTTGAGGGTATATGTGCCAACTTTGAAAGGTACCTCATGTTCTTTGGCTTTATAATGCTCTTTTCCCCCCATATATGCTGCTGTTGTTGTTGCTGTCCATGTTTATGTTACTTAGTCGCCCTACTATTCTGCATGTTTGAATCTGATTTAATGTCATACACCACATTATAGCAATATTCATGCAAGGGCAACCTTTGTCTATCATATTTTTGACTGATATGGTGTCATTTCATTTTTAGTACATTCTTGCGAGATGATTCTGAACAGTTTGATAGTGAGTGGTGCCTATTCTTTCTTCTGTCTGTAGCATATTTAAGCAATAATTTGGTAATCTCTTGGGTCCTGAGTCACCTCACTTGTTTTTAACACGGATCTTCTATTTTAATTTGGCAGTCATTGTGGCAGAAATGGTTGTGATACACTAATTTTATGTGGATGTTGTGGAGATTCATCATGTGTATTTGGCATCACTGCATGAATCTTTGTTGATATTGCAACACATAACTCTTCTTGAGTGCACAATAAAGCTTCAAGACTCTATCACACCTTATAAAGGCTTGAACAAAACAAAAATCTGTCATGTGGATTTGAAAATTCTCATCTTTCATTTGGCGGTGGTATTCTTCACATGCACATCTCTCGTGCATGTCTGGGACGTGCAAAATGACACATCTGAGTATAATAGTTTTATGGTCTGTAACATGGATAGATGCTTCTTTTTGGCACAAGCAAGATTGGGGCCATGGGTGTATGGCTTCCTTTATGCCATTTTATGCGAATTTTAAGTATTTTTGATTGATTTGAGGTCTTTTGAGTACCTTAAAGGATGAATCAGCATTAAAGGACCTGCTGGGGTATGAAAACTTTATCATATTCCAATAATGGGATAATATTCTTTGTGCTTTCGTGGTCTGAATCAATTTTGGCCTAAATGGTTCTTATGTAAGGGGTATTGGCATAAAGCATCTTAGCATTTTCAAAGTTTTCTATTAATTGCTAACTGATGACTTTTACTGTATAATAGGATTATGAATGATGCCAACACAGAGCATAGTTATGGAGGTTTTCTGTGGACTTTGAGGTATATGATTTTTTATTTTTATTTTTATTTGACCAGAGAGGCTTATGGAATTGACTGATGTGATTTTCAATTTCCTTTCATTAGGATATAATTCATCTCTTCATTAGGATGTGAGGAATATAGGAGTGACTGATGTAATTGTGCATGTCCATTAGAATTGTAGTTGTTCAAAATTAGGTTTGAGGACTCGGTGCTGCAGGTCTAGCATTAGATGCTATATACGGCTCTCTAGAGTTACATAATTTTGTTAGCTGCATGTGCAATCATTTTATATGGGTAGAAAAACTTCTAGATGTTTATTTCTGTACATTTTGATTAATAATATTCCTTTGTAACTCAAGGAGTTTGCAGAAGCTATCTTCGCTGCTCTCGCTCTCAGATTCACTCAATGAGGTAATTCTGAACCTTGGTCACAATGCATCGACTAGAGTTGCTACTTTATTGTCTCATGTAAAATTTCTTTCTATTATTTTGGAAGCGTTGCTGATGAATTACCTTCTGTTAATTCCTGCTCAGACAAGACTCTATGTTAGCAAATAAAACCATTGACTAGACAGGATGTTGCTTTCTCTTTTTCTATGTACTGAAGTAGGGCATTGGCTCTCCACAATCTGAGAGTCTTGTGTCTTGCAGCATTCTTTTTTCTAATTTATTATCCATTTAGGATGATTTACTGCACACTGCAAAATTTTTTTTCTCCCATTTTCTTTTGCTTGGTTGACTGTGTTAGGGTTTCGAATTGTTCACTTCTGTTCAGAAATCCAACTGGTTGGTACCAGGTGATTGCCCACGTATCTGTGTGGGATTTGTTTGTTGCTTTGTTCAGAATTTCGTGGGCATATTAACTAGGACTTTACTACATGGCATTGTATTTATGTAAATTAAAGTAGCTATCTTCTTTTGCTAATTGAAATATTTCAGACATTGTTCGGAATTTATTGCACGGAATGATAACTGTTGACAATTAAAGCGAGGTTCTTGGAGTTTTTACCTCTCTTTCCCCCTGTAAAAGCATGTCTAGACTGGAAAATGCACTCAGTTCCAGGATGAAACTTTTGCAGTTTGACTCGGGCTGGCAGTTGATATGGAACAGTCTGATGCATGGTTTTCCACTGTTCAGTAATATAACCATGGTGGTAAGCTTTGCTCATTGAATTTGCTTAGGTTTATAGAACTAATTCAAATAATGGTGTCATCATATTTATGAGTTTCACACTGACGCTATCTACTTCCTCATCATTTTGATGAAGAATAAGATATGTTACCTTGTTACCCATGGATTTACTTGCTACTTCACCGAGCATTCTAAGTAGAACGTATCTTTTGTCATGTTTAACCAGAATTTCGTTTGGTGAGTTGTGCACTATAGATTCTTTATATGTGCAGAATAGATTCCTCATGAGAGCATATACCTTTTCTTAAATGCTGGTTCTGCAGTTCATCCATATTCTATGCAGTCTACTCTTTAGAATTTGTATTTTGTTGATGATTTTTTCTTGTGAACAATTAAGTATTGTCAATTAAAGTCACAAACTTGGTGAAGACTTGAGTTTTCCTTTTTTATTTTTTATTTATTTTTAGTTTAATTTAATTATCTAAGCTTTTGTTGAATTCAATAATGCAGGCTGATGCTGCTCTCATGCTTCTTGGGAACCTGATTTCAAGGGTTAGTGCGGGTGATATTTTTCTTGAAGATGCATCTTCTTTACACTGACTATTTTTTCATGTGGGGAGAATTTAAATGTTCTTTCATGTCCTTTTCTGATTCCAGGATCTAGTTTTTAGCTACTTAATACCTGAAGATATATGGGATCTAAGGTTATTCAAACGAACAATGTCAGAGTAAGTACGACGTTCTTATATACGCTGACAGGAATCTTCTGAGGACGTTAATGAAACTTCCATTGTGGTGCTCAGCTTATTTTTTGTGGACTGGGCCTCCTTGGTTCAAAGTTTTGCATTCCAAAATGGCATGTTATCATTAAGTGCTATTGTGTTGCTTCCTATCCACCCTCCCCCTTCTCTGCTTGTTTAAAAAAGCACCTGTATATACTAACATCATATCATGAGAATGTTTGGGGTTTCGGTTTTCAAAATATCGGATCCTTGACTATCTTTCATTCTTTTGCGCACCTAATTGTGTGATTGCTACTTTCATATAGGTCTGTCTTGTATTTCATTTCCAGTTACTTCTCCAGGAAAGGTTCTCAAGTAAGTGTCTTTGACATTGTGAAGATTTTGGACTTCTTACATAGTAGTGTATTGGCATCCCTCTTACTTAGTTCGCTAGTTAACGTTTATCTGCTAGTTTACTGTTCCTAAGGCTGCATTGTTGGCATGTTCTTGGTTATGATTTTTTTCAGAATTAGTCTTTCTTCGGATACATTTTTTGACTTTACATAATTCTTGCTTCTTGGATCTCACAATTCTGCACATTGAACTTGAATGTTTTGCCTTCACCTGATGTTTTTCCTCTGGGTTGGGGGAATTTGCTTTTTTTTCCCCCTGGCTTCTTCCCTCACTGCCTTTACAAGCTGCATGATGGTTATTTCAGCCCACATTTTCCCTGAGTTTAGATTGGATTTCACTCTACACAGTCAAACTGAACCATTAACCAGTTTCCCTCAGTGTTGATTTCTTTTTATTCAATCAGTGCCTCTTTCTGCTTGATTTTGCAGGTTGAACCACAAGACATGTTACATCTAAGGAAAAAGCTGTTGAGAACAGTCTTAGATGGTCTAAGATGGAAGGTTTGTGTGCCTGAAGTTTCCAGAATTGTATATGTTAGTCATTTTAGGAATTTCTTCTGTTCAGCTTGATATGCTGGTATTTATAGGTAATAATGTACTTATTCATACATGTACCGATACTTATAGGTGATATAAATATCTGGAGTATTTTGAGATTTTTATGCTTTTAAATTTTGGATTAAACATCTGTATTTGTCTTTGCTGGAACCTCTTAATTTTTGCTCACTTAGCAAACTCATTATCGATTTATCTAAACCTTTTTTGGTGACTTACCAGGATTCAAGCCTGTTTGATGAGAAAATTGTGCTGTTGTTGCCTGGTTCCATTTCTGCCCTTTGTTCTGGTTATGATCCATTTAAGTGTTGTCACAAAGGGACTCCTTCGTCAAACTGTCCTCTAAGTGATGCTGATGCCGTTGCTGGTGGAACCAAGGTAGGCAATATTGTTCTTGACTGTGTTTTTTCTCTCACCTCCTTCTTTCCATTAGGCTTTTCGTCACAATTTTCTTGTTCCTTCTTTGAAACTTGACCTGGTTATAGAGAGAAGATCAATGTGACAATTTGCCTCACATTTTTGACTGCTCTGTGGAAGCTCTGACAAAAATTGACTCGTGTTGCAATAGGGAGGTATGAATTCTGGTCTCTTTCTCTCTAATGGCTTTGATTTGCATAGTTCCTGGGCTTTTGTTAAAGTCTAAAAATTTTAGGTTTCCCTTGTCCATCTACATCAAGAAATCCATCTTCCTCCTCGGCAGCTAAGAGAACTGCTGTTGCGTGACTTGGAGATTCATGTTGAAGGAGCTTTGGTGTTGGAGGATCCTAAAAGCAAGCCTCTGTCAGATATTTTCTTTGTATGTGCTCACTTGGCTAACTTAATATATGCCTTAAATTTCATCAGGTTTGACCCTTTCTCTCTACATTTTACAGTATCAATTTTTTTTTTAGAAGTTCATGTTAGTAATTTTCATTCTTTAAGGTGCCGGACTATTGAGTAACATTTTAATTTTTTTTCTCTTGGGTTGTTTGTTGTTTTAGAGTGTGTTTTCTTTTCTGTCTTGGACTTTGAGTAACATTTTCCCTTGAATACACTCATATGCTTAGTTCAAAAGTACTTAGTTCTGTTATTTTGTCCTTGTGCTTTATTTTGTCCTTGTGCTTCCTTCGAGTATAATAATTGAGGACTATTGATCTTTGACTTGTTTCTTTCAAACTTGAATGTCGATCTTGTTTGATGTTTTCACTCCCTTCATTATTTCTTGTTCTTTTATTTGCTAATTATTGTCTTCCTTCAGGCAAAGGAAAGAAGAAGTAGTAGTCCTATCAAATATGGCCAAATTCTTGGCAGAGCTTTTAAATAATGCTGCTGCTGTCATTGAAGAAGTCCAAAACGATGTTCATTCTCAAGGTTGCTTGGGTTCTAGTGTGTTGCGCGATGGAACAAGTGCTATTTTAGTTTCCTTTAGAAGCTTTGTTTCCTCGCCTATTTTCATAGAGTGGAGAAATGGAAATGCTCTAGATGCTGTGTCTAATTGGGCAATAAGGGAGTCCATGCAGAGGCTCTTACGAGCATTGGTTGGTCTCTATGAAAGTAGAAGGTATGAAAGAAGCCCTCAGTCTGATGTGGGCTCATCTGCTGTTGATGTGATGCTTGATCAATATTCATGCCAAAGCAGTGGAGATAAGAGCCGGATTGTGGACATGGAATTGGATGCAGGCAAGGATTCTAAAAATGTAGATATTTCTCCAGATGGTGGGGAAATGACTTATGGAATATCATTTTCTGTTAAATGTTGGAAGCTGGGAATGATATCGCTGATATCGTGCTTTTTCTCTGTGGTACCTGAAATGACGTGGGAAATTTTATGTGGTTTACTGAAAATAGAGTGTGATAGGAAGGTAAGTAGCTAGCTTACTTTTTCCTTATCTCTAATGTTCACGTGTTTCCTTTAAGCTTATAATTTTTCCCCATTTTTGCATCAGGTGTCAGAGAATATTTTGCATAACGTTTTCTCTTATCCATATTGGTCTTCTGCAGTAAATGTTTCGGATATGGTGAGAGGATACTGGTCTCTTAATCTCTAGAGTTCCTTGAATATTTGTTCAAAGATACAGGCCAATTTTCTTGAAGAACTTTTCTTCATTGAGTTTTAATAATTTGTTTGCAGATTGTTATCTTTGTAGTCCTAGAACTCACGTTTAATGTCACAGGTGAATCTCCTGAATGGCATGAGGGAGACGCAAGTCAATCTTAAGCTGGATTGTGGCAATATAGTAGCTGCAATTTGCACCTTCACAGGAACTTTGTTGCATCTAGAAAGAGTCAGAAAAGATGGAGACTCTCTTGTGTTTTTTGGAGTAGAAGAATTTGACCAGGTTAAAACTTCTCTTCTGCACTCTGGATTTTAAACATAAAGTCACGACTTGTAACATCTAATTAATCATTTAGAGCAACTACTTCTTATTCTACTTATGACTTTCCTCCAAAATCTGAAATAAACAAAGACATACTAAGTTTCAGAAAAATAAGAACAGATAACATCTGATTTTGCATGTCAATGATTGTATATGCTAAACTGTTTCTGGTGTTTGCATTACATGAAAGTTGAAGTATGAGAGGTGCAAAATCTGTGAAAGTTAAAAGTATGTTTTACACCAAACAGACAATTTTTTGTAATACAGAGAGAGATAACAATAGCCTCCTTAGAAATAGGAGGCTACAATGCTCTTGGGATCTTGATCCCATTATCTTCTCTTCGGGGGACCCCAATTTGGCTGGTTGATTCTCGGGTGCAATGCTGCGGGTGCTGCCTTGTCCCGGATGGATACTGGGTCCCTTTGCTTTCCTGCCTTGCTGGGTTGTTTTGGTTGCTTTTGGCGTGCTTTCTGCCACTGTTGTTGTCTTGCCGGCTATTTTGGTGCCGTGCCTCCTTTTGTTTAGGACAGCTTTGGTTTAGCAGCGTCCGCGTCTTTTACATTCAGGCACTCTTCCACTCAGGTTGATTTCTCTTCCTGAGTGTAAGTTTTTTGGTGCCTGAATCTTCTGTACATTTGACTGTCCTCTTTGTATTAATTAACCTTTCTACCAAAAAAAAAAAAAAAAAAAAAATGGCATGAAGAAATTGTACTGTGTATATGTTGTTGTCCAAAATTGGAGAAAGAAAAATATACAGCATTGGCTGACATGGTGTCTATTGTCATGCAAGCTTGGCTAAATCTTACCTTGTTTTGTGAGTGATGTTTTCATCTTTTGCAGAGTTTGGCACGACTCAGAGATATGGTGTCTGCAATTGCAGAAGTTGAACTTCTTGATTGGTCAGGACGTCTAAAGCTTGTTGACGGCATATGCAATTTGGTCCTAATATCTCCTAAAGTGGGTCAGGTAATTGCACCTTGTGCAGGCATCAGTTATAGGAGACTAAGTTGAATTAGTACAATCAACTGTAGAATCCTTCAAGTTGTGGGACCAATACCAACTGTTCTAAGTATAAGCTGAATTTTGACCCAAGACTATGGTGTGGAAGTATATAATGGGGAGGCAAATAAGGGGCTTGGAAAGATATGAATTCAGGATCTCTTGCTCTGATACCACGTGAGATTATGTGGGACTACTTCAACTGTTTCAAAAACTTAAGCTGTTAGACAAGGCATGGTTTATAGTTCAATACTCTAGCCATCCTATTAGACATTAAACCTGAGATATGTTGGCCTGAATCTTAGGTTTACTTAAAGGACTTCTTTGTTATTCCTTTGACCATCTTGTTGCTTAACCTGCTATGTTTACATTACTACAGATGTTGATTGAGAGACTGCTCACAATGCTTCGAGACTCTGACTATAGAGTAAGGCTGTTCTTGGCTAGACGTATTGGTGTTCTTTTTCAGACATGGGAAGGTCATGAAGAGTTGTTTGAGGATATATGGTCAGTTTGCTTATTATTGTATTTCATTCAGAATTCTTGGACAAAATATGGTTGGGTATCGTGATGCATGTTATTGGATAGTGGATGCTGATGCGTTATTCCCTTTGATGTTTAGTTCTGTTAGGAACCGTGGAAAAAACACCATCCAACCTTTTTTATTTACCTAGTTTTATGTGTATTATTGTCGACTAGATAACTTCAGTTGAGTTTAATCTTACCTGACAAGTGCCTTAATTTTTTTTTTTTGGGTAAGAGTAAGCAATATATAAAGAGGGGTCAAACTGTACAACCAACACGGCTCCAAAAACTTACACTCAAAATGAACACGCTCATTAAGAGTGGAAGGAAGCCGCGGAAAAGCAACAAAACGACCAACAGAAAGCCAACGGCGAACAAGCGATAAGTGCCTTAATTTGCCGATGTCAATTTAAAACAAAGACTACATGACAAAACATTTTAACATAACATTATT
This sequence comes from Eucalyptus leucophloia subsp. euroa, assembly GCA_017140325.1. Classification (NCBI taxonomy): domain Eukaryota; kingdom Viridiplantae; phylum Streptophyta; class Magnoliopsida; order Myrtales; family Myrtaceae; genus Eucalyptus; species Eucalyptus leucophloia. Next base: position 36,867,408 of record CM029478.1, read on the forward strand.
AACTTATTAAGTATCACAACTGCAAACCTTTTGTTAATGTTGGTGCATCTTCTCATGCAAATTTTGATCATATATATATATATATATATATATATATATATATATATATATATATATATTATTTTAATTACTAGCAAATCCCGGATAAGTCGTAAAAAAAAATTGAATATCGTGGACAATTTTATCAATGGGATATGCATATATGTTCTTTGTTTGACCTGTCTTGGTATGAAAATCTATCAAATCAATTATGGGCAGAGGTTTGGTTGATCTGAAGATTGTGTAATTCTCTACCTCCAGCCTTTGTTGTGGTACTCTATCCACCTACTTGGTCCTTCGCTAAGTTCATGAGCAAAAAGCTTCCCCTCCACCTACTACTTTCTCACCCTCTTCTCTCTCCCCTCATGACGAAGTGCCTAAATTTGCTGCACTCTGACATCGTCCCTACTCTGATAGCCTACTTACGCTATTGCCAAGGTTCTCTTAAAGTCACCACTCCAATTAAGAAAACTTTGTTGGGCTGATCTCAGAAGTTTCTGCCATCTTACAACTCTTCGAACAAAATGTAGATTATATAAAAATTACTGCTAGTACATCTTCCCTGTTTTGTTCTTCTGAAGGAGGATTTTATCAAATGTTAGGTCTTTAACACTGTTTTATGTGTGCATTAAGTAATTTCTGGTGATTTCTCCGATGTCGTCAACTCCCACCCCCTTTGCTGCGCTTGCGGTAGCTGTTGTTGAAGTCATCAACAGAACTAGAGGCGGTTATTTTTCTTTTGTAGTGGAAAGCCAAGTTGACTGAATATTTTGGATGTCACCAAGCAGATATAGATGAAGGTTTAGTATTGGAAAGGCTTAATTATGGAAGTTACAAAAGTAGGGTGTGGATTCCTTGTTTGGTAGACTGGGGAGCAATGATCTTTATTCCTCATTTTATTTTGTTACAATAACAGTTTCCTGTGCCATAAGGTGATTTTTTTTTTTCCTATTATCTTCATTTATGCTGAAATGAGTAACTTTTATATGAATGCCATGAGATTTGAAATTGACTCATGCTCTTGATATGTCCAGCTCCAACTTTGATGTTCCATTGGTATTTCACTTGAAAGGAAAGATTGTCCCTGCAAGGGATGTATTAGCAGCTGGTCCACAGCCTCGTCCTATGATGGAAACTATCATCCTTACTCTGTGTCATCTTGCATTGCACAGTGAAAAAATAGAGCTCCAGGTCTGGTTGAGGAATCCCTAGAACTCAGATGGTTATCGCATCTGTATTTTCAATTGAATTTTCTGGTATTCTTTTTCGGTTGGTCTAGGTAGTTTAATGACTTGGCTTAAAAAGTGAAGGATGAATTTGTGGTCCAGATAATCTAATTATTGCAGTAAATCTTGTGTTGACTAATTGAAGGCAAATAGAAAAGCGGTTGAAGCAATTGAAGAATTCTTGTTCCTAATCCTGGAATCTCTGTACACTTTTTGGTGTTCAGTTTCCCAAAGTGTTTATGTTAAACAGCTTTTCGTTATCTATGAACCTGGCAAGTTTCCTGTTGAAAAGTCATTGCATCAGTGTACCTATATTTAAAAATAAAAATAAAAAATCATTACTTCAGTGAGTCAAGGATATTGTTGATAAGTAGTCTTAGCACTCTTCTTGAGACAAATGTATATTTACAAATCTAAGACGTGCAAAGTGAGTTAATGTGCCATAATGCACATGTCACAAGACATTTAGACGTAAAGTTTTACATTGCCAGGGCGCATTGGGCGCTATTTAACAATATCAATTCAATAATAACTATGAGAATTTGTGGGACTTTTGCCAACTATTCTGATAGCTTAAGCTTTAGATGAGGCTAGACTTTGGCCTAAGCCTAAAGTGTGGAAATATATGATTAGGGAGGCAAATGGTGGCCTAGAAAGATTTGAACTCAAGATCTCTTGCACTGATACCGTGTGAGAATTGGTGACACTACTGCCGACTGTTTTAAAACTTTAGCTGTTAGATGAAGGCGTAGTTTAATGTTTAATTGCTCTAACAATAACTAAGTTAAATTGCTCTCTTGCTATGGTTTCTATGCTTCTTTTGGACTAGTCTTCTGATTTCCATCCCTTTTCTGTCTTGGGATTACTTGCCTCCCCTTCCCCCCCCTCCTCCTCCTTTTTTTTTTTTGTTCCAGTTCTAACTCGATCTAAACTAGAAACTTTGCAGGCTGTCTTTATGATATGCGTAATTTCCGCAATTGATCCTTGTCACAGGTAGAAGCATTCTACATTCCTTCTTATTTAGGTTCTGACAATCTATTTCCCCCCTCATCTTTGCTCAGAAGCTTTGCTCCCTGCAGGGTGCTGGCAAATGCAGTGCTTGACAATTTGTCCAGAATGCTTCAATACACTACCAGGTTAAAGGTGACTGGCATTGCCTTTCTATCCCACTCCCAATCCGGAATCTGAAGTGCATTATGAATGCAATGGTGTATACCATTGGTTTATCATTGTTATTAGTGTCATCTGAATTCATCTTGTATATATTAATGATTTCTCTAATGTTGTTAATTACATAAGGATCTTAAACTTTTGCAGTATCTGGAAGAAATCATGGGACCTATCATCTTCTGCTGGGTTACTTGCGGTGTAAGCTTGGCTGCCCTTGTTGAGGTGATGCACTTTACTTTTGCTGCAAAATATTGATTGAATGCACTTAATTTACCCTGATGACCCTTTACAAACTCACTTTAATGTTCTTGTGTTTGCTATACTGCTTATTATATGTCTTATCATGCAGCTTATTATTATCGAGTGTGTGCTACTTGAAGCATTTTACCTTTTACATCCTCTGGTCCTTTCCTGTGACCCTATTGAGCTCCCTAGAAATTCCTTATATGGAATGTATATAAAATCACCCCTGAAAGTGATTTAATGCTGTAAAAGTTAATCTAATATCACCGTTCTTGGGGTTTTCATTACCTGACATGTGGTCTGATAACTTATAAGACAATGCTTTATCCAAAAAGTTTATGCGGTCAAGAAATGGGCCAAAAATCAAGAATATTTGATCATAATTAGAGTTTTCTGTTCCTGTAGGAGCTTGCTCTTTGCATCCATTTTGGAATCGTCATTATTATTCCTTTTATTTTATTGCAGGTGCGACATTTTTTTGTTTCGGAGGTGGAACCTAGGTACTTTGTGCAGTATTGTTGTGATTGGCTTCTTCCAGCACTCATTCTGCATGAAGACAACAAATCTGATCTCTCCTGGCTTGCACAGGTATGATTTCCCTCTATCATCCTCTTATCTAGGGTGGACAGCGAGGATCTCTTAATTAGTATTACGTATGGTACTTTTGTGCCATACATCTGATGCCTGGGTTTTTTTTGTCGTAGCTGACTTGATCATTTTGATTCCAGATTTCTGGCCAACCTTTGGCAGTGTTGGTTCAAAATCACTTTGTCCCAATTTTCGCAGTTTGTATGGCTCTGCACTGCAGTAAAATTTCGGGATGGGAAAAAGGAGCAATGGTGCTCCAGAGTTATATTCTTCAGATTGCTGAGATTTCTGAGACTGCAAGGGACAATCTTATTAAAAAGCACATGGTTTGTTTGTTACTGTCCCATAGAATTTTAGCTGTGGAATTTTGAATCAGATAGCCATACTATCTTAGGTCCTTTGATAATTGTAGTTGGTATTGTATTACGGTCTTGTTAGCACTTATGCTCCGTTCGTTTCGCGGAAAATAACTTCCAGGAAAATATTTTCCGGATTTTCCGGTGTTCGGGTGGACGGAAAATCACGGTCAACGGAAAACATTTTCCGTTGACCGGAAAACATTTTCCGTTGACCGGAAAATTCCTTCTTTGCAGCTTGGAAAATGTTTTCCTCTTTTCAAAAGAGGAAAACATTTTCCAAGCCTCGCCTCTTCTCTCCTTCGGTTCTTGTTCTCTCTCTCTCTTGCTCTCCTTGCTGCGAAGTCGTCGAAGCCGACGACGTCCTTCTCCGAGACCAGCCTCCGCCCACCCTGGCCGCTCCTGCCCGCCTGCTTTGGTCGGGGCGCCGCCGCCACCGCCGCCCTCCGCTTCCCCGGCGGCTCGAAGCCGCTCGGGAGGATCCGGCTCAAGAGGGAGCTCCGCGGCGGCGCCGGAGGCTCGCGGGGGAGATCTCGTCACCGATCCGGCGAGCTCGAGTGAGATCGGCCGAGCCTCAAGCTCGCCGGATCGGCGGCGGAGCTCGCGGCTCGCCGGATCCAAGCGAGCTCGAGCTCGTCGCGATCCGGCGAGCTCAGCCGAGCCTCGAGCTCGCCGGAGTGGCCACCGGGTCTTGGTCGGCCGGCGGGCAACCGGCCATCTTCGGGCCGAAAGGAGGCGGCGGCGGCGGAACGAGGAGGAAGAAGGAGGAGGAAGGAGGCGATGCGGACGAAGCCGCTCGGGAGGAATCGGGAGGAAGAAGGAGGAGGAAGGAGGAAGGAAAAAAAATAAAAAAAATATATGTATTTTAAAAATATTAATAACTAAAAAATCATTTTAAAAAAAATATAAATAAATGAAATAATTTTTTTGTCAATTAAAAATATTAAAATTCAATATTTGATAATTTTTTTCAGGAAAATGTTTGAGCTAACGAACAGTGAAAAATATTTTCCACTCAAATTTTAGATTTTGGCCGAACACCGGAAAATAGTCATTTTCCTGGAAAATAACTTCCAGAAAAATGTTTTTCGGAAACATGATATTTTCCGTGAAACGAACGGAGCCTTAGTGTAGTATAACTCATATTAAGACTTCATTTTCTTTACATTTACTGTAACTCATCATTTTCTTTTACATTTACCATAACTCATCCACTAATGTATTCTTGATTTAACTGGGGAATAACTGAATAGAACCAAAAGTAGAGAGAAATTGATAAAAAAATGTTTTTCATACCCTACCATTTCTGTGAAATTTTGGATGGATAGAAATTGTTTTTCTCATTCATATCTTCTGGTGCTTTATAATGCTGTATTTATAGGCTAATACACAGATAAATCCTAACAAACAAAGATAAAGGAAAGAAATTTAAAAAAGGAGAAAAAACTAAAATCCCACGATTTGTGGGTTAACAATTATAATCCCATGATGTGTGGGATTTGATCGAATCAAATCAGAATAAAAACCTCCTAAAAAAAAATCCTATGTATTTACAGCAATATAATATCTATTTCCAGCTTAACACTCCCCTCAAGCTGGTGAATAGATATCTTCCATTCCCAGCTTGGAAATTAGCTCATGAAAACTTCCACCATTAAGCCCTTTGGTCCAGACATCCGCCACTTGAACATAAGACAGACAAATCAACCCTTCTTCAAGTTTCTCCTTGATGAAGTGCCTATCAATCTCAATATGTTCTGTCCTGTCGTGCTACACAGGATTATGAGCAATATTAATTGCAGACTTATTGTCACAAAATAGCTTCATAGGACTCGCCACTCAATCTTCAAGTCATCAAGAATGATCTTGATCCATAATAGCTCACATATTCCTTGAGCCGCTGCCCTAAACTCAGATTCTGCACTTGATCTTGCCACCACATTTTGTTTTTTACTCATCCAAGTTACCAAATTACCTCCAAGGAAGGTACAATAACCAGTTGTAGACCTCCTATCAACCATTGAGCCTGCATAATCCGCATCTGTATTAGCCTCGAGTTTGAGATTTGGGCTTCTCTTGAAAAGTATTCCCTTTTCTGGACTACTTTTTAAGTAGTGTAGGACTCGATGAACAGCTTGTAGATGTGATTCCTTTGGATTATGCATGAATTGACTAATTAAGCTGACAGCATAGGAGATATCTGGTCGAGTATGAGTAAGATAAATTAACTTTCCTACTAATCGCTGATACATTTCTCGATCCACTTTGCTGCCTCCTCTTCGCTCGTTAGCCTAGCCTCGGTTCAGCTCAATTGGAGTAGCTACTGGTTTACAACCAAGCTTCCCAGTTTCTTCTAAAAGATCCGTCACATACTTTCGTTGTGAAATAAGGACCCCTTGCCTGGAGTACAAAACCTCAATTCCCAAAAATACCGTAGCTTCCCTAACTCCTTTATTTCAAATTCCTTAATCAAGCACTTTGTTTCAGCCGCTGTTTCTCCCCTTCATCATTGCCTGTGACTATTATGTCATCAACATACACCAACAATGCTGTAACTCCCCCTAAGTCCGAGTGTTTTATGAACATTGTATGATCTCCCTGGCTTTGTTTATACCCGGATGCCTTCATGACTCTAGCAAACCGTCCAAACCAGGCTCTAGGTGATTGTTTGAGCCCGTATAATGCTTTCTTAAGTCTACAAACCTTTTCTGTTGTTTCCTTTCCTTCAAAACCAGGTGGGATGCTCATGTAGATTTCCTCTTCCAAATCTCCGTGTAAAAACGCATTCTTTACATCGTATTGTTGAAGTTCCCAATCAAAATGAGCAGCTAAAGACAATAAAATTCTTACAGTATTCATTTTAGCCACTGGTGCAAATGTCTCCTGGTAATCCACTCCATATGTTTGAGTGTAACCATTCGCAACCAATCTTGCCTTGTACCTCTCTAGAGAGCCATCTGCCTTGTACTTTACAGTGAATACCCACTCGCAACCAACTAGATTTTTCCCCCTTGGCCTGTCAATAATTTCCCATGTCTTATTTTTTTCGAGTGCTTCCATCTCTTCTTTCATGGCATTCTTCCATTCCTTTTTTGACAGCGCTTCAGACAAGGTGTTAGGAACAGCAATTGTGTTTAAACTCACAATAAAGTTTCTGTATGATGATGATAACCTATTAAGGGACACATAATTTGATAGTGGATATACCGGTTTCTTGGTACACTCTCTAGTCCCTTTTCTTACAGCAATAGGTAAATCAAGATCACTCTCAGGTGTATTACTAAGCTGTTCATCCAAAGGAGATTCAGAACTTACTGTGTTTTCATTGACAGTACTCGGAGTGGTATTTTGGACTTGCTCTTGTGTTGGAACAGCTGTCCTCCTTGAATACACCTGAGAAAATCTCTTAGAATCATTAATATGAGTTGGACTAATGGGAATAGGAACAGAGACAGGTTGGTGTGTGGGACTAGTTGACGATTTTTGGTTGATAGGGACATTAGACGATAAATCTAAGTTATCAATGACACCAAGGTCCTTATCTTCCATGACTGAAAAATCCCCTTGAAGATAAGATTGTGAGAAATAGGGTTTATTTTCAACAAAAGTGACATCTGCGAGAGAGATAGAATTTTTTAGAAGGAGGATGGTAACATTTATAGCCTTTTTGTGTTTGTGAGTAACCAAGAAATACACATTTGATTGCACGAGGATCTAACTTTCCTCGTTGATGATGATGAATGTGGACATAGGAAGTGCAACCAAAGACTCGAGGTGTAAGACCATTAGATGTACGAAGGTGAGGATAGAACTGAGAAAAAACGTCCATAGGGGTCTTGTGGTCTAATGTACGTGAGGGTAGTCTATTGATCATGTGTGTAGCTGTAAGAACAGCTTCTCCCCAATATGCTTTAGGAACTTGTCCGTGAAACAATAAGGCACGAGTTGTGTTAAGGAGATGGCCATTTTTCCTTTCGGCAACCCCGTTTTGTTGTGGTGTATTCACACAAGATGACTCATGAATAATGCCTTCTTTTTGAAAATAAGGGGACAACACTTGATTAAAGTATTCTTTACCATTATCTGACCGAAAGACCTTGATCTTGACCCCAAATTGAGTTTGAATCATGGAATGAAACGAAGGAATAATGTTACTCACATCAGATTTATGTTTGAGTAAGAAAGTCCACGTGATCCTAAAGCAATCATCAATTAGGGTGACAAACCAGCGAACACTAGAGATGTTTGGAATCGTGGAAGGTCCCCAAATGTCACTGTGGATTAGGTCAAAAGGATTAGAACTACGGTGATTGCTAATAGGAAATGGTACACGATTATGTTTGGCTAATTCACAAACATCACAATGGAAGTCTTTAATATCTAGATCTTTAAACAAGGATGGAAACATAATGCTCAAGACTTGAAAGGACGGATGACCAAAACGAAAATGATGAAGCCAAATTGCTTCTTTATTTGAAGTACCAAGAAATGACATAGACAGATTATTCATGATTCTTTTTATAGAGAGAGGTGTCTCAAGGTAGTACAGCCCATTTTGTTCCTTAGCAAGTCTAATCCTCCTCTCCGAGTCCCGATCCTGAAAAACACAGTAAGATGGGTAAAAAACAACTTGACAATGAAGATCTTTTGTGAGTTTCTGTATTGAGATAAGACTGGCAGATAGTTTAGGGACATGAAGAACATCTTTAAGGATAAGATCAGGTGTGATAGGAACATTTCCAACCCCTGCAACAGTAGCAAGAGACCCATTTGCCACAATAATCTTCTTATTGCTAGGACAAGGTGTATAAGTGCTGAAATGGGATGAGGTGTGAGTCATGTGGTCGGTAGACCCTGAATCAATAACCCATGAATTACCACGAGAGTGCTAGTGAGCATGCACCAGAAGGTTTATTAAGAGACCTTAACAAACCTTTTAATTTCTCAATTTCTTCATTGCTGAAGGTTGCTTTCTCCTGAACTTCTTCTTGACCAGCTTTCTCAGTTGGGTGGACCCGAGGTCTTGGTTGTGTTGCCCGATTCACCCACTCTCGGCTTGAAGTAGTTGGCCTGCCATTCAATTTCCAGCATTGTTCTTTTGTATGTCTGGGCTTCTTGTAGTAGGCACACCACAAGCTGTCCCGATTGTCTTTCCTTGGCAAGTCACCCTTTTCATCAACCTTTCTAGTTGTAAAGGCTGACCCTTCTACAGCTTGTGGTTCTAGCATGACGGATCGACGACTTTCTTCCGCCCGAATCAAGGAAATCGTTTCCTCCAATGATGGCACTTCCTCCTTGCCAAGTATTTGAATTCTGACTTGATCAAATTCAGAATTAAGCCCGGCTAAGAAATCGTAGACCCAATCCTTTTCAATAAAACTCTTTAGAATGGCCGCATCATCTGGACACCGCATCTGAAATACTTGATAATGATCGAGTTCTTGCCATAAATTTTGCAGAGAATTAGCATACTCAGTAACAGTCTTACCTCCTTGCTTTGTCCCACTGGTTTTCACCTTAATTTCATACACCTGGGCTGCATCACGAGCTTTTGAGTATGTCCGTCGAACGGAATCCCAGATCTCCTTTGCGGTTGGTAGAAACATACAAGTGTCGCTTATGGCTGGTTCCATGGAATTCCATAACCATGACATGATCATGGAATCAGCCTCATCCCACGCATCAAAATCAGGATCTCCTTTCTCGGGTCCTGTCCCGAGTAAATGGCTGAGTTTTCCTTTCCCCTTCAGATACGTCTTGACAAATTGTGACCACTTGAGGTAGTTCTTCTCATTCAATCTATAGGTTGGCCTGATATTCTGAAGATCACCTGTCATGTGTGTTGAGGCGACCTCCTCAGATTGGTTCATGGTAGGATTTGTGGCTTTGGATGTGGCCATTTTGGAGAGTGAATGTTAAAAAGAGAACAAGGGCAATAGTGTAGCAATGAAGACTGCAATTGAAATCAGGAGAATAATAGAAAGCAACAAAGGCTGAAAAAGAACGCAGCAATAAAGACTGCAATTTTCAATTCAGGAATCGAGCCTAGAGCTCTGATACCATGTGAAATTTTGGATGGAGAGAAATTGTTTTTCTCATTCATATCTTCTGGTGCTTTACAATGCTGTATTTATAGGCTAATACACAGATAAATCCTAACAAACAAAGATAAAGGAAAGAAATTTAAAAAAGGAGAAAAAACTAAAATCCCACGATTTGTGGGTTAACAATTATAATCCCATGATGTGTGGGATTTGATCAGAATCAAATCAGAATAAAAACCTCCTAAAAAAAAATCCTATGTATTTACAGCAATATAATTTCTATTTCCAGCTTAACAGTAGTTGGTATTGTATTACGGTCTCGTTAGCACTTAGTGTAGTATAACTCATATTAAGACTTCATTTTCTTTACATTTACTGTAACTCATCATTTTCTTTTACATTTACCATAACTCATCCACTAATGTATTCTTGATTTAACTGGGGAATAACTGAATAGAACCAAAAGTAGAGAGAAATTGATAAAAAAATGTTTTTCATACCCTACCATTTCTGTTGAATTGTCAGGAGTACTTTTCTTTTCTTTTTTCTTTTTTTCTTTGTGCTAAATGCTTTTTATGTTGATGCTATTTGTGGGCATTGCCTCTTTCAGTTGGGAATTAAGTTTAGTGACTGAATTAGCAATTCTGTTTGAATTCTGATTCTGTGAAGACTAGGCAGATTTCATATGAGGCATCTTCCGGTAGTGCTGTTTACTGTACTCTTTTATTATCTTCATCACTTTAACCTAAGACATTACCAGCAAGGGAATACCTTCTTTGGTACTCTCGAACTGTATCCTGATAATGCTTCATACTGGGAGAAAATGTTTCTACTGATGTCATATTTTGTTTGTCTGCTTGCCTGCATCATTTTGCTATGGAGATTAATTAAGCGTCTTCATTTTTATTTTCTAGGTGTCCATAGTTAGCCACCTGTTATCCCTTGCCTATGATGGGTCGGATCCTCCGCTTCCTTTCTTTTCCAAGGATAATATATCCTGTGCAATCCAAATGGTTGTCGACGGGTTCCTGGATCAGTACATGGCCTTCTCTGCACTTTTTGCTTAGTCCTTTTTGAATCATCTTGGTATATGTTCTCACATTTGATTGTTACAGGGGAGACTGTCCTTCAGCGGTTGGTGTTATAGATAAGATTAACATTTTCCGCCCTGATAGAGTTTTCATGGTTGTTGTTATTTTCTTGCACTTCAATTGATTTTCTTTTGAATTAACATGTTTACATTTTTAGTGAACTCATCTTATGGTCTGCAGTTCATAGTTGAAATTCATCACAAGGTTGCATCAGCGAGTCATCACAGGCACAGATGTCATAGGTTGGCTGAAATCGAAGTTCTTGTAGATGTATTGGGGCATAGAGTTGCAAGAGCAAGCACTTCAAAGTGAGTTTACTCATTATGCAGTTTCTTTTCTTAGACTTTTGCACTGACCATGTTGATGGGGGGGATCTCTTATCCTAGATAGTGTCATATTCACTAAGAAAAAGCTTCTTGTAGGGCTATACATTGGTGTGCATACGTTTATCCTTTTGTAGGAGGTGATCCTGAGGATGTTTGCATATTCTTGTTCTCAACAACTATGGAAAGAAGAGGCTCGCCTGCATGGCTTGTACTCTGTCCTGCATCAATGAACATAACTTTAAGTCAATGTATTTCTACAAGCTCCATTCTTCTTGCCACCTTATATTTGAATTTGGCATTTATACTAAGAGTACTTGAAATTGAATGCATAATCTTTTGCTCTGAAAGCTGAAGCTGTGGTAGAATGGTGTGAAATAATTTTTTCATCTTAACACTTCCCCTTAGACTAAGGCTGATTTGTTGATGAAGGCCTTATGTGTTTGAATCTGATGAGTGGAGTGAAACAGTGGTCAAAGTCCAATAAGTACAATGAAAGGGGAGCCATTAAATGGGAGAAAAGTGAGTGGAAGAAATGAAACTTGAGACCTTTGGCTCCGATACCAACTTGAAATTAAGTGCGCAACCATTTAATAAAGGGAAGGAAGCACATAACAGACGAGTGAAGTGATAGAAGTCGAGTAAACCTTGGTGAACTGTGTATATTCATGGCATTTTTTGAAATCCAAAGATCTTTATAAAGCAGAGGAGATTGGTAAGTAGGATCTCATGTAGTATTTTTCTGAAAGGAATGTTTTACCAACGCCTATATTTTAATGAAACTGGATACCTCCTGCTCCGCAAGCTCCTCTGACCTATCAAAGCCATGCCTAAATTTGCCGATTATTCACATTCCTAATCACATGACCATATGTTTCTGGCAAGATAATTCTATTTAAGCTAAAGAATTATTAGAGATTTGCATATCATCTGAGTAACTGTGATGGGTAACCCAACTTAGGTGTCTGAACCAAGTATGCCCTTGCTGATAATCAGTCCCAATATTCACATCCCTAGTTCCCTAATCTTTTCCAGTCCCTATGACATCAATCAAAACCTGACATTTGATTTTAGGCATAGCTTAGTAATAGCTTTACCCTAATTCCTTACCACCATTATATATCTAACTTTGCATTGAGGCACTAATGGATTAATGCCAGTTAAATTTTGTCTATACAAATCTACAAGCACCTGCATGTTGGTGAGAATGTTATCTAATTTGAGCATTTTATTTTTGTGTTGTTGAGAACAGAATGAACTTAGGTGTATTCTCCATTTTGACAAGATTAGAAAACATTGGGGGTAAGGGTGTCAAACCATCTATATATTGTTTAGGCTCTTGGAAATTTTTAAATGAAGAGGAGGTTGATTTGATTGACCTTCTGTATCTCTTCATGTAGGGATAAGTTAGTAAGGACACCTGGGGATACAGACCCAAGCCTGTCAAAGAGTTGGCCATGCCATGTGAAACACGACAATGATGTAAAAAGAACAAACTAAACCTCTAACTCGCTAAGTGGGGTTGGCTCCTATTACGAGGCATAGAACCCCTCCTGTAAAATGTTAGTATAAATCGTAGGAACTTGGGATATCAGTGGTGTCAGTAAAGATTACAGAAAGATGGGAATGGCCATCAAATTTCATTGGATAAATGGAGTGTTTGTGAATCCTATTTTAAATTGTCAAAAAAGATTATTTATGGTTGTTGTGTGGAAAGATAGTGAAGGTTCAAAACCTAGAACTAGTCCATTCGATCTGTTTGCAATGCACCGATGTGATCAATGGATAGTTTGCTGTGTTTATCTATTCAAGTTGCTTTTCTTTTTTTTGCTAGAATTATCTGTTCAAGTTTATAAGGAAAATATGTTGTTTCCAGTTACCTTTTCAATTTGGTTGGGCAATATATTGGTTGCCATGCTTTGCAAGATCAGTGTTGTCGCATAATAGGCACTTTGCGAAAGGTTTTTGAGAATGATCCATCCAAAGAAATCACTAGTGTGTTGGGAGAGCAACTTCAGGTGAATGTTCTATTACTAAATTTATCAAGCAACTTTGGTGCTTAATTTCATGAGATTGAGTAGCTCATTGCTTTTGCCTTGTCCTGCAGTTTCTGGTATCAAAGTTGGTTACATGTTGCATACCATCCGATGCTAATGGAGAAAACTCTCCTAGTGGATCATCCCAAGTTTTATCTTTGCTTCATCAGCTAGTTTTGCATTCTGCTCCACTGCTTCATGACTATATTAGAGTGAGCTTTCTACCTGGTTCTTTGGTAATGTAGTCTGTTTTCGCTTAAACTGAAAAGTGATAAGATTTTGCCTTTTAACCAATGCCTTTTTTATTAATCTATTTATAAAGCACGACCTTTGCTGTTCAGGAATTGGAACCTTTTCCTGATATAAAAATATTTGATGAGCTGCGGGAGTTTCATGAGGATCTATGCAGGGTGTACTCTCCAAGGGATCACTTGTTGAAAGTACGCATTCTCAATATGGGGACAATTCTATAGCTGCTTACTTCATACTGTTCTAATCCAACTTTTCTATTTTATACTTACATTCCTCTTATGTCCGTTCATCAGTTTGCAAAGAGATCTTGCCATCTTCCGCCAAGGCTATTTCTGTGGAGGTCATTTCTCTTCCATGACAGTCTCAATTCCACATGTGGTGCATCCATTTTTATTTTCGTCTTGGAAGATGTGTTTCACTGAAATAAGGGTGCAAATGCCATTGTGTATCTCTACTTCTTGATCTCCTAACAGACAGATGGTCCCGAATTTATTCTTAAGAGTTATACAGCTGGAGCAGTTCTATTATTCCCAGCAAGATGCTCACCATTTGACTATCTTTGCAGTCTTCAAGCACTTCATAAAAAGTTATTGATGGGAGAATCATCTGTGAACGAACTGCATTTTGATGCAAGGAGTACACAATGGCATGATGATCCTGAAATAGTAGATGCAGTTTGGACGCTAGTTCGCATGTGTGGCTCTGAGGATGCTAACGGTGTTAGAGCATTGGTGTCGGATCTTTTGTCTAGGGTATGCTCACTAAGTTTTTCTTTCTCAATGTTGTCACCTTGTAACGTAATTCACAATTTTGATTACTGCACCCTTTTTCCTGATTTTGCATAGGTTGGGATTGGGGATTCACATTGTGTTGTCTTTCATCGTCCCGGGTATTCTAGTCGTGTACATATTTGCCAACCCATATACTCTGGGGATGCTTCAGAAATGAAGTTTAAACTCCAAACAGGCATGCCTGAAGAACTTCTGTTGGCAGTTTTGAGACTTTTGAAGAAGTATTTGATGGACGATTCTGTTGTAATTGTTGAAGTGACATCACAGGCTCTCAGGGTAAGTTTGTGGAGTGCCACATGATTTGAAGTTAAAGCTATTCACAAGATTTTTTGCATTGGTTCTTGAGAAGTTCATTTTGGAGCGTCTTAAACTTGATAATTCAAAAAGAATAAAAGTTGATTGTGAGAGCGGTCTACTTTATTAATTGTCATGATTAATTACAAAGTAAAATGGCATTGTATGCATAATAACCATCACAGTATTCCCTAAGCTTGGAAAAAAAGTATTTAATCTATTAATTGCATGACTGACGCAGAGCATGCAATGTACAAAATACTTTCTCCTAGGCATGATATTAAATTGTATTATTTGTAGCAGGTTTCTTATTTTAATAAGTTTTCTATAAGTTGGTTTTGGGCTATCAATGACTAGTTGCTGGAAGAATCTATTTGGAGTTTACTGGGTGGAAACAGCTGAAACTTTCAACAATACAATCATAGAAGGAAAAGATGTTGATTAGGAGTTAGGACCTAGGAACACTTTCAAGCGTTATCTTGTTGTGAATTAGCAAGTACAATGGTGTTGTATGCATGATTGATGAGCACACTACCATCTAAGCTTGATTTCAAATTGTAACTCTAGTAGTACCATTCTTAGTTTAACAAATGCTATGGAAATTACTTTTGGGCTGCCAAGGACTGGTTGCTAGGAAAAAGCTATGTGGAGCATTGAAAGTGGAAACAATTGAATATGTTATAAATTGAACTGTCAGGGAAAAGAGGATGTTCATGTAGGACATACGAACACCTTATCATTGAAGAGCCTTACAATGACAATGAAGACTTTCATTTACCATTATAAAGTTTGACCAATAAACTTGCAGAGGATAGTTCGGGCTTTGCAGCAAGTTAACTGATTTTTAATTTTGACTTAAAGAATCTGATTGTTCCAAAGTCACAATCCTTATGTTGCACAGTTGTCCTTCCTGTGCCTTTATTTCTCAAGGCAAGATTTTTTTTTCCCATGGCTTTTCTTCTCAGTAGCTTTGGAATGGTGTTCTCTCAGTTTGATTTTGGCTTTGTTGCATTAGCTCTTGATTTAGACCCATTTTGAGAATTTGGAATCATGCATGACGTAAGTTTGTTTCAACCAGGGAATTCTTTCTACTGAAAGGGGTCAAAGTGCTTTGTCAACATTTGATTCCTATGAAAGGTCTATTGTGGAGGTCAGCTTTTCTTTATGCAATTGTAAAATTATTAGAATTGAAAAAAGGGAACTGTTCACTGTTGTATTGGAATGATTAGCCCTAGGTGGTGAGGTGTTCAGTTGGAATTAGTGTATGGTCTGGGCATTATGTCTTCATATGCCAATGACAAGTAAAATATTTCTTGTGCTATTTCCTCACATATTACATCCTGGGAATAAAATATGCTGAAAGATGAATTTCTTACCCTAGAAATGCATTCCATGTGGTTTATATGTAGAATTGAATGCAAAGGACTAGTGAATTTTGTATGCTTGCAGTCATTCAAATCCTTAGGATTCAGCTTTGATGCACTGTAAATTATCACACCTCTCTTGTCTGCAGGATTTGACTTGGCCTTATATGTGTAATCTCCTTCAACCTAACAACTTTAGCTTTGAAATTTCTATACATGCCTATTTAGATTCGTCACTTGGTTTGTTTGCTAAAGCTGTCATATTTGACTAGCTTC
Source organism: Eucalyptus leucophloia subsp. euroa (assembly GCA_017140325.1). NCBI lineage: Eukaryota > Viridiplantae > Streptophyta > Magnoliopsida > Myrtales > Myrtaceae > Eucalyptus > Eucalyptus leucophloia. Next base: position 36,883,501 of record CM029478.1, read on the forward strand.
TACTAAAATCAATATTGTTTTACCTTGTTAATTTAAGTTTCTGTAGATTATCATGACTTTGGGCTTTGTGAATCTTCATGCTTTGAGCTGATTGTATGTTTTCATCTGGGTAGATTCACTCAAGGGGGGTTAACATGGAACTAGTGGAGAAGCTTCTTTTGGGTTTGGAACGGAAATTTAATGGTAAATCATGCCTTTTGCTACTTTTCCCCTTTGGTGCTGCTGCATCATAATTTTTGTTTATGATTTGGAATGTGTGGCTCCTTTGGTTATCCTGAACCCTATAAAATAGCGGCTTAAAGTCCATTTTCTTGTGTGACCTTTGTCAGCTGGAGAAAGAAATGCTTGCTTAATTTGTCTTTCCATGTAGTTTAATTTAAAGTGTGTATTCGGCTATCAGCTATGATTAATTTATAATGTAGGCATCTATCAATGAATAATGGAAGCACTTCCTGGGTATTCTGGAGGGCTAATCTAAACTTTGATAGTTATGAGTATGACATTACTGGATTAGCAGAGTATTGACATGATGGCCCTAAATGGAAGAAACTGTGACTGGATTGACATGCTGACAATTAACATTCCATTTTATTGAAATACAGTGGATCATTCAATATTATTGGAATATGTAATGGATCCTGTAAATTAAAATCGATGGGCTGGCAGGATATTGCAGCATTGTAATTGGTGGATGTAATCTGTCATGAGTTCCAATTTAAAATGCTAATTAGGCCATAGTGCTTGTTTAGGAAAAGCTTTATTCCCTATGCAAGGAATTTCACTTACAATGACTACTATTAACATGGTAAGCGTGAAGCAAACTTACAATGACTACTGTAAGACTTGAAGGCCTGGGTTTGTAGAAAGTTTATACTTTCATGTCCAGATATTTCGAGCGTAAAGGATGTGCTGATGTACTGTTTGTTGGCATTCGTCACTTTTGTGTCTTAGCTGCAATTCTGAGTGATTGTTTATTATCTTAATATTGATATCTCAGTCGAGGCAATACCACTGGAGAAGTCTGAAGTATGGGAAACATCTGGTAAAACTTTTGATAAGTGGATCTGTCCACTTGTTTTCTCTCTGATTGGACATTGTGATGATGTTATTTTAAGGTAATGCTGTTGTACTTCAGTGGAAAAGTTCTTGGTTTCATATGTGCTAGTTACCTAGCTAATATGTAGAAAGCACTTGATCATTAAGTTTTGATGCTTGTTTCAGACTATGTCAAGATGTTGTTTTGCTAAAAGTAGAAGTGGCTGAGCTTCTACTTCCATATATTGTGGTCAACCTTGCGGGAAGGAAGGGTTTGGATAATGATTTTTCCAAGATGATCTCCTCACAGGTTTTTTTCTTCTTGCTGCAAGATATAAGTCATTAGTGAGTAGTTTTATTCATCATTCTAAGTTTTTAAACTTCCTTTTGGTTTCTCCTTACAAAAAGAATATGTTTTTGAATCCTACTTTTGACATAAAGGTAATAGCTGATGGATAGCTGGCAAGGGAACTTAGTTCATACCATGAGGCTGTGACCTTTTGAAAGTCCTCATTTTGGACCATACTAATAGAGGAGACAATTGTGAGGCCCATTATGCTAAAGCAAATTCTAAGATTTTTTGGGACTGTTACCAACTGTTCGAAAAGTTTAAGTTGTTAGATGAAGACTTAGTTTAATATTTAAATATTCTATCATTCTCCCTTGTGCTTAGTCTGGTTTTTTCACCAAGTACTTAGTGTGGACATATTTAATTTGGGAGGCAATTGGGACTTGGAAAGATTTGATCTTAGGATCTCGTGCTCTGAGACAATGTGAGATTTTGTTGGACCACTGTCAACTATTTTTCTAAAAACTTAAGCTGTTAGATGAAAGCTTGGTTTAATATTTAAATATTCTATCACAAACATACCTTTCTATTAGAAAATTCAACTCAAAAGCTTAAGCTTTTACTCGAAGGGAGATTACATGTTCATAAGGCCCTATGAAACATGTAAGCAAGCAATGTGAGATTTTTAATACCTACCTCATATGCAATGGATGAAACCATAAAAAGAAGATATGTGGAGTTGATGCGTAGGAAATAGCCTCAACAAGAAGCGTCATATGAATTGAAATATTTGATACATGAGGTTTTAAAACCTGGCTCTTCTAGAAGTTGCGAAACCAAAAGTGCGAGCTACTATTTGGAGGGATGTATGTAAAGCTTAACCCGACTTTTCTTGTATATAAAGCCACTGTATATCAAGTAAATGGATGATATGGAACACTTTAAGAACTTTGAGAGAGAGGAGTTCTGGTGGCTGCAATAATGGATAGTGGGATATATTGGAGTTTTACATGAACATGTAAATGTGGCACCTGCATAGCTTAATTTTTGTCCTTATGCTAAAATGCTTGCGAGATATACTTTGGAACATGGACTGTACTTTTATTGCCATATGGGGTTGAACATAAAATAAGGATGTTTGCAGTAGATGACGTAAGGATGAGATGTAGAGAGTATAGGAATTTTTCCACTCACCTAGCGCAAATCTTTTAGTTTGGTTTTTATGTTTGTTTTCACTTCTACTATATGCTTTTACTTCGCCTTAATTAGATCCCATTGATGGTGCACTTTTTGTAAATGCTTTGATTGACATTGTAAATGCTTATAGTCATAACGAAGCTCCTTTTTTTTCTCAAGCTCTTAATATATATATGTATTTACACTCCCTTGGTGTCCTGTAGTAGCTTATCTTTCATCTATTAAAAAGTACATTTTATTTGATGGTGGATTATCCAATTTTCTTTGGATTTTGAGTCCTTAGTATTAAATTGCCAGGTCCAAGAGCTGATATTTGCTGAGACAAATAGGTTAACCAAATCAATCCAAGTATTTTTGGGTGTTTTAAATGAGCTTCGTCTCTGCTACATCATGGAAGGGTCTGCTTCTGCTTCAGTACTATCTAAACGAGAATGTTCTAAGGTGAGCCTCTTGAACAGCCCAAGTCTTAATTGTTTCAGTTTTTGGCCATCTGTTAGTTGTCAATTACAATTGCTTGTTGTTCAAGAAATGCTATCCAACGATTCCTTTGGTTACTTTGATCACCCAACCACTCGTGCATTTCTAGTTTTATAGCCCCTTTATGGCTGTTGCCATTCTTGAAAGGCCGTTGGTTCCTGCAACCAGCATTAAAAGTATTTGGACATTAATGAACTTACGGTTGGTAGTGGAAGCATTACTCCCCGCCTACAAATGGGATTTAAATTGATTATGGGTAAGTTGGCATCATTTTCCATATTCTACTGTCGGGACTCCAACTGGCTTATTTATGTTTGATATTTAGGCCTAGACCAGTGCAATAACACCTCACGTAGTCCCGAAGACGCTATTTCTCTTTGTATTAAATGTGTGTTCTAGTTTTCTATTTTTTATTTTTCTTGACTTGTTTTGCATCAGTGTGGTTTTGATATCTTTATCCTGATTTTCTTTGGAAATGGCTCCTCAGTATGCTATGGGCTCCAGTTATGGATCAAAAACACGTTCTTCCTCAACAAAAGCTAGAGGTTCAACTTCTAAATTGCCTTCTTCTGCATCATCATATTCATGGGAAAAGGTATGGTTTGCTTCTGTACTTTCTTTTCTTAGGATCTCTTTCTTGCTTTGTAGTACTATCTCAGACTAACTGAAGAAAATTGGATATAGAAAAAAAGCTGTAGGTAGGTGGTTTCCTGAGAATGTTATTATTTGTCTTGGATGGTTTGGGTATTTGTACATTTTCCTTCACTAACAACTGGAGGACATTTTATCTGGACTGAAGCTATTAGGCATGTGAAAATTTTCTGAATAGCTTTTACTGGTAAATGGTGGTTGGCTTTATCCTTCTTTGCTGGCTTCAGGCGCGTAGGAAAGATGTTAGGGAAAGATGATATTCTGATCCCCCCAAAAGAAGAAATAGTTGGATTATTGACTTATAGATGTCTTCGTTGTCTGAATAGCTGTTACTGGTAAATGATGGTTGACTCGTATCCCTCTCTGCCAGCTTCCGGTGCATAGGCAAGATGTCAAAAGATGATATCCTGACCAGAAAAAAGGAGTAGTTGGATTTTTTGCTTAAAGATGTCTTCCTTGTCTTAATGCAAGATCAATTATAACTTTGTGAGTGCAAATTAGTCATTTGGTGGTAACCGAGGTGAGTGTGTAACAGAACATAAATTCAGGCATCTGCCCAGATACTTATGAAATGCAGAGTTAACCGTAGGAAAATGGGTGCAAAATATAGAATTTTCACATCTGCTTAAGCGGAACAAGCCATTGTCACACTGTCTTATTTTGCTGTTATTTTCTTGGGGGAAAGACGGGTAGGGGAGGCTAGACATGGAAAAACACGTATAGTTGCTGTGAGAGAAAAAGTGCTATTTTTCATTCAGTAATATTCTATATATATAAAAAATATAAACCCTAAAGCTCCTAATGACTATTTTACCCTTATACTCTAACACTCCCCCTTAAGCTGGGGCATAGATATTAATCATGCCCAGCCTGTTACAAATATAATCTATCCTCCCTTACCCAGAGGTTTAGTAAAAATATCTATAAGTTGCTTACTAGTTCGAACATGACTTGAAAGAATCAATCCACTCTGTAACTTCTCTTGAATAAAATGACAATCAACTTTAATGTGTTTTGTTTTCTTATGAAACACGGGATTTGAAGCTATATGCACTGCAGCTTTATTATCACACCATAGGTCATAGGTGTTGAAGCTTTGAAACCTAACTCAGTCAATAACTGTTGAATCCATAGTAATTCACACGTTACTTGTGCTATGGCTCTATATTCTGACTCAGCACTGGAGCGAGCAACAACACTCTTTCTTACTCTTCCATGATACCAGATTCCCTCCAACTAGGGTATAATAGCTTGTGGTTGACCTTCTATCATTTGGAGACCTTGCCCAATCAACATCAGAAAATCCTTCAACTTCGCTATGACTGTGGTTTTGATAATTAATCCCTTTCACTAGAGTCTTCTTCAAGTACCGCAATATACGAATAACTGTGTCCCAATGAGATGTTCGGGGGGCAGATAGAAACTGGCTTACTACACTGACTGGAAAAGCAATATTTGGATGAGTAACTGTAAGATAATTCAGCTTACCCACCAGTCTTCTATATCTCCCGGGATTATCAAAGATCTCCCCATCCCCATTGGTCATTTTAGTTCCTTGTTCCATAGGTGAATGAAGAGGCTTTGATCCCAACATACTTGTCTCAATAAGCAAATCCAAGATATATTTTCGTTATGACAAAACAATACCTTTCTTTGACTATGCAACTTCAATTCCCAAGAAATACGTCAATTTTCCTAAGTTTTTAGTCTGAAACTGGTGCTGAAGATAGATCTTTAGCTTAGCTATACCAACCAAGTCATCTCCTATGATGATAATATCATCAACATATACAATCAAGAACAGTTTGCCTCCCCTTGAATGTTTATAAAAGAAAGAGTGATCATTTTCACATCTCAACATTACAAGAGAAAGTATGGCCTCAGAAAATCTTCCAAACCATGCTTGTGGAGATTGCTTCAAACCATATAAAGATTTTTTTTAATTTGCTAACCACTCCCCCAGACTCTCCCTAAGCAACAAATCCCGGAGGTTGCTCCATATAAACTTTCCTCATTAAGAGTTCCATGCAAGCATTCTTAACATCAAGTTGAAATAAGCGCTAGTTATTTGTGGCAGCAAGAGAGATCAAAATTCAAACAGAATTAAATTTGGCAACAAGAGAAAAAGTGTCCAAATAATCAACCCCATACACTTGGGCATATCCTTTGGCAACAAGTCTTGCTTTTAAATGAGCAAGCAATTGATTGAGCGTCTTCCAGCACATACAACCCCCCGCCTCATGTCCTCTACCAATCTAGGGTTAAGTCCTAGGCTCTGATACCATGTGAGAGAAAAGTGCTATTTTTCATTTAGTAATGTTCTATATATATAAAAATAAAATAAACCCTAAAGCTCCTAATGACTATTTTACCCTTATACTCAAACGGTTGCAAAAAGACCACCTCATGATAAAAATATTAGCTAATTTTCTGAACTCATTCAAATCTTTAAACATTCTCTTTCCAGTCTCCAAACATTAAACCATTTTTTTCCCTTCTTTCCACATGCATACTCATGTGCTTGTTTACTGGTATCTGAAAGGGAGGGAGGAGGGAAGATAGCAAACAGTCTTTCCCTTTCTTTTCTTCAGAAGATGTAACATCTGTCAGATCCCGTCTTTTTTCACCTTCAACAGTTCCATCAACTGCCTATGTTGATGGAGAGGGCTGTCAATTAAAGTTGTTTCGAGAGAGTTTTTTGAAATTCATTTCTTATTGTCAAATTCAATCAAAGGTTCTTAGAGAAAGCTCAAGAGGATTTGGCACTTCTTTCAATAATGAAGATCTTTCATCTATATTCCATGCAACCCTTTTTTCCGCAACCTGACAGAAACTTCAATGGTTTCTTCTCTTATCCCAGCTTATCATAAATCTAGAACTGATTGTTTGCGGGGAAGGGGAGCTTCAATGGTTTATATTTGATAACTAAATTGGCCACTCTTTGCTTGTCTGGTACTATGAACTCACTATGTAAGATCCCTTTTTTTTTTTTTTTTTGGTAAGTATAAGATCCCTTTTGTGAAGTAAATTTTATTACAAACGCTTGTTAACAAAGAATGGACCGAGATTATAAATCAAACATGTATCTTAATACTCTCCTCAATGTCCAAGGCTTCCATGTGAAGGTCTAAACCCCCAAGTAGAGTTGTAGTTTGTGCTTATGCTCACTAGATCTTGATGCAGTTTCAAACAGACAAATAGACAAGTGGAGACAGGATTTTGATATTTATAACAGAAAACAGGTAGATTTACAATCAGGAAGTGTTTGGAATTCTTGTGTCTAAGATTTCATGTTAATAATTGTTTGTCCTGAAAGTTTAAGTTGTCGGAAACTGACTTGCAGTGTATATCAACTATATTTATAATTCTTTTACTTTGTAATTGAGAGCCTTCTTCCCTTTAGGTCATGTCGGAATGGGAAAAACAAAAGATCCATCATCTGTCAATGCTTTCAAGCTCATGTCTGTCCATCTTGTGTTGGCATTGTAATTTACCCCCACAGAAATGTCTCCTCATTACCATGTTTTATGAATTGAAAGATTCCCTCTTTGCCCTTGTTCACAGATTAAAAGATTTCCTTCAATGAGTGTGGCCTTTGATGGCCCTCACGAACATCATAGACTACCCAGAAATTTCCTCCACACCAAACTTTATCACTTAAACCCCCAATCTACTAATCTGCAATATCAACTGAGCAATCTCATAATTTGCCGCAAGATGATGACATGAGATTCCCAAGATCTCTTGCTGAATTTAGATAAAAGTGCAAATAGTCTAATATTAAGTTTTTGTGCAAGATTAGGAAGCATCTGTAGAATTTCTTATTAAGAAAAGTGTGTGATTTATTGAATTAATAATTTCAGGAAAGATAATCCAACAAAAGTTCATTGGTATGGGAAATGATGGATGAGCAGGAAATAATAAAGCTCGATAAGGTCTTATATTCTGTTGCATCACTGTCATTTGGTGAAGAGGACTTTTTTACTAATTTGAAAGTACATGAAAAAGGTTAAGAGTTTGGCGAAGGAGTTTGAGGGAGAGCAGAAAACTGATGTGGCATTTGGTAGAGTGGGGGTAGAGTAGTGAAGGAAGACTAATAAATTACAGGAATTTGTCGACTTTGGATTTTCTTGCTTCTTGAAACTAATTTAGCTGTTTTCCTGACGTGTCCCAGGTCTATTGGATGTCCATTGATTACCTTATTGTGGCAAGGTCAGCTGCTGTAAGTGTCAAACCATCATTCTCTCTCTCTCTCTGTTTTGGATATATATTTTTTTTTTTTTTTTGAGGGGGGGATTTTGTCCATATTATGGCCATGAGGCATCTGCAGTGCTCCTCTTCCTGTATTATTTCATTTGCTAAGTTTTTCTTTTTTGCCAGACCAATATAACTAAGTTTGTGTTCCCCTTTTCAGTCTTGCGGATCGTACTTCACCTCCATTATGTATGTAGAGCATTGGTGTGAGGAGAATTTTAATAGCCTCACATTGGGGAGGCCTGATTTCTCCTATTCTGAGAAGGTAATGCAGATTGTATGGAGCATTCTTTTTTGCTGTTTCTTTGATATATCTATGGATTTGTTAATTTGTGATGTGGTGTGTTTAACTGGGTTTCTTTACATTTTCTTTGTTGTTTTCCATCACCAGCTTCCCTGCCACATTGAGATACTGGTATCGGCAATTACTCAAGTCAATGAACCTGATAGTTTATATGGGATAATTCAGTCACACAAGGTTAGATCTTATTCATTTTCAAGTAGATATAGTCAGTGTTTCCTTCTTGCCATTGCATTGTCATAACTGAATGTCATTGTCATTGTGTTCTCTGCTGTTTAAAATGGTGCATCACATGTAGTTTACTTTGCCATATTAACATGGTTGAAACTATGAGCTCATTCTTGAAAGGAGCCAAAGTTTGTGCAATTGGCTTTTAACTCTGTTTCATGTAATGAAAAGAGCAAACCTAGAGAAACCACAGGGTTACATAGATATTGATCAGAGAAGGAAATCTAGCGAGAACAAATTTTCCACATCCTCGTCTCTTTCTTTTCTTTTCTTTGTAGGTGGGACCTCTCTTTACTTTTGAGTTCTTTTTAGAAACACAGCTTTTCGCCAAGCAGTTGGCTTTGGCTTTGGCTTTAATAAAATGTCATTTGTTGTAATTTATCCGACGCCCCAGTGATTGTTAACTAGAGGAGTACAAGTGCCAAATTGGTGCAAAAGTAAAAGTACATGAGAGAATTCGAGATTAAATATTGTCAAAAGTGTTCTCTCACATCTCTTGTTTACGGCTTTTATCACAACCTAATTTACATGTAGTTTCCCTCCAACCAATAGCTTAATGTTTTTTGGTTGAACTTTCTATCAAGGTAATAGAGCCAAATTTAGATTTTCGTTTCTTGTATTGTTTGTAATGCCCGAAATTTACTCAACAAAATGTCTTTTGTTGTAATTTATCCCAAGCTTCAATGATTATTAATTAGAGGAGTGCAAGTGCTGAATTGGTGCGAAAGTTAAAAAAAAAAAAAATGAGAGAATTTTGAGATTAAGTATTGTCAAAAGTGTTCTTTCAAATCTCTTGTTTACGGCTTTTACCATGGCCTTATTTACATGTAGTTTCCCTCCAATTAATAGCTTACCATTTTTGGGTTGAACTTTCTATCATGGTAATAGAGCCAAACTCAGTTGTTCGTTTCTCCTGTGTTTTGTAATGGCCGAAATCCACTCAGGTTCTGCCGCGTACTCTTCTATCCCTGGACATCGATCTTCCTATTTTTCCAATCTAGGGCAACCTGCAAACACTGTTGATGAGTCAGCCTTGATGCTGAGTAAACACTTCACTTATTGAGCAAGTAATTTACCACATCTTCTTGGGATCAGAAAGATCAGACAGGTCCTATCGATGATGCATACAAAATAGGTAACCCCATCGATATACACAGGTGGTCGCACCAGTAGGATTCTAGAAGTAGCCCCCATGGGTTCAAGAGGTGCCTTTGACTGTGTGGCACTTGGCCTTTACAAGGTCAAAGAGGTGTCTTTGACTGTGTGCAGATTTCCATCGACTGTCCTATGAACATGATGTCAGCCATTGCCATATTTTTGTATTCGATATCACACGATGAACACATATTAACATAACTGATCCAATTTACATATAGAAATAATACACACTGTAAGCAAATGCTAGAGGTGGTGAAGGACTTACACTTTCTATTTACAAATTTGACTCCTGGAGACTTAATAAACTGAGCTCTTCATTTTCCTTAATCCAAATGTGATCTCTCTCTCTCTCTCTCTCTCTCTCACACACACACACACACACACACACACACACACACACACACACACACACCTGCTGATTAGAGTTTCTTGTTTGATTCTGTCAGGAACTCTTGTTGTGATCTCTCCCCCATTGCACGACCAACAAGTGTCGGTATTTAAATATACCGACATAGCCATGTCATATTACACTTGCTCATTTTACGCTAACTGAGGCCTAAGCTCTTCAATTCTTTTCTTTTTCCTCTATTACCCTTTACAGATTTCTAAGCCCAAAACTATCATGAAGTCACTAGCCGGTTCATCACATGGTTCTTGTCTAAATTTCATGTGTCGTTATATGTCTGGTTTGCATGTGAGAGGGGGTTTTAAAGGCTATATTTCACATTGCTTGCTTACAGTGTTTAGGAAGGCCCTATGTGCATGTAGTCTTCCTCAGCCTAAAAGCTACATGTGCAGTCGAATTTTTATAACAAATACAGGTACTCATCAGAACACTAAGTCTCAAGCTGGAGCATGTGTATCATATGTCCCGAGTATGTTATCTATCTGTGCAATTCACGTGAGGGCTAATCTTAGTGAACAAATTGTTAAGTTGATTACTTGAATTCCCAAAGGCTGTTTTGATTTTGCCAGAAACCACCTTCTCTTATCAATGAATAGTCAGTTTCAATGTAGATTGTCTATTAGTTAGAGGACCACCCCAGTAGGCATTTGCATATCTGATAGTACAACTACACCCACGATCCTGGTATGACGCTACTCTACCTTAAGCACCTTTTATATACCAAAGAATATGAGCCACTGCATCCCAACGTCTCTGTCATATTGAATCAAGGAACTGACTTATTCACTACGCGAGCTATATCAGGATGAGTAATGTGCATTCTTTGGAATACATTACCCTTCATCCCGCGCTAGATTTATGTCAGGATCCATAAGGATATCAACTGGTTTAAATCCAGGCTTATTCGTCTCCTCTTGTAGTTGCCAGTTAAATTTCCTGTTTGCAAGTTGCAATTATTTGATATGCAATGTTACATGGACTCGACAGGCCAAACTACCCTTGTTGACACTACACAGATGTGATCATGTGATTTGGGGTACACATCCAAGTAGTGGACACGGCTTGACATCACTTCAAATTCTGGTCCTCCATTTTTTAGTAGAAACTGATATGCATTTCGTACACAAGATAAGGATGAAGGAAAACAATGAAGATACCTTGTGCAAATAAAAGGAAAAGGGCAAAATCACTTAACTTTTCATTAATGAGTTAATAACATTAGTTTTCTAGTCTGGTTATACTCACGTATAACATTTTGGAAAATGTGAGAGGATGAATTTGAGAAATTGAGCTTAAAACGTATTTTTGTGATGAAAATGATTGAAAATTGAGCTGAAATTTGTGCTGTGATAACTTTTATGTATTAGTAGGCTAGGAGGGGGAGGTGAGGAAAACGGGTAAAATTTTAAAATTTTTGTGATAAGGAAAGGGAAAATTTTCAAATTTTCTGACACTGTCCCATTTTCTATCTTCCTAAAAATAGCATCAATCAACTGAGTGTATATTTAAGGTCTACCATATGACGTGTCCCTATATGTGTCCCATTTCTAGGATCCCTTTATATCAAGTTCCAAAGTCTAATATATTCTCAAAGGACTACTCAGATGAGTGGATTCGCAACAACACCCTATCCTCGCCTTGAGTGGAGATAACATTAATGATATGCTTACATGCCTCCGGCTGTCGTGTGAGAGATGCTGTAACCTACTAGCACAGCTGGAGCTAAACTTTGGGTTCGGTATGATGGAGTCATATTTCTTCAACGTTTAATCCCTGCTTAGCATGCCTGTGCAGTAGTCTGCTTTTTTCATCTTAGTTCTTGGCTTTGTGGAATGATCAGGTATGGTGGGTATATATGCTAGTGTAATCAAGTCAATACAGTAGTATGAACAAATAATGCTCAATTCTCCTGAAGACTTCTGTATGTATTGTAGAATGTTTTGTTCAGTGTGCTTGATCCATGCATGCCGTGTCCTTTCCAATTCTTACGAAGTTGTTCTGTATTAAATCAACAAATGGGATAATGCTATTGACAGTTGACCTCTCAAATCATCACCTTTGAGCATGAAGGAAATTGGAGCAAGGCCCTTGAGTATTATGACTTACAAGTACGGTCAAAAACCATGGTGCCAGATGACATATGTTCCAGGACAGTGTTAGCAGAGAGCCTTCCTTCAACAGCTCATCCATCTTCTTCTGCATTTGACAATGTGACTAGGCTGGGAAAACCTTACAAAGGGATTATTAGATCTTTGCAGAAAACTGGTTGTAGTCATGTGCTGGATTTGTATTACCAAGGATTGACATCTCGTAGAGGACAGTTCCAGTGTGATGAAGAACTTTATGAATTGCAGGTGCAACTTATTCATTTCCTTCAATGGAAAAATACATTTTTTGTGATATATATCCATCTTTCATGGATTTGCCCATTTGCATTGATTTTTTGGTCCACAGTATGAGGCTGCTTGGCGTGCTCGGAATTGGGATTTCTCCTCACTTTCCAGATCTACTTCTCTCTCTTCTGGTCAACAGATTAGATGCGATCATTTCAATGAAAGCCTCCACTGGTAATTTGTTTTATATGTAAATGACCTTTATATTCACTCAGATTATTAAAACTTCTTTCTTCATATCTTCCAAGTGAAATTACTAGAAGGAAAAACAAAGGAATAGTAGACGTTAGTTAATCCGTTGCCAAGCAACTTTTCCTTTGGTTATATTTAAGAAGTAATTCCAAGTGCGTTTGATTCTTATATATATGAATCACACTTCTTTGTAATGCTATAAGATGTGAACCATGTGAATTTACCAACCGCTTTCCTCCCACCCCCATATATGCGTCCTGCCTCTCTCTCTCTCTCTCTCTCTCGCGCACGCACACAAGTGCGCGGACATGCGTTCACGACAAGCTTGCCTGTATAAGTTGTAGGTTGGGAGACTGAAATTCTCATTGTTGCTAATAGTAGTTTGGCAACTACTAACTAGTAGTGCTGATATGCTAGTCAGTTTGCAGATTATCAGTAGAAAAAGAAGCAGAAGTTGCATCTGAAGCTATTCTGTCACTGCAATGTATAACAAATAAGTTGAAACTTTGATGTTGTCCTCCAATCGAGATGATGGATTAATTGGCTAGTCTTCATGCAGCACATAGCATCTTGCATTAGCTCTCTAGTAAAAGAACAATGTTATTGACCTTTGCATGCTTATACTTTCCCCTTACGTCTCTGCATTGTGGAAGAGCAGTTGTTTGAGGGCACTGCAAGAAGGGGATCTTGAGGAATTCCATGGAAAACTCAAGGACTCGAAGCAGGTGATTGCGTCTTAGCTCCATCAAGGGGATGTTGTTATCTTTGTTATAATGCTTTAATATTAGAGCATGCATTCATTTAATAGCTAAAGCTTCTAGAATAGTTGGCAGTGTTCCCATAAGTTTGACATGGTATTGGAGTAAGTCTTGAGTTCAACTCCTTCTAGGGCCCTAATTTGTTTCTCCTATTGTCAATTTGTACATTTTAGTATTAGGTCAGCCTATCCTATGTGTTTGGGGGGGAGTGTCACAATACTTAAAGATTAAATCACACCTTCATCTAATAACTTGTGCTTTTGGAACATTTAGTAGTGGACCTACAAAATTTCCCAATGTTTCTTTCCATTTTCTTTGTTTCAGGAGCTTCTATGGTCTGTCTCTCATGCAAGTGAGGAAAGTACTGAACATCTCTATTCAACAATCATCAAGCTACAGGTAATAATCATCGATATTGTCTTATACTCAGGGAGTAAGATGAGCCATGTTGATTAAAGTCTCTTGCATGGACCTGTTTCAGCCACTGCTCTTCTACTCAGCTGGAATTCACTACATAGCACCTTCTCTCCATTAGTATATACATAAAAGTCATCTCAAGACATTAGCATTACAGTACCAAGCCTTTATCACAATTGCTTTTAATCCAACTGGCTAAGGTTATGCTTCTATAACAGAGGTTTTGTATATGTAGTGAGTGGTATGCCCTTTTATTTATAATGTCTTGAAGTTTTGCTTTGATTGTGCATAAACATCCTAAAGTTGTAAGGTAGATGCATGAGGAATTTTAGATGTAAGGATTGTAGTTACAAAAGGGAATCTCAGGGCCCATAATACCCCTCTTTTGCATGATACAGGATCTACAGTGTCTTTCATTGCATTTGCACGCACAACGTTTCCCTCTACTAAATGTGTCATTCTAAGAAAGTTAAAGCAGAAGTCACTGGATTTGTGTCTTTTTTTTTTTTTTTTTGGTGTAAAAAAAAAAAAGAATCTGCCATTGGCTATTTTAGTTTGTAAGTCTTTTGGTCTCTAGAAAAATTGTTAGTCTTAGAATAAAAATCTGCCATCCGCTATTTTAGTTTATCATTTTCACTCTTTTCGCCATGATTATTTTTCTGTAGATATTGTATCATCTTGGCAAAGCTTGGGATATGCGTTGGAGAACCTTCTCTTCCAATGAAATGAAATTGTATCCATGGAAGCAAAAAGTATTTTCTGAACCTTCAATTCCTACAATGGACCAGGTAGTTACTAGGCTTTCATGTGCTTGCAATGCTCTCCAATTATGATAGTGGTGGTCAATCCTAATAGGTTCCTTGTCATATGATGTCGTTGTTTCATAGATGCTTCCATCCATTTCTGAACAGTGTTTCAACTGATGTTGTGAGGTGTGGAATATTGATCAATATATCGCCGTCTTTCACAGTGTCATCATCCAATTTATGAAAGCCTCTGAACAGGTTTAGGCTAAGACAAGGATTTGTAGCTAGTGTACTAAGTATTAATAGCTCATTAGCCAATATAATCTACAGAGACGATATTACCAAATCTAGGATTCAACCTCTTCTTGGTTTATATGGGTCAACCAAGATATTACTATGTGGATCAACTATACAATCACTTTTATGTTCTTGTCCTTGATTCCATATTAAGTCTTCTATAAGATCTAAGAGCTCCTTAGTTATATTTTCTAATCTTTTCCATTCACATCTTTTTAGGTCTTTTCTTACCCTTTTTAATCTAAGTCTATTCTATAAGCTCCTAATGAGTTGCTCGTATGTAGAGAATGTAATATAAGGGAATTGTTTTCTGGCCATAACTAGTTTTTTAACTGTGTAGTCAACATTGAAATCCTATATTTCTTTCATCAGACTCTTAGTATGCTTAGCAAACTGTTGAATTCTTCCTTGTGGAGTGTAATCCTTTTGAACATGTCCCGTCAAACCGAGTTGGCAGCTCGAACTAATATAGCCAATTGCCCATTTATTGAATGATGATGTAATTTGATGATGAATCTCTTTACTTGATAATTTGAGTCTTTCCGTAGTGGATGCCTGTAGTTATTCTCTCTGTGTCTAATGCTTTTGAAACCAGACCACTATCTCAACATTTACTACTATTATATGTTAACTTGTATGTGGTTCTATAGTTTCTATCACACCAACTGATCTATTCCATTTGACTTAAAATTAGATGGTTTGGCTGAATTCTGATTGGGAATGGATTGTGAAACGAACAGAGCTGCACATGAATCTTTTAGAGCCTTTCATTGCCTTTAGGGGGGTTTTGCTCAATATTTTGAGTTGCAAGGACTCAATGGTGCAACATCTTTTGCAGTCTGCCTCCACCCTTCGAAAGGTATAATTTAAAATGACTAGTTTCACTTGGTAAGTCATTGCAATTCTTTGTCTTATTTCTATTACATGCCTTTCTACAGGGTTCTAGGTTTTCTCAAGCAGCTGCATCTTTACATGAGTTTAAGTACCTTGTGGTTGAGCACAGGGAGCCAGGCTCTTCATTATATTGGACGGGAAGGGTAAGATTGTCTGGTTTAGTTGAGATTTGCATCACTCAATAGCAAATGGACATGCTAACATGAACTTTGACTGTGCTGCTGCCTTTTTCTGCCCCTGTTTTTTCTTCCTGTAACTGTTGTTTCATCTAAGAGATAGATCTTCTCCTTGCAGTCTGTGAAGGATAAAGCTATGTTTATGAATATTAGTCATAGTTAGTAGGTGGTCATTAAAAAGGAACTCAGGGTTTTGTTAGTGTCTCTCATGCTCTACGAATTGAGCCATCTTATGTACGCTTAATTAAGTTAATGAGTAAAGATGTAGCCTTCGGGTATTTCTCTCTACCTCTCAAGTATTTTCTCTCTCCTTTTCTCTTGAAGATCCTAGAATACTTACAACTGGGAATTACTCGCGGTAGCTTATATATGGTTTTAAACCCAATCGAATTCTTATAAAAGTAGAACTGCGGAAGAATTTCATTCCGAGTGTTAAAGTTGAATGCAGGATGATCTCCTCTAAAAGCTGATGCGGTTAGAGAGCTGCACCGTATATAATTTATAGAATAAAGAAGAGAATGCCATAAATGAGTGAAAGGGGATTTGGGGAATCTTACTCAAAATTTAAAAGTTTGATTTGTTAGAGAACAGTGCTCAACATAGTTAATATCTTAACACTTCGATTTGATGTATATGCAGCTGGAAGAAGCAAAGCTTCTGCGTGCTCAAGGTCAGAATGAGATGGCCATCAGCCTTGCCAAATATATTTCGGAAAATTTCCCTTTGGATGAAAAGGCTTCAGATGTATATCGCTTGATTGGAAAGTGGCTGGCAGAAACCCGATCTAGCAAGTAATTGTCCACATCTATAAGCAGTAAAACTTATTTTGCTTTCAGTTAGAATTTTCAGGAAATGTTAATGTTTCCTACTTTTCTGTGAAATGTAGCTCAAGAACTATTTTGGAGAAATACCTGAAACATGCAGTTTCACTAGCTGCGGATCGCAAAAGTACAGATAAGAAATCCATAGAAAGACAAGGCCAGACCCATTTTCATCTTGCACACTATGCGGATGCTCTTTTTAGGAGTTATGAGGAGAGACTTACCTCAAATGAATGGCAAGCAGCAATGCGCTTAAGGAAACACAAGGTAACTCTTTGAGTGTGAACCCTTGGGGCTAATTGATGGCTGTTATGACCATTATATTTGCACTTCCATTCTGCAGACCCTGGAGTTAGAAGCACTTGTAAGGAGACTCAAGAGTTCAGCAAAGGCAAGTTAAAGTGTTTGATTAATGAGTGACTTTTGGTAGTTTGACACAACAGTTTCTATACATCAGGAACTGATATTCATTTATCTGCTTAAAAATTCTGATAGACAGTCCTTTATTTCATATTTAGGGGGAGAAGACAGACTACTCGGTGAAAATACAAGAGTTGCAAAAGCAGCTTGCAATGGATGAGGAAGAAGCCAAGAAATTACAGGTGTCTGTAAAATACTGCTTTAACTTTCCTCATGCAGAGATGCTGCTGTGCTGCCTTCGAAGCTTTGACTGTCCTCTTTGTCCCTCTTTGTCCCTCCTTGCATTTTCTTTTCATTTACCAAATTAATAAATGTAGAGGGCTAGCCTTAGTGTAGCTGTGAAAGGTCACTCGATTGAGGCCTGAGGTCACTGGTTCAAATCATTGAAATAGCCTCTTTGGTAAACCACAGGTAAGGCTGTATACATCAACCTCTACAGTGCGGGAAGCCTTGTTCCTTGGGATGCCTTCTTTATTACCATATTGATATTTGTACTCAAGATGCTCCTTAAGGGACTGTTAGAATATTTCAATATTGAACCACACCTTAATCTAATAGCTTAAGCCATTAGAGTAGTTGGCAGTGGTCTTATGAAATTTCACATGGTGTCAGAGTAGGAGGTTTTGAGTGCAAATTTTTCCAAGCCTTTAATATGCTTTAGTTTTATGCTAAAGTCCAGCCTACATGTGAGTTGAATATTTAAATATTTAGATATTAAACCATGCCTTCATGTAATGGTTCAAGTTTTTAAAGTAGTTGGCACTCGTCTCATAGAATTTCATTAGGTAGTTATCTTGGTGTAGCGAAGAACTTGTGGAATATGCTCTCAATTGTACTTCTTAAAACATCGAGGGATCAGTGATCTTTGGATTCCAAATATAAATCTGATCGATGCATTTGTTCTCTAACTTTAAAGTATAAGCTTTGGTTAAACATCTTTGTACATTGCACCTAAACTTTAATTACCTCATTTTTCATTTGCTTAAGGTGTAAGCTGTTTAGTATTAGTCCAAAATTGCTTAACTGCTTTTCAACATATCAGGATGACAGAGACAACTTTCTTAACCTGGCTTTGGAGGGATACAAGCGTTGTTTGGTCATAGCGGACAAATATGATGTGAGGGTGGTAAGTATTTTTAGATTTAGGGTGTTTTAGATATTTATTCTGTGGTTCTTCCAAAAGACTAAAATTATGTATTCAGACTGCGTGGCTTGGATAAATACTTTTTATCTGCAAGATGACCCAATCCTTTTTAGTGTTTCAATAATCTAACTACATGTGATTTGAAGAACTGTAATTTGTAAATTGCATTGCTGTGAATTTTACAATTTTGTTAGGTTCTAGAGTCTGCATTAGTGCTTAAAAATGTTATTGTAGACTCAGTGTCCTCCCCTTGATCTGAGAATTTTGTTCTACCTTTTGAAGAAACTAACCTTTGTGCTTCTAGGTGTTCCGTCTGGTTTCATTGTGGTTCAGTCTCTCTTCCAGAAAAAATATTGTGAATAGCATGCTTAGCACAATCGATGAGGTATGGACTAAGCTATTGCATTAATTTCCAATTCATATTTGACTATATATTTTTTTATAACAATTATTTAAAAATTATTCCATCCTTTTGTGATTATTTAAAAATTAGTCCATCCTTTTGTCATTATTTTCAATAGATTTACTAACTTCTAATGTGCTTGCAGGTTCAGTCTTACAAATTTGTACCGCTAGTTTACCAAATTGCTTCTCGAATGGGAAGTTCAAAAGATTCTCCAGGACCTCATAGCTTTCAGGTTATTGAAGAATGTATTACTATAGATCTTGTGGAGAGGTACTGTTTATTAACAAATAACGATTTCATATTGCAGTTTGCTTTGATCTCTCTTGTCAAGAAGATGGCCATGGACCATCCATATCATACTGTCTTTCAGGTAGTCAGGTTCACAAATAGTTAGCAACACATGCTAGCAAGGGTTATACCTGTATGCAAAATTTCTTCACAATATTTTTCTTTGACATTGGTTCTCATCTTTAATCAAGGTCACCCTTTGAAAAGCAATAATTTGATGTACTGATATTTTTGGACTGATAAAATGCGTATCTTGAGAAAGATGTAAGACCACCGGCAATTAAGAAGACTGTATGGAGAGAAAAGATACTGAAAATTTTCTGGTCCCATCATCTATTGTGTGATAAGACTGCCTTAATGACTTCTGCATGTAAGCTTTGCAGCATCCAGAATGAGAACCTTCTTGCAAATATGGTGCAAGAAGGCTGAGAAAAATTTAAGTTTTAGATAATATCAAGAATTCACTCAGGGAATCTGCTACTCTAATCATTTAGGCTTTGTCCTACATTTTGTCTTTATGGACTGAGCACAAAGGAGGCTAGTACTATAAATGTGCGATAGCAAATATAGTTATTAGAAAGTCCAAACTTAAAGCTTAAGCTATTAGGTGAAGAGAGACAAAATATATACAAGGCCCAAACAAATTCGTGGACAAGTGATGTGGGATACATTAACTACCCTTTCACCCACAAATTGGACAAAAAACAACATAAACCCTGTAGGCAAGCAATATGGATAATTTAACTCAGTGCAAACTAGGCGAAGGACATGTGGAATTGACTTACAGGTAATAAGACATATGAGAGCCATCTGTCAAATGAATAATTAATTACAAATGAAAGATTGAAACTTGGCTTAAGTACCAGGTTTCAATGTCCAATGGAAAAAATTAATTTATTGGATGGGGGGAAACTACATGCGCATAAGACCCAAACGCATCCCATAAAAAAACAATGTAAAATAAGTGATATTGGTCATTTCCAAAAACCCCTATGTATGTCGGATTTTTTATCTGTCCATAGTGCGGTCTTGTTGTTTCTTTATTCTCCCGTTGTTTGAACTTGTTTATTCTTTGTCTAGCTTCTAGCTTTGGCCAACGGTGACCGAATCAAGGACAAACAGCGCAGTAGAAACTCATTTGTAGTGGATATGGATAAGAAGCTTGCAGCAGAAAACCTATTAGAGGAGTTGTCATCATATCATGGAGCTATCATCAGACAAGTAACTTGGATTACTTTTTAGTAATATTATTCACACTTGTGTTGGCCACTCTAATGTGACTTACTGATGAAAGATACTTTTGTCTGCAGATGAAACAAATGGTGGAGATCTATATCAAACTTGCAGAACTGGAAACAAGGAGAGAGGTTATTATATGTGTTGAAATGCATAATTTTTTCACCTTACATCTTCAAAATTGAAAACGTTGAAATCAAGTAATTTAAAGGTACATATGACATCACTGGAACTACTATGTGGTATCTGCAGGACACCAGCAAGAAAATATCCCTACCGCGAGATATCCGGAGTCTTAAAGAGCTAGAACTCGTGAGTCATTTCCTACCATTTTCCTATTAAGCCCAGATAAATGTATAATGATAGGCCCTGGGTAGGTATAATGATAGGCGATGGGCATTCCTTTCAGCAGCTGTATTTATATCACAGCAGTTCATCATTTCTCCATGCTCTTTCAGAAACGTCCACTTTTTTCTGCCATTTTCTTTGTATTCTTTAAAACAAAGCATAAGATTCACCTTTACATGCATGATGGACTTTTTAGGTGCCAGTGGTGACAGCTACCTTTCCAATTGACCGAAGTTGTCAGTATAAGGAGGGCTCCTTCCCATATTTCAAGGGATTAGAAGATTCCATCAAGTTTGTCATCATCATTCTAAAAATTTATTACTTCTCCTTGAACTCCATGTCCCCCAAAGATATACGTTAAAATTCTCATGCTACTTGATGCCAACTTTGACTTTCTTCTTTGTGATGTATAGGGTAATGATTGGAATAAATGCTCCAAAAGTTATTGAATGCTTTGGTTCTGATGGTCACAAATATCGGCAGCTAGCAAAATCTGGAAATGATGATTTAAGACAAGATGCTGTGAGATTTTTAAGCCCTTTTGTATTCTACGTTGCTACTGAGAGTTCTTTTAAGTTTGGTCACACCTTTTCAAGTTTAGCGGTTATTTCTTCTGAAGCATGAGGGTTCTTGCTAAATAAAATTTTATTCTATAAAGACGTCTTTGATGATTGTGTTCATTTAGATGATTCTTCTGCTATGGTGTAGCTTTTATGTTTTATTTGTCAAATGCCATTCTCATATCCGTCAATGCTGAACTGAGAAGATAAGGACTAGACTTCACCCCAGTTTGACTCCTCTTTAGAGTCAAATATTTTTTTGGCACACGATGATCAGAGACTTCAAATATATTAGAAAAGTCCATGCTACTATTTCATACTGAAATATATTGAAGGCCTGGCAATCTTAGAGTATTATTTTTATATCGTTCTTCAGTAATTTCATAGTGAATAGTTCTCTTTTAGATTTTTCTTTTCTCACTCCACTACAAGCTGCCATACCTTCTTGTTTAGAAAGAGCACAGAGACATCAGTAGACATCAATTTTGGCAATGATCGATGTTCATTTCTAATGCACAAACTTAGAATTATATTCTCCTCTGGACATGAATGGAAGTTTCTGTTTCTTCAACATATTCCAAAATTTGCGATGTTCAAGTGGTCTGAATGTATCGTCACATCCAGGTTTGCAAGAAATGGTCCTTTGATCCTTATGCTGAAGATAGATTTTGCCAATCCTTTGCAGGTGATGGAACAATTTTTTGGTTTAGTGAACACCTTTTTGCATAATCACCGAGATACACGAAAGAGAAGATTAGGTGTTCGAACCTACAAGGTACCTTTCCCACTATAATGTTAGCATGTAATCACAATCCTGTAAATTGGTGTTCTCATTGACATATAGCATGATGTAAGAGTATCGCATATGGGTTCTGAATTGTATCCTATTGGTCAATCTATATCTGGAGTCAGTTTCTTTCTCATATAACAGCATAATATTGATAATCTCTCATTATCACAACTAGACAAGCTTTAGAATCTTACACCCATTTCAAAATTATATTTATGTATCCTTCATTCACTTGCCTGTGAGCTTCCCTCCTTTTTCAAGTGCTTTGGTAAACTCTGGCTGCTGCACAAATGCATTGTTAAATAGTACTGATATCACAGAGTTTGAGTAATCTCTTCGTGCTTAACTCTAAGTCTTGTAAGTGGATTAATCTCTACTGGTGATTACCCAGAATTCCATCCCCTGCATCTGTGAACAGCTTTATTCAATCCTTAATGATTGAATTGCTGTGCTTGTGTGGTGCCCCAGGGTTCCACTCTTCCCTCCTTTCTACCAACAAGACAATTTTTGAATGGATTCACTGCATTTTGTGTTCCCCATCACAAAATATACAGTTTCTATCTTGTGCTGAATGCTTCTGAGCATGTTTGTTTTGCAAATAGGCATGCCCTGTTATTCTCGAAAACTGCATTGGGTGCCTATCCTCGGCTAAAGTCTTCCAAATGAGTTGCCGTATGCTAGCATTCATGTTTTCATCTCAGATGTGGAGGCTAGGTAGAAAGCAGACTAGTTAGTATTTACAACCAACGGATTTCTTTAATACAATACGGTAATCATGCTTCCATCAATTTTAGTACTCCTAATATGGACTGAGCTTGATGAATGTCTAGAACTTCTGTTTATATGATCCTAGACAGCATCGTTAGTGCAAAGGGTTTCTGATATTATTTTTCTGTTGTTTGTTTATATACCTTACTTGAATGAGATGATATAACTGTGGTAGGTTTAATACCAATTTCGTTCTGAGTAGGTCATCCCTTTTACTCCTAGTGCTGGTGTGCTTGAATGGGTTAATGGTACTCTTCCTCTAGGTGACTACCTTATAGGAAGGTCAGTATAAATAAATGATGCAGTCTCCTAGAAACTTGACTTCTATTGTTACATGAAGCATTATATAGCCACTGTTGCCAATCTAATTTCAGCATGAGAAATGGAGGTGCACATGGTCGGTATGGGAGAGGAGATTGGTCATATCTAAAATGCCGAGAGTACATGACTAGTGTAAGTATCATTTTTTTCTGGCAAGTTATTAACTTCTTGTCAGTAATGCATGCTCTAATCTATCAGGATGAGTTGGAATTGCATAATTGACAAATTTTGACAATTTGAATGAGTGTCGAGGGATGTAATTTAACTTTCTGAATCAGTAATACAGAAGGGGAGCAAAAGAGGCAAGATGTTAAAGTTACAACTAGGAATATTTTCCCAGCTGCTTCTCTGTTTATATGTGTCAGATAAGTGAACTATTTTCCCTTTCTTTTAGTGAATAATGGTCAGACCTGTCTGTTATAGGAAAAGGACAAGCGCAAAGCATTCCAAGAAGTCTGCAAGAACTTCAGGTTACTGCCTCTGCCTGGACATCTAAATGCCTACTTTAGTGAAGATCAAAGCAAATTACCTTGAACTCATACCTGACACTTGACACAGGCCGGTCATGCATCACTTTTTCCTGGAGAGATACTCTTTGCCAGCTGATTGGTTTGAGAGAAGGCTTGCTTACACAAGAAGCGTGGCTACTAGTTCAATGGTTTCTATACAATATCTTTTGTGATATTTCTAGTAAAGGAAATAACTTTTTTTCTTTATAATCTTTTTGGACATTGTTGCTTAGTACAAGGAGTACCTTAATCTTGATGTCATAAAGTGGATAACCCGGATGTGAAAGAA
This sequence comes from Eucalyptus leucophloia subsp. euroa, assembly GCA_017140325.1. Classification (NCBI taxonomy): domain Eukaryota; kingdom Viridiplantae; phylum Streptophyta; class Magnoliopsida; order Myrtales; family Myrtaceae; genus Eucalyptus; species Eucalyptus leucophloia. The sequence goes on from CM029478.1 coordinate 36,907,270, forward strand.
ACTGAAAGGATTTAGTTGGAGAGTTCATCCCAAAAATTTAAGTTGATAGGTGGAGGGAAACTACCTAAATATGAGGCTCATTGAAGCCCCATAGACAAGCGATGTGGAATGCCTTTATAACCCTTCTATATGTGCAAACCAGATTGATAATTGCACATGGAATTGATGAATGGGGAGCCTCAGATGCAAAATAGTGGGGGAACCTGGCTCCGATACTTTGTCAAAATGTTTATCCTAATAGCTTAAGTCATAAGGTATTGGGACGCTACATGAACGTAAGATCCATTGAAATCCCGTAGACAAGCGATGTGGGGTTCTTTGGTATATAGGAACTCAATTTCTCATTTGTGTCGATTTGACCTAGGCAGAAATAAATATTTAGAAATTTCAGATAGAATTATGAGCCAGTGATGGGTGAACATATTCACAGGAAGTTTAATAAGATGTTACTCAGTGATTATGACATTTATATTCCTATCCTTTATCACCTCCTCTTGGGGAATTCTTTTAAATAATCTTTTTTTCCAGAAGATTCTAGACATTCTAATGAATTTATTTCTTCTTTAGGTTGGGTATATAGTTGGTCTAGGAGATCGACATTCCATGAACGTTCTAATTGATCAGGCCACTGCAGAGGTTGTTCACATCGATCTTGGTGTTGCCTTCGAGCAAGGCTTGATGCTCAAGACCCCAGAGCGGGTTCGTTACTTATGGAAATTTCACTATGTTGTCTTCCTCTTGAAAGGATTTTGTTTTAAAAAGTATTTTGGGAATATTAAAGGGAAATGTTTGTTAAAAGGGTACAAAGGGAGTACTACTTCCCCTTGGAAGTATTTGCAGGGTAGAGAGCAATTATAATAACCAAAACTCCATTCAGAAGTCTTTTCACTTGAATTCTGCAGGTCCCTTTCAGGCTAACGAGGGATATCATCGATGGTATGGGAGTTACAGGAGTAGAGGGAGTGTTCAGAAGATGTTGTGAAGAGACTCTTTCTGTGATGAGGACAAATAAAGAAGCATTGCTGACAATTATTGAAGTAGGACTAGCTTTCCGCAGATTATCTTGAGAAATTGGTTGAAGTTTCAATTTTCCATATGAAGACTAAAAGAAAATGTCTTGCAGGTTTTCATTCATGATCCACTTTATAAATGGGCTTTGTCTCCATTGAAGGCTTTGCAGCGTCAAAAGGTATTTTCAAGTGTTGAGCACATTTATCTAGAAATTTCCTATGCATGGAAGACACGGTTCCCTTTTTCCAATTCTACGATGGTTAATGCCAAATGTGGATGGTCAAATTTAGCCTATGCAGACTTATTCTAGTATTCATAAAAGAATTTTCGAGAGTTGCCAAATTTGTGCTGCCTGATGGCAATAGGTTTTCTGTCAAGGGAAAGTCCAGAAAGCTTAAGAGTGATGTTGCCATATTTGACATGGTCCTTTTTCTGTGTATGCCATGATGCAAACATGACGTTGTTGAAGTTCCCAATGATTTGTCTATACTCAAGTCTTTCTTGCCTTTTAGTTGCTCCATGAGGTTGTAGAGATTGGCATGCTAAGTATTGATCTTGACTTGACAGGAAACATATGATGACCTGGAGACAAGCTTTGAAGATTCTCAGGATGAATATGAAGGGAATAAGGACGCTACGAGGGCACTGATGCGTGTCAAGCAAAAATTGGATGGATACGAGGAGGGAGAAATGAGAAGCGTGCATGGTCAGGTAATCCCTCTTTTTCATTCTCAGTGGTCCACCATTCAATTGTGATCCTGAGCATGGTCTCTCAGTCTCATTTTCAAATAATCACTGTCATCTGAATGAAGAAAGGCACATCTCTGCTAAGCATGCTCCCATCATTGTTTATCGATTTTGCTTTTCTAGCTCAAATTCAAAGCTGGTTTTTTGGTGCATTTAAGTGATCCTAGAAATGACTTCGTTATAGCGACTCTAGTGGAAAACTAATTGTTAGGTGATAAGGCTTATGACAGCTTACAGTGCTTTTGCAAGTACAGTAATATTGATTTGTGATTCTCTTCTAGGTCCAACAACTCATACAGGATGCCATTGATCCCGACCGTCTATGTCAACTGTATCCTGGATGGGGAGCCTGGTTGTGACATATACAACTTTACCCTCCAGACTTCTGAAGACACCCGCCACCCAGTCATCCGGTACAGGCGCGGCTGTGTATAGTATTCTTATTGGTTGAGTCATATGTTGGGTGAGGCAGGTGTTTGTAAGAACGAGAAAAGGATCCCACAATAATTTCATTTCAAACTTTTTTGTTCTTATATTGTTAATTTCGGTGCCCTTCCTAATTCAAGCTCCTTCAATTGGTACGGTCTGCTTACTCTGATATAACCAGCCTGAGAGCCAACATCCGAATCCATCGTTCCCAATGTCACGTAAGGTAGTGTTGGACCTGTTGGTGGTGGCTTCTTTTTGTGCTGCGCTGGCAATGCATATTTGTTACCTTTTTCCATTTTCCTGTGGTCTATATTCAGCAGAATTACGTGGCTGAACAGAATCAGGGACAGCTGTTTTGGGCACACGGAGAAACTCTTCCTTTACAAGCTTGAAGAGTGAAAATCTTCTCTAACAAAAAAAAAAAAAGTCAAATGAAATGCGATCTGGTCGGTACCCGGTGCCCACCTCCCTGTTCGGTCAACCCCCTTTTCACCTAGAAAACGGAAGTTGGACATCATCGCTCCGCCCAAAACCCAAATTCCGATGGCCTGGTCAATGTCGTAGCCTTTCCAGCTTAATTGCCCGCAGATGCTGACGGACATATTGCGAAGAAGCATCACCAGCACCATCACCATCACCATCATCTTGTGTAGACATGGCAAAGCCTGCGTATTGCTGTAATATGAAGTGGGTAATGTGAACGAAGTAAAAGGGCTCGTGTATCGAATGATGAAATGACAGAAATTAGCTTTTTTAGAAGTCACGCAAGGTCCACAACCGACCGCACCCAACTCATTAATGAATACTTCAACTGCAAGTCCTTCCTGTATAAATTACGTCTGCCTTGTGAACTCTTGAACGCTTCCACTCTGATTTCGAGTTTAGACCTTCCTTATGATCCAACATTTACCTACCGGCTCTCAAATGCAAACATCGGCATTGCTAGCTCTCTGTCCAAGCTTCGGTAGCTATTGTTCGAGCAAGATCGCCGATATTGCTTCTAGAGTCACAGAAGCAATGGCCATGGATAGCTCGCTCAAGGGAGAACCTGCTGGAGAACAGCCAGAACGAGAAGAGCCAACCGCTGAGCAAGACGAAGAGGGTGAAGCACGCAATTTTGAGTTCACATTTGTCGATGGGGGTTCAGAGTTGCCTGCGATGGTAGCTGCTGATGAGATCTTCTGCAATGGTCGGATGAGGCCTCTGTGCCCCATCCTCCATGAAGCTGTGCTGTCCGATATTGCGATCCAAGACCGGGATGACGACGGCCTTAATTCCAGGAACTCGAGGAAAAGGCCTTCGCGCAGGCCACTTAAGAAGCTCATGAGCGAAGAACGAGACTTGTTTGCGTCCGGCTCTTCCTCCGAAGCGGATGAACTCGACCGCGTAGCTCCAGACATGTATTGTGCGTGGACGCCAAAATCATCAGGAGCATCGCAGATACGCTCTAAAAGCAAGAGCAATTCTACTCATGATTCAAAAAGGTGGAAACTCAAAGCTATGCTCTCTGATTGAATATGAAGAGATGTGGACAGCGCATGGGGGGTGGATTGAAGGCGTCGAGTTGAGAGCATTATTCAAATTAGATCATTCAGAGTGATGAGGGACATGTATGACGTCGTCTTTTAATTTTTGCCATAGAACTTATTATTATGCATACAAATTCTATTTATTGAAGTTGGATGGAACTAAATCGGGATCTTTTGGTCTCAAAAAACTGCAATGGATATGAAAATTTATTGCGGACGATTTGTGCTCTGACTGTGAGATTGAGTATGTAACTAGTTTCGAGATTGATAATTTTTGCAATAAATTATTGAAATTTTTTGGCTTATATTTCAACATTCTACCCTTACTGACTTTTATAGAAAACTATCAACCCATTCAAGTTATTTATAATATCTTTATTTGAATTAGTTATCAACTTTTTTTCCAATTGAATTACCAAGTTTAAGGTATCGGCTCTTATTTTACTTCTTACCTTTTTTTTTTTTAAATTATTAACTTCCTAAATGAATTACCAACCCTTAGTTGTGTAACTTACCTATCTAAATTTATCAACTCTTAGATATAATTATCGACTTTTGTTTGAACTATTTACCAATATTTTCCCAACATAGTTATTAAGTAATCCCCCTAACAACATCTATTAAGTCACCAACTTTTATATAAAATTATCAACATTTATTTATTTATTTGGAAATTACCAATATTTTCATTAAATTGTAAAACTTCTTTTGTGTAACTCATCAATATGTTAAACTTATTGACTTTTATACAAAATTAGCAACCTCAATTTGAGTTATTCACCATATTTTCACCAGTTAATTTTATTAATGACTGGTATTCGATTCACTTACCACACATTGGTTTACTCTTATGAATATTACTAACTATTTCCGATCAACTAACTTTCTTATTTGAGCAAGTTACTATTTTTTTTAGATAAGTAAATCTTGTTCTAAATTACCGGTGTGAACTTGAGTCATTTCCCGACATTTCTCTGATTTACTCAAGAACCGATTTTAACAAAGTATTCTCAATTAACCTACCGATTTTTATTTATTTGTTTGATTACCAACTTACCAACTTAGGTAGCTTACAGACATCGCCAATTTACCATAAGATTACCAACTATTCTTGAATTATCAATTTTCCTTTTTCTTACAATTCAAGAAATGCCCACTCCACGAGTCGCAGCGTTCTCTCTCCTCCCACGTGGCACGTACCAACCACCCACCGGCCACCCCGGAACTCCGGCCGGCGCGCGGCGTCGTCCGACGGCGACGATGATCAAGAACATCCCTGAGAATCCCGAAGCTTTTCTTCACCTCACTCGTCGTCGTGCTTGATTTCATGAACTCCCGTCGGTAAGAACCCGACGAAAGGGATAGCGATGCGGTGTTGCGCCCGAGGGAAATGGCAATGCTTCAGCCGTTGCTCTCGTGCGCCTCCTCGCCTCTGCTCCGTCGTCCGACCCATTGGAAAAGTCTCGAATTTCAATCGCTTGAGCCTCCCCAACTCGAAATTACGCAGCTTTGTTGTAGCAAGACGTCAGCTTTAGTGCCACGTAGCTTTGCCCGTCCACCTTCCAGCACTTCCCCGCCTCTCCGTCGCCAAAACCCATCAGAAAGATCAGATTTTGAGCTGTTGGTATCGAGCAGTGGACCTGTAGTTGATGTTCCCTTGTTCAGCGAGGCTTTTAATGATTTCTTGGATCGAGGGTTGTTCGAAGATGCTATAAGTTCTTACATTGAGATGCTTGAGTATGGTTTACCTGTCGAGGAATTTCAGTTCTTTCCACGTTTAATCAAGGCTTTTGGGTGGATGTCTGATGTGGAGAGGGCTAAACAGATACATGGCCATGTGTTGAAGCTGGGAATTTTGGATGCTGTGGATGTTGCGAATTCGGTCTTAGGGATGTATTGGAAATGCGGGGCAGTTGATCATGCCGTCCGTGTGTTTGAGAAAATGCTCGATCGGGATTCGGTTACTTGGAACACTATGATTTCGGGGGCCTGCCAGTCTGGGGATTTCAGGGGTTCGTTGGGGATGTTCAGCCAAATGGTAGGGGACTTTGGTGTGTACCCAAATAGAGTGGCTTGTCTTTCTGCTCTCTCAGCATGTGCTTCAGTTAGTAGCTTGATCCATGGGCGAGAAATCCACGGTTTTGTTGTGAAAAATATTTTTAAATTTGATCAGTCTTTGGTTTGTGGGTTTATCGATATGTACATGAAGTGCGGGGACATGAGGAGTGCTGAAAATGTTTTCATGAGCATTGTGGGAAAAGAGTCTGTGACTAGAAATGCAGCGATATGGAATGCAATGGTGCTTGGCTATGTAACCAAAGGTTTTCTATCAGAGGCTTCAGTGCTGCTGGCAGAAATATTGGGGTTGGGTTTAGAAGATGATTCTTCGATCATTGTTGCTGCTTTGGTCTTTTGTTCGCATTCCTTGGATTCTGTCCTCGGAGAAAAAATCCATGGACTTGTCTGCAAATTTGGAATGGAAAAAGAAATAAGGGTGGCTACTGCTCTAATTGATATGTATTTAAAATGTGGTAAGGCTGAAGCTGGTAAAAATATCTTCAGTAAGTGTCGAACTCGTAATATAGTGATGTGGGGAACCATAATCTCAAATTATGTCAAAAGTGATCTCCCCACTGAGGCATTGGATCTATGTCATGAATTTATATATAAATATGGATTTGCAGATTCAGTTGTAGTTTTAGCTGCATTGCGCGCATGTTCATCTTTGACTCTTATAGCAAAGGGGAGGGAGTTCCATGGATTAGCAATTAAGGCAGGACTTGCTAGTGATGTTTTTGTTGGAGGTGCATTGGTTGATCTTTATGCAAAATGCGCAGATATTCAGTCTGCTCAAATTGTATTTCATGGATTACCGCTGAGGGATTTGGTACCATGGAATGCTTTAATATCTGGATATACACAAAATGACCTTCTTGATGAAGCCTTGAAGGCATTTCGTGATATGCAGTTTGAAAACATCAGACCAAACTCCGTTACCATGGCATCCATTCTTTCTGTTTGTGCCCAAATATCTGCATTTAGTATGTGCAAGGAGGTCCATGGTTACACATTACGGCAAGGGTTTGAATCCAATATTCTCGTGAGCAATTCATTAACATCCACATATGCAAAATGTGGGGACATATGTAGTGCTCGCATTATATTTGACAACATTCAAGAAAAAAACCAAATATCGTGGAATTCTATTTTATTGGGATTAGGAATGCATGGCCACACAGATGAAATGTCTGTTCTATTTGAAATAATGAAGTCATCTGGTGTGATGCCAGACCATGCCACTTTCACAGCTCTTCTTTCTGCATGTAGCCACTCAGGGAGGGTTGATTGGGGATGGGGGTACTTCAAAAGTATGGCTGAAGACCACAAACTTGAGCCTCAACTTGAACAGTACACTTGCATGGTTGATCTTCTGGGCCGCACTGGTCATTTGGACCATGCATATGACCTGATCATGTCCATGCCTTTTGCTCCAGATGATAGGATCTGGGGATCATTGCTTGGATCTTGCAAAACTCATGGTGATGATAGGCTAGCAGATATTGTGGCTGGTCATATTTTCGAAATTGATCCAGATAGTGTCGGTTATCGTGTCCTTCTTGCCAAATTACATGAGTTTGATGGGAAGCATAGTTTAGTTGCTAATATTAGATCAGATATACGGGACAAAGGACTGAAGAAGCAACCTGGTTGCAGTTGGATTGAAATTGATTGCAAGATTCATGCTTTCATTGCTGGGGACCATTCACATTATCAGTCACAAGAAGTTTATGCCATTCTGGATAGCTTGACAAGAGAGATTTTAAGATTGACTAATACAAGTCAGTCAGATGCAGAAGCTACTGAGTTTGATGTGGCCTGGCCAGAGAAGCTTTTACCATTTGAAAACAATGGTTTGTTTATCCTAACGTGATGGAGGAAACTATAATATAAAAGTTTCCAGAGAAGCTATGCCATGGCTCTGCAATCAATGAGTGACATGGCCACAACTGAGTATGAGATTTGGAGAATTGCGATGATACCAAGACAATCTACAGACTCCTCCATCTCTATTTCTCCTGCAGCAGATACAAGAGGCTGTCACTCAAATCTCCAACACAATATTTGCTTGGATTCTGATTTTAACTTCCAACTTTTACCTCGTACTAAACCACAGGATTAGTGTGACTCCTTTAGCATCATAATGATTCTATTTTCATCTTTGTTACATAATCATGAGCCATCTATTGGGGTTTCTGGGAGGATTCAGTGATCTGGAATTGGGTGTTTTCTATTCTGTCTATGCGTAAGCTAATACGATTTCTTCTGTCATTCCTAATTTCGATATATCAGGGATGTGGAAAATCCACCAGTAACATTGAGAGACAAGAGCCACCTCTTTTGTGGGCAATTTTTCATATGAAGAATGATGGCATCCTTCAGAAACGGATCCTTGGTTCTGTCTTTGTTAAAGTGATTTAGAAGCTCTAGGTTGCTGACTTTTGGCAAAATCAGGTCAAAGGCATCAACAGAAATAAACTACCCCTGATCTCAGTGAGTTTCTTTAGGGTCACAAGCTTTTCACTGGAGAAACAATTTTTCAAGACAGTGTCTGGATTCTCTGAATGCATATGCTTCTTTGATTTAGATGAACTGAATAGGGTTTTCCTAACTAGATGCCGATACATGCAGTGTCCTTGAAGAGACGAATCATGCTGTGTGGTAGGTAGTAATTACCAATGCTGTCTCTGACATACTATTCTACTGGATAGAGTCAGAATAAATCAGAATCCAATGACTACTTGTGAGCAAGCCTTCCTGATGTAAATGTACTGGTCTTTGTAAATGGAAATGATAGAGATTTTTGGTTGGAAGGTCGAGGAGTTTTCACTTGCTGTTTCCATGTGTTGCTTGTGGCACTCAAACTAGAGGCATCTACTCTGCCAACTGATGTGGAAATGAGACTGTAGGCGCCGGTAAATGGTTTCGGAAACTGATATCTATAATGAGCCCAAACTTCACCGTTTTTGTTAAAGAGTGCTCTATCTATGCAGATGAAATTGTTTCATCCTGACTTTTTGCAATTACGAGTAAAAGCACTTTCAGGCTTTTGTACGTCAGTTTCAGAATATTCAGTATTAGGGTTCTCCTGAGCATGCGACCAAAGCTACAACGAGCTCTACAGATACATAGCACACATTTTGGTAGCTTCTCGTCTTGAGCTGGAGAGCATATCTTGCTACATGTGCAGGGGAGAGATCTTTCCTGGAACGGTTCTGCAATCGGAAAGCTAATACTTTTTGGGTTCAACCTTATTTACATAATTTCTGCTTCTCTATTAAGAAAAGGATCATTGTAATGAGGCCAAATGCAAGTAATGCAAAACAATCCATTTGCTGTTATTTAACTCACATTTCCATGTTAATTTAGAAGATCTTAGTTGTTTGGTTATGAAGCTTTGATAAATATTGCTTTTAAGGTGAATGGAACGTTAGATTTTGTCCTTGAACTCTGAAATGGCTGAAACAGAGCTGACAAGGCAGCTGAATCCTACCGTCCGGGCAACATGACTGGTGTAAACATGAGGTTGAGAAAAGGGATTCAATTCGGGAGCTCGAGATGGAGAGTCTCTTAGAAACAGAAGCCGACGGTATTGATCATTTGTTAACACCTTGGCTCATCCATATGTCATTCATTGCATGACAAGATTAGGTATCGGATTCGTTGATAATGATAAAAGTTGAGCCTCAAACAAAAATGTCGATATCACATAATGTTGCCTTCCCAATGCATTTAGACATAAGAAACATTTTTGTTTAGTATTAACATGCCCACATCAAAGGAATTGCATTCGACTTGGCCCGGTCGTGAAATGCAACGAAATTAACTCAAAATGGTGAATGGACTTGAATTTCGGAGTGGAAAGAGGCCCTAATCTCACGCGGATTCCCCAAAGCTAAGCCCGTTATATTGAAATTCAGCCAGCCCATATATATATATATATATATATATATATATATATATATATTTTTTTTTTTTTTTTGATGACCCAAGAACCTCGTACAGTTGACAGCTGGCCAAGCAAACCTGGAGTGACACTAGCAGAGAACCCACCACCCCGGCATCACACTTAAGAATTCGGCCAGCCCATATTCCCATCTCTTATAGATGAAATTCAATGCACATGAAGTTCTAAAACTTATTAAGCGAAGATGCATATATTCTCTAAAATTTTCAGCCACGCAAAGTTGCATATTTTCTCTGAGATTTTCGGCCACACATGGAAATAAGAGGATACATTCTTTATTTCTTACTCTGAGGGTCATAATTTCACTTAATCCCAAAAAGGGGAAAGTGATATATTCTCTCCTGCTTTTGAGAACTCAAGACGAGTGCCTATAATAATAGGAGCGCATGGCCGGCCGCTCAAAGGGGAAGAACAGAATTCCCTCTCTTCATTAATCTCTCTCGTGGTCTCTCCCGCGCGGAAGCTCCCTCGGCGTAGTCCCTTCTCTGGAGTTCTCTTGGCGGTTTTTCATTCCGAATGGCCTCCATCTTCGCCGGACGTCCTTCAAGTCAAGTATCCCCAGCACTACCGGTAGTACCCTCCCTCCATTGGCGTCCCATTGCGCTGTCCATGACCACCCTCCTCTGGTGGTCTCTCTCTTAGTAGCGGCTCATGCTTCTCAGCGCAGCCTTGGTTCGTGACTCTACTTTGGTGATCCGGTGTTCCACCCTTGGGGCCAATCTCATCCGACGTCTTTCAAAGAGCCCCCATCTGAGTCCGGGCATCGCCGTCGTCAAGGCGTTACACTATCATCGGCAGTCCCTCTCTTTCAGCGCCTATAGTTCTAACCAAGGTAGGATTAAAAAATTAATCCAAGTAGTAGTAGGATTCTTTGCCTGAATTGAATTCGATGCTTTGACTTTAGTTTTTATTTCATGCCTTTTTTTTTTCTGTACATAGTACCATGCCTTAAGTTTTAATTCAATTTCTCTATGTTTACCTTGCGTCATATGTTGCATATTCTATTGGGTAATCAGATCTTTGAGCCAAAAGATTGGACCCTCAATCATATTTTCTATTCAAAGCATATAGTAGCGTGCATTTAATGTCAAGAACGTTGATAATGTTAATATTGGTGATATTGCATGGTTCTTGACTAATATTGACGATCTTGCATTCCTGTAGAATAATCTTGAACAACTTTGAATAATCTTGAATAATCATGGTTAATATTGGGGAATCTTGATGAGCATTAATGAATCTTGGATATCTTGCATGATTCTGCATTCATGTTGAAGAGTCTTGGTCGATAATGGACAATTCTTGATAATTCTTGGCGGTTCTTGATAGCTTTGAATCGCATTAAATCTCTTGCATTAATCTTGATGAGTCTTGATTACGATGGATGAATCTTGGCAATTCTTTATGATTCTTAAATCATGTCTGGTGTAATTGATACATTCTTCCTTGCTCTTAATAATGTTTTGCATAATAGGAAACATTGCATAATAGTCTTGCTATAGGCATGATATTGCATCATTAAATTATTAATCATGTGGTAAGTTGATGCATGCCATGCTACTTGGAATAATTTTGATCATGTTATAGTCTTTAGGAATTAAATCTATTAGTGTCTCATGCATATTGCATTTAAAATCCATGTATGTTTAACCTCATCGCATGTAGTTTAATTTACATTATGTACGTTATTTAGCGTTTAGGGATTTAAATTATGCATATTATATTAAAATAAGAACGTTATATCATTTGGAGAGTTTCTGCCCTATCATGTCGCATTTAAGTTGCATTTAACCTCAGCTAGCTTAGGATAATTATCAATGTCATTTTTTTTTTGTCAAAAAGAAATTTTCATTCATTACTAAATTGATACATGTCTCAAAAGTAATAACAACAAAACAAATCCATAGATCTCCAAAATTGACAAAAACTAGAAATCAAGGCATCTGAAGCACTCACCAAAATCTCCATTTGTAATTACGGTTTTGCCTTTTAGCGTTGTGCACCTAGATTTGACATCCTTAATACCATCACCGTATGAAGATAACATAAACATGTTGAAAAATCTCAGATCTTACACTTGTGAGAGGGTCCTATAGTCAATGCAAAGTGCCAAAACTTGAGTAAAAACACGTTGAACGAGCACAGATTAGACACTCAAGCTATTGTCAATATCATTGAAGCTGGAGGTGGAGTACTTATTTATTAAAACTTCAAAATTTAGAATTAAATCAAAGAGAAAATCTCCAAGATATAAGATCCAGAGAGCAAAGCTCCCAGATCTAAAATTAGGTCGGGAGAATTAGGAAAGAAACAAAATGAAATAAAAGGAAAAGGAACTAGGAGGGGAGGGAGAGATTTAGGTCAAATCCCTACCCTCCAAAAGTGAAAGAGACGTAGAAAGGTTTAGAGAGGGAGAGGGAGAGAGAGAGCAAATGATTCACCCTTATTATGCATGGCATGTTAACTAGGAGACTTTTGCACAATTTAGTTACTGCTTTCTAATTTGCGCATCATGGTCATTTCTTATGTTAATGGCTTAGAATAATATAATAGACAAAGATTGCATGCAAGTCATTTTCATTAACGAGTAAAGGTACCAAAATAGTGATAAATTAATTTAGTATAATCAAATCTCTACATTCGGCTGTCAAACTTAAGTTTTTAACAAACCCCTAATTGATTAGCGGCAGCTACAAGATAAAAATGAATTGCATGATTGAATTGAGGACCCAAACTGTGGTAGGAATATTTTGAAAGAGTTCCGACTAAGCATGAGCATCGTGAGATGAGCCTTTGTTCCCGATCTAGCAATCTGTTAACTTTCCCTAAGTGGCTCACTTCGAAGGACGCCACGACACCACTACTCTGCCACTTTATACGTGCACAACACGAACTTAAGAGTGGCCGATATTTCAACACTAGGATCGTTGCAGACAGATGCTGGCCCTCAGTTGCGACTGGTCGAAAAGGATGAGCTATCATGATTACATGCCCATCTTTATTCCCTAGTCAAAAGTCGAATCTCACGGCCCTTTTAAGGGAATACGTCAAAGCAAGATTTGAACTTGACCTCAGAAAGCTTGGCTGGACTTGTCCACCATTTGCCAGAACAAGAGAGATGAGTATTCTTCCAGTCATAATCTAGATTAGGCAGTACAACAACCGAGTACATCAAAGGAGGGAGACAACAAACTTTCTGTCACTCCCACATGTTTTGGTTTGGGAATAGGGGTGAGGACAGCGACTTGCTACCATAAGGCTCTTGATCATAATCAAACATGTAGATCTGGTCTATAAAACCACGATTAGCATCATAGATTATTTGCCGAAGGTTGCTAAGCCCTTATGGAAGCAGACCTCCGACCGCCAATACATTTTGGTAGGCATCCAAAAATAGTGTGACTGGGCGATGGTACAAACGACGAGAAAAATTCCGGATCCTGCTCAAGAGATTCTGAATATCTCTCTAGTATCTGGACAATCTCATCGAAATGGGGACGTTTGTTTGGATTGCTTGACCAGCATCGGCTGATGAGGCGTCTTAATGCCGGAGGACACTCTGGAGGCAGTGGTGGTCTAGCGTTCTGCGCGGAAGCAGAAAAACAGTATGATACTCAACAATTCTGTTCACTCCAACAAATTAATGAAATGCATCAGAAGATTTGCGATATCAAATAACTCATTAATACCTTCTGGGAAACTGCAAACGCGGCCTGCTCTGGAGTCATATCCTCAAATGGTGTCAATGCTGTCAAGAGCTCCCACATGACTATGCCAAAACTGTAAACATCAACTTTCTTGGTGTGGTGCTTCTCTTTGATCATTTCAGGTGCCATCCAACGGTAAGTTCCCGTAAACCCTTTAGTGTTTCCACACTGAGATTCTGAGCATGAGATACCGAAATCGGCTACCTTCACAGACATGTCGTCTCCGAGAAGCACATTCTCAGATTTGAGATCTCTATGGAGAATCCGTTGAGAATGAAGGTATTTCATTGCCCGTGCAATCTCGAGAGCTAACTTCAGAACTATATTAAGAGGGACGGAATGTGGCTCCTGGTGTTGGAGGTATTTCCTCAACGATCCACCAGGCATATACTCAGTGATGATGCAGAACACGGGTGGTTTTTTACAAGCTGCAACAAACTGCATAAGTACTGAAGATTAAGTAAAATGGCTGTACGGTTATTTTAGTCTATCTGCTAGATGATGGATAATTTTCAGAAATATGCACACAAAAATTGCAACCATTTAGCTCGGGACTTGGGGCAACCGATTATACAAGAAACCAGTCCAAAAAAAATAGGCGTAGACAGTGATTCTAACTTAAGACTCTCTCAAGAATTCTCAATCTCACCCCATCCGGCACTTTAGGTAGGAGTTATTACCATGGCTCTATTCAATCACAATTAATCTGTTCAATGCAGCTCCACAGATAAATAAACACAGTTGAGGAATGAAGGCCAGGAAAGTATGAGGTAGAAATGCCATCTAGACGACATGTGTAGAGAATATTCCCATACTTCGCACCACTCTGCATTATTGTGGAAAGAGCAAAATCTGTAATACCGTAAGTCTGCATTTTGCCTAGACTAATCCTAAACTGAATTCAAAATCCATTTCGATTGGCATTCATCCATCATGTGCGCATAGCAAGATTACAGAGGGGATCATGAATGAGCAGCATTCGACAAGATCAAGAAGCATTCGCCAATCTGAAAAACAAAGTAGTTCAGCAGAAAGAAAGAGAACACAGTTAAATAGACGCAATTTCTCTAACATATAGAAGCCACTGGTAGTTCATAATTCTCCCAGACAATACCGCCCTTTAACCTAGTAGAATGCATCTTCAGATGCTTCACTATCTGTATTTTCTAACGGCGGTTGATTCAAACAGATTCTACCAACCACAACAGCTAGTTACTTTTCCATTTTTTATTATTCGCCCACCGTCCTATTGATGCTTCTCTCAGAGCAGCTTTTCCATTAAGGCAACAAAATGCAGAAGCGTAAACCCTTAAAGTACATAGGAAATTATCCTAACAACTAAACCCCATATGCAAACCAAAAGGCGGTAACAAACACAGGTTGATCACCAAGGCCCTTACTGTTATGATATTCGGATGCCATAGCCGGAGCAGCAATGCAACCTCGGATTTGAACTGTTTCTCGAGCAAAGAGGCCAAGTCCGCATCCTCCTCCGGCTGACTGATCATCTTGATCGCGACTTCCCTCTGCTTGTAAATCCCCCTGTAAATCCTGCTATGCCTCCCTGAAGCAAACTTGTCCCCAATCAAGAGCTGAGACATGTCGGCACTCCACTCTTCTTCTCCCTCCCCTTTTATCTCTGCACCAGAAGAGACCAAGTACTTGGACCAAGACACTGCCCTTTTGTACTCCCCAAGCGAAAGCCTCCTCCCCGACTTCCCATTGTGCGATGTTTGCTTCAGCCACTGGAAATTCATGGGTAATTGCCAAATCTTGCAAAATCATCAAACCCAGAAAGAAGAAAGGGAAAGGAAAAGATCCCTCCTTTTTTGGCCCACCCCCACTTCGGAACCCAACGAACGCTTACACCATCAAGAAAGCTGCTTCATCAAAGCTTCAAACCTCGTCGTACCCACCTACATTCTTCACTACGGTCGAACACCCATCAACGCTAACCTCAATTATCTGGAATTAATATAGCGCGCAGGCGCTAAATCATAGGAAAAAGGCCCGGCCTTGGATCAGAAACCACCACGGAACTCCAGTTACAAGAAAAGGGTCACGTTACCTTTTCACAACAAAAAAACGTGATCTGTTTTTCTCCCTTCGCCGCCCCACTCAGGTATCGGACGTAACTATCAAGAACACATAAAATAAAAAAAAAAAAATGGAAATCAGGGAATGACAGCCATTTCCCGAAGCATGACCAAGGAAGGAAAGACACAGTCCTTCTTGATCTCACACAGATAACGCAACGACGTGGCAATTTCAGAGAGAGGAAGAAGAAGAAGAAGAAGAGGTTAGGTTTTTGAAGCTCAAGATGCAGATTGCAGAGGTAGACAGAGAGAGAGAGAGAGAGAAGAGAGAGAGTGAGGAAGAGAGAGAGTCGGGTGAGGTGGTGGAGTTGCGATTTTATGGTGTGCAGTGAAGGCCATATGCACAGAGCTGGCGGTTTTCTAATTTCTATCACCGCTCTGTTCAGTCCTATTTTAAAAAATATAATAATTTCCTACTTTATATATATACATATACATATATATTTTTCCTATCCCGACAAAAATAAAATAACTTCTTTTTATTTTCTCTCAAATTATTCTCTGCGATAATGGAGATTGGATACGTTTGAAGGATGTCCCGTGACAGGTAACGACTCTCGATTATCTTTCACTTTTTTGTTAAACGCTAATTTAAGGACACCTGTTGAGATAAATCAATCACGAAACAAACGATGAATTATAGTTATATCAATTTTGGAAAACAAAATAAAATAGAAAGATAGATAGGTAGATAGATAGATAGTGGAGTCCATATAACGAGACCGGGGCAAGTACGACAAAATGAGTAACGTGCGAAGATCCACCCCTGAGCAGACCAATCGGGTCTTGTGACACCGACCAGTGCCAGTCCCCACTCTCCCCATTTTACCCCTCCCTTCCTCCCTTTATTTTCCAAACTGCCATTCCCTTGTTCGTTCCTCCTAAATCCTGCTCGGATCCTGTGTATGCGAAAGCTTCGTCAATGGAGTAAACTGTGCCACAATGAGATCGCCGCATTATATAGTAACTTTGCCGTACTTTCGAGAGATGTCCTGTTTTCTTCCATTTACATCGATCCTATCCACCGCCGGTTCATCATAATAATATTAATTTAATTTTCCAGTCGTACAATAATTGTTGATAAGATGTAAGTTGATTGTGAAAAATTAACGACGTCAATATCATGATGATAACATTTTGGAAACTCGCCTAAATATCTTTCCTTTTTTTTCATTATTGATTAATCTTCCCATGCTTCGAGTTAGTGTATGCCATGAGTTGTGTCTTTTCAAGTTTCCAAGTAGGATTTTTATAAGCGATCCCCATTTAAAGAGAAAAATGCGTGATCTATATACTAAAATTAAATAAATTTGTATTTTTATATCTAAAGCCCTTGAACAAACAACCAACTAACCATTGGATCTATTCATTTAGGAATTGCTTTCTTCAAATTGGATTAGATCTACTCTCCATCTATAATAAGAATCTTTCACAAAACGATAGCCCATTTGAGGAGATAATGTTAACCGACGACATGTGTATAGCATTGACCACTTCACTTCAGATAAAGCATATAAATCACGTGATTCAAATCACCAGCCCTTGTGTCCTTCCAAAAGTCGAATTTTCTATCCTAATCAAAAGATATATGCATCATGATTTTTAATTAATTAGCGATAGCAAAATATGTCTTGCTAGAATTTGAACAGTCAAAACCCCATCCTAGATAGTCGTCCGCGTACATGTAACAATAGCAAGGGCGAAGGGGCAATATGGTCATTTGGGGAGGGAAGAATGAGATTGCAGTTAGCGAGCAGTTAAAAGGAGCCACGCGGGGACCACGCCCCACGAGGAGCGTGTCGGACGAGGCCGTATGGTCCTCTTCCGTATACGGTCGTTCTTCTCTTTTTCTTTTTCTTTTTCTTTTCATTTTCATTTTCATTTTCATTATCTTCGATCCTTTCATTTACTTTATTTATTGAGAGAGAGAGAGAGAGAGACAGAGTTAAAATCGAGCGTGTGTACGGTGAGCTCGCGAAGGCCCACGTGAACTGCCGGTGGGTCCCCCCTTATGCGACGATGATCGTCCCATGGCTGGAGATGTAGGGCCCAGATTGCCTGGGTGTATCCAGCCCATACAACTCTTTCACCAAAAAAAAAAAAAAAAAACGATAACAATAATAATAATACTAGTAATAGTAATAATAAAAGAGAATATTCTCATGGTTGGTTTCCCCCCTTGAAACTGATTTTGGCAATTATTGGTAATGCTTTTCTTGAAAGTGATAATTGGGGTTGGTGGGTGGGTGGAACTCGGCAGCAATCGAATATCCTATTTTCATATATTTATTAATTGAGATAGGACATTTGGATAAGGAGAAGGTGATTCGGAGCAAGCACTATCGGAAAAAGTTCGCTTTAGTTATCTAATCTAATATTTCAGTTTAAGTTGTTTTATCTTATTTGTTTTTGAAATAATTCGAACTTCATATACTTTATATATGATCAAAAATTCAATATCAGCAATAATATCAAAAGCGAGTATTTCTTAATCTTCCAAAACATCTCATTGCCATAAATAGACATGTTCATAAACTCAATGGGTTATAAATGAGTTAGCTATATTGAGTAAATGTGACATAATGGATTTTCAATATTATATGAATGTTAAATAAGTCACAAATAAGTTTATAATTTACTTAAACCCAACTCATATCTATGACTTTTTCTCTCTCTCGTTTTCTCTCGATCGCGTTTACTCACTCCACATTTTACCTTAATTTGGTTATGCATTTAGATTGGGCTAAATATAGAAGTGGTTTTACAATATATGATGGATCATGTATCTATCACTAAATTTGCATTACATGAAAAATTGGTCAAAAAGAATTGAATAGGTCTATTTAAGTTGGACTGTTAATGACTCAACCAACATGATTGACAAATCTATCCATAGATGTGGAGCACATGGCACAACCTTAAAATAGCTAAGGTAATTTACCCAAATAAGAGCCAAATTACAAATAATGAAAACGTACAGTCGAAACTAAAAAGATAAGTCATCCTTGAGATTTATATAAAATTTATCATATATTCATATATAATATATATGCATGTGTATGGCTATGATTCCAAAGTCTGTTTGAAAAGGGTAAGGCATGGAACCTTGGATGTAAGGGAATAAAGATGGTACGTGGTGATGGATCAACGTCAAGGACCTTTACTTGAATTTATTATTGGCGCCGGTATATACAAGAAAAAGCTAAGAACGACGAATGAGAATAACTAAAGGAAATGCCACGAGTATCTCAATTTCTATCTTTCGTTTAAAGTGTTGTTGTTCCCGATGCAATATGGGAGTCACGTTCAGAAAGTATTTTCCTTAGGTCCGTCAGCGGTACTTGTAGCCTGCCGACGCATTATTATATAATATACAAAAAAATAAGCGTGATTTTAGATTTATGGTAAGATCCGCGATTCCCTAATTTGATTTGGGAAGTGATCTTAATTTTCATCTTGATTTCAATTTTTGAGCTTTTGTTCTTTTCTTTTCATTGGGCTTTCCGATCCAGTGTTTTCGTTTCGAACCCGAATTGATAAAAACGCCGAGGAGTTGCTAAGGGTCGATAACTCCAATATCGACAATGGTTCAAACCGTTTTGATATCCAAAATGTCTCCAAAAGCATCTCAAAATTGCCGGCCGGCCGAAAAGATTTTTGCAGATAATCAGGAGAGAATGACTTTCATAAGACTCGATACACGATGGTTAATGTCTATTCTTAAACTCGTGATTTTTTTTTCTCTTTTTTTTCACACGATCGACAATGTCGACTCAATATGCTCTGCCACAGCCTCGAGATTTAGGCATCGTTTCGCCCATGTCGTATAGCTCGGAAGTTGAAATCACCTTGTGAGTAGTTCGCGGGTAGTCGCTTCCGAAAAGGACCAGAAAGACAAGCAACTAAGAAAAGGCCCTGGTTGCTGAACAAAGCAGTCCGGGGACCCGTTTCCAATGCATATAGAGAGCCAACACAACGTTGTTTTCGTTACGGTGCTCCCCTGATCTTGCGAAAACAGAACATCTATGGCATTCGACATTTCTCTCCTAATCATGAACGACGAGGACCAACTCTCAATTCAGTGCCGATTGTACGTGTCACAGGACCTCAGTACAAGAGTCACTAAGACAAAAGTTGTCCATCGACCACGCCAATGATGCAGATAGAAAGAAGCTACATATGTATGTATCGCCCGTAAATTTCACGATATTCACAAATCAAATCCAGATTAGAAGTGTAGTTTAAACTAAATCTACCTACCTCGTCATGACTATGATGATGGCTGGTAACGAAATGTAACACAAGCTGAGAAAGACCTTGTGTTGTGACCTCTACGTTAGCAGCAATCCACCCCCCTCTCGTGGGCTCAGCCTACCTTTGCACTTTCGAATACATGAAGCTCCAGTTCCTGCTGTTTCCATCAGCGTTCTCTTATCTCATGAGATAGTGGCTCTACCTCTTGCGTCGTCAAATAAACTCCAGACCCATAGGAACTTTTTTATCTTATATAATAAGTTATTCCAACAACCTACAAGAAAATTTAAGTGCAATGATAACCCCTGCGTTTGCGTTCATCTTATTATATAGCCACAATACTGGGAATGAATCTTGCGTGCTGTACAACTTAAGCAACAAAGTAAGAGAAGAATTAGAACTTCCCCACATTCTACATTCTACTAGCTGAACAGATTCATTGTCAAGCAAGATCACGAGTACACATGCCGTAACCAGAGACAAGGGAACTTAAGGCAAAGGATACAAAAGCCAGGAAGGCCATCGATATTGAAGCACTTGCCATTTCTGTAAACTGATCCTTGCCCCAGTTTGTTTCCCAGTCAACAACTCGGGTTGCTGCTGCAGATGATGCTGCTATCAAGAGATACGCCAGAATCTGCAATTAAATCAGAAGAACCGTCCCACTCAGTATGCATGCCCATCATCTAAAATGGGAAGGTCTAAACACGTGTATCATCATAAAGAAGAGGTTCAAACAAGAGCCTGAGCAAGCCTAAGGTTGATCTAAGCATGAGACAGCAAATATAAAAAAGTCAACACAGACTTCCCAACAGCCTCTGCCAGATTAACAATACCATTCTGCATACAGCAATTAGTTTTTCCTCCTTATGCCCAAAAGAGGACCCAAAAAGATGGATAAATAAAGAATCAAATGATGAATACAACTCCTCGAGAGCATTAGAAGACAAAACTCCATACTATGAGTTCTGACATAGAGGGTCCGAGTGTAATGAATACTCTGATTCTACACTCGTGTACATCACAATTTCAAAAGCAGAGGAGCAAAGAATAGTTCCACTGCACACCAAATGTCAGAACTGAAAGGGAACATATACTTGCACGACTTGCCTGATCCATGAAGAAATCAAAATGACAACGGAGGTGGTGGCGGACGTGCTTCCCGGAGATCAAATGGGAAGCCAGTTGAAACCCTGAATATGCAAATCCAATGACATTCACGGATAGACAGAACCTGCCATCGAACCAGCTTTCTCATTAGGATAAAGAGAAGAAGCAGAACCCTGTGAAACCTAGAGCCAGAGAAGCAACAAATGATCTAAAGCAAGAGCAAGAGACAACAATGATTCTTTCTCTGCTAGCAGCCAGCTTCTATAAGAAGCAAGACGATAACATTGAACCTACAACCTCCAGAATGGACCCGCAAAGAAAAGGAGAGCATTTTAGCGTGAAGCATCACTGAATCTGATTCTGCAAATTCAAAACTGTTCCAGACAGAGGCAAAGTCAATAGATTTTTTTCCTCCTTTTCCTCCTACAGAGAAGTGTATCATTGCGAATTCCTCTATACGATTGAACAATCAATTATTGCGGAGAACAAGCTTCTTGGTAAGCTCGGGATGATAAAAAAAGAATGCATTTTTTGTGATAATGGACGCGATGATAGTTCTCAATCAGAAGCTAAATTTAGGAAGAAAATACGGAGTAAAGGCACGCACCTGTACTCCTTGTAGCGATCAAACGAATCGCCACTCCATCCCTGGGTCTTGTCAGCAGCCATGACCGAGAACGAAATCAGGCACAGTATCATCTCGCTAATCCTAAACCCTAGCCCCGCCCTCTTCACCATCGCCTTGCCCTTCGCCCTCCTCACTATCGCCGTATCCGCCGTCGACCGCCCCTCCTCCCTCCCCCTCTCCTGCCGCCATTCCCCGCCGCCGCAGCATCCGCGCTTTCCTCCTTCGACGCCCTGTTCGCCCCCCACCCCGGCGGCGGCGGCTGCAGCGGTTGCGTCGGCGGCGTCAGCGGCTTGTGATTCGCGCCCTCCCGCGGCTTCTGGGCGTCGGGGAGGGGCGACGGGAGCGGGGAGCACTGGGTGTATTTGTCGACGGCGACGATGGCCCTGGAGTCGTCGGGAGGAGGGAACCTGTCGAGGGTGGCGGCCGGGGAGGAGAAGGGCGGCGACTCGGGGGGTCGCCGAACTCGGATCTGAGGGGGAGTGGAAGAGACGGGGGGAGTCGGGGGCGGTGGAGGTCTCGGAGTCCCGCGACGACGACTTCTTCATGGCGCTTCCGCGGTGCGGCGGCAGGTCCATGCTGCCGCGGTGGTTCGGGTGGTGGTTTTGAGCGTCGATGGTGGTGGCGGTGGCGGCGGTGGCGGTGGTCGATTCCATGGCGTCTTCTGGCTCGGCGGGTTCTTAAAGAGGGTGGGAGGGAGGGAAGAAGAAAAAAAGGTGGAAGCTTTGAGTTCGAGTGGGGCGAGAAAAAGCAGAAAGTAGAGAGCTTTCAGTTTCCACTCTCTTGAAAGCGAAAAAGAGAGAGAAAGACATACACACAATACACACGCGCAAAGTGGGTCCACTGGCTGCCACGTAAGCTCCACTCGCGAGTGCCACGTGTACAAGTGCGACACCGACTAGAGGTCGGTGGTTCTGCATTGCAGCCGGTTATTTATGTACCCGTGACAAGAGTACATCCGGCTGCTAGAACTTAAGAGAGGGAGGGGTGGGCATGCATGCATGGTCAATACCTATGCGAATGACATTGAACATGTGGATTGGCTATAAATATTAAGAATTGAAAACTTGAGAATAATGAATCTCCTCAATACACCTATACATATGAAAACTTAGGTCATAGTAATTTATTAATCTAATTCTGACCCTTTGAGCAGCACCCCCAATCAACCATTATTATCAACGGCGATGATTGACTATTGGCAAAATAATGATAGATTGAACCTCATTCGATGAGCCAAAGTTTTCTTTTGTTTATACAGTATGTATGGTACCATAATTTGGAGCACCTTTAAAGTGATGCACTTTCTAATATCAAAGCGTACCTAACCCCACCAAAAGATGTGAAGAACACTTTAAAGCTACCTTAGTGAAAAAAATGTGGCACTTAATTTAAATTTTGAATTACCTTTCTGATATTTCGTTGTTAAGCAAATCTACATACACGACCAAATTATAATTGGTACAAAAATGGTATATTACATTCTCCTTCGCTATACAAGTAAAAAAGGAGGGTAGTGAATTAAAAGCTGACAAGTAGTGGCACGTGCAATTGAAATTGGCCTCGTTGACTTAGGTTAAAAAACATGAATAATTACCTTTACTTGAAATTTTAATGAGAGGCTCTTTAATTTGTGGCATCATTTCTCAGCTTTTGATTTACTGCCACCTTTTCTTATTTTTACTTTTTTTTCCTTTTCATTGGATAAGCACTTTTTTTTTTTTTTTTTTTGCTTGGACTGGACCTAATTTGGTTTGGTTTCCGAGATTGTCAATTCAGTTCTTGGTTCCTAAAAATAGAACTAGTATTTAGACAGTCCGATTCTTGGTTTGAAGGGGGAAGGGGGAACCAGACTGATTGAATAATTTTTATTTTATTATTTCTTAAAAAAATGTGAAGTAAACACTACATTGATCTAGTCCCAAGTAATGGAAAAAGAAAGTAATGGGAAAAAAATAAGTTATTGTTTCCATTAGATTGGACCGAACATTCGATATGGTCCGATTTTCTATCCTAGGATCTGGTCCCAATTTCAATTTTTAGGAACTAGAAACCGATCATCCCTACTCCTAATCAACTATTGTAAACAACGGCGATAATCATCTTGTGATGATGGTCGAATTTTGGAGAAGATTTATAATTACCATAATTTAATGGTAGACCCTCATTGTTTTTTTTTTTCGGTCAAAATAGGCCCTCCCTCATTTGCAAGCCAAAGTATATATCTGTTTATACAGTATGTATGGTACCAAAATTTGGAATACCTTTAAAGTCAAGCACTTCCTATATCAAAGCGCACCTAACCCCACTACGCGGAAAGAAGGGCAGAAAGCTCCAAAGCTATCTTGATGGTGATGGTAAAATGTGGCACTTAATTTAAATTTTGAATTACCTTTTCAAAATTTCGTTATTAAGTAAATGTCAATACCATATACACGAGCAATTATAATTGGTACAAAAATGGTATATTACGTTCCCCTCCGCTATAAAAATAAAAAAGGAGTGGAGTGAATCAAAAGCCGACAAATAATGGCACATGCACTTATAAGATTGGCCTCGTTGACGTAGGTTAAAAACATTCATAATTACTTTACTGGAAATTTTAATAAGAGTCTCGTAAATTTGTGCCATCATTTCTCAGGTTCACCGCGGCCTTCTTATTTTTTATTTTTTCCCTTTCTGATGGAGAAGAATTTTTTTTTTTTTTGTGATTTTTATCCAATTATAATTCGATTATAGGGTCTTATTGACAACTGCCCTTAAGGGACTAATTCGTTTAGCTAGAATTTAAAAAAATTAACACTTTTTGAGGTATTTCAAAAACTGAAGAATTACATCATTGAGGAAGCTCCTACTTACTTGAAACAGAAAATTAGGGCTAACGAGTGGCGGGCACTTAGAGCACTCTTTAATCTTTTCCTTTCAGACCGACCCCCAAAAAACAACAAAAAAATCTTTTCCTTTCAGAAGAAGTCTAACTCAAATTGGCCTTGGTTGGATCCAAAGTCCAAGCTAGCTGGCCACGGACACTTCAGCACGTCCGAAAGTGATGCTTTATTAGGTTCTTTGTGCTTTAAGGAGTGCCTTATGCTTTTGAGGGGAAAAAGGCAAAAATACCTCACAAGCTTTTTTCATTTTTATCTTCCTAAAATCAGATGCCTCTTTTCCTTTCCCCCGCTTTTCTGCTGGTCTTCCCTTTTCTAGGTGCAATCAAAAGATGGATCAATGAGGAAGATATCGTGGATGGAAAAGAGACATCAAATAATTCACCTCGAAGCGATGCCGGCGAGACACCTGGTTTCAACAAACATTCTCCACAGGCAAAACGATAAAAAGGAAACAGAGAAGACAATAGAAGAATGCAATTGAAACGAATCAAGGAAAGCATCCTCACTCCCTATCATATGGTTTCTTGCCTTTTAACGCCTTGAATAACAATAAGAAAAACCCCCAATGCCCCATGTTATATCTTCAAGCAATGTGAAAGATCATGTACACGAGCTGCCGACATCAATTTCTTAGCACAAAAGCAGCTCAAGAACTAAACGACCCAACTAAAAGCATTCCCAGACACCATTACTTACCATCATGAGCACTCCATCCTACTATTAGCAATTATCTGCCAGCAATACATGGCACAGTGGCACTTGCATGAATTTTAGTTCAGAAGAATGAGAACGTATCCACTAAATTAACATAACCCCAGCAAAACTGACAATGTTCTCCAAAACCGTAAGAAAAAAACCCAAGAGTTTAGACTATCAAACGACATCAGACATATTTATGAGTCATATTCCAATGAACGGAAAACCCAGGAAGGAGTCGAAATAGAATGTCTCACTACCACGTATATCACAGGCCATATCTCATTACATCCTCCTTTAGCTTGAGAAAATCCATGAAGAGGACACTGACGAGTAAATTGTAACAAAGTAAACTGATATGCACTCAACAACTCATTGGATTAGAGTAGATTCAGTCCTTATTTTGGCCAGGGAAAAAACTATACATATAAGACGTAAACACTACAAGAAAAGGCTGAATACGAAGAAAGCATCAAGAAATACTATCAAAACTTTCCTCTCGAGATGAGATAAGTACCTAACGGCTAGTGATCCTCCACCTGGATCAAACATACTATGGACAAAGACCTCTATGCTCCGCCTTTTCAGTAGATATCTCTTTTTTCTACCACATCAAAAAGGGTAACGAGAAATGCTCGATAGCTACGAGCTCATTCAGGTAATTTCAGGCGGTTGAATAAGACAAGGAAACTCCGCTCAGGTACCACATAAAGGAATCCAAGATCAGCTCCCTTCAAGTATGGATCTCCCTTCAAGTATGGACCCATGCCCTATAATTTGAAATCAGAACAAGAAAACATATACCTGACATAAATGACCTGTTATACACAATTTGTGCCAACAGACGATCTTGGAAATGGTGTTACCTTGCCATTTAATTGAAGAAGCTCACCATCAACCCATTTTGGGTTGCGAAATCCGAACTCTGCTATCCTTCCTTGACCTTTGTAACTTGCAACCTAAAAGAAAAGCATTCCATGGTTTAATATATCTACCCATCACGGGCATAATGCAAAGAAACATCAAAAGGTCTTCGCACTCCGGTGTGGAGGGGAACCATGCACAAAATCTGGCAATTTTCTGGCACCTATACTGACCAGAAATGATATCAAAGCAAGAAGAATGAAATATCTTCATGTTGTCAGTTGAGATGCTAAAATTGTCATTTCAAGTACACTAGACAAAGGTGTGGACGGAAACATTATGCTCAGAATTTAGCAGCAGCTAGAAACAAAGAATTGTATTACTGTACCATCCAGTGAAATTACAGAGAAGAAACCCAAGACAAATTACACAGTACCCCTTGAAAAAGAAGCAATCTAAAACATTAGGATGCACATCCTGAACCAGAGAGAGAGAGAGAGAGAGAGAGAGAGAGAGAGAGAGATTACCACGCCTAATTCATCTGGAAACATCCCTCGATTAGAAGTTCGTCCCCGTTTCCCAATTTTGGCACGAAATGTAACCTATACAATCATAATTTTGGTTAGCTCAAAGTTAGATGCATCCTCGCATAATATATAGATACAAACAAGTAAATACATAATCCTTTGTGATCATCCCAAAGACATGAATATAAAAGACCTGGCCAGCAGGAACATTGAGATCCCCAGTCAACTTCACTGCTTCAACATATTCAAAGAATTCCACCTCCGATGAACTATTGTCGGAGCCATTCCATTGTCCGAACTTGCGTCTCAGTTGAACCACTTCAGTACCATAAGGGCCAAATGCACCAACATATAAGCCTAGATTTTATCAAGCAAATGTCCTTTAATGCCAGGTTTCTCATAGTAAAAAGAAGAAGACGACAAGAGAGAAAGGGAAAATCGATAATCTAAAGTGTACCATCAAAGGGATCTAAATCGCCTTTGGAAGTGGTGATTCGACTGAAATTTGTAAATTCAGATAGTTTATTCCTTTTCTCTGCCTGAGTAACTGCGAGTTTGACGATTTCCCGAACATCTCTTGAAACCTACGACAAGAGAAAGTTCATAGTGATGGAATGTTTGAAACATGAGTACAGATAATGGAAACAAAATCAATTTTTTCATGCACCTATATTTGAAAAGTATAAGACGCATGAATGGCTCTAATACCATAGTATTCTGTTTTATGTGAAAGCCAATCATATTCAGAAACTGAATTCAAGTATTTTCATTCTCCGTGACCAGAGCGCAAAGACACTGAATAGAAGTAAAGATACTGCTGTTGATGAATTTCTTTGGCAACATTTGTGTTTATTCAGCTAAATAGAACTTTTCTGCTAACTAAGAGGTTTCTTTAGAATATTATCTGGGACAAAACTTACTGAAGAGTACGGGAAATTTCAAATGTTCTGATGTATACTCTTTTAATCCTAAATTCTAAGATCAAAGCTCTAATCCTTAATCTCACCTTTGGCGAAACTTTGTCTGCAGCCCAGAATGCCTTTGCAACATCAGGGGGCATCAATTCAGATACACCTTGAGCTGCTATTGCTGCAACTTTCAATTTGGATACTTTGTTATTTCCACCATCATGCCCAAGGCCTTTACTAGGAACATGTAGCATGAAAGAATCTCTTTCTATATCCTTTAATTCTGCTGGAAGACGTGTAAACTCATCCTTTGAAGGTGCGTCCTCATTATGCACTACCCCACCAATAAAAAACTTCATATCCAGATCCTTTTCATCCTCTTTGACACTGCTATCTTCACCTAAACTGATTTCATCAGATTGGAAATTTTCCACATCACCATCTTCATCTTCTGAATTCTCCAAAGGAACTGCTTCTTCATCATCGTCCTGCATTAACTGCTTGACGGAATCGCTGTCCTCAATCACTTCCTCAGCTACATCAACATTCATGACTTTCACTTTAAGTCCAGGAATTCTATCTTTCAAAAAGTTTATTACACTTTTTATCCCTTCCTCAGTCGCTCCTTCAATATTCAGGCCCTTATCATCATTCGTCTCGGTCTTCAACTCATTTTCTTGTACATCTGCAACTGAAGTTTCATCAACTTTAGAAGATTGGCTTTTTGAGGATTTTGATGAGGAGCTTGTGGAGGCCACCGAGTTCCCTTTGGTTCGATGCAAATACACTACCTAACAACATTGTGACATCAGAAGCATTTCGCAAAAACTTCAACAGAACTAGGGGAATCACAAAGTAGCAGTTTTCACTTACTTTACAAGTGCAACTAGAATGATTTTGGGGTAGAAAATACTAGAAAAATATTTGAGGATAATAGAAACAAGTAACTCAGTCTGCAACTCTAAGATATCACCAAGGGTCCACATGTAAGGAAAGAAAAATACGAGGACTTAAGAACAATGTCCATGTTCACTTGAATGTACCGATTTGTACTACCAGAAACAAGGTGGGCTTATATAGAAGATTCACATCTCAGAGAAACTGAACTTCAATTATGTATCAGTACAAAAGAACTACCAAAAGTCATGCAAGGTTGCCATCATGTCAAAGTAATTGAAAAGCATAATCACACATGTACGGCCAGTTATAGAGGCTCAAGGCACAAATATTTGAAGCTTAAGTACCAAGATAAATCAGCAGCACATCACCTGCATTTGATATGTATCATCAGTATCTTTGACAACAAAAATTTCAAATATTGGAGTTCCAGGAGATGCAGTGACCAACTGCCTGCAACAAAAATATTAATCACCACCCAGTCCAGATAAATGCTGCACAAACTATAGTCAGAAGAAATTAACCTCGAACTGTAACTTCTTCCAACAAATCTGCCCACACTGGGAGTTATGCGTATAAGTCGGCCAAAGGGATCATTAGAGTCTTTTGAGCAACCAACCCACCAGCCCACCTGCCAAAAACAGGCGGTGAAATTGTTAGTGGAATTCAAAATAGTTCAGCATAGCTGCAACCTTCGCAGTTCTTCATTCTACCTGTTTAAGGAAATAGGTGTGGCAATACGAACAGACAATTAACTAATTAACTCCACTACATTCTTCAGAGGATAGGAAATGTCACTGTAATTCTACTGCTGACAACATGAAAAGCGTATTACTAACTTGATGACCAATAATGCATCAAATATAAAATTAATTCAGGATAAACAACAATGACATGATTGCCCACAACAAACATTGGCACCTGGCAAAATGTCGATATCATGGAAAGGGATCAAAACAATGGAATAGTAAATTCTTTCATACTGCAAATCCTACTGTTTCAGCAGAACGGCCTTCCTTTTACAAAGGCCCTCTGCATAGTATTTAATGATAGTTTAGAAGAACTTGAACCAAAATCAAATTGAGACATAATACCCTATGACATGAACACAAAGAAGTACATGAAAATAAGACAATCGTAAACGCAACCAAACAGGAATAAGACAACCAAAACTGAGTTATGTTGGGCCTCAGACAGAATTCAAAAGGAGTAAAGATCATAAAAGAATTTTTAAGGGTACTCAACAACTGTCATAAGAATCAAATAAACATGGAAAACAGGAAGATAAAGATGAACAAAGTAATGTCATAAAGATGATGAAAGCTACCAGTCCGCTTCCTGTATGTTTACATAACCTTGAAGCCTCATGATAACGCTCTTCCTCTATTGCATTCTGCATGTAAACAGGAGATTAACTAAAAGGAGAACTGGTTAATGAACAAGCAAATGCTTCTAGCAAACATAGAAGTGGCCGAACCTTCAACTGAGCCATGATGTCAGCAACAGCATCCTTCGATGTAGCTTCAGCAATAGCCATCTTTAGTTTTGCAGCGTCATGGAAGTCTTCCTTCTCGATCGCTTCTTCCAGTTGGAACTGTAAACCATGATATTAGCACCACGAAGAGGAAGAAGATTCAAGAAATTTCAATATTACATCATTTTGAGCTTTTTGCAGGGGAGACTGGAGTGACTGAATAAATGCCAAACCCACAAAATAAAACTTTAACTAACAGTCTTCCTAAAGACTATACAATTCGTGCCAATTAGCATTATTCAGCAGTATAAGACATCGCCCAATAATATTTTGATAAAAGAGAGCAGGAACATCACCTACATCAATCTAGAAAGAAAGGCACCTCTGGTTTATCACATCACGTTGCACACAGAGCACATTACGCCAGGTAAAAGCTAAAAGCAAAGGGCACTTTATAAGCCACTCAGAAGCCACAATCCAATTCAAAATCTCACAAGACAAGCCACAAGAAGTAGAGTGGGAGAATGACCAAATCGCCAAGAAATCATCAACAAAAGAAACCCAATTCAGAATCATTCAAGTCCAGTGGGGGAACATACCTTGAGAACGGAGGCGAAGCTCTCGGCCTGCTCAATCTCGGAGAAATGGCGGCTCCACCGGTTCCAGTCCCAATCGGAGCAAAAGCTGCTGGAGGCACCGTCGACGCCGCCGCCCCCGCCGCCGCCGCAGCGGCAGAGCGGAGCCGGGCTCCTGCGGGGCCGGGCGGAGGAGACGCCGGCGTTCCTGCCGAGGGCGGCCCGGGCGCCGGAGCCGAGGAGGAGGAGGCCGGGAGGAGGGGCGGCGGCGGCGGCGGGTTTCTTGGCCGCCGGCGAATCGAGGAGGCAGAAGGGGCTGGCCGCGACCCACGACGCATTGGTCACCGCCATCTCCGTGCCTCTCCCTCGTTCTCCGCGCGAGCGCGATTCGATCGATCTTCGGGGAGGTTCGTGGAGCGAGGGGGGTCCTTTTGGTCGTGTATGGACAGCAGCATCGCCAGATAAAAATCGGAATATCCGAACGGGGCCCTCACTTGCACTCACTCTTTTTTTGTTTTCATTTTTTGTTCTTGCCTCGCGTTGTCTTGTCGTTGGTGAATTTGATCCACGGCCGCAGAATTTCCGTCTTTTCGTATAAACTGTGCCGAATTAACGTAATTTTTAATGGAAGTTCTCATTTCTCCAGCAGCGTCATTTTTCTGACATGAATCGAATCGTACACTTATGAAAAACATTTTAATTTTATTTGTTGAACGAATGGTTTAGAATATTATAAGGATTTGAATCTTTAGACTGTTGCAGATGAGATTACTCCGTTGGTTCGTACAATTATTTTGATTTTATTAATGACTACTATATTAGATATATTTTCGTACAGGGTTATCTAAACGACAAAGTCAAATTAGATTATCGAGCAAGACTTGATAGGCAATAGTCATAGTGTTATAATCATATAAAGACGCTTTATTATTAAAGTCATTCTGCGTGGATGATGTATTATGTTGCGTATTGGATTATTTTCATTTCGTATTCACGATTGCACAAATTTAAAATGAAGTTCACTTACTATTTTGATGACATAAAACCTTCATAGTGGGCTTTTCGCGATTATCTTCTAGAAAGGCCGACTTTTTTGGAAGTGTTTTCGAGGGTCTTGAGATGTGAAACTTCAATTCACTATTTGACTAAACTTGAATGAGCCAAGAAAATTCTTACAAAGACTCCGAAAAAGCAATGGTGAAATAATTATGAAATTGATCGGACATGAGCGGGTTTAGATTGGCTAAGATGGGTGCGTAGATAAAAAAAAAAAAAAACTGTTCGGAGGAGGAACAAATCGGGTATGATTTTGGGCCGGGCTATCCGTGGCCCGCCTAGTCCCATCCGTTAATAAAGTTTCATTCTCCGCAACTATACGATACCATGGATATTTTTATAATAATGTTTTAGGAACAAATTGACATCTTACATTTAACCCGCCGCTAATTTAAACGTGAATAAAAAAAATATAATCGAATAGCCATCTTATTATCCCTGTTTTTTCCTCATTTTGTAGCGTTCGGATTATTTGAATGTAAAAAAGTTTATTCCTAAGATTATACACTGGACCTAAGTTGATTGGCAAGCTGGCCCAGGCTTTAGGGCCACGCCCAGGCTTTAGGGCCACGACCTCAACAGCAGTAGCGCCTTCTAAGCTACATTGCCTCACCCAACATTAAAGTGTTTTCAAATATGTATTACTAGACATATAAATCACAACATTTCACAATACAATTTCCTTTTTCTTTTTCCTAACATCAGTAGAGTCGGTGTAAGGCTCCTTGTGTGAGATTTTAATGGATTACTACAAATTGTTTTAAAAATTTTAGCTAGAAATGCATGCTTTGATACATTATGCCTCATGCTTGGTCTTTTTTTAAGGGTTTGGAAAGCTTTAGCCTAAGGCGCGAATATATATGATTAGGGAGATAAATTAAGGTCTAAAAGATTCATTCGAATTCCTTATGCTTAGTCATTGGGGAGGCAAATCATGATTTAAAAGGAATTAAATTCAGGACTTATAGCATATGTTCGCATTCTTGAAAATTTCTTGAAAATGAACTTGAGAGAACATGTAAGCATGATGATTTGATTGTTGGAAAAAACTTCCTTGAGTGTTTTAAAGATGACAATATGTTTCCACTAGTTTAGTCTGAAGATTTGTAGACTCTACTGTCAAAGTCTGAAGACCTTCGGACTGCCAGATTCAAGACTTAAAGTCTATCCTCATTGACAGTTTTTAAGACCGTCGAAAAAGACTTATCCGAAACGAAGAATTTCGTTAAGGATTTCATTTTGTCAACTGAAGAAGATCTCTTGACTGGATATAACATTTTAGAATCCATTATTCAAATCACGATAGATTCAAGGATTTTGAATCCGTTGATTGGTGAAATATACTTGGAAGGTTTTACTTATGGAAACTGAGATCCTAATTTTATGGGCGAGCATGATTGATGGGCTATCGTCATGTTCCTTAAATAGCTCGAAGATCTTCCTAATTGATTCTGTCCAACAGGAAGATTGGAAGAATTCCTTTGGTAAATGCCAACGGGTATGATGGCACAAAGGAATATATAATGAAGACGTTCCAGTTGTTCAAGTATGTGCACGATAGAAGAATTTTAAAATCTGAAGCTCATTGTTATTTGTCAATTAAACTATTGAGCGAAATCTTGTACGCAAAAGAGAGTTTATATTTTTGAGAGATCTTGAGGAAGTGTAGTAGAGTTTCTACATTGTGGAATCAAGGAATAGTTTTTTTGTAACAACTCTTTTATTTATAGTGGAATCCAGTCGGTGGGCTGTCAGTACGGAAGAGTGGATGTAGGCTTGGATTAAGCCGAACCACTATAATCTCTGTGTTCATATTCTCTTCTCTACACTCTTTTACTTTGATCATAACTCGTTTTGTTTACAATAGACGAATTTCCTTTCTATTGTCAATTAGTGCTGCACATTTATCTTGAGAAATTATTTTTACACCTATTCACCCCCCTCTAGGTGCTCATATTAGCTTTCACAATTGATATCAGAGCTTATGTACTCACTTAAGTTGAAGTGTTTTACTTCAAAGTTAAAGATCCATGACTAGTATGTTGGCTCCATGACTGGTTGAAGGGCAAAATAATACCAGACCGTCTTATTTTGATGGAAATGAATACAACATATGGAAAAACAAGATGAAGGCATTTCTAAGATCAAAGGATCCTCTGGAATGAGATGTGGTAGATAAGGGAATTATTCATAAAGCTACATCTGTCTTAGAAAGAGGAAAAGAAGCCGTTGAGTCTAGCGAAATGACTCAATAAGAGATAACCAAGAGATAAGCTCTTGATGCAAAAGTAATTTATTCTTTATATTGTGTATTATCACCTACTGAATATAATAAAATATCTTCTTGTGTTACAACTAAAGAAGTCTAGGTAGATTATACATCACCTATGAAGGAAATGATCGAGTGAAAGAAATTAGAATCAACATTTGGCTCGGTCAATACGAAGCATTCAAAATGAAATCAGGTGAATTTATCACTGACATGTTTAGTCGTTTTACAGAAATCGTGAATAATCTTGACAATCAAGGTCAATCAATTTCTGATCCCATGAAAGTAAACCAGCTATTGCGTGGACTCTCCAAGGATTGGAATAACATAAAGACCTCAATAAGGGAGACACAAAGAATTATGCCACTTTCTGTTGATGAATTAGTTGGGACTCTTTAGTCTTATGAAGTTGAGCGAATCAATGAAGATAAAGATCCTAAAGATAAGAAATCCATTGCATTAAAATCTAATGATGATTTTGATATCACACATTCTAAAGACGATATGGATGATGAGGAGCTTGCTTTCATGATAAGAAGATTCAGAAAGCTAAACAGAAATGGGAGAAGATTCAATCCAAAGAAACAAAGTTTTCAAAAGTAACAAACTAAGTTTGTTGAGGATGATGAATTCAATAGATATGTAGTCTGTTTTGAATGTAAAAAAAAAGTAACACATCAGACCCAACTGTCCCATTCTGAGAAAAAAGAAAGGACAAGATGAGAAATATCGAAAGGCACTCAAAGTAGAAACTTGGAGTGATACAGAATGTGAAGAAAGTGATGATGATTATATCAATATTTGTCTCATGACACAATCAGACTCAGATTCAAACTCCGAGACAGATTCAGATTCAGACAGTGAATTTGAGGTAAGTAATTTGAATATTCCTTCTTTATATACATTGATGAATTGTGTCTTAGTCTCAAACTTTTTCAAAAGAATTTCCGAACTCAAAAGAGAAAATTCTGCACTAAAGCAATAGGAAAGTGTTTGGAAAAAAAAAAAGGTTAAAAGTCTAGACAAAAGTATCACTATTTTGAAAGAAAATGCAGACAATTTTTCAAAAGAAAATGCATTATTGAAAAATGACATATCAAATATTTCTAAAAGATTTTCTATAGGATCTAAGAAACTTGAAAAAATTCTTTCAATACAAAGACCTTACTTCAACAAATCAGGTTGAGGAATGATAGCTGAAACCATTTCTCTAATTGATTTCCAAAAGTAAAGGAAATAATTAAGTAGAGACTTACAAGAAATGCTTACAAAAATCATTTCCAAAAAGTTTTTGTAAAATCAGTAGGTCGCAGTGCTTTTAATTGTTCTAAGTGCAATAACTCAGATCATTTTAAGAAAGAATGTCCTATGGTTTGGAAACCTGTTAAGAAGTATGAGCAAAAACCGTTTACAACACTAATACCAAAGGACCCAAGAAAATATGGGTACCAAAGAAAGCTTGGGTCTCTTTTCTAAATGTAGATCACTATCAAGAAAAAGATTAAATGGTACCTGGATAGTGGATGCTCAAGACATATGACAGGAGATTCAAATTATTTCATAAAACTTATTCAAGTTAATGGTGGAAATGTTTCCTTTGGAGGAAACAACAAAGGAAGAATTGTGGAATACAGAATTATAAAGATTGGAAGCCTCACGTTCAGTAATGTTTCCTTGGTGAAAGGACTTAACTATAATTTACTAAGTATCAGTCAGCTGCGCGACACCGGTTTCAAAATCAACTTTCAAGAATGAATTTGTTCAGGAACCAGTAAAGACTTCTCTCAGTCTTTCACGGGTCGAAGACATGGAAATATCTATCTCTTGAATGTCAAACTAGATGAAACCCAATGTCTAATCTCAATTCAAGAAGAAGCAAACTTATGGCTAAAAAAACTTGGGCACATCAACATGAAGCAAATAGCCAAAATTTCAGCGAAGAAGCTTGTTCGTGGTCTACATAATCTGTCATATCAAAAGTTTGATTTATGCACACCATGTGTATTGGGAAAACATGTAAGAAACTCATTCAAACCAATAAATCAAGTTTCCACTAATCGTAAACGGTAGCTTTTACATATGGATCTCTTTGGACCAATCATAACTCAAAGCATTGAAGGTAAGAAATATTTTTAGTGATTATAGATGATTATTCACGATTTACTTGGGTATATTTCCTAGCAAGTAAGTCCGAAACTCTTTCTTATTTTACAAAGTTTGTTAAAAAGGTCCAAAATGAGAAATGGTATATTATTTCAAGTATACGGACAGACCATGGAGGTAAATTTGAAAATTAAGACTTTACAAAATTTTGTGATGAATTTGATTTTCAGCATGTGTTCTATTCTCCATATACTCCAAAGCAAAATGGAGTCATGGAAAGAAGGAATAGGTCACTTCAAGAAATGACTAAAATTCTTTTAATTGAAAGTAACATCTCTTCACGTTTTTGGGTTGAAGTAGTTTCTACAGCATGTTATATTATTAATAGAGTTTTTTTAAGACATATTTTGGAGAAAACTCCCTATAAGTTATTCAAAGGAAAGAAGCCCATTGTTTCATATTTTCATGTGTTTTGATGTAAATGATTTCTATTAAAAAATGCAAATGATCGAGTTGGTAAGTTTGAAGAAAAATCAGATGAAAATATTTTCCTTGGATATTCTATCACAAGCAAAGCCTACAGGGTTTACAACAAGAAAACTCAATCTGTGGAGGAATCAATGAATGCCAAATTCCAAGACTATATGCAAAATCAATTGATTTATACTCATCTTGAAGAATCCGAATTTGCTCCAAGCTCTACAAAGTCTAAATCTTCAGAAGCAATTCAACCTTCAGAAGACAAGCAATAAATGATCAATGAAGATTCAAATGAGGAAAAAGATCAATAGTCTGTCAAATCAACCAGCAACTGGAAATATAAGTCCAATCATCCCAAAGATCTCATTATTGGTGATATTAATGAAGGAATTCGCACAAGATTCAAAATGCGCGAATAGTCTAGTGCTGTGGCTCTTATTTCTGAAATAGAACCGGAGCATAGAAGAAGCTTTATTTGATGAAAGCTGGATTGAAGCTATGCAAGAAGAACTCAGGCAATTCGATATCAATGATGTTTGGGAGTTGACTCCTAAATCGAAAGGTAAATCCATCATTGGAGCTAAATGGGTTTTCAGGAACAAGATGAACGAGAAAGGAAAGGTCGTAAGAAATAAAGCAAGATTTGTGACCAAGGGATATTCTCAAGAAGAAGGGATAGACTATGATGAGACTTACGCACCAGTGGCAAGAAGTCTACATGGAACAACCACCTGGTTTTGAAGACCCAAGGAAACCAGATTTCGTGTTTAGACTGAAAAAGGCTTTATATGGTTTAAAGCAAGCACCTCGAGCTTGGTATGAGAGACTAAGTAAGTTTTTAATTTAAAATGATTTTGTCAAAGGTAAAGTAGATACTATATTATTTATTAAAAGAGAAAGCAAAAGTTTTCTACTTGTTTAAATTTACGTTGATGATATTATTTTTGAATTTTCTAATGAAAATCTGTGCAAGAAATTTTCTAAGTCTAGGCAGGATGAGTTTGAAATGAGTATGATGGGTGAGCTAACATTCTTTATCGGCTTCAAGTGAAACAACTGAAGGAATTAATCTTTATTCATCAAGAAAAATATGCTGAAGAACTTGTCAAAAAGTTGGACTAGAAAATTGCAAAAAGACGGACATACCAATGTCAAGTTCTTTAAAGCTGGACAAGGATGAAGAAGGAAAGAAAGTAGACCAAAAGTTATACAGGAGTATCATTGGTTTATTTCTTTATTTAACTGCTTCTAGACTTGATATTTTGTTTAGCATTTGTATTTATGCCAAATTTCAATCAGATCCTAGAGAATCTCATTTAAGTGCTGCAAAGCGTATTATCAAATACATTACCTCAACTTCAAACTTGGGTCTCTGGTATCTTAAAGAAGGAGACTTCACTCTTTTTGGATACTCAGACGCAGACCTAGCTGGTTGTAGAGTTGATAGAAAGAGCACCTCGGGCACCTGTCAACTATTTGGAAGCAGGACAGTATCTTGGTTTTCAATGAAGCAAAGTACAGTAGCTCTTTCTACGGCAGAAGCAGAGTATGTATCTCTTGGAAGTTGTTGTTCACAAATTTTGTAGATAAAACAACAGCTGAGAGACTTTGGAATTGAAGATTCATGTACTGAGATCAAATGTGACAACACCAGCGCAATCAATCTCACCAAGAATCTGATTCTTCATTTAAGAGCAAAACATATAAAGATTCGACATCATTTCATTAGAGATCATGTTCAAAATGGAGAAGTTTTGATTCAGTTTATTGATTTAAAGAATCAGCTGGCGGATATATTTATAAAGCTTTTGGAGAAAAATCAATTTGAAATTATTCATTTCAGACTCAATATCTTAAAGTCGAGGAAGTTCAGACTCAGGATTGAAAGTCTAAATATTCTCAGACTCAATCAATCAAAATTTAAGACTGTAAGTTATTTCTATTTTAGAAATTCATTTCTCGGATCAAATCTTGAAAATGTACTATCATCCGAAATTGATTAGTGTTATTTCCCAGTTTTCGTGTTTATTGCAAACCTACATTTTCGGAAAAGAAGTTATTTTTGAAATGACAATTATCTAATTTGTTTTTAAAAGGCAGTTATATTTTAAAAAGGTATTTTTATTTTTCCTTTTTACCTCATTTCGTATGCCTCGCTTTGACTGTCTTATATACTGTTGATTTTCTTCGTTTTACTCACAAAAACCCTAAGAGAGCACTAATCTTCCACTTTTGTCTTCTTCTCTTGTTTAATCCTTGAAAAAAGTTTTCATCTTTCTTGGGAAACAAGCTTGGAATCTCTCAAAAAATGTGAAAGATGTCATCTCAAAGGAAGTTTTCGAGGATCATGAACAGGGGACCACAGCAAATGTGTGAGGGGCCTACGCACTTTGATCTCACCGAAGAAGGAGAATCTCCTAGACAGCAATAGAACTCACAACATTCTCAGCAGCGTCCATCTCCTCCATCTAGACCTCAGGATGTTGCACATCGAGAAGATGAAGAAATCATCGAAGACATAGAGACCGTAAGAACTCATAAGCTCTCTTTTACTTATAAGCTTTACCGTACTTTGAAGAGAAGTGGTACTCCGTTGAACTATTGATGAGTTTCTTAAGGACAAAGAGTATAGAAATGAAACCTTTTTCTTACGCACCATGGAACGTTTGGGAATTACCCATACGGGGTCGGCGGAAGAAGCGTTGGCAAATATCCCAATTGATCCACGGGTTGGAGGGTTTAATCAACCAG
This sequence comes from Eucalyptus leucophloia subsp. euroa, assembly GCA_017140325.1. NCBI lineage: Eukaryota > Viridiplantae > Streptophyta > Magnoliopsida > Myrtales > Myrtaceae > Eucalyptus > Eucalyptus leucophloia. The sequence continues at coordinate 36,946,291 of CM029478.1, forward strand.
ATGGAAATGATGATAATAAGCTGTATAGTCAGTTTCAACCAAGAATGGGTGTTGCAACGAAAGTCAGAAGCAAAAGGATGGATTTATTTTGATCGGAGGAACACAAGCAATTATACTCTAAGTTGCTGAAGCGTGGGGTAATAAACCCCAAAAGTGTGGATTTTGACTTTCTTGACTCTGTGAATGTTAATCTGAGGGAAAAATTCAGTCTTCTTCAACTCGAACAGTTTTGTTCTGACTTTATAGAAGCTTATGTTGAACTTGCTACTTATTTCTATTCGAATCTCAGTTTCTTGGATGCGAATAGATTCTCTTTTAGTGTCCGCGATCAGGACTATGTGGTTGACATGAATACGTTGGTAGATGTGATTGGGGTTGAACGAGGGAGATATCAACTTATTAGTGTGTCTATTGCTCGTGCAACGTTGGAGCTTGTCCATGATAGAATGACGGAAGGAAAGATTTCTTATATGAGAATGAATGCGTCCAACACTTTACTTCACAAAATAGTGATTAACTGTTTTAGACCAAAATCAACCTCAAAGACCAACGTTTCAAACTCATAAGCAAAGTTCATGTACACCATCAATGTTGGTAAGAAATTCTCTCTTCCACACACTATTATGTTCCACATGTACAGAGCAGTAGTGAAGGACAATAGTCAACTTCCTTATCCAGCTCTTGTGACTAAGTTATTCAGACATTTGAACGTTCAGCCTCCACGGATTCTTTGTGTTCAAACGTGCGATCATATACTGGTAGGACTAAGAATGGTCTCAAAAATGCGTATGAAGGAACTTATCAAGGCTATGGAACAGTTCAAGGAGAAAACTCCTGTCAAGACTCATTCAATTTCTTTGGTGGCAAAGCGAAAATGGAGTGAGCCTATGGTTGCTCCATCTAAGAAAATAAGAGCACTCATCATTGAAGATGAAGAGGATGAGGATGATGTCACCATTTCTGCGATGACATTGAAGAACTTGAGTCGTTCTATTCCATAATTGACGGAGAGACAGGAAAAAGACAAGGATGAGACAAAATAGAGGATTGGAGAGAGAGAAGATTTGGAGAAAGAAGCAGAGAAGAGAAATACAAAGGAGGAAAGAATTGAGGAAGCAGAAGAGGAAGCAGAGCATGAGGAACACTTTTCTCAACCTGAAGGCATGGAAACGGGGGGAGATCCTGAAAAAAGAGGAATGTCCTCATTCCCTGCAACTAGTGAAGGAGTAACTCGTTCTCCAACAGATCCAGATGACATCTATGCCACTCAATTTCCTGAAGGACATGAAGTTTCATCGCCCAATCTGTGTGATCGTGCTAAAATGCCATCATTTGCCAATACTCCGTTTAATCGTGCAGAGGCAAGTACTCAGACTGACAATTCGGCAGACTTTCGCAGAATTCTTGATGTTCTTTTGGAGATAAGAGGTCAGATTTATGCTTTGGGATGCGAAGTATAGAACTTGCAAAATGCATGTCAAATCTCTTTAGTTTCTTTGCATGATCAAATCAATGCCCTTGTTATTCAAGTTCAGGTAAATGCTAAGGGTGAAGATGTGGCGCAACTGAAGGAGGATTTGAAGAAGCTGGAAGGGATTGTCTAGTCAATGGGAGATTTCAGCTTGTTTGTGTTCTCAAGCAATCTTAAAGCCATTCTCTTTTAATCTCTACCTTTTTAATGATGACAAAAAGGGGGAGAGATGTGGTGTAGATTTGATTTTTAACTTTGAACTCATTTTTTGAACTTTTGTGTCGATTATGTTGACTTGACTTTTGTGTTTAGTTGTTTGGATATGGACTGGATTTGGATTTGACTGTTTGAACGTTCATTTATTTTAAGCACTATTGATATCTCATGGCATTGCTCATTTATAGAACTAACTTGTTTTCTGTGGATGCAGATTCTAATATTTATTAAGCCATTTATCTTTTATGAGATATCCTTATTTGCTTGAGTAATGTTTTGCAGGTCAAAGTTATCCAAATCTGTAAGAAAGTTTTATCATCATAAAAAATGAGGAGATTGTTTGAGAAAACTTCCTTGAGTGTTTTGAAGATGACAAAACGTTTCCACTAGTTTAGTCTGAAGACTTGCAGACTCTACTGTCAAAGTCTGAAGACCTCCGGATTGCCAGACTCAAAACTTAAAGTTTATCCTCATTGACAGTTTCTAAGACCGTCGAAGAAGGCTTATCCGAAACGAAGAATTTCGTTAAGGATTTGATTTTGTCGATTGAAGAAGATCTCCTGGCTGGATATAGCATTTCAGAATCCATTATTCAAATCAAGATAGATTCAAGGATTTTGGATCCGTTGATTAACGAAATATACTTGGAAGGTTCTACTTATGAAAACCGAGATCCTGATTGTATGGGAGAGCAGGATTGATGGACTATCGTCATGTTCCTTAAATAGCTCGAAAATCTTCTTAATTGATTCTATCCAACGAGTAGATTAGAAGAATTCTTTTAGTAAGTGCAAATGGGTATGATGGCATAAAGGAGTATATAAGAAAGACGTTCCGGTTATTCAAGTGTGTGCATGATAGAAGAATTCCAAAGTCTAAAACTCCTTATTTTTTGTCAATTAAACTGTTGAGTGAAATCTTGTACGCAAAAGAGAGTTTATATCTTTGAGAGACCTTGAGGAAGTGTAGTAGAGTCTCTACACTGTGGAATCAAGGAAGAGCTTTTATGTAACAACTCTTTTGTTCATAGTGGAATCCAGCCGGTGGGCTGTCAATGCGAAATAGTGGATATAGGCTTGAATTAAACCGAACCATTATAATCTCTGTGTTTATATTCTCTTCTCCATGCTCTTTTACTTTGATCATAACTCGTTTTATTTACAAGATACAAATTTCCTTTCTATTGTCAATTAGTGCTGCACACTTATCTCGAGAAATTATTTTTATACATATTCACCCCTCTCTAGGTGCTCATACTAGCTTTCACATTGATGACGAGCGTGTCATCGCTTGAAAACCCCCTTAGAATTTCACTTTGCAGCATCGGCGAGTTCCGTTGAACCAACGCCAAAAATGGCTAGTCATACCGTGAATTAGAAAGCATTGATACTTTCTGGAATCTTTCGTGTCAAGTCAAATACTCTTTGACACTCGATTAATAACTATCAGATTTTTCGACATTCAATTAACTCTCTTGATATGCAAGTTTGGAATTTTGACATGCGAGTTCAAAATTCTAACATGTGATCAATTCTAAAAATTCTCAATAAATGATGGGTTAAAATATAAAAATGTAAAAAGTAAAAAATAATAAAAACAATAAAAGGGGAAAAGAAAAAAAATCTACTATTCTTTTCTCTTTTGACTCACTTTTCATGACATACAATTTAACCCATAAATTTGCTTTTTCTCTTCCGACATGTACTGATACACGAATCCATAATGTGGATTGTTTTTTTTTCCTCTAAGTTTTATGGATTATTAGAATGGAGTTAAATTCGTTAAATTAAAAAAATAAATGATATTAATAAATGATGACTTAATGTTATTAGTGTAAATTCATTCTTGGCTCTTTTATTATTATTCATTCAATCAAATTAATTTGATTGAAAATATCATAAAAATGATAATTAATCATGTATAATTAAAAATATATATTTAATATACAACGTGTTGGAATTATTTATTTTTTGAAAAATAATGTGTTGACGTGTTATATTGTATCATATCGCATGTCGCTTCTCGGTATTGCTTAGGTGGCAGAGGTAGAGCGCAAGCTCAGGCCAATGAAGTGGATTAGCGTTGCCACCGGTCGATGCTGGGGTAGCAGCACTTGGTGATCTAAGAATTGATGGGAGCCAGCAACTAGCCACAAGCCAAGTCTAGCTTTATTATCTATGGTGAGTAGTTTCTTTATTATCGATACCTTTTATTGAATTGAACTACTAAATACCCGTTAGAGATCATATAGTAAATATAATCAGATTTCTATCGTCAATTAAATTCCAGCATGTTTCTTAATTGTAGTTTTTAGATTTGCATCATCGATTAAATTTTGGCATGTGTCTTCATTTTAGTTTTAGGGTGCCTCGTGGTTAATTAGGGGGTGCATGACAAACTTTTGTTTCTGCTTTAGAAACAATTTTTCTATTCAAGACCTGTTTCTAGAATAGAAATTTGTTTGATAAACCTATTCCATTTTTCTATCTCTAGAATAGACTTTTGTTTCAGAAATATGTTTGGAATAGAAATCAGAAGTAAAAATTTTCTACTTTTCTATTTTTGGAATAAAAATGAGAAGTAAAAATCTTTTTCATTGTTCGTCAATCGATCCTTCATTCGTTGCCGTCGATCGGCCGCCGCCATGGCCGCCATCGCCGTCGCCGGTCACTGGCCACTAGCTGCTGTCGTTGGCCATCGATCCACTGCCATCCGAAAAGAAAAATTTTTGTGTTGTTATCAAGCGAATTTTTATTTTTAGAGTATAAATTTTGTGTCGTTATCAAACGGTTATTTTTGTTTAGAAACTATTCTAGAAATAGAAATAGAAAAATCTATTTTTTTTTTCAAAACCTATTTTTGAAACATAATAATTATCATCCATCCCCTTAAATTTCAAAATCGTGTCTTTATGTTTCTTAACACCCCCTAAATCACGGCCTTGCATTGTTGTCCTTCTTGTCAGACCACGCCAAACACGTGCACTCGATATAAACACACAAAAATGACGCGTAAGGGGGAAAACTACAGATTTTTATGTCTCTGACTTCTTGATATGTCCTCTATGGTGATATTTGAGTGCTTGTGCTGTTTGCAAGTTTTCAATTGGCTGAGAGATAGTTTACGCTCAATTACATAAGTTGAGACTAGACTGTGGGGTGTCAGGATCAAATGGGAAACTGGGCATTCGACGATGGACTTTTTCGGGCCTTCCAAATATCATGAACCGGGTCAAACGTCCTCCGCGGGTGCGGGTGCGGGTCCGGGTGCGCAGGGGCCCACGTGTCCGAACATGCGGCCCACCTTCCGTACAACGCCAAAAAAAGTCGCGTCGTCCGCGTACGACTAAAAGGCCGCCGCACCAGAAGCGTCGTTCATTCCATCACTTCTGACGTCATCTTGTTGACCCGGTTCGACTCGTTTCCACACCTCCGCGGCTGCTTAAACCCATCGCGGTGTTTATCAGGAGTGCAACGCGACTCACATTTTTGCTTTTGTTTCCACGCATGGAATGAGTCAATAAGAGGAAACAAGGCTCCGGAATTTCACCCACTCCATGCGCCAAAAGGGAGGAAATAGACAAGCATAGCTTTTGTGATTGGTTTACCTTTTTACGCATGCATACGAGTTGCATTCCTAGGAAAAAAACAAAAAAAATACGATGATTTGAGATTATATTTGTAAAATCGAACGGTTTATGATTGAAATAGCATTTAAATAATAGATTTATGACTGATTTGTGGGTTTGTCCTCTTTTGTTGACATGAATCACGACAAATACAAACAAAAAGAAGAAAAGAAGGGCAGGGGATATTAATTTTTAATGAAGGGCAAGAAAATTCGACCTAGCTTTGCCACGGAAGTTTCATCCTAGGACACGACTCTGCCTAGCAACATGGAACCTCACTTTTGTCGCCAAAAAGCTTTGCTTTTGACGTTGCGCATGCCGATTGCACATTCTCAGTACTCTTTAGTAAGAATAAACGAAGTACATCTTAATAAAATATTTTCTTACAACATAAGTTGACACAATCAATTACCATAGGATTGTGATGACTTGACTAGAATCGCCGTGGTTGAGTTTGTGTAATATCGTAAGATCAACTACTAGAATTGGCGTGATTTAACAATTAAACATTTTGATAGAGTTATTAATTATGATGTATTTTTCCGTATACAAATTATCTTTTACTTTTGGAAAATTTGATAAGATGATTGAAGACTAGTGTTGTTATAATATTCATATTAAAACTTTAAATAGCAGAACATTTTGTCTTGGACTATTATGTTTAGAATTTCATTATAAAGTGACACGAAGCACTTGTTAAGCTGTCAAGCAAGGAAATAATACAATTTTCACTGTACGAATTGTTCTCTTGATATGCGCAATTAATACTTTGAAAACCAAGTAGTCTCCCATTAAATATGTTTAGTATCTCTTGATATGCGCAATTAATACTTTGAAAACCATGTAGTCTCCCATTAAATATGTTTAGTATATGCTTCCATTTGAGGTCGAGGTACTCATTAACAATACCTTTATGTCTATTACTTCACATCAGCGTTTCGCTTCTAGGGTTGTTTAGTTTCGCGGGCACTATTGCATCACGAGTTCATGCCTAAAAGCGACGACCTAATATGAGAGCCAAGTGCTGAAAGGTGCATTGTAGCCAACTTATCAAGAATAGGATTTCGTTAAATAGTGCGCTTGGGACCCTTGATAGGAAGTATTACTGATGCTTGGAAACTCAGTGTTTTCATTCGCGATGTGCTAAACAGAACAAATTTCCAACCTTCCATATTTTCTAATGCGCATCTAGAACCGTTCCTTTTGTCTTTCTTCATCGTGTTTTTCCTGCACAAATTAATTTGCAGCACATGGGCGGTAAATAAAAGAAAGGAGAAGACATTTCTCGTTGAAATTACGTTGGATAGAATCAATCAACGACGACCACGATGAGACCTCCAGCTCATTCGTGAAGGTTCAAGACATCGTTGCTTCTTCCTTCCCCTGAGTTCTGGAAAATTCCTGGAAAAAGTGGGCATCTAATACGGTCAGCTCGCAGAAACATCGGTCAACGAAGGCACTCTCGGTTTCTCGTAATCATACGAGTCAATGAGGCAGATTCCCAATTTTCGTGTTCATACTGGCTAAAACCGCTCGGAAAATGAGCGTCGTGAGCGGGTAGATATCCCAGAAAGACAACAGGAAGGCGGCGTTCGAGTGCAGCAGACTGTTCACTCGTGGCCAACGTGAGAAACGTTAGAAATGGACGAGTAGGTTTTGCATAAGAAGGCCTGCAAGTGAAGATGATTACATGAACCATAAGATAGGCATAGAAAAGAAAGAAGGGTCTGAGTTATGTTGCTATCATGAGCATGTAAGTGACATTTTTCATTAAAGCTTGATGCACTTCCACACAAGCTCTGCTCATTTCTATGTTTCAATGACGTCACAGACATATAGAGATGCAGAGACAGATTGACACTGATTGAGTAAAGGCTTAATATCGATCACGACTTTGCATGACGATGGCTAGAATCGCAACGCTTAACACGAGAAACCCCAGGCAAGCCACGTTGGTTACGGTGGACGCATAACTTAGGGGAGCCGAAATAGCTGACAAAAACAGAACCCAGCCAAGATTGGAATTGGTCTGGTCTTTCCCGATAATGTCACGAGCACGGTAGTTGGCCCGATCGAGATGGTCAAGTCCATTGATGCGGTCCTCGATCGGAATGTCAAACGCCCCCTAAAATGGTTCCTGGTCTTCCCTTTAAGAGCGTCCATTAATTGGGCATCATAGGGGACGGTCAAAAAGACCAAACTCTCTCGCTGTAACGAAGAAGAAATCAACGAACCTAACGACGACCTTAATTTTTTTCCCAAAAAAAAAAGAGGGTCACTTGGGTGAACATTGATAGGAGAAACGAAAGATCATACCTTATAAGCCAGCTGTAAGAAAGGGACGGGTACGATGGTGTGGTCGGTGAAAGCGCGGTTTCATCAAAAGGATAATAGTCATGGCCCATGGGTCAAGAGTCAACACGGCCGATCCCATGGCATTAGAACTACTCTATCGGCAGCGAATTGGCAACGCTCGTAATTAATTAATTTATTATGCGTGGAGCACATTTGACCCTACTAATTTGTGAACTTTGACCCCGTTATAATATATATATTTGACCCTACTAATTTGTGAACTTTGACCCCATTATAATATATATATATATGAGCACCAAGTTGGGCTCATTATAATATGTAAACCCCAAATTTACAACAAATAATGCTCAAAATTCATCCCCAATTGTATTGACCAACAAATGAAGAGAAAACACAGGAACTAAATTCGCTTCAAATGCTGCTCGCTATTACTTAGCCGCCTAAAGTATTTTTTTTGAAGCAGCTTTTACATATTTTGGGATATAACACCATCCATGACATAATTGTGAATATGACGTGAGTATAGTCAACATCACATTAGAAAGTATTGGGAATCTTTAAAATTCTCTTAAATGGTTTCAACCATCCTCCTTAGCGATCGTACAATAAATGATGTTAGGTGGAAAACCTTTTAGAATAAAAGGCAATGAATATCTAGAAATGAGTTATGTTAAAATATCATATATTGCTTGTCTATGAGGTTTATATATTCTTTGCACATGATCTTCATTTACTTGTAGGCTTAAGCTTTTTGGATCGAAACTTCTAATGTGGTATCCGAGCTAGGTTTTGCTTCAATTTTTTTTGCGTGTGCTACCCATGTTTGTCAAAATTCTATGTGCTATTCTTAATCACTCGCATGTTAGAGGGACTGTTAAAGTATATCAAATCGCTTGTTTATGGGGGTTTATATAGAATTATGAAGGTGTTGCATTAAAATAGGTACATAGCAATCATGTCACAATCAATGAAGCAAGTTAACGATTGAGAAACACGGCTATTTTGTCCATTGAAGAAACACAAAACTTTCCTTTTCTTCTAGCAAAGGGAAATCGCTCTTTTAAAGAGTGATTTCACTATTTCTTCCGTGTACAAAGTGCAGAAGTTAGATGACATGCTATGGTGACTTACTACAGAGGCATGGTTGAAACTTTTAAAGCAAGACTTTGACCACACGTAACACCGAGCGCAAAATATTTGACTATTGGAATACAAGTCAGGCAGCATATTTTAAATTGCCGATTGTCTTTAGAGGCCTCAACTTCCATTCGCGGAGCTGTCGACAGCTACGGTCGGTGGGGTTCTGTAATCTCTCCGTTTTTTTTTTTTTTTTTCACTTTTCTTTGCTCGTCATCAATAATTTCTCCATTTATAAGCACGTTTTCACACAAATATCAAACCTCTTCACTTTTCGAATGCTCTCTCTCTCTCTCTCTCGCTGTGGAAAGTCGCCGGAGTCTCTCAAGACGCAGCAGTCTTTTCAACTGTAGCCTTTTGCTCTCGTTCAGACACAAATAAGCTTCTATTCTCTAAGTGAATGATACTACAGCTGATAAAGTCTGGAACTCAAAGATGGAGAAAAGCACGAGCAACGATCAGCCCATGAGACCCGAGCGCAAAACCGTGGAGAAAAACCGAAGGATCCGCATGAAAATCCTCTGCTCCAAGCTTGCTTCCCTCATTCCTCAACACCATATCACCACTTCTAAGGTCTCTCTCTCTCTCTCTCTCTCTCTCTCTCTCTCTCTCTGTGGGTTTACTAGAAGCGATCAAGTAAAGCGCCTAACTTTCTTTCCGAGCTTGACCTGTTAGATAAGGCCGTAATTTCCTTTCTTTATTGGCTTCTTAACAAGAAGTTCTTGAAAATAATCTGTCATTTGAAACCAAAAGTTTTCTTGAAAATGGATGGAATTGATCTATCGAAATTTTATTGTGTATAATTAGTAAAATATGTACATAAATCGGGGTCTGTATCAACTTCAGCAATCAAGAAAGAGTGAAATTTCCTTAATTTCCCTTGCTCTTTTTTTGGGTTTCAGGAATTGCTGTCGCAGCAAGATCAGCTGGATCAAGCTGCATCATACATAAAGCAGTTAAAAGAAAAGATTGATGGGTTGAAACTGAGAAAAGAACAAGCAGTACTGCAGTCCGAAGGAATGGACACAAGCTGCTCTTTGACTTCATCAGATGATCAGGAGAATAAACTAGGGTTTGTGCTTCCGGTGTTTGAACTAAGAGACCATGGATTAGGTTTGGAAGTGATCTTGATCAGTGGGAGGAGGAAGAACTTCATGCTATATGAAGTGATCAGCATTCTCGAGGAAGAAGGAGCTGAGGTTGTCAGTGCCAGCTTTTCTGTTATCGGCGACAAGATCTTTCACACGCTCCATGCTCAGGTAACTCATTATCTCTAATTATTTCATCTAGGATTTTATAATTTTAGTTTAGCTGAAAAAAGATGATATAATCGTGATGTTATCCTCACTTTATGAAAGAATGAAACTAGAGTTCCCTAAGTACATGCGTCTTGGAGCAGCAAGCTCCTGAGGAAATTTAAATTAGAGAGACGGTGATGTATTAACTGATTTTGGCAAGTCAAAGTTGTTAAATACCACATGATAAGTTAGTCTTTTAAGGATATGGCTAAATACATGTACTTTAAAGCGTAACTAGGTTCGGGAGTCTACTTTTAAGAGGTTTATATAACTACTACAGACTTTCCTGCACTTTGTTCTTGGTGTGTTGACATTTAGGATGGCAATTTCCGTTGCTAACTTTTATTTTCTTTTGTTCCTCTCTTAAGTTCTTCGTGGTAAGCGTTTCATCCACCGCATGATTAGATGTGTAGCTCTCATTTTATAGTTTGTGATGGAATTGCAGGTGAGACTATGCAGAGTTGGAGTAGAGACCACAAGGGTATACAAGAGATTGAAAGAATTGATCCACTGATTCTCTCTCTAGAGATCGATCTTCTAATGTAGCAACGACAAAACGTACGAGAAAAGACGTGAACTTTTGCTCGAAAAATGGTAATCAGCCGATGCAGATTGGAGATAGAACGAATTCATAGTTGATGTATGTTTTTATGTCTATTGCAAAACTAAAATAGCCACAACTAGTGAGTTATATAGTTACTAGTAGCAAATATAGAACAAGTTATCTTAGTAACGTAAAAGGCCTATAGAGAGTGATCTGTGTAAAGGGCTTACATACGGTTATTATGTGCCATGTTTGTCTACCCATACATATGTATGTATGTATGTATGTATATGTATGTATGTATGTATGTATGTATGTATGTATATACCAGTTTTGAAGCAATCTTGGATCTTTAAACTATCTTTTGTGTACTTCTTCTTACGAAATTACAATTTACATCTTGTTGATTCACTTCGAGATATAAATTGACCTTTTGCGTAAGATGTAGCTTTGGCAACATCTTGCTCTATTGGAAAACCCTAAGGTAGTTAACTGAAATCACAGGAATTAAGGTTCTGTATCAAGGTCATGGTTGTTCTGAAAATCCTACATTGATATTCATGCGAGTGGTAATAAACCTTGAGTTGTTGTCGAAATAAAACTTCGAGTATACTTGTAACGATGTTGAAGAGAAGAGGCCAAATTTTATGGTCATGTCATATGATGATTTCCAGTGGAACTACCTTAATTAGTACCGCTTTAGCATACTTCCTAAAGAGTTATAGCTCTTGTTGATGTTGTGGTGCTATTTTAGAGCTACATACACGGGAGTTTTAGGGTTTTGGACAGAGCTAATGGACTGGTCTGGTATCATAATTTGGAGAACTTTGACGGGGACTTGGTCCTACTCTTGTACGTGCAACATGAATTGATGTTCTCGATGGATATTGACTCCGTTTGAATAGCTAAATCCGACAAATTTGACGTCAAATTCGATGCACCATGTCAATTTCTCTTTATCAATCTTTTGGGAGTAAACAAAAACAGTGAACTGCTTGAAACTGAACAACTAAATACTAATCATCACAACACTTGGCAAGAGAATTTATGACACCACCAATGGCAAACCGAGAAAGACAAGAAACGGAACTCCAGAGATGAGGATGATGATTAAATTGCCGTGGTGGGCAATCTCCATCATTAACAACACTAATAAAGTCACTGATAAGAAATAATTTGAGATATCCTTTGATTTATCTGTTCAATATAATTTTTTTAAAATTTTGTACTATCTGTTGCGAAAAAGCGAACGATCAAACAATAATATAGACAAAAGAATAAAATAAATCGGACACCAAATTTACGTAGTTCGGTCGTAAATACCTACGTCCACGGGGAGATCAGCAGCGAATTTCACTATAAATTAAGCGATACAAGGAGATTACACACTCGAGTCACTCAAATACTCTCTCGGTGTTTTCTAAGCCCCAATTACACCAAATAACACACGCAGTGTTTAGCCCCGAAATTTCTCAATAAATAATCTCTCAATCTCACGAAGGAATTATACGCAAATCTTACCACAAGATTTAATTGGCTTCAACACTAAACTTCCTTGGATGTAATTCACGAACAAGAACGACAAAGAAAATCCTTCCCAAGCACTCGACAATGAGACGACACTTCAAGATCAATTCTTCACGATCAACCTCCTTCCATCCATGGCCACAAGTCTATATATATATAAGTGAAACCCTTATTCCTTTGCCAACTTCTCATAGGATTTTATTTCCTATCTTAAACGATTTTATCCAAAACATATCTCTATATGTTTTAAACAAAATCCAAATTCAAGTGAAAGTTGGACTTTCCTATTTCAGTGGCCAAACTCTCTTTTGACGCAGATTCAAATTTTGGGAAGTTGATATTCGAATCTTTTTTACTTGATTTCGAACGTCTGCAACATATCCAATTTGAAATATTCAGAATTTCATATTGGGCTCAAACTCGAGACATATTTTAATACTATTTGCAAAAATATTAAAAAGATAAATCTAAAATAATGTGAACCGATACCTATTTTGTAATATAACGAGGAAGCTAAGAGCGCGCATGACAAAATTTATACTTCTTTATTTCTCTGTTCCCCAAAACAGGTTTAGAACATAAATCTGTTTGGTAACATAATTTAATTTTTCTATTTCTAGAACCGATTTCTATTCCAGAAATAAATTTGAAGAAAAAATCAGAAGCTAAAATTTTTAACGTTTCAATTTCTAATATTTCAGAAATTTTGTTATGCGCATCCTAAGCAGATATTGCAATTAAATTAACTCAAAATCACTGGAGAAATAAAACCTCAGAGATTTGCATAATTTAATTTGATTATCAATACCCACTCCACGAGAAGAGTTAGTAGTAGATAATTGGGATATGTTTAGTAGAAGTCCTAAAACTTGTGCATAAAGTATAATTGAGTCCTAAAACTTACAAAGAGTTCAATCAAGTCCTAAAACTTGTCTAGAAAGTGCAATTGAGTCCTAAAACTTACAAAGAGTTCAATCAAGTCCTAAAACTTGTCAAGTTTGTTCAATTAAGTCCTAAAGTTAACACCGTTAAAAAGTTAACGGAAATTGCTGACGTGGCGCTGACGTCATATTTTAAATGATTTTTTTTTAAAATTTTTCAAATGGCTTTTTAAAATTATTTTTTATTCAAAATCTTTAAAAATTAGATTAAAAAATAAAAAGGAAAATCTAAATTTATTTTAAAAAAGAAAAATCTAAATTTATTTAGAAAAACAAAGTTGTTAAAAAAAAAAAGGGCGGTGGACTTCCGCCGCCGCCCATCGCCGGAGGGGCCGACGAGGCCTCGCCCGGGCCGGCGACGGTCGCCGTCCCTCACCTGGGGCCGAGCGGCCGTCGCCCGCCCGGGCGAGGCCTCGTCGCCCTCGCTGGGGCCGGTGAGGCTCGCCAGATCCGGGGGAGCCTCGCGAGATCCGGGCGAGCCTCGCCGCCCCGAGTGAGGGCCGACGAGGCCTCGCCTAGGGCGGCGACGGTCGCCGGCCCCCGTGAGGGCTGGCCACCCGCCCGGGGCGGCGACGGTCGCCGGCCCCTCCGACGATGGGCGGCGGCGGAAGTCCACCGCCCTTTTTTTTGAACAATTTTATTTTTCTAAATAAATTTAGATTTTTCTTTTTTTAAATAAATTTAGATTTTCCTTGTTAGTTTTTAATCTAATTTTTAAATATTTTGAATAAAAATAATTTTAAAAAGCCATTTAAAAAATTAAAAAAATCATTTAAAATATGATGTCAGCGCCACGTCAGCAATTTCCGTTAACTTTTTTAACGGTGTTAACTTTAGGACTTAATTGAACAAACTTGACAAGTTTTAGGACTTGATTAAACTCTTTGTAAGTTTTAGGACTCAATTGCACTTTCTGGACAAGTTTTAGGACTTGATTGAACTCTTTGTAAGTTTTAGGACTCAATTGCACTTTCTGCACAAGTTTTAGGACTTCTGTTGAACATATCCCTAGATAATTTACTTGGAGAATCACAGTGTTACAAGACGCTAACATGTTTTCCGAGATTGGGACACCTGGAGTGCCATAACTTGGCATAGAGGGACACTTAAGTGTCATAACTTTAAAATGGTACACTTAAGTGCCAATATCGGAGTAAAATGAGACACTTAAGTGCCAGCGAAAATTCGGCCAAATGGATGACATGGCCATTTTCCGGCGAGTTTGGTCCAAAACGGCGTCGTTTTGCATCGACGTGGCGGAGAAAATGCAAAAACGACGCGCCGTTTATTTACGTGTAAATAATAATATAAAAATTAATTAAATTAAATTTAAAATTAAATTTATTTAAAATATTCAAAAAATTTAAAAAATTAAGAAAAATTTTAAAATTTTAAAAATTTTAGAAAATTTTAAAATTTTAAAAAAATTAAGAAAATTTTAAAAGATTAAGAAAAATTAAAAAATGGGGGGGGATCAAACGGGGTGGCCGAGGGCATGAGCCCCGCCGCCCGCCTCCCGCCGTTGCCGGAAGGGCCGGCGACGGAGGGGGAGGGTCGGCCGGGGGTCGCCGGCCCCCGGCCGACCGACGGCGAGGGCTGGAGCCCTCGCCGGCACCGGCCAAGGGCCGGCGAGGCTGGCGGCCCGGGGCGGCGAGGGCCCGCGAGCCCTCGCCTAGATTTGGGGCGAGGGTCGCGGCCCTCGCCGCGATCCGGAGGGCTCGCAGCCCTCACCGTCCCGTCGGCCGGGGGTCGGTGACCCGGTGACCTCCCCTCCATCGCCGGCCCTTCCGACGACGGCGAGGATGTGGCGGCGGCGAGGGCTTAGCCCTCGGCCGCCTCGTTCGACCCCCCTTTTTTTAAATTTTTCTTAATCTTTTAAAATTTTTAAAATTTTCTTAATCTTTTAAAATTTTTAAAAATTTCTTAATTTTTTAAAATTTTTAAAATTTTTAAATTTTTCTAAATTTTAAAATTTTTTTGAATATTTTAAATAAAATTAATTTTAAATCTAATTTAATTAATTTTTATATTATTATTTACACGTAGACACGAAACGGCGTCGTTTTTGTATTTTCTCCGCCACGTGAGCGTGCAAAACGACGCCGTTTTGGACCAAACTGTTGGAAAGTCGCCACTTCAGCCATTTGGCCGGATTTTCGGCGGGGTGGCACTTAAGTGTCTCATTTAACTTCAAAACTGACACTCAAGTGTATCATTTTAAAGTTATGGCACTTAAGTGTCCCTCTGTGCCAAGTTATGGCACTTGGGCTGTACTTCTGCTCATGTTTTCCACACCTATACTACATTCGGATAAAACAATTCGATTGTACTTAAAACTCACGATAGACGCGAAATCCTCCATGTATTCGGTGCTCCTTTTGTTCGGAACTTTCATTCGTATGACTGCACACAAGGGGAAGGAAATCTGAAGGGAGAACCCACCAATGGTTTTCTTTCTTCCTCTAACAGTCTCCTGATCCTGCAAGCATACATTCTTTTGGAATATATCAGCCCTATTTTTCTGTAAGGCCAGAAAAAGTCCCTCCTCTGTTCACAGTATAAAGAGAGAGTCCAAAAAGTCAAGACCGTCAAAGCTTAGATAATCTTTTTCAACTTCAAATAAGATAAAGTTCCACCAACTAAGAATTTCAAATCTAATTCGAATATAACGGGACACTGAATTTGAACAAATCAAAATCTTCCAAACAGGTCCAAATAAGTCAAGTTTCGAACACTATTCAAATTTGACACATAATTTAATAATTCTCCACATTAGCTCAACAATTACAATTGAGTCATAGTGCTCATCATCAATGCCGATTTTTCCGATGCTGCAGTGTGTGCCCAAGTTGAGTTTGAACTTTGTAGAGACGAGTGAACTTGATCTGCGTGTCTGCGGGATTATTCACTACACAAGGTTGCGTTCTCTCTTATATCTAATGCAAACATTTTGGTCATCAATGAACTCGATTCTTAGGTGATATTCCTGACTTCCACTAAACACCACATCAACTAGATGTTGAACACCAACATCACTGACCAAATCTTTAGACCACACTGCCTCTTAAGTTGCTTTGTAGTCATCATGTCTCTCATGCCTCTCAACAATGTCTTCCAAATCATAGCACAACTAATAGAAATAAATGCACAACCTTTTATAAATCGACCATATATTAGTTTCCCTATAGGACCCGGGTTCACAAACCTAGTTATTGCCACACTACTTGAGCTACATCTTTCGAAACATACCCTAACTATGTCGTCCCCAATAAAATAAGGAGAGCCCACTTCACTGCATCACAATTTAAACATGATAGTATCAATGGCATAACTGAAGCTACCAACAATATTGACATGTGAAGTATGGGATAAGTATCCAATGACAAACTAGATAATTTATTGTAGCCTATCCTGCTATAACCAGTTCCCAGTTTTTGAACTGAACTTATCTTGTTTTCCTTAAAATCGATTCTATAACCTATTCTTTTTCTATAAGCCAGAGTGTTTTCAGGGATCTCATCACGATCATGGTTTCAATTGGCAATTACGGTGCCTTAAGACAAGTGCATGATTGCATTAGCAGGTACTCTTTAGCTCGGCTGTTTCCTTCTCCATGACAAGTACCACAGTCGATGACATTTACCAAACAATAAGATGGCATTTGCCAAGTGCAGGCTTTTTCTTATTTATATAAGAATCTTCATGTTGGCGAGCCATTTCGTTAATTGAAGGATTTTGGGGTACGGGATCTACTGAAGCTACAGATTTGAATACTAGATTTCAAAAAAACCTCTTTCAAACTAGGCACAGACATGTCAAAGAAGTAATTGTCAACGTGGTGTTTCAGTATAAAGCTTGAAAACTCCATGCAAATAGTGAATGACTTGAGGAAAACATGCAATGAGTTCTCAAATTCGAACAATCCATATAACAATAGGAAGAGTTTCTGATGTATTCGCTAGATAGTTATGCCACCTTAACCAGATAAGCCACCAAAAGATGATCACAAACCCAAAAGAAGAATAATGTATTTTGTGGAAGACAGAAATCACAACTTGCTCTATCGTTTGACAGCACCTAGTAGAATTATCTTCTAACTCTTAGCATTTGATATTTTCTTTTTCTATACTTGCATTTCGAAGTGAATTGGAGAAGGGAGGAGGGTGGAGCGAGCAGCGAAAGAGCTCAAATTCAGAATTTCAATCTCTTAACAAGGAGGGATGCAGAAGCTTCCAGTTGAACATGCGAAGGTACAAAGCTTGTCTTGCGAGGGAAACAAAGTATACGATGATTACTAAACCAAAACCTTAAACTAGGAGCGACAATCTAGAATTCCTAAGCCAATCTTCAGCTCTTGGTAGCAGTTTCCAGTTCTCTCCTTAGCTGCAGAGAAAAATCATCGTTCGCATCATCGTCGTTCCAATCGTCTTTCCACTGCTGGGGCGCTTCTGTTACCTCTTCCTGAGCATCCCACTCTGCCATGAAGAATTATTATGGAAACATAGAAGAGGATAACAGGAAGCATCTCCATCCAAGAAGAACGACAGGTACAATTTTTCAGAATACATGGACCTTCCCAACGGTGAGACGAAGCAAAACCCTCTCGACACTATAAGAACGATGACGCGCTTACAAGTTAAATACCAACAATCTAAATTCTCACAATAATTGATTTATTATGTGTGGGGCACATTTGACCCTATTATTTTGTAAACTTTGATCCCATTATATTATATATATATATGGGCACATATATATATCAGAGCCAGTAGGAGTCCCTTATAGAGGTCCATCTGCATCTGCACACACACACACACACATACATAATATATGAGCACAAACTTGAGCGCATTATAATTTGTAGACCCCAAATTTACAATAACTGAAGCTCGATATTCAAAATTTATGTCAAATTTTTTTGACCAACAAATGAAAACAAAACCCATAAACTAAATTCATTTGAAATGTTGCTAGCTATGATCTGTTTTTGGGGCTTTTACATATTTGGTGTGTACACCCTCCTATGACATGATTGTGGATCCAATGTGAGTGTAGTCGACGTTATATCTCATATAACGAGAAGGTTTTAGATAATCCTAGATGGTATCATTCATCCT
Organism: Eucalyptus leucophloia subsp. euroa; assembly: GCA_017140325.1. Taxonomy (NCBI): domain Eukaryota; kingdom Viridiplantae; phylum Streptophyta; class Magnoliopsida; order Myrtales; family Myrtaceae; genus Eucalyptus; species Eucalyptus leucophloia. Next base: position 36,964,486 of record CM029478.1, read on the forward strand.
CCTAAGCGATCATATGATACATAAGGTTAGTTGGAAAACACTTTGAAGTGAAAGGCAATAAATACCTAGCAATGAGCTCCGTTAAATTATCCTATATTGTTTCCGTACAAGGTTTACATGCTCCTTATATTCACACAATCTTCCTTTATTTGTAAGTTTCAGCTTTTTGGGTTGGACTTTTTAATATGGTATCAATGTTCTCGGCCTTAGTTTATTTTACGAGTGCAGCCCATGTATGGCAAATATCTTGTGTCGTTCCCAGTTTCCTTGCACATAAGAGGGGGTGTTAAAATATTTCATATTGCTTAATAGGACTTAAATTGAATTATGAAAGTGTTACATTAAAATATGCACATAGCAATCATACCATGCGTTACGAGCACTTCATGGAACAAGTTTTTGTGCCGGAAACTTCATGAAGCAAGTTAATGATTGAGAAAGAAGGGGTGTTTTATCCAATGAAGAAGCACAAGAGCAACTTATTTTGGCAAGGGAAATCACTCTCTTGACAAATGATTGGCTATTTATTCCGTGTGCAGACGGTGTAAAAGTTAAGATGATATGTTGTGGTGTAAAAGGTAAGATGACATGCTTTGGTGATTTACTATAGAGGCAGGAATGAAAATCCAAAGCAAAACTTTGACCACATGTAACACCATGCGCAAAATATTTGACTGTTGGAATGCAATTCAAGCAGAAAATTTTATATTAGCAGTTGCCTTTGAATGTCTCAACTTCCCTTCGCGTAGCTGTTAAAAGCTATGGTCTTCACAATAATCTCTCCGTTTATTTTCACTTTTCTTTGCTCTTCATCAATAATTTCTCCATTTATAAGCAAGCATGCACACAAATATCCTCTTCACTTTTCAAATACTCCCCCTCCCTCTCTGTCGAAAGTCTTAAGAATCTCTTAAGAAGAAGCACTTGTTAAAAATTTTGTGGAAAATCATAATCCTGATAATCAGGATCAATTGCGGAAACGTGTAAATTTTATACTAATCTGCAGCCAGTGATGATATAAAGAACAAATATGCAGAGTTTGAAGAATCGTGAATAGGCACTTCTAGCTAATTGCTCTCTTGATGTTGATGGTATGTTCTCCGATTATCAAATAATCAAAATAATGAGAATAATGAGAGGGTTTCAGTTAAATGACCTATTTATATGCCCATACAAATCCTAATTTATATAGTCTTCCATCAAGACTAATTCTAGTAGATACGGGCAATCTCCATAATTATCAACAACTAAATTTGGATAGTAAATTGTCAATGAAATCTAATGTATTATCTTCCATGTATTATAATGTATCTCACCAGCTCATATGTGGGAACATAATATAATATTTAAACCTTATATTTATTCTATGTCAAATATGATGGTTTTTTTTTAGAAAAATTGAATGTATACAACTTTATGGAGAAAAACATAGCAAATGAATGAAAGTTCCACAAGTTTTTTCAAATAATTTTTTTTACATGATTGGACCAATGCCTAATTTGACTACATGATCCTTATAAATCATTAGTGGCATGTCTTTTGTTAAAGAATCAGCTATCATCAATTCAGTACTTAAATGTTCTATGGCCACTTTCTTCTATTTAATACGTTTTCTGATGGCTAAATATTTGATGTCGACGTGCTTACCTCGACTATCACTTTTATGGTTCTTAGTTATGAAAACTATAGTTGAATTGTCACAAAATATTCTTAATGGCCTAGCAATGGAACTACAACTTTAAGTCTTGATATGAAATTTTTCAACCACATACCATGTGAGGTGGCCTCAAAATAGGAAACAATCTTTGATATAGCTCTATTAGCAAATATAAAAATATATCCCGAGATAGGTTCCGGTTCCCGGTTCCCTTTTTTTGGGAACCAGCGTTCCCAATTCCGGTTTCGGTTAGGAACCGGAACCGGTCAAGATTTTTTTTTAAAAAAAAAAAACCCTAGCACTTCCCCCCACGTGATTTCCCTTTCCCCTCTCTTTTCTCTCTCTCTCTCTCTCTCTCTCTCTTTCTTTTTTCCCCTTTTTCCTCCTCACGTCACTTCCTGCCCCCCAACTTTTTCTTTTCTTCTCTCTCTTTCTCTTCTCTTTCCCCCTCTCTCTCGGCCGAAACCCCCCCCTTCTTCTTCTTCTTCCTTCCTTCCTTCCTTCCTTCCTTCCTTCCTTCCTCTTGCTGGTTGCTACTTCACCCACCACCTCACCGCCGCCCCACGCCCTACTCACCACCACCTCTTGGCCACCAAACCACCACCACCCACCCTCGTCCGACAAGCCGTCTCGCCGTTGAGCCCGACAAGTTGTCGCACCACCCCTCGCTGTTGTGAGCCACCGCCGCCGTCCCCAAGCCACCATCACCACCTTTTGCCACTACTCGCTCGTCCGTCCGGGCCGTCGTTGCTCCGAACCGCCATCGCCTTCACTAGAACCGAGCTCTTCCCCCCTTGGCCGTGGGTTGAGCCGCGATCGCTGCTGTCTTCGCTGCGCCGTCCGTGCCGCCGTTGGTGCCGTGAGACTCGTGTCTTCGTCGCTGTTGCGCCGCCGTCACCGTGCTCGCCCTTGACTTATTGACTACGGATTTATTCTCTTATTTTTGATACATGGACTGTGGAAAGCAAGTGTATTTGGGTATACATAGTCTTTTCTCAGGATGCTGCAGCTAGGTAAGCAATCGCCATGTCTCATTAAGCTTTGTAGCTTTAGAAGGTTCCATTCATCTTAGAAGATAACATAATTGGGTTTTTGTGGACTCAACCTATGATCGAGCTGCAATAAAATTCAGAGGGCTTGATGCAAACATAAATTTCAATTTGAGTGATTATGAGGATGATTTTAAACAGGTAAGATGTTTTGCATGATTTAAACTTCTGCCATTGCACCATGTTGGTTTGCATTCTGGATTGACTTAGACTCTTTCTTGGTTGAGATTGGCAGATGAAGAATCTTTCAAAGGAATAATTTGTACACATACTTCGTTGACAGAGCACTGGCTTTTCTAGGGGAAGTTCGAAATATCGAGGGGTGACACTACACAAGTGCGGGCATTGGGAAGCTAGAATGGCTCAATTCCTTGGCAAAAAGTAAAAAAACTAAAAGCCTTTTCCCTTTAAAACCTATTCCCCTTTATAAAGATTTTTTGCTCGTGAACTGAGGTAAGCTTTTATGTTTATATACAAGCCAGTTAGCACTAAATGTTCTAGAAAGTGAACTTTGGAGAATTGTATCTAAGTATCTTGCAATGCATTTGTGCAGGTATATATACCTCAAGCCTATTTGATAGTGAAGTAAAGGCAACAAGGTGTTATGAGCAACCTGTGATCACATAGAGAATTCAATTCTATGAGTACTTAGCCTTAATATGTTGGATCCCTCACTTATAGCTTTTGCTTATTTGAAATCAGGGTGTATGACAAGGCAGCTATCAAATGTAACGGAAGAGAGGCTGTGACCAACTTTGAACCTAGTAGGTACGACGGAGAGATGATTGCAAAAGCCAACAATGGAAATAGCATATGTAATCACATTTTTTGTTGTAAATAAGAAGCCTTTGGCAAACTATGAAACTATTTCATATTTATGAAAAGAAATACATCAGGTTTCTCTACAAGGTTGATGAAGTATTCTGATGCAATTGATGCAGATGGTGACCATGGTCTTGATCTCAATCTCGGGATATCAACTTCTTCCAGGGGAATGGTGGAACCCTTAGAGCCCTTAGGCGACATGCGTTAGGGAAGTAGTTTGAGGGTAATACTAGGGAACATTATCTTGATTTCCTTTTTCTTTCGTTTATACTCTTTAGCTCCATATATTTAATGAGGAGGCTGAGATTATTACTACTTTGTGAGCCTAACTTTCAATTGTTTGAAAAGAGCTTTTCAAATTGTAAAATGAAAAAAAAAGAAAAAGAAAAGAACCTGTTGGAACTTGGAACCGACCTTGGAACCTGTAACAGGGTAGGTTCCAAGTTCTTGGTTTTGACGGGTAGGTTCCAGGTTCCAAAAAATGAGAAACCTGTACCCGATGGTAGGTTCTAGGTTCTAGACGGAACCGAACCGGAACCTGGAACCGCTCACCCCTAATTAATATAGGTTTCTTGAGATAGTCGTAATATACCTCGAAATCTATTCCAATGGATTTTAATACCAATGACATAAGATGCCTCACTTATACTCTTCATGTCAAAACTCTTAAAGAAGAATTGTTTCACCTCATGTAGCAACCCCTTTATCATTGATTGCAAGTAAAAAGTTATCCACGCATAGGCTCAGAAAATAAATTTTGCTCTCACTAACATTATGGTACATACGTTGATTAATAACATTTTTTACAAAACCGAAAGAAGAGATGACCTCATGGAATCTCAAGTACCATTGGCGGTATGCTTGTTTAAAGCCATACAAAAACCTCTTAAGCTTGTACACCAAATGCTCATCAACATTAAAGAATAATTCTTTTGGTTGTTTCATATAAACCACTTCTTCTAGTTTTTCATTGAGGAACACCATTTTCACATCCAGTTGATATGATTTCATATCAAACGAGTAACCAATGCCAAAATAATATATATATATATATATATATATATATATATATATATATATATATATATATAAATCTTTCATAGAAACAAGAGAGAATGTCTCCATGTAATCGATTCCCTCATTTTAAGTGAATCCTTTGGTAACGAGTCTGGTTTTATATATCTCAATGTTGCCCAATGAGTCTTTCTAAGTTTTAAAAACACATTCACAACCAATGACCCTTGCCCCATTGGGCAACTCTACTAAATCCTAGAGTTTATTAGATGTCATAGAATTCATCTCTTCCTTCATGATATTGTACCACAAATTGGATTTATTACAAATCATGGCTTGTGAAAATGTTTTAGGATCATTTTCAGCACCAACATTATAGTCAGATTCTTGTTAATGCACAATATAATAATTAGGAATTGTTAATTTTTTTATTTTGGTAGACTTTCTTAATGTAGCATCAACATTCTCTTGAGGAGTCTATTGTTCAACCAGATGCTCAATAGTTTCTAGTAATTGCTGAATAGTTAGGTCTACTAGATCAATATCAATAGGTTGTGGAATTTCAACGATTGGTTGAACCGAAGGGGTATTGTAAACAATAACCAATTTAATACCTGAAGTGGAATGTTGACCATTTGAATGGTTTTCTTCAAAAACAAAGTCCTTGACTTGATCTCTTCCACCGATCAAGTCATTCTCAAAAAACTTAGCATTTCTCGATTCCATAAATCTAGTGGTTGTGACATAGATAATAAAACCTGTATCCCTTGAACCTTTCGGCATATCAAACGAAATACCCACTTATAGTCCCCGGGTCTAATTTCTTTTCTTGTGGATTATAGACTCTTACTTCAGATGGGCATCTTCATTCGCATACATGTTGCAAACTCGATTTCCAACTTTTGAATAACTCAAAAGGTGTCTTAGGGGCGACCGAGGTTGGAACTCGGTTTAATATGTACGTTATTGTTTTAAGAGCCTTAGTCCATAATGACTTAGGAAGTTTGGAGCTATTAAGTGTACTCCGCACCATGTCCAATAAAGTTTGATTTTTTCTTTCTGTTATACCATTTTGGTTTGGAGAACTAGGCAAGTGTACTGGGCAATAATCTCATGCTCTTCAAGAAATTTCACAAATGGATCAGGTGCTTCCACACACAAATGCATTTTGTTTCTTGAATAGGTACTTTATTCACTTTTCATCGGTTTCCGTTGTTTTTAAAAACCGTGCGAGTTTGAAATGTGGATTATAGAACCAAAATCAATGCACTAAGTATTGTAACCCACATTAACCATATTAGAATCATAACAAATACATGATAATTGGTTACCTTTTTTTTAGTCAAACCTTAAATTTGGTGCAATTTTTCTTCATATGCCATTTCTTTTTATAGAAGAAACACTTGAATTCTTTTTTATGCCAGCTTGGGGAGGTATTTTACTTTTTACTTTTTGTATGCCTTGCCTTTTATACTTATCTTGTATTGCCATGTGAGCACTTTCTCCCTTTTCCATGAGCAGCCTCTTTTCCTCTTGAGCATACATGGTTATAAGTTTATTAATTGACCATTTAGTATTATGCGTGTTGTAAGAGATCTTGAAAGAGGCATACACTCATGGGAGAGTGTTCAAAATATAGTATACAAGAAAGATTATGATATCCCTACCTCAAGATTTTTCAGCTGAGTTGCAATATTTCCTCATTTTCATGATATGCTCATGTACACCTCTTACGTAGATAAGTTTCAACAATGAGAACTTCATAACTATGGTCACGGCAAGCGCTTTCTTTGAATATTCAAATTGTGCATTAATAACCTTGAGTAATTCTTTGGCATAGTTATGTTGATTTTTTTTTTTTTTTTGGTGATAGTTATGCTGAATTGTTGAACCACGAATATTAGCAAAAAGTTTTATCTTTATATACATCACAATGAGGCGGCAGACCGCTCCCATTGTGCATAAAGAGTAACTTCAGCTTGAGTGCTATCCTCAGTAGGAGTAGGTGGTTTGTCTGACTGTATAGCATAATCAATATCCATACACCCCAATTGGAGAATAATTAATTCCCTCCATTCTTTATAGTTGTCATTGTTCAGCTCAGGAACAATTATACTAGAACTAATCATAGGTAGTAAAACTCATTATGATTAAAGAAAACTTATGTATCATATATTTGAGGTAAATAAACTTAAATAATATTTTATCAATGTAAAACATGTTATAAAAATTCATAACATCAAAAACTATTTGTGGGCAAAGTTTTTAATTTAAATAGATTCATAATTACTTCATAATGAAATTATCAAATTGTACTGCATTCCTTAATCCCTATAGGTAAATTAAGAAAAATAAAATGATATTTCATCATAATTAATCATATTAATATATTGAAAATTCCTGTGGGATAAAATTTATAATATTATGGTGACTAATCATAATTAATGTCTTTGACTATATGCAATCCAAAGGCTCTTAATGTTTATAATTTAATATAATCAAAGATACCGTGGCTAATCTTCAATTAATTAAATATATACGGATTCTTAGACATTTGATTACATGCATAAAACATTCACTAAATTGCATGTCAGGACAAAATAATAAATCAACGCGCCAAGGGAAAAACAGTAAATTAATTCGTCAAAGGGTAGTGTTGTAAATTTACTGATAAGGGCAAAACAGTAAATAAAGAAAACCAAGGGCATAATTGTAAAATCATGTAGTAGGACCAATGGGCACATGTCACATGCACCCAAACCACCATGCGGGCTCGTGCATCGCACATGCCTGAGGCTTTCGCGGGCATGTGGCTGCACTTGCCTTTGGCGGGCCGCGAGTGTGTGGGTCTTACATGCTTGTGGCTCACGCGGTGTCTGTGCCCCCTTTTTTTTTGTGTGATTTCATGGTTTCTGGTGGCTTCCAGTGCCTGGTTCTTCACTTTAAACCAAAATAAGTGGTTGGGTTACCAAAACCTCACCGGCACTACCACACAAATCTAAGATTTGGCGAAAACGGCCAAAAATTACTTGAAATCAAGCCAAATTCTCCAAAACGCAAACCCTAACCACCACAAATTCCACTACACAATTCGCCTTGGACAATCACCATAATGCTGAATTACTTTAAGGTTTTTGTTGCCCATGGCATTGCAACGGTACTCAAGACAAGTGGTGACTTGCACAAAATTTGCCAAAATCACCAATCATATTTTGTCCGTAGATTTCTTTTTTATTCAATCAAAAGCCCCACCAAAATTATCAAGCAGAGGCATAATAAGCTCTGATGAGGCATAATAAGCTCTGATACAACTCTGGTCAATTATTACCTTTTTGCTCTTGTTAAGACACAATAAGCTTTTATTCTGTAAATGAATGATACTACGACAGATCAAACTTGGAACTCAGAGATGAAGAAAAGCACAAGCAATGATCAGTCGAGGAAAGTCGAGGGCACAAGCTTGGAGAAAAAGCAAAACTTCCGCATGAAAATTCTCTACTTCAAGTGTGCTTCCCTCATTCCTCGACACCATATTAGCACTTTCAAGGTCTCTCTCTCTCTCTCTCTCTCTCTCTCTCTCTCTCTCTCTAACCCAATCGTGGGTAGCAACGCTGGTATTAGAGTCTCTTTCTTATTGCTGAGATCGAGAGTTCGAATCCAGACAGTTGCTAACATTATAAGTGTAGGGCCATGGTGTTGGGGTCTTATGCTAGTCTCCCCCGAGGTATAATGGCCCGGCTGTCGTGACCAAAATTTTTCGGGTGTGAACCACCCACGGTTTGGTTAATGGATTGTTAAGCCTAGACTTAATTCGGGCTCTCCCAAGCTCATACCAATTCGCAACTTAGGTTCAAGTTCTTAACATGTAACTGATTTTTAATTAAAAGTCGCTACTAATCTATTTTTAGTGGATTGATTAGAAAGCCAAGTAAAGTAACGATAGATTTACTTTACTCCTACGAACCAAAGATTTTGGGTACGGGAACTTGGTTACACTAGACTTCTCTAATGCCCTTTTGGTACAATTTCTTTTATTTTCAAAATTTTTTTTGCAGGCAGCTTTGATTGATTTTAAATCTATTTCTATAATATATGAGATGATCATACGGGTGCACAAACCATCAATTTAACACCCAAGAAAGCGATGAATAAATTACAGGACTTACCTCAAAGCAACGGGAGTATCTGCAATGTTAAATTAGAATTCACATCAACAACCCTAGATATGATTTCTAATTAACAATCAATTGTTTTTTTCTTTTTCATTTATTTAATGAAAATCATGCAATATGCAATGCAATATAAATAAATGACCTAATTCTAATGACATGTAATGGACCTAATAACAATCACTAGAAGACGTGTATTTCATGAATCTAATTCTATATGACGTGCACATGATTTTTATTTTCCTAAAAATGCAATCTATTCTAGAGAATAAAAAGAATTTATTCTAAGACAATTTTTTTTTTGTATTTTTCATGAAATTCGAAATTAAGAAAAATGCAAAAATACCTATCTAGATTAAGACTCTATCCAACTTATATTAAGGATCATGTCAGACTAAATCATAATTTAAACTATGACATTATCTTAACCTAGCAATCTCTAACCTAAGATATAATTTATCAATTTAAACTCAAAATGAGACATGCAATATTATCTAATATGCAATGACGTACAAAGAATGCCCTAATTCTACATGACATATGCATGATGACTTTTTTTTTTTTTTGTGTTTTTGTTTTACTAATTTCAAAATTAAGAATTGTCAAATTATTAAACATGCAACCTAAGTCAAAAAAACTAACAACCTAAATTGATTGATTTGATTTTTTTTTTTTTTATTTTTATTTTTTTGAAATTCGAAACAAAATCCTATTCTAAATATGCAAGATAACAAGAGATATTCCAAAACCAACCCAAATCCTAATTCAAATATTTTTTGGATTTTTTCCTTTTACAAAAAGAAAAAATGATTCAACCAACATAACGGTAAACCAGATAAGATAGGTTTGATATTCATAAATTGGCGAACCATATTTCGCGCATGAGATCAGGTTGACCAATTTTTAAATAAATTGCGAATCTAATCTCGAAGCGTGAGATCGGATTGTCAACTTTTCAAGCGATTGAGATTGCGAGTCGGATTTTAAACAAAAAATTGGATTGTCAATCCCAAATTTCAGAGGCAATTTCATGTCGAACATCTCATCCTAATACTAAGGAATAATTATACTAAAAAAGAACAAATAAAGTAAAATAACAAAAATAATAAATAAATAAAATAAGATAAATAAATAAAAGAAAAAAACTACCTAAATTGATTTTGCTTTTTTTCTTTTTTCTTCTTCCACGCACGGCTTGGCAGCTTCGTGGTGGGTTCGCCGTCGGTCGGGTCGCCAAGGGCGTTGGTCGCCAGCGTTCCGGTGAGGGGCGGCAGCGGGCGTCGGAGCTCCGGCGAGGACGGACTGACAGTGACCGGCGAGAGCTGCTGGACGCCGGAGCAGGAGCGAGCTACTGGTGGCAGCAAGGAGCTTGGCTGCTGGCGTTGTTGGCGCTCGGGCAGAGGTGGCGACAGCAAGCTAAGGTGAGGCCTGGACGGCTGCAGGGCGACGGTCGCGGGTCGGCGGTGGCAAAGACGCGGTGCAGGGGTTGTCGCAGATCGGGACAGCGGCGGCTTCGTCGGGCTGGTAGAGCGGATCGGCAACAGCAGAAGGCTTTGCGGGCGAAGCAGAGACTGAGGTGCGACGGAGCAGAGGCAGCAGGGACGTGAGGTAGAGACGCAGGCAGAGGCGACGGTGCTTGGCAGAGCGACAAGCGGCGGTGGGTGGCAGTCACTCAGGCACGGGAGCGGCGACCGGCAGAGGGCGAGCTGCTGCGGGGCCGGCTGCAGGAACGACGGGGGTGAGCTCGCGGGTTGCGGCGGCGTCGCGAGGGCGGTCTGCTGGCATCAGTGACAGATCTGCACGTTGCGGGCGGAGGTGTAGGATCGTCACGATTACAGCAGATGTCGAACGGAGGTGGCCGGCGAAACAGAAGCGTGGCGGCGAGCTGTAGAGGTGCGATTGTCGGGCGCCAGGTGCGATCGTCGAACGCTGGGTGCGGCGTGCTCGTAGCTGTCGGCACGCTGGTCGGCGTGGAGGCACAGGAGCAGTGGCGGTCGGGGGGCAGCGGACGGCTCGCTGAAGAAAACGAAGCGTTCCTTTTTTTCCTTTTTTCTTTTCTGCCTGGTCACGTCCCCTCACGTCTCTCTTACGCCTCTCCTCTCTGCCCTCCTTCACTTTTCTCCTTTATTGACTTTTCTTTTCCTCAATGCTTTTTCTTCCTTTCCTTTTTGTCTCTTTTTTCCTGAACGAACCCCCCAAAACTCTACAGACGAAGAAAACAAACTTTTCTTTTGTCTTCAATCTTTGACGAAGAAAACCGAGGAAGCCCCTTCGACGTGAAAACTAAGGGCGCGTTTGGTAATATTTTTATTTAAAAATTATTTCAGAAAATAGAAATAGAAAAAAAGTTTTATTTGGGGAACAATTTTTGAACAAAAAACGCGTTTGGTAAACTTGTTAAGGGAATAAAAAATAAACAAAAACACGTTTGGTAAATTTATATAATTTTTTTATTTCTTTTATTTTTTAATATTTTTATATTTTCTTTCTTATTTTCTTATTTATTTTTCCTTTTTTCTTTTTCCATCTTTTGGCCGATCGCCAGCCTCGGCCATGGCCGGACCGGTCGACGAGGATCGGTGGCCTCGCCCAGCCACGGCGAGGCTCGGCATCGCCGGCCCACCGGGCGAGATCGGCCTCGCTGGGCCACCGCAAGTTGGCGCCTGGCGGTGGCTCGGCGAGGCCGAGCCTCGCCGGCCGCTGGGCGAGGTTGGGCTCAGCGGATCTGGGCGAGCTTGAGCTCGCCTAGCCAAGGCGAGCCCGAGCTTCGCCAAGGGCCGGCGACGCTTGCCTTGCCGGGGCCGGTGACGCTCTGGTGAGTTTGCCGGCCCTCAATGGCCGGTTGCCGGCCCTGGTCGAGGCCGATGACCGGCCAAAGAGAAAAGAAAGAAAAAAGAAGAAGAAAAAATAGAGAAGAAAAGAAAGTATTTCTAAAATGTGTTATAGAAATAAGAAACAACTTTTTTTGTTTCTTGTTTTCGTTCCGATGTGTTTCAGGAACAAAAAAACAAATTTGGAACAAAAATGCACCCAAACGCGTTTCTGTTCCTTTTTTGTTCCCGGGAACAAAAAAACAGAAAAGTTGTTTAAAAAAAAAAAAGGAAACGAAAACAAATGCCCCCTAAGTAGCCGTGTATTTCTATTGTGTGGCCCTGAAACCCTACGCTAAAAACCTTTTTATTAGGTTGAAGATTAGGGTTTTAATTTCCTTTTCAATTCAACATCCGCGAATATTTTTTTTTTCGCACACAATATCACTTTTTTTTTTCCACATCTCCTCATTTTATCGCCTAAAGGTAATATTGCAACCCAATTTTTTTAAATTCCAAAAATCCATTGTAATATCATTTCAAATCTCCATTTAGGCAATTTTTATCATTAAAAGAAAACGGGCTCGGGCCAATTTACTTGTTTCGTAGGCTTAGTCCGATCTGCCAAATTAAAGCTTATAACCACTAAATCAAAATCCATTTGTCACCGACCCAATATAAATGCAAATTAAAATAAATACACCTAAAACTATATGCTATGCAATTAATTAATTAATAAACTAACATTTTTTAGGGGTTAAAATTAATCCTTAATTTTTTAATGCTATAAATGACTAAACGGATTGTCAAAATTTAGGTGTCAACACCGGCCTTTAGGTGCCGTCCGGGCATGGGGGGCCTGTGGTGGAGTCCTCGGTCATAAAAAAAAAAAAAAAAGTTCTTGGAAATAAATTGTCATTTAAGATCATAATTTTTCTTGGAAATGGATGGAATTGATCTATCAAAATCTTGTTGTGTATAATAAGTAAGATAGGTACATAAATCTGGGTCATGTGTGGCAACTTCAACAATCAAGAAAGAATGAAAATTTCCATTATTTCCCTTTCTCTTTTTTTGGGGTTTCAGGAATCGCTGTCGTAGCAAGACCATCTAGATCAAGCTGCATCATACAGCATTTTAAAGAACGGATCGATGGGTTGAAACTGAGGAAGGAACAAGCAGTACCGCAGTCCAAAGAAATCGACACAAGCGGCTGTTGACTTCATCGAATGATCAGGAGGCTAAACTTGGAATCATGCTTATAACTAAATTAAGTCTCGAGATTTGAGCCCGTGTACACTTTTTTATTTGGATTAGGATTCATGAGACGGTGTAGTTTCCTTGATTGGTTCCAACGAAGGAGCTGACGTTATTGGCTTATTCGGTTTTGGTCAAAGGAGATGTGTGGTTGTTTCACTCCTATGTGTAGACAAAGAACACGCCCCCGGTGGGTTCCTCGGTGCGTGAAGAGCCGCCAGAAGCAAATGGAAGCCGCACGGTGGAGAGCTCTCCTTTCGACGCCGCACAAAGGATGAGAATCTCGAAGACGAACAAGGAGCGTTTCTTGTGGGTGGCACGACAAGCAAGCTCCAAACACGTGAATGATGTGCCGTAAGTTTTACGTCCATTCAAGTTGTTTATTTGTAAATATTCGGATTTGGACATAAGTGTGAAAAATGCTCGAAAGTGTGGATGATTATAACTTTGATTCTCTGATTATAATTGATTATTTACTACTAACTTTCTTGTAGATGTAGATTTCAATATTCTGATCACACCACATAAATTTTTGATGTCTTTTACCGTTCCTCATTTATTTTCTTTGGTTCTCTCACATTGACTTAATTGTGAGATCCTGGTTAGCGCTTTTGCATTCATTTTACAGCACTTCCAGTGTATGAACTGAGACCATCGATTAGGTCCGGAAGTGATCTTGATCAGTGGGAGGAAGAAGAACTTCATGCTGTATGAAGTGATCAGCATTCTCGAAGAAGAAGGAGCTGGGGTTGTTAGGGCCATCTTTTTTTCCTAATGGGTGGTAAGATTTTCTCCACACTCCATGCTAAGTAACTCATTATATATAATTATTTCATCTAGAATATTATAATTTTAATTCAACAGGAAAAAAGATCATATCATCTTGATGTTGTCTTTACTTTATAAATGAATGGAAATTAGGGTTCCTTAAGTACATGCCTCTTAGAGCGGCCAAACTCTCGAGGAAATTCAAATTAGAGAGATCGTGTTGTTATTCACTGATTTTGGCAAGTCAAATGTTATAACTACCCCATAATAAGTTAATCTTTAAGGTGAAGGCTAATGACATATACTTTGAAGCAGAACGATGTTGGGGAATCTGCTTTTAAGAGGGTATATAAGTACTACAAATTTCACCGTGTTTCGTTCTTAGTGCGTTGAAATTTAGAATGACAATTTCCGTCACTAAATTTTATTTTCTTTCGTTCCTCTCTTAAGTTCTTTTGTGTAAGCGTTTCGTCGGGACCATGCTTAGATATCTGGCTCTCATTTTATTGTTTGTGATGGAATTGGTGACGCTATGTAGAGTTGGAGTAAAGACCACAAGGGCATATGAGAGAATGAAAGAATCGATCTACTGATTATCTCTCTAGAGATAGATCTTCTAATGTTGCAACAACATACGGTAAGAAAAAAGACATGAACTTTTTCCTAAAATATGGTAATTGGTTGATGCATGTTGGAGATGGAATGAAATTCATAATCAATTTATGTTGGGAAAATTGCCAAAAAAGTCCTAAAACTTTTTTTGGTGCCGATTTAGTCATAAACCTTTTTAGGTTGTGCAAATTCAGTCCTTTTCAGCCAATTTTGGCTGGATTTTGCTGATTGGATGTCGGCTGGCTGACATGGCCTGATTAGCACTAACGTGGACAACTTTTAATAATATTTTTGAATTTTTGAATTTTTTTTTTTTTTTTCTTCTCCTATTCTTCCTCCAGTCGGCAAGGTCGAGGTCAATCTCGTCGGCCACCTTGCCAGTGGCGCGAGGGCAGCCTTGCCCATGGCTAGCGAGGACGAGCCTTGCTAGCTCGCCAGATTTGGCGAGTGAGGGGGTTTGAGCAGGGGGAGAGAGTTAGAGGGGTAGACCGCCGGCCACCACACACGAGCCGCGGCCGTCGGCCTACAGCCGCGCCTAGTTTCAAGCGCCAAAGCTCCGATAGGCCTCGGTCCTTTTTTGTGCCTTGTGTTGGTCGGACCAGGCCAGAGCTCGCGGTCGTCCATCGCACAAGCTCCGTCCCTAACCTTCCTTTGTTTGCTATGCATGTCTTGGATTGTTCTTCAAGGATTCAGTTCGAGATCTGAGAGTGTTCGATCTGGGCGGGACTTGAGAGAGAGAGAGAGAGAGAGAGAGAGAGAGAGAGAGAGAGAGCAAGGAAACCCTGGCCACGCGAGACCACTGCCGCTCGATGCCGTCCACTGCTACTCGCCACTTCGCCAACCCGCCACCATATCCGGCGAGCTAGTGGGGCTTGCCTTCGCCGCCCAAGCCTTGAGGGAGGCCTCGCGCCGGGTGGGTGAGGCTCGCCCTCACCGGATTTGGCGAGGTCGAGCCTCGCTAGATTCGGTGGGGGTGAGCCTCGCTACCTCGCGGCCACTAGTGAGGTGGCCGGCGAGGTCGAGGTTGACCTCGTTGGCCATCGCCTTTGACCGGTCATCGAGGTCCGGCGACCGGCTGGAGGAAAGAAGAGGAGAAGAAAAAAGGAAAAAGAAAAAAAAGAAAAAGAAAAAAAGAAAATTTAAAAAAATATTAAAATATTATTAAAAGTTGTCAATGTCAGCATCGCTCAGACCACGTTAGCCGGTCGGCATCCATCAGCAAGCAAAATTCGGCCAAAATTGGCCGAAAAGGATTGAATTGGCACAACTTAAAAATGTTTAGAACTAAATCGGCACAAAAAAAAAGGTTTAGGGCTAAATCGGCACAAAAACAAAAGGTTTAGGATTTTTTTGGCACTTTTCCCAATGTATGTTTTATGTCTATTGTAGAACTAAAGTAGCCACGACCAGCGAGCAATACAGTCATTAGTAGCAAATGTAAGTAATCTTAGTAGTATTAAAGGCCGACAGAGAGTAATATGTGTAAAATGCTTATATACAATTATTATGTGCCGTTTGTATATCCATACAAATATATACCAGTTCTGAAGCATTCTTGGATCTCTACAATGTCCTTTTTGGACTACTCGTTGGGAAATTACGATTTACATCCCCTCGATTCACTTCAAGAAATAAATTGATCTTTTGCGTGAGATGTAGCTTTGGCAAGGCATCTTGCTCTTTTGGGAAAACCCTAAGTTAGTTAACTAAAATCAAGAGTTAAGGTTCTATATCCAAGTCATGGTTGTCATGAAAATCCTACATTGATGTCCACGCTAGTGATAATAAATCTTCAGTTGTTGTCGAAATAAAACTTCGAGGAGCATACCTGTACGGACGCTGGAGAGAAGGGGCCAAAACTTTGATTTCAAAGCAGATTTTATGGTCACGTCATATGATGATTTTCAGTGCAACTATCCTAATTTGTACTGCTGTCCTAAAGAGTTATGGTTCTTGCTGATGTTGTGGTGTTATTGTAGAACTACACACACGTGAGCTTTAGGGTTTTGGACAGAGCTAATGGACTGGGCTGTCACCATAATTTGGAGAATTTTAACGGGGCATTGGTCCTACTCTTGTACTCGCGACATGAATCGATTATTCTCGACGGATATTAACTTCATTTGAATAGTTAAATCTGATAAATTTTGCGTCAAATTTATTAATCGTGTCAATTTCTCTCTAAATCTTTTGGGAGAAAATGAAAACAGTGAACTGCATGAAACCGAACAACTAAATATTAATCATGGCAATATTTGACAAAGAGAATTTGTGACAGCACATAAGGAAAACCGAGAAAGAGAAGGAATAGAACTCCAGAGGGTGGCAATCTCCATCATTAACAACAATAATAAAGTCATTTGACAATAAATAATTTGAAATATTGCTTTGATTCTAATATAACGCGAAAGCTCATTGGATCATATAATTGAATCAACACGGAATTGCCGAAGAAATAAATGACGAACAATAAAGAATATTCAAGATTTATGTGATTATTTGAGTATCAATACATATTTTAATAATAAATAATTAACTAACGATTAGAAAATCAAAATATTACGATCGCTCATATGTCGAAATGTTTTCCTCACTTAAATTCTTTCTAAATCCACGATTTTATGAATAAAATAACTCAATTGCACGTAAAGTTCCAATCCTCCCATGTGTTCGGCGCTTCTTTTGTTCAGAAGTACTTCGTTTAACTGAAGAAGCGCACTCCCCAACAGAAAAAGAAAAATTCCCTTTTTTTGCGGCTTATAGAAGGAAGGAAATCAGAAAGGAAAACACACGTTTTGCTTTCTTCCTCTGACAATCTCCTGCATGTGGTGTTTCCTTTCGTTTTCTTCCTCCTACAGTCTCCTCGCCCCACATGCAGATGTCTGTCAAGAATGAGAAAATATTGGTTGGGTTTTTGTCAATATTTTGAGAACAGACAAATGCTCCTTTCTCCATACGGAAGCCACACAAAATCAAATGGCCCTAACTTTGATTAACGAATTATGCCCGAAATGGCTTTTGCTTAATTAAACTGACATCATACGTTTTCGTAGCCAACCTTGATCTTTTGCCCGTCTTCTTTGGCAAATATCAAATCAAGCGCCAACATTTCTTGTCTCAAAATATTAGATTAGGTACACTCGGCGACAGGAGCCCAACTCATCTGTTGCATTGGCCGCTCGCTACTATGCAAAAGGCCATTGGTTCACACCTCTCCCCATCTCCGTCTCATCCCCTACCTCTACGAAAACCCTCTGCACCAAAGCTAGAAACAACCTTCCCCTTGCAAATGGAGACTTCCCTGCTCGCCATTCTCTCGACCACTCTTCTAGTATCTCCCTACTTCTTCCGCCCACCTCCGCTGGCGGCAAGCCCCCAAGCTGCCGCTGGGTCCACAGCCGTTGCCCATCATCGGGAACCTCCACCAGCTGGGCAATCTTCCCCACCGCCGCCTCCACAGCCTCGCCAAGTCCCACGGCCCCATCATGTTCCTCCGCCTCGGCAACAAGCCAATGGTGGTGGTCTCGTCGCCGGAGGCGGCCAAGGTGGTCTTCAGGACCCACGACGGCATCTTCTCAAGCCGCCCAAGCACAGAAGTTCTGCGCCACTTGTTTTACGGCAACACGGGGCTGGTGTTCACGGAGAAGGGTACGTACTGGCGGGGCGTGAGGAAGCTGTGCACACTACAGCTGCTAAGCCAAGCGAAGGTGGAGTCTTTTGCACCGATGAGGAGGGAGGAGCTAGGAAGGGTGGTCGGGAGGGTGAGGGCAGCGGCGGCAGCGTGTGAGATGGTGGATGTGAGCGCGGAGGTGGCGCAGCTGATTGGGGACTTGGCGTGCCGGATGGTAGTGGGGTTTGGCACGATGGATAAGTTCAACTTGAAGCCTAGGATTCATGTGGCTGTGAGCTTGGCCGGGGCTTTCAATTTGGCAGACTATGTGCCTCTTCTTGGAGCTCTCGGTCTTCAGGTGTCCCCATATCAGTTATCAGTTTAGCTTGCTGTATATTGTACAGTGTTTTGGAATTTATGCGAAGCAGAAATTTGCAGCTTTGATCTTTTTACAAATGCAAAAATTTGCAGCTTCTAGTACAGCTTTTCTGGTTTGTTGTGTAGATAATATTTTGAAAATCGGAAGCCTTTGTAGGGGACAACTCGGCGTGCGAAAGCTGTCAATCGAGCCGTGGATAGAGTACTGGAGGACATCATTAAAGAACACGAGGAAGACACGACCGGAAAATACAAGGGCGACTTCATAGACACGTTGCTCGCCGGCCATAAACGGCTTGCCGCAAGACGAGCCGGTCCACCTGATGAGTCGGACCGACATCAAGGCCATAGCCTTCGACATGATCGCCGCGTCGTACGAGACCTCGTCCACCGCGATCGAGTGGGCCATGTCCGAGCTGATCCGCCACCCGCGCGTGATGAAACGCCTCCAGAAAGAGCTGGAAGCCACCGTCGGGTTGGGCCGGACCATCGAGGAGGCCGATCTGCTGAAGCTGGATTATCTGGACATGGTGGTGAAGGAGAGCTTCAGGCTGCATCCGCCGGGCCCGCTCCTGGTCCCACACGAGTCCATGGAGGGCGTCGAGATGGGCGGATATTACATCCCGAAGCGGGCTCGGGCCATCGTGAACGCATGGGCCCTCGGGAGAGATGCCGACACTTGGCCTGCCGACCGGAGGAGTTCCACCCGGAGAGGTTCGCGAACAGCGGCATGGACGTCAAGGGGCGGGACTTCCAGCTCATACCGTTCGGTTCTGGCCGGAGGCTCTGCCCGGGGATGAACTTGGGTCTCATTAACGTTCACCTCGTTTTGGCCCAATTAGTGCACTGTTTCGACTGGGAGCTGCCCGCGGGGACGTCCCCGAGTGAGCTGGACATGAGCGAGGACTTTGGGCTGTCGATGCCGAGAGCGAAGCCCTTGATCCTCAGGCCGAGTTATCGCCTGCTCGTTTGATGGTCAAATTATGTTGCTAGCGTTGATGCCAAACCAACGATAAAAGATTGCAAAATGAAAGACACTGAATAATTTGAATAACACAAAGAAGACCAACCCGGGAATTGACCAAGTGGCAAGGGCATTCCCGTGCTTTCGGCTCTGGAATCGATGCTCGCAGCAGGCTCGATTCCTACCGGGGGGGCTTCATATTTAAGTGAGAGGTCACAGAGGTAAAAAAAGAAAAAAAAAAAAAAAAAAAAAAGAACAATAGAAAGGAGGAAGATGATAGGCGATGTTGGAATTCGAGCGCCGGATCTGTGCTTTGGTACTTTGTTAAATAAACTCAGATTTTCTAAAAATCTGATTAGTTGAAATTGTAATGGGTCAATAATAACAAAAACGTCATGGGATATTACCTAAGACGTATTATATAAATGTCAGCAGATGAATTCACTTCACAACATCACAATGTATACATGAATTAATCACATACATTTTCTTAACTGCGTGCAATATATCGAGCCTAGTACTATCCATGGTATAACTCAAGCAACCAACCATACTAACATATGAAATACAAAACAAGTGCTCCACCTCCATCCAAGGGGGCATTGACAAATTAGATAATTTATGATGTGTAGCAAGTGTAGTACTTATAGAATTTCTTTATCATATGTTAAAGACGATGATCGGTTTCAAGATAGGTAAATTCTAGATTTGGAACATGAATCTATCTTGTTCAAATCAATTCTAGTTTTTGGAATTTGAAATCTACCTTGTTGGCCCTAGAACTAATCCTGAAACCTATCATGTTTTTTCGATCTAGTGCAGGGTCTATCTAAAATCCTAATTTTCTTTTATTCTTTTTTTCATTTTATTTTTTTATAGCAGAATTATATGAGCAACAAAGTAAAAGATGAACAAAAGAAATCTCTATCTGCTAAAAGTGAAAATCCATAAAATAACCACATAGTCATGTACTATTATAAATGATAAAAATTCAAAACACGTAACATAAAATATAAATTATAAATATAAAACTTCATTCCTCATTCATCCATAGAAATATTGGTCTGAATTCTAACCATTTGAACACAAAACAAACAACATAGTTAATTGCTTGAGGTATTTTAAATTAAATTGTTATTAAAAACTAAAACAATTAATAGAAAAACTCACCACATATATTCATTTCACTTGAACTCGTAAGCTCTATTTACCATTGATAATATCATCAGTGATAAAATCCAAATGTAAAAACCAAAGAAGATATTATATAAAGTATTCACTCATTAGATAGATATGCAAATGAGTTATGAGGAGTGCCAAAATTTGGTACAGGTGGACACTTAAGTGCCAAAATCAGAGAAGAAATTAACACGTAAGTGCCAACAGCGAGAATTTCTGGCTAAAATGCTAATGTGGCATTTTCCTACATGAATTTTTACTGATGTGGCAATTATTTTAAAAATAATTATCCATGTGGATAGGGCGAACGACGTCACGCTGTCCACATAGATTGGGTAAAAACTAAATGAAGTTGTTTTGGCGTGCTTGATAAACGACATCATTTAGCATATTGAATCAAGCATTGTCTCATGCTCGTTATCCATCTCGCTCTTGCTGGCCTTCTCATGCTCAATTGTTCATGCTTGGTCGCCATTCTTGCTAAGGCTCCGTCGTTGCTCACTGTTCACTCAGGGTCGCTCCCTCGTCATAGTCATCACTAAGGTGCACCAGCACCTGGCAGCAACACACATGGTGGTTGCTAGTGGTGGTGGCTGAATTTAGGGGTTTTAATTTCAGGGACCATGGAAATGACCCCTTTTTGTATATTGATTGCTTAGTAGACAATTTCGACAAGCCACGTAGACCACTTTTATTCTTAAAATAATGCCATGTTGGATTTCCAATTAGTCTCGCTAGAGTTGGTACTTAAGTGTTCAATTTAAAAATAAAAAATAATACGTAAGTGTACATTTTAGAAGTTTTAGCACTTAAGTGTCCACCGGTGCCACGTTTTATAGCACTTGTGGTGTACTTTGTCAAATTACATGATAGAAAGAAATATACATGACTTACCCACTTAAATTTTTCTGCATTCTCGATGCACTCCTCACATTAATTGGCATGCGAATGGCTCTCAACAAGTTTTTGAGTGGAGATAATAGTCAAAGTACTTTGACAATTGTCAAGCACACAACCTGATACTAAAAGCCAGCTTTGAAGCAATGATAGAATTGGAATAGATAAAACATCTTGAGCCATCAAAGCTAGGATTTTATATTTTGACCTAATACTCTTCCACCACATTAAAAGTTCAAGATTAAGGACATCTTCACTTTCAGCTTCAAGATATCGATCAAGCTTAGATTTATTGTTATCAAACACTATTTTTTTGCATGAAAAAGGATTTTTCACCATTAGCATTGGAACTACTGCTAGTACTCACACTTCAACCACCAAAATTTCAATTAATAGAAATGACAAAAGATTGCTCATAAATTGATACAGATGCTTCAAGGCATGCTTCACATTATCATGCATCTCATCAATTTTTGTTTCATCATCATATATTTGTGCATAACAAAGCTTCACATGACTCAACTTTTTTGCAAGATCCAATGCTATCCAAACTCCCATAATATTTGTTAAATTTTTCTTTCATTTTTGTACTTATAGCTTGAAGTTTAGGATTTGTAGCATTTGCCATTGTTCAAATATTAATAAAAAGAGCTAATCCCTTAAAATTATCGCTTGAGTAATATATGAACTCCTTGACATCCGATTGGTAGTACTATAAAATAGTTTTAGAAATTTAGACAGAACAATGTCATTTTTCTAGTTCTCATTTTGAGGAGAATCAGTGTTAAGCTCACTTACGAAAAATAAATTATCTTCTTCCATCCTTTCAAAAAATTTTTCAAACTTTTATGGTGTTTGTTTAATATAAGATAAGTGGAGTTCCATGTAGTGACAACATTAAGATAAATCCAACCCTTGTATGTTGTCCCTTCATTCTCAATATAAGATCGAAATGTTTTAGCTCTCATAAAAGAAATCCTCACATATCTAATTATGCTTCTTATATTGGCAATAGAATCACTCACCTCATTCAGTCCATCTCTTACAATTAGGTTTTATATAGAAGCAATGCGCCTTGTGTGTAAAGCATCACAATTTAAGATCAATAACCTTTCTCTTCAAATTTTTACTTCAAATAATCAATAGACACATCATTGGAGTTATTACTATCCATGGTTATTGTGGATACTCTTTTCTTTATTCCCCACTCGTAAATGCATTTCTGTATCATTTTTTGAATCTCCCTACTCTTATGACTATGCATCACCACAAAATTGCAACTTTTTTTATACAACTTCTAGTTTTTATCAATAAAATATGCAATGAGACAGACATAAGTAGTTCAAGTTTTGAACAGAAATCCATGTCTTGGTCACGAGTGTGATTCTAGACTTAAGTTTACGAAAGTAATTCTTCAAACGAGTTATTTTGCTCAAATATAACAATCTCTAGCCACAATGTAAATCGTGGAATTGTATTTTAGTGATAAAATCACGAAAAACAACATGCTCAATCATGAAAAAAAGTTTGTTCATCAATTATGATCATCTTAGCAACCATGTGCCTACAATATTTTTTTATCAAACCTCCATGTCATTAAGACACTACCAGTATCACAACAAATATCTCCTCCTTATCTCGCCAACTAGCATTTATTACATGGTGCAAACAATGTTTACATCTAATCCACATGAGGATACTTCTTTCACTTTTTCAAGTGCTTCCATTGCAGACCTACCAGAATTAGCAGGGTATGCATAGTCAGCCCCACAATGGATATACTTTACTTTATATGTTGTTTTACTAGGAACCCTCATGTTGTTGGTCGCACTCGCTAATGCCTCTTCTTCACCTCCATGGAATGACAATTCCATGATCGGACACATTTCATCATATCCCTCCATATTCATTGATATGTCTTAGTACGTCAATTTCATATTAACATGACAATAGCAAAATATAATTAGCATGTTATTACTTCTACTGACAACAATAATACATGATGAAGTGATAAGTATAGTTGGCATACTTATAACTTCAACGGATATCTCCAACAAGTGATAAGTATAGTTGGCATACTTATAACTTCAACGGATATCTCCGACTTGCAAAAGTTTAGAAAAAAAAATATAAATAAAATGATGTTATAAGTATTGGGACTATGAACATTAGACTTATTCCAACAAAAAATTTCACACTAGAATCTGCAGCTACCTGCCCATCAATGATTCAACGTAATTTCATACCACCAAAAAGAGGACACATTGTGTTGAATTGTTCATGGATTGTGTTCGACACAAAAAACTCGCGAGATTTAACCCCAAATATTACCAGCAGCAAGCACCTTCAAAAACAGAAAAATGGGAAAAGGAATCAACCCCCATAATGGGAAAACAGATTAATATCCATACTACCGCCTAATCTTTTCCAATATAGCAATCAACTTAAAAATCGCTAATGATTATTGCAAGACATAGAAGTTTAAGAGATCTAATAAAGATGCAACAAAAAGTTTCAGAGATTTTACAGTTTTTACATCTTGATGATTGTTGTCTAAGCTAGTGAGGGTTGCAAGGATTGAACAAGTGAGGGCGAGTTAGGAGCGAGTGAGGGTTGTAAGAGAGAGAGAGAGAGAGAGAGAGAGAGAGAGAGAGAGAGAGGCTATAGATAACAGAGAAAAAGAGAGAGATAGAGAAGGAGATGCTAAGAGAAAAATGAGGGTTTTTGGTTTTTATGAAACCGGTTGCAAATTTGGTCCGAATCTTGGGTGGTTCTTCACTTAGAACCAAGAACCAGATTGGTTTCTGTTAGCTCCAAAAATTTCCAACCGGACCAACTTTCAAGGCTGTTCAGCCTAATCTGGGTCTCGGATAGAACCGATTTGATTACACAACTCTATTTTGAAGCACCTCTACACTTTCTTGATGAAATTTTTTCGAGTCATTCGCAACTTTCCAAGTGTCTCTCTTTGCATTTGCATCCCTAAAGTCGTCTCCATTGTACCCAAATTTTCTATTTCAGTTTTTGCAAACAATTGTCTATTTATTTCATCCATCTTTGCTAATCAACTTGAAACTTCATTAATTGTGACCTCAGAACAATTGTCAGCTACTATAGAATTTAACAACTCTGCAAATACTGTCACATTTACTACACTTTGAACATCTCTAGGATCCACCTATGTCAAGACACCGTCCATATTCTTTTCCACGATTGATCTCACACTCCTCTTCTACAATAAAGTAGATTCGTTAAAGGTAACCTTTTGGTTGAACATACAACCTGTTGAATTTTCCTCAGTGCACCACAACCTCTATCCCTTCACTCCATGTGCATAATTAATATGCACCTCTTTCCAGCTCCACCACGCATTCAATCGCAGGAGCATACATAACGCGACTAAATACTCTCAGTCCAATATAACCAAGAGGCATACCTTATTATGTTTCCTCATAAGCTTTCCAATCAATTATATGTGATGGTGATCTATTCACTAAGTAACAAGCAGTATTTAGTTATTTGACCTAAAAATCTTCATCCAATTCAATATTGGAGAGTAAAGAGCGAGCTCTTTCCAACATAATTCTATTTATCAGTTCCACGACTCCATTTAGCTATGATGTGTTTGTAATAGTGTGAAATTTCACCATGTCCTCCTCTATACAAAATCAACTAAGCTCCTCTAAATAAACTTCCAACCATTTATTTGTTTTCAAGCACGTGATCTATCTTCCTATTTGCTTTTCGATCATCGCCTTCCACAACTTGAATTGGCCAAGCGCCTCACATTTGTGATTAAGAAGACAAATCCATACTTTTTTTTTGAAACATCATCAACAAAGGACAATACATATTGGGCATCATCAAGTGTATGCTGTGTCATCCCGATTTTCCAATTCTATTTTCAATAAATTAAGACAGACATTTTGTTGGCACGCATATAGTTTTTTTCCTTGAGTCGGCCACTCATGTGAAAACTAGTCTATCAAGTAAAGCCGTTACGAATTTCTAATGTATCAGACTCGAGAATTTGACCAGGAAGCGACCTTTCAACTGAGCTAATCTACAAGGGTCATTACGGAACAATTAAAAATCGATTAGAGACCGGAGATAGGTTGACTCGACGGAGACATGTAATCAAGTATGGGTGATTCCATCAGATCGCACAATTCGGGTCGATTGGCACTGGATCAACGTTTCTGTCAATTGGGTACCTTGTGTTCGTATTTGAAACCTTGAAATTACCTCAACAACCGAGAGTCACCAATGTGTCAAAGATGTACATTGTGGCTTGATCAACCACGGGTTAAATGCACGAAAATTTCTAAAAGCTACTCGGTAGATTAGGACTCGCTAATATCGTGCCAAAGTGAAATCAACCGTGAAATTGAGATCGAATTCAGAAATTGGAAGTCTGGGTATGTCACAAATCATTTTAGAAATATTGACTCATCTTTGAAAGATTTTTCATGCAAGCCAAGCTTTTCAGCAAAATAATCAAGGTATGGTTAATTTGGTTCAGAAATTTGGTAGGGTCGCTTTTGATGGTATTTTTGAGATCAAGATGGTTCTATGGTCAAGTAAATATGTGAATTGAAGGGTGGTGACATTGAATTAATTTTATGGACTTTAATTTGGTTCAATTAGAAGAAATTTGAAGAATGTGATGTACAAAGTTTAAAAATTGGTATGTCACAACGGAAATTTAAATTGGACCTATTGGGAAGATTGTGGTGGAAGATTTGGGTGAGTGGAAAGTGATGTCACATGAAGTCATGGTGGGCCATTTTTGTTGGATTAAAGAAAAATAATAAAAAGAAATGGTCCCATCTCTCTCTCTCTCTCCTTCCTCTCTCCCTTCCGTCGGTTTCCCCCTCTCCACCTCTCTTCTTGCTGCTCGACGGAACCGAGCAGCCATGGTCGTCGCACGCCTCTGCCCGTCGCCATTCGCCGTTTGCCGTCGCAGCCCGCGCCTTGCCATTCGCATCCCCCGTCTCTCTCTTCCCTTGTGTCGTTGAAGCCCTCTTTCCTCCATCTCCAGTTGCTGCTTGACATCCCTAGTAGATCTAAGAACGTCGAAGCTGCCTGCATCCCAGTCGGACCACCGTTGTCGCTCGTGCGCCATCCGCCGCCTCGCACGCCGCTGCTATCGCACAACCACGCCTCGTCACGCTGTCATCCCTGCTTCAGTCAAGCCCCAGCTGCGTCTCAGCCTTTGTTCGTGGGCCTCAGGAGCCGTCGAGCTCCCTCCACCGCCGTATGCCATTGCCCGAACCGTGGAAGCTTAGCCGGACCACCACCGGCCCTGTCCAGCTCAAATCGACGCTGGATTTGCCCTAAACCGGCAGCGAGTAGTGAGCAGAAAAAATGGGTATCTCAACCCGGTTTTGGCCCGTTTTGGTTGGCTTCCTGACCCCGGATGCTTGGCCCGCTTTGAAGAAAGTTGTTCCCCTCGGTGTCGCCGTCGTTTTAGTCTGATCGGTTCGTTAATCGGGTGAGTTTAGCTTACTAAACCTCGCTTAGAGAGTTAATTATGCTTAGGGAGGTTTAGTTTATATTAAGTGTTATTAGGTGGTTAGTTTAATTTATTTAAGTATAAATTATATTAAGGTGCTTGATTAACTTAAAGTGTGTTTAATTTAAGACTAAGTGAATGTTTATATTAATATAAGCTTTGGTGTGACTTAAAAGAATTTATTTTTGATTTATTTAAGTATTCCAAAATTATTAAATAATTTAATAATATATATTTTTTCGAAATTATTAAAATATCACTATTTAAATAAATTTCGGAATAAAATTAATTATTTAATAAATTTGAAAATTATCTCGGGACCTTATTTGCTTAGAATTTCGTGTTAATCGCCGTTGTGTATTTAGAATTTGAGTTTGGTGAATGGATGTGGCAAATTGAGTGTTGATTGTGATAAATAGGGATTTTATTCATAAAAACCCAAGTGTCGGGTTTTGATGCAAAAATTGATTTTAATAATTATATTAAATAGTGGGGTTTGAAAAAGTGAGATATTGGCTTTCTGGTTCGAAATTAGCATGCCCCCACACACGTGAGTAATTTCTGGAATATTTTTAATATTAAGAAAAATGACCGGGATCACTATTTTAAGTGGAAGCATTGAGTGAAATGCAAAGTGTCCTGAGGTCGAGTATGATTTGGCTATATGATAATTAAGAGGAATTGTCTTTGGTTGCTGAGCCAGACTTGCCCCTATATGGGATGCCCACGCGGTAGTTGCGGGTCACAAGTAGATTTTGAACCCTTGCTCCTTTAGGAATGCCATCGACGTATCTTTAAACCTGCGCTCCAAGGTGGGGAGGCGATGCCTAGCTATATGCCAGTAAATAGCCAAACTGAGACTAGGCTATGCCCTTGTGTGGCAGTGAATATTAATTGGATCGCATGCTGAGTGTTATTGGTGGGTCGGATTATGAGACGGAATCGTGTGGCATGGTATGGAACGTGTCATAATGGTTTGATATTATAATTTGGACTCTTGTGATCGTTCGAAATGATATTGTTGACATTCCAGTGGTTTAAGTTCATATTACTATCTGTGATTGAGTGATTTGAATTGTGCTAACTTGTGGGAAAGAACTGAGGCGAGGTAAGTTCTCTGTGTGATGTGGCTAGGCCACCCTTGGGCGTATTTTCTTTCTAATAGGGGTTTAGGGGGTTGAACTTGCTGAGACAATGTCTCATCCTAGTTGTGGGATTAAAATTTCAAATTCCCCGTGGATGGAGCAGCTAGATAGCTTTGGTTGGCCTTGAAGAGTTGCGGAGGTGAAGTCATAAGGATTGGAGAACATGTCCGACTTATAGGTCGTAGGACAGTTCCTTTTTAAGAGCCGGTTTTTTGTAGACTTTTGGCCGTAGACCTCTGTTTGTAATTCTATTGAATTATAAAAGTGTTATGTTGTGGTTTTGCTTCCTACTTTTCTATCTCGTATTTCATTGTCAAGGATTTTATAATACGTTCCGCTTGCGCAATAATAAATCAATGGGGTCGGCGACACTACCTGGGAATGTCGCATTTGCATGACCATGATGGGATGTTGGCGTGCTCGAGGTTCGGGGCGTGACATATGTAGCGTACAATCTTTGAAGGTTGGTGAATTGTCATAGTGAACTTTACTCTCGGATGACTACTCATGTTGCAATGTTCACAAAAGTTCAGCTTCTCAATTTGATGGCCTCCTAATAGACACTTGTGACTCAAAATAATTATCTCTTTCTCACTTGTGTGTCCAAGTCTCATGTCACAATAGCGTTGTATCTTGACCAAAAGCAATCGAAGAATCTAGCATATGAACCAATAACCGTTGTTCCCTAAAGAAGATACAACTCGCATTCCATCTTCCCTTGCATCAAAGTAAGCACAATTTAAGAGACCTCGAAAACTCCACCTTTAGCAAAGATCCGATATTCAACCTATCAAGAGCATTCAGTGTGACAAGGTTCTTTTTTAGCATCGGTACATACCTTGCGTCAATCAACATTCTCATGGTTCCACCATACATCTTAATCAGAATGATTCTAATCCCTGCTACTTCACAAGCAGCACCATTTCCTATAAGCACCTTACCACCCTCTATTTATAGATAGGTAGTACACTAGTGTCTATGAAAAGTCACATGATAAAAACATCTAGAGTCAAGCACCCAAACATTACCTAATGAACTTGTGATGACTGCCAACATATAATCAGCATTACTGGAATTGTTATATGTTGCGGTAACAATATTACCATAGCTTGCAAACTCCACCTTTACTCTTGTGCCCTTGTACTTTGGACAACCTCTCTTATAGTGCCCTACTTCATCACGATGATAACATCAACGGTTCTAAATGTTGAACCTCAATCTAGAGTGCCCCTTCATTTGCCACCTATAGACTCTCTTCGTTTGTCTTGACAATAAATAGCAAAAGTTTGCGCTATTTTGCATTAAGTTATATTCTCACAACTTCTGCCACTCCTTTGAAAACGAGGCGAAGTTTACCTCTTCCAAGGAGATCGTGATGCACCCTTGTATTAGTGAATCAATAAAGTGCTCAAAGAATCCAATGGAGATGAAAGCAATAATATACCTTGTTTTTCATTAGGCAAGTCCTCATTGACATTTTTCAAGTTTATGAGCTCATTTAAGTTGGCTCTCATGGATGGGCCTTTGAACATCCAAAATTGAAATATATTTTACAGCATATACAAACAATTGTTCAAACCGTTCATCAAATAAAGTAACTCAAGCTTTGCCCACAAAAAGTTGCGAAATCTTGCTCTTCGACCACTTCAATCAATACTTCATTTGATAGATTCAATAAGGTTATACTCTTCGTCTTCTCTATCAACTCAACCATATCGGCCTCTTTTATCATTTCTGGAAATTTATTCTTGCCGCTCAACGCTTTTTCTAATCCCTAGGTTGTCAACATAGTAGGTATCTTAATATATCTCCAAATTGTGATCAAACAACCAAAAGCCTCAAATCAACTCTAGAAACCCTAACATTAGTTCTAATATCAACTATTATAATATAACGCATAAACTAATGGGATCTTATAATTAAATTAACATGAAATTGCTGGAGAAATAAATGAGAAATAGAAAAGAACATGTGGTTTGGATCATGTATCAATACCTACTTCATGCGAAGAGCCTGCAGTAAATAATCCATTAATAATTGAAGAATTGAGTGTTACAAAGACTTACACGTCCGAGTGTTTCCCACACTAAATCACATCCAAATTCACAATGTCCTAGCTAAAACAACTTAATTGGATGTGAAACCAACAAATCCCTCCATGTGTTCGGCGCTCCTTTTGCTCAGAGCGTTCCTTCCTTCACGCGACTAAAAGCAGTGCTTCCCTGTGCGGTCGCTATCGCACCCCTTTTTGTGCTGCTTATAGAAGGAATGAATCGGGAATCACTCCATTTACTCTTACTTTTCTTTCCTCTTCACCAATAATCTTTCCATTTATGAGCACGCATGCACACAATCAGACCGCTTAACTTTTCAGATTCAATCTCTCTTCCGATCAAAACAAAAAGTCTCTCTCTCTCTCTCTCTCTCTCTCTCTCTCTCTCTCTCTCTCTCTCTCCGTGTCGAAAGCCTGAGTAGTCTCTCAAGACGCACTTTCTTTACGACTATTGCCTTCTGCTCTTGTTCAGACACAACAAGCTTGTATTCTGTAAGTGAAGGATACAACAGTAGATCAAATCTGGATCTCAAAGATGAACAAAAGCACAAGCAACAATCAGTCGCCGAAAGTAGAACGGAAAACCATGGAGAAAAATCGAAGAATCCACATGAATATTCTCTGCTCCAAGCTTGCTTCCCTCATTCCTCAGCACCATATCACCTCTCCTTTGGTCTCTCTCTCTCTCTCTCTCTCTCTCTCTCTCTCTCTCTCTGGGTTTACTAGAAGTGATCAAGTGCCTAACTTTCTTTCCGAGGTTAAAAACCGTTAGATAACGCTGCAATTTCCATTTATTTATTGGCTTCTTAACAAGTTCTTGAAAACCACTAGTCTTTTGAAATGAAGTTTTCTTGGGAATGGATGGAATTGATCTATCAAAAATTTGTTGTGTATCATTCGTAACAAGAAAGAGTGAAAATATAGGGTCGTGTGTATCAACTTCAACTAACAAGAAAGAGTGAAAATATCCTTAATTTCCCTTTCTCCTTTTTGGGTTTCAGGAATCGCTGTCGCGGCAAGATCAGCTGGATCAAGCTACATCATACATAAAGCAGTTGAAAGAAAGGATTGATGGGTTGAAACTGAGGAAGGACCAAGCAATACTGAAGTCCGAAGGGATTGACACGAGCAGCTCTTTGACTTCATCGATTGATCAGGAGGCCAATTTAGGGTTCATGCTTCCCATGTTTCAACTGAGAGACCACGGTTTAGGTCTGGAAGTGATCTTGATCAGTGGGAGGAGGAAGAACTTCATGTTGTATGAAGTGATCAGCATTCTCGAGGAAGAAGGAGCTGAGGTTGTCAGTGCCAGCTTTTCTGTTGTCGGTGATAAGATCTTCCACACACTCCATGCTCAGGTAACTCATTATCTCGAATTATTTCATCGAGGATGTTATAATTTTGGTTTAGCAGGAAAAAAGATCATGTAATCTTGATGTCATCCTCACTTAATTAAAGAATGGAAACTAGGGTTCCTTGAGCACACGCGTCTTGGAGCAGCCAAGCTCTGGAGGAAATTTAAATTGGAGAGATGGTGAGGTATTAACTGATTTTGGCGAGTCAAAAGTTATAAATACCACAAAATAGGTTAGCCTTTAAGGTAGAGGTTAAATACATATACTTTAAAGCGGAACTAGGTTCGGAAGTCTACTTTTAATAGGATATGTAAGTACTGCAAACTTCACCATGCTTCGTACTTGGTGGTGCATCGAAAATTAGGATGACAATTTCTGTCGCTAAGTTTTATTTCCTTTCGTTCCTCTCTTTAGTTATTTGTTGTAAGCATTTTGTCTGCCCCATGATTAGACATCTAGCTATCATTTTATAGTTTGTGATGGACTTGCAGGTGAGATTATGTAGAATTGGAGTAGAGACCACAAGGGTATATGAGAGATTGAAAGAATTGATCCACTGATTCTCTCTCTCCAAAGGTTGACCTTTTAACGTAGCAACAACAAATAGTATGAGAAAAGACAAGAACTTTTGCCTGAAAAATGGTAATCGGCGAATGCAGATTGGGGATGGAACGGAATTCATAGTCAACATATGTTTTTATGTCTGTTGCAGAAATAAAATAGCTACGACCGGTGAGCTATATAGTTATTAGTAGTAAATGTTGCAGAAGTTATCTTGGTAATATAAAAGATCAACAGAGTGATATGTGTGTAAGGCTTACGTATGGTTATTAATATCAGTTCTGATGCAATTTTGGATCTCTAACATATCCTTTTTTCACCGCTCGTCAAGGAGTTGCGATTTACATCCTATTGGTTCACTTTGAGAAATAAATTGATCTTTTGCATAAGATGTAGCTTTGGCAAGGCATCTTACTCTGTTGGAAAATCCTAAGGTAGTTAACTGAAATCACAAGAATTAAGGTTCTGTATCAAGGTCATGCTTGTTCTGAAAATCCTACATTGATATCCATGTGAGTGGTAATAAACCTTGAATTGTTGTCAAAATGAAACTTTGAGGAGTGTACCTATACAGATGTTGGAGAGAAGAGGCCAAAAATTTGATTTCAAAGCAGATTTTATGGTCAAGTCATGTGATAATTTTCAGTGAAACTATCTCAACTAGTACTGCTTTAGTATTCTTCCCAAAGACTTATGGTTCTTGCTGATGTTGTGGTGCTATTGTAGAGCTACATGCATGTGAGTTTTAGGGTTTTAGACAGAGCCGATGGGCTAGTCTGGCACCATAATTTGATAAAGAACTGGGGTTTGGTCATACTTTCATACTCGTGACATTAATCGGTATTTCTAGGCAGGCATTAACTCCGTTTAAATCATTAAATTCAATGAATTTCACGTCAAATTTGATGAACCGTGTCATTTTCTCTCTATCAATCTTTTGGGAGAGAAAATGAAAACGATGAGTTGCATGAAACTAAACAACTAAATACTAATCATGGCAACGCTTGACAAAAAGAATTCATGACCCTGCTAATGGAAAACCGAGAAAGAGAGATCAGAATTTTAGCGGGTGGCAAGCTCCATCATTAACAGCAATAATAAAGCCATTTGATAAGAAATAATTTGAGATATTACTTATTTTATGATATAATATGGAAGCTAATCAGATCTTGCCATTAAATCAACATGAAATCATCGGAGAAATAAATGACGAACAATAAAAGACACTTGAGATTTATCTGATTTGGTCTAAGATTGATATTTACTCCAAAAGTAAATAATTCATTAATGATTGCAGAATCATATAGTATCACAACTGTTGCACGATCCATGCCTAAATTAAATTCAAATCCATAATCAAACCGCTCATGTGGACGTGAGATTCAAATACTCCCATATGTTCCACGCTCCTTTTTGTTCAGAACGTCCCTCCGTTTGTCTGAAGGGGGATGCTTCGCTACGCGGCCGCCATCGTACGCGACCGGCTTTTACTTCCCATTACAGAAGGAAGGAAACCAGGAAGGAAAACACGTGCTTTTCTTTCCTCCTCCGACAGTCTCCTGCTCCTAATGCAGCATGCACATGTGTATTCAGAATATCTGATCCTTACTTTCCGTAGGGCGAGAAGATGTCCCTCTCCTCCACACAATACGAAGCAAAGAGTCCAAAAAGTCAAAAGTTTGGACAGTCTTCCTCAACGGAGGAGAAAATCAAGTTCCCCCGCCCGATAATTCCAAGTTCGATTCTGATTGAAAGGAACACCGAATTTCAGCAAATCAAAATCCTCCCAGCAAGATCGAACATGTCACTTTAATGCGGCCGTTGTCGTTTTTTTCACTTATACCAAGCTTAGATTTTAAGGAAAACGAGGTACAAAAATGTTCATGTTGCTCAAATTTATCCACACGAGTTTTTTTGTTTTTTGGTCAACCAAGTATATTCGTGGATTTGGGAGCTTGGAGAAGCTTGATGGGCTTCTATTAGGCCTACTTGATGATATCCCATAAACCCATAAAGCCTCCATACGTGGAGGAGGACTTTCGAACTCCTCATCTCACCTATTCCCAAGTGGGAACTTATACAGAGCATGAGACAATAGAGCGTTAACTTAATATTTATACTTTTCAAATATGCTATAACTTCAATTTTTTAAAACTCATGTGATTTCTCAAGTGACTTTCACTCGCAGACACTTGCACTTCGCCTCCTCCTCAAGCTCTCAAGTAGCCCCTATGTCTTCAGGAACTTAAATGCCTTTTCACGTCAATTAGCCTTTTGGTCACACCTTAACTCTTTCGATCGAACCCCGCTTCAATGTACTTAGGGCCTATTTGGTAACACTTCCAAAAACAACTGATTTTGTTTTTTTATTCTCGAAAAAAAAAAAGAATAGAAATCTATTTGGTAAATTTTTTTTGTTCTCAG
Source organism: Eucalyptus leucophloia subsp. euroa (assembly GCA_017140325.1). Lineage (NCBI taxonomy): Eukaryota > Viridiplantae > Streptophyta > Magnoliopsida > Myrtales > Myrtaceae > Eucalyptus > Eucalyptus leucophloia. The sequence goes on from CM029478.1 coordinate 36,998,728, forward strand.
AAACAAAAATCCATTTTTTCATTCTTGGAAATTTTTTTTTTTGTTCCTGGAAATAGATTTGGAATATAATTAAAACGTAGAAAATAGTTGCTCCTTGTTCCCGGAACAATTTCTAGAATCGAGTCTAATTTTTCTTCTTTTCTTTTCTCTTTTCTCCTTCTCTCTTCTTCTTCTTCTTCCTCTCAATCGACTACCGTTGCCACTGCCACTAGCCAGTCACCAACAGGGTGAGGTATGGTGAGCTCACCGGAGCCTTGCCTAGCCATCAATGAGCCTTGACTCCACCCAAATTTGGCTAGGCTAATGTAAGGCGAGGCTCCAGCAAGCTCGTCGTACCTCACCTAGCCAATCACCAACCACCACCATGGTCGGCGATTGGCCACAAAGAAGAAGGAAGAAGAAAAGGAAAGGAAAAAGAAAAAAGAAAAATATCATAAAAGTATTAAAAAATTAAAAACAAAATAAAATTAAGAATCTTACCAAATGCATTTCTATCTTAGAAATACAAATTTTAAACAGTTATCAAGCACCTTCAAAAACTCAGAAATTGTTCTTGAGAATAGAATAAAAAAATTCATTTTTGAGCAAAAGTTGTTTCCGGAAATAGAATAATTACCAAACGCACCATTATAATCAATAGAAAGCCCTTTCAATTTATTACAAGAACCTCAATTTGACCGACCCAAAATCAAGCCGAAAACCAACAAAATACAGCCCTGAAGTTGCTAGATACGCACTGTTCATCACGCATAAGAAACTTCAAAATTTTATTTTGGGTAAACTGTAAATTCAAATCAAATTTTGTAAAATCCTACAGCTCCATAACATCCTAATTATCATTTTCGTGAAAAATCATTGCTCAACAACTGAAAAATCAAATTTTGTAGCTCAAATTTCACATAATTTCAAATTTAAGTCCTAACCATTAAAACTAATATGATTGGAAAAACAAGGGCCGCAAGTACTTAACCTATGTTGCGTAGGCGAGGCGTTCATGGCAGGCAAACATGAAACCCCTCTTTTCTTCTTCCTCTTTCTTTTATTTCCTTTTATTTCTTCTTCTTTTTCCTCTCTCTCCCCTAAAGCTCTTTGGTCTCTCTTATTGTTGAAGTGAACGTGCCTTCTTTTCCCTTTTTGTTGACTTTTCAACATTTTCTTCTTCTTTTTTTCCTTTTTTTGGCCCCACCACTCTTGGCTAAGTCAAAATATTATAATGACAACTATTTATGTCCTCCTTAATTCAAGGTTTGGGTTAGAATCATCATGTTTATATATTCTTTCAAGCTCACCCCCAATAGTACAAACCGGCGTGTCTATACTAAGTACCCGTTATGTCTTGCTAAAGTGAATGGAGAAATAAGTCAAGTACTCAAATAATCTAGAGTATATCATTTTTAGCAAAAAAAGACTTTAATTTTTTGTCGGGAGGGTTAATGTAGTTTTATGAAAGTTACATAAGACAACAGAGAAAAACTAATTATTGCTTGATTTGCATGTAAATTTGAAAGATACTATCCATTACCGGATGTGAAAATTTTGTCCGCATCCATTAGTTAATATATAACTATCAAATCGAGTATCTCAGGAAATATGCATTCGACCACATAAGATAATAATGAAATGCTTTTAGAAGAGAAAATCACGTCTTTCACATTGCAAAATACACCTATTATATTTTTAAAAAATTATAAATGAAAATTCTTTTTTGTTTGTTATTTACATTATCCTTTTTTGTGTTTTAATGGTTCTATTTAAATTTTAACTATTTAATATTGTCCTTTTGGATTGGCCTTTTGATCCCACCAACAAAATCTTCACGCTCCGTCTCCGGAGAAAATATTAGGTAGAGCTGAGGTAGCCACGTGTAAAATTCCTAGTCAATTTATTGGGAGACACGTGTCTTCCAGGCCAACCGCAAGTCAAACCTTCTCTTTCTTTGCCCTCTTTTCAATTTCACACACTCTCTCTCCTCTCACACTTCTCTCTCTCTCTCTCTCTCTCTCTCCCACCCTCTCTCTCTCTCTCATTTGCGCTTCTCCTTCTCCCTCCCACCCGTGACCATTTCCACTCATGACGGAGCCCGCCATCCGATAAACCGCGCCGCCTCCGTATCTGCCTCGTCCATTGCCTCCGCCGTTTGATGAAACCACGTCGAATGATGCAGTGTGCTCTCTCCGTCTCTCTCTCGACCAGCTCTGTCTCGCCCTTTCCGTTGCCTGACGAACCACGCCGCCGCTGCCGCCTCCACCCTTGGTCCAAGAACAAGCCCAAGCCCCCCGTCATTCGCAACCCCGAGCCTTCTCTCAACCGGTCCGTCCGCTCCGTTGCCTCCCGAACCCTCGCCAGATCCAGTGATAACGACCTTGGCCAAAAGGGTCAAGCTCTCGGCAAATCCAACAACCCTCGCCCGTGGCTGGCGAGGGCCACGACACCTCACTGATATCGTTGCCTCCCAAAGCCTCGTCAGATTCGGCGAGGGTGACCCTCGCCTTGGCCACAAGGTTTGCGCCCTCGTCGAATCCGACGAAAGTGATGCTCTCCGCCCTTGGTCCAAGAACAAGCCCAAGCCCCCCATCGTTCGCAAACCCGAGCCCTCCCTCAACCCCTCGAGGTCCTCGGCTATGATGTTCTCACCTCCCTAACTCTCATGTCACCGCCTCACGAACCCTCGCCAAATCCAACAAGAACAACCCTCGCCTTGGCCGCAAGGGTCGAGCCCTTGCCAAATCCAATGACCCGCCTATGGCAGGTGAGGGCCATAACACCTCACCAATTTCATTGCCTCCCAAGGCCTCGCTAGATGCAACGAGGGTCTAGCCTTCACCAAATCCAACGAAAGCGATGTTCACTAGCCATAGGGACACCCTTGTTGGTCCTCACACGTGTGGCTGGCCAAAGGGAAAGAAAATAAAAGAAAAGGATAGAAACGGGAAAGAAGAAAGAGAAACGAAGGAGAAAGAGAGAGGTTGGAGAAGGTGGGCCTACAAACAAAACATGTCGCTCACAGAATGGACTTGCGTAGAGCTGAGATGGCTACCCCAGATCTACCTAATATTTTCTCCCGTTTCCATCCTCCAACAATGTGATGCATTAGATCGATATTAATTAGTGTCGAATATGATCCAATTCTTTTGAATTTCTACTCGCAATCTGTTGCATAGCTTAGCGTACAAATTTGAAAACCTAACGTTGCTTTTTGATTGAACGTATCTTCCAAATGCATGCTTTTGGAAAAGAAGAGCAGGAAATAGAGTTGTCAAACTAGGTCGAGCTGGCCTCGACTACAGGCTACAGTCAATGGTCCATGCTGTGCCGGTCGGACGCCTCAATCAGCCCAGCACGGTCCAAGGAGCGGGTCCAGCACAAAATTTTTAGGGCCCTTATGTTGCCGAATTGCCTTTGGCCCCATCATCATTCAATGTAGACGTAGGTGTAGACAGTCAATAAGGAATCGAGAACTTGAGGAATGCAAAGATAGCAACAAGTCATTGTCATTAATAATTATATATATATATAGACCAATTATTAGACAATATACTCTACGAGAAGAGCTCGCAACAAATAATACACTAATAATTGAAAAATCGAGTGTTACAAAGACTTATATATATATACGTGGGTTATACCTAAAAACCCCAAACCCAAACACACCATGACAAATTTACCCCAAACTATTTTTTTGACCACCAAAAACCCCAACCTGGGTACATATGTGACAGTATCTACCCTCCGTTAGCTTCCGTTCGATTTTTCCGTTAATTTTGCCGACGTAGTTGCCGACGTGGCAAACCATGTGGAAATTCATAAGTTTAATACCGTTAAAACCCCAAACCTGGTATATTTATGACAAATTTACCCCAAGCGATATATTTACGACAAATTTACTCTAAATTAATTTTTTTGATCATAAAAAACCTAAATTGGTACACGTGCGGCACATTTACCATCTTTCAATTTTCCCAAATTTGACTGAGTTGTGATGTCCAATCAATTTTATTTTCTAGATTACTCTAACATTGCCTTCATATCATTAATACTTGATTTTTTTTATTGGAATCATTATTAGAAAACTATTCAAAGGCTACCAAATGTGCACTTCATTCTTGTGCCGGGAAGATGCCCATTAACTAAAAGATGGATAGATCGCTTGCGCACATATACAAAAGAATCACACTCAAAGCACACCTGAAATTAGCGACAAACATAAGTGATTTTGGTTCGGCATTTCAACGAGCATGTGATGTACGAGTCACTCATACCATTCACATGCAAGTTCCATGTTAAAATTTTGACACTTACAATTCAAGGTAGAAAATACTACGTAACGCTAATAAGGACCAGCAAAGTAAGAGTGATATGTAAGTGTACAAACAGATTGCGGACAAGTAGTAAACCATGTGGGGCTGAGACATAGAAACATAAAGCCAAGTTTGTCACAAACCAAAAACGAGTGAAGCAATCACAATATGTGCACTTCTTTTGTATATGTGCGCAAGCAATCTGTCCATCTTTTGGTTAATGGGCATCCTCTCGGCACAAGAATGAAGTGCACATTTGGTAGTCTTTGAATATTTTCTAATAATGATTCCAATAAAAAGAAAAAAATTAAGTATTAATGATATGGAGGCAACGTTAGAGTAATCCGGAAAATAAAATTTATTGGACATCACAACTCAGTCAAATTTGGGAAAATTGAAAGATGGTAAATGTGCCGCACGTGTACCAATTTAGGTTTTTTATGATCAAAAAAATTAATTAGAGTAAATTTGTCGTAAATATATCAGTTTAGGGTAAATTTGTCATAAATATACCAGTTTGGGGTAAATTTGTCATAAATATACCAGTTTGGGGTTTTTAACGGTATTAAACTTATGAATTTCCACATGGTTTGCCACGTCGGCAAGAACCACGTCAGCAAAATTAACGGAAAAATCGAACGGAAGCTAACGGAGGGTAGATATGTACCGGTTGGGGGTTTTTTGGTCAAAAAAAATAGTTTGGAGTAAATTTGTCACATGTGTACTGGGTTGGGGGTTTTTATGTATTAACCCTATATATATATATATATATATATATATATATATATATATATATATATATATATATATGTAAGTGTGTTAGAATATTTAAAATAAATCATGCCTTTAATAACTAAGCTTTTAGAATAATTGAGCGTGGTCCCGTAAATCTTACTAAGTGTTTTCCACATCAGATTACTTCCAAATTCACAATGTCTACAGCTAAAACAACGGAGCTGGATGTAAAACTCAAGGAACAAATTCCTCCGTGTTCGGCGCCCTTCTGTTCAGAGCGTTCCTTCGTACGACTGATAAGGAGTGCTTCACGGTGCGGTCGCTATTCTTCCCGACCCCTGTTTGTGCTGCTTAGAGAAGGGAGGAATCGGTTAGCACTCCACTTGCTTTTACTTTTCTTTGCTCCTTGAACAATAATCTCTCAACTTATAAGCACGCTTTCAAACCACAACCCCCCCCCCCCAAAAAAAAAAAAAAAAAAAAAAAAAAAAAGTCTCAGGAGTCTCTCGAGACGCACTTTTCTTTTCAACTATTGCCTTTTGCTCTTGTTCAGACACAACAAGCTTGTATTCTGTAAGAGACTGATACTACAGCAGATCAAATCTAGATCTCAAAGATGAAGAAAAGCACAAGCAGCAATCAGTCGCGAAAGGTAGAGCGCAGAACCATGGAGAAAAACCGAAGAATTCGCATGAATATTCTCTGCTCCAAGCTTGCTTCCCTCATTCCTCAACACCATGTCACCACTTCTAAGGTCTCTCTCTCTCTCTCTCTCTCTCTCTCTCTCTGGGTTTACTAGAAGTGATCAAGTAAAGTGCCTAACCTACTTTCCGAGCTTGAAAACCATTAGATAATGCGGCAATTTCCTTTTCTTTAGTGGCTTCTTGACTACAAGTTCTTGAGAACAGCCTACCTTTTGAAATCAGAAATTTTCATGGAAATGGATGGCATTGATCCATCAAAATTTTGTTGTGTATCAATTATAAAACATGTACATAATTCCAGGTCGCGTGTATCAACTTCAACAATCAAGATAGAGTGAAAATTTCCTTAATTTCTCTTTCTCTTTTTTCGGGTTTCAGGATTCACTGTCGCAGCAAGATCAGCTGGATCAAGCTGCATCATATATAAAGCAGTTGAAAGAAAGGATTGATGGGTTGAAACTGAGGAAGGACCAAGCAGTACTGCAGTCCGGAGGGATTGACACAAGCAGTTCTTGCACTTCATCGATTGATCAGGAGGCCAAACGAGGGTTCGTGCTTCCCGTGTTTCAACTGAGAGACCACGGTTTAGGTCTGGAAGTGATCTTGATCAGTGGGAGGAGGAAGAACTTCATGTTGCATGAAGTGATAAGTATTCTCGAGGAAGAAGGAGCTGAGGTTGTCAGTGCCAGCTTTTCTGTTGTCGGTGATAAGATCTTCCACACACTCCATGCTCAGGTAACTCATTATCTCGAATTATTTCATCGAGGATGTTATAATTTTGGTTTAGCAGGAACTAAGATCATGTAATCTTGATGTCATCCTCACTTAATTAAAGAATGGAAACTAGGGTTCCTTGAGTACAATGGAAACTAGGGTTCCTTGAGTACACGCGTCTTGGAGCGGCCAATCTCTTGGGGAAATTTAAATTGCAGAGATGGTTTTGTATTAACTGATTTCGGCGAGTCAAAAGTTTTTAATACCACATCACATGATAGGTTAGCCTTCGACCAAAAAAAGAAAGTTAGCCTTTAAGGTAGAGGCTAAATACATATACTTTGAAGCGGAATTAGGTTCGGGAGTCTACTTTTAAGAGGTTATATAAGTACTGCAAACTTCACTATGCTTCGTTCTTGGTGCGTTGAAACTTAGGATGACAATTTTCATCGCTAAGTTTTATTTTCTTTCGTTCCCCTCTTAAGTTTTTTGTTGCAAGCGTTTCGTCTGCCCCGTGATTGGACATCTAGCTTTCATTTTTTATCTTGTGATGAAATTGCAGGTGAGACTATGTAGAATTGGAGTAGAGACCAAAAGGGTGTATGTGAGATTGAAAGAATTGACCACTGATTCTCTCTCTAGAGATCGATCTTCTAATATGGCAACAACAAACAGTATGAGAAAAGAAACGAACTTTGCGCCTGAAAACTAGTAATCGACGGAAGCTGATTGGAGATGGAATGAAATTCATAGTCAACGTATGCGTTTATGTCCGTTGTAGAACTAAAATAGCCACGACTAGCGAGCTATATAGTTATTAGTAGCAAATGTTGAGGAAATTATCTTAGTAATGTAAAAGACCAACGGAGAGTGATATGTCTAAAAGGCTTAGATATGGTTATTATGTGCCGTTTGTCTACCCATACATAGATATACACAAGTTCTAAAGCAATTTTGGATCTCTAAAATATCTTTTTCTACCGCTTGCGGGGGAGTTGAGTTGATTCACTTCAAGAAATAAATTGATCTTTTGGATAAGATGTAGCTTTGGCAAGACATCTTGCTCCGTTGGAAAGCCATAAGGTAGTTAACTGAAATCACAAGAATTAAGGTTCTGTATCAAGGTCGTGGTTGTTCTGAAACTCCTACATACGAGTGGTAATAAACCTTGAGTTGCTATCGACTTCGAGGAGTATTCTTGTACAGATGTTGGAGAGAAGAGGCCAAAACTTTGATTTCGAACCTTACCAAAAAAAAAAAATTAAAAAAAACTTTGATTTCGAAGCAGATTTTATGGTCAAGTCATGTGCTAATTTTCATTGAAATGATCTCAATCAGCACTGCTTTAGTATTCTTCCTAAAGAGTTATGATTCTTGCTGAAGTTGTGGTGCTATTGTAAAGCTACATTCATGTGAATTTTAGGGTTTTGGACAGAGCTAATGAACTAGTCTTGCACCATAATTTGAAGAAGAACAGGGGTTTGGTCCTACTTTTGTACTTGCGACATGAATAAGTAGTTCTCGACAGATATTAACTCCGTTTGAACCGCTAAATCCGACGAATTTCACGTCAAATTCGATGGACTATGTCATTTTCTCTCTATTAATCTTTTGGGAGAAAATAAAAACAATGAGCTGCATGAAACCGAACAACTAAATACTAATCACGGCAACACTTTACAAAAAGAATTCACGACCCCAATAGTGGAAGACCGAGAAAGAGAAGGATCAGAATTTCAGAGGGTGGCAAGCTCCATCATTAACAACAATAATAAAGCCATTTGACAAGAATTAATCCTAGATATTACTTGTGATATAGTATGGAAGCTAATCAGATTTTACAATTAAATTAACACAAAATCATCGGAGAAATCAACGATGAACAAAAAAGTACATTAAGATTTATTTGGTCCAGTCCGAATATTAATATCTATTCCAACAATGAATAATTCACTAATGATTACAGAATCACACAACATTACAATTGTCCGTAGGATGGAGTGTTCTCCACGCCTAAATTACTTTCAAAACCATAACGAGACAACTCATGTGGACGTAAATTTCAAATCCTCCCGTGTTCCACGCTCTTTTTGTCCAGATCGTTCTTTCGTGTGTCTGAAGAGGGAAGCTTCGCTAGGCGGCCGCTGCTGTACCCGACTGACTTTTATTTCCTTTTGGAAGTGAAGGAAACCACAAAGGAAAACACTGCTCCTCTTGCTGCATGCACATGTCCATTTAGAATAGATGATCCCTACGTTCTGTAGGGTGAAAAGAAGTCCGTCCCCTCCACATGACACGAACAAAAGAGTCCAAAAGTCAATGTTTGGATAGTCTTCCTCCTAGAGAACAAAATCAAGTTCCCCCGCCTAATAATTCCAAGTTCGATTCGGATTGAAAGGCACACCGAATTTTAGCAAACCAAAATCCATCCTCTAAGTAACATCAAACAAGTCACGATATGCCGCCGTTGTTTTCTTTTCCCCCTTATGGCGAGCTTAGACATCAAGGAAAACGAGGTATACGAAATTTCTTGCTGCTCAATCTTATCCACGACAGTTTTTTTTTTTTTTTTTTTTTTTTTTTAAGGGGGGGGTGTTGGCCAAGGGAATTTCTGAATTTTGGAGTTCCGAGAAGCATGACCAACCCCATAAACCCATAAAACTCCCTTATTTGGAGGAAGTGAGTTTTGAACTCCCCACTTCCTCGTTATCACGTGGGAACTTATATAAAGGGTGAATCACAATGACGTTAACTTGATATTCATACCCTTGAAATACACTATAACTTTGATCTTTTAAAATTCATGTGATTACTCAAGTGACAACTATGTACCTTTCAAGGTTTGGGTTAGAATCAGCATCTTTATGTTCTTTTTGGGTTTCATCCCAATAGTACTAACCAGCATGTCTACACTAGTTACCATTATGTGCTGGACAAGGGAATTGCTTAAGTGAATGAAGATATAAGTTAAATGTTCAAAAAATCTAGAGTATTCCATTTGTTAACCAAAAAAAAAGAGACTTCAATTTTTTTGTCAGAAGCGTTAATGGAGTTTTATGAAAGTTATATTCGACAAAAGAAAAAAACTAATTGCTGCTTGATTTGCTTGTAAAGGTAGTAGATACTATCCATTCCCCATATGAAAATTTCATTTGCATCCATTAATTAATATATAACTATCAAATCGCGTGTCTTAGGAAATATGCATTCCATCACATAAGACAATAATGAAGTGCTTTTAGAAGAGAAAATCACGTCTTTCACGTTGCAAAATACACCTACTATATTCTTTTAAAAATATAAAAGGAAATCCACTTTTGTCTGTTATTTATATTGTCCTTTTTGCGTTTTAATGGTTTTATTTAAGTTGTCCTTTTTGCTTTGCCTTTTGACCCCCACCAACAAAGTCTTCACGCTCCGTCTCTGTCCTCCAACAACGTGATGTACTAGATTAAAATAAATTAGTGTTGAGCGTCCGCCATTTCTTTTAAATTTCCACTTACAACATGTCGCATCGCATAGCGTACAAATTATGGAAATCTAACGATGCTTTTTGATCGAACGTCCCATCCAAATGCATACTTTTGGAAAAGAAGAGCAGGAAATGGAGATGTGGCCTCAACTACGGTCAATGGTCTATGCTGTCCCGGTCAAACGCCTCAATCACCTAGCACCGGCCAAGGCGCAGGGCGTCGGCCTGATATTTAGGACCGGCCGAATTGCCTTTAGCCCCCTCTTTTGTATGATTCAATGCAAATGTATATGCTAACTAGAACCGACACCAACACACAATATATGACAAAACACGATACAACACGCCAATATGTTTTTTAAAAAATAGAGAATTTCGACACGTTGGAGGACGTTATATATTAAAAATATATATTTTTATATATACATAACAAATTGTCATTTTTATAATTATTTCGATTAAATTAATTTGATTCAAATCCATAAATAAGAATAATAAGGATTAATACTCTGAAAAACCCTAAACTGGCACACTTGCGAAAAATTTATCCCAAACTATTTTTTTTACCATCACAAACCCCAAACTAGTATACCTTTGACAAATTTACCCTAGACAAATTTACCCCAAACTGATATACTTGTGATAAATTTACCCTCTGATAGTTTTCGTTAAATTTTACTGTTAAATTATAAAGTTAAATGACACGTGAGAGTTAATTGGTGTACCAATTTGGAATTTTACACTCCGTTTGTCATAGTTTACAATTTTTGTGATTTTTTTGTGGTATTAATTCAATTTAGCAGAGAGTATATTTGTCACAAATTTACCAGTTTATGATTTTTTATGGTCAGTCGAGATAAATTTGTCATAGGTGTGTTAGTTTGGGGTTTTTCATGGTAAAAAAAAAAATTGGGGTTAATTTTTCGCAGATGTACTAGTTTTGGGTTTTTCAGGGTATTTTAAGCCAAATAATAAATAAAGAGTCTAGAATAAATTTACATTAAAAACATAAATCCACCATTTATTAATACCATTCATTATTTCAATTTAACAAATTTAAGTCAATTCCAATAATCTATAAAACTTAAAGAAAAAACAAGCAACCTACATTTTAGACTCTCATGTCAAAGAGTGTCAGAAGAGAAAAAAAAAAACACAAACTTGAGACTAATTGTGTGTTATAAAAAGTGAAAGTTAGAAGAAAACAGAAAATTAGATTTTTTTCTTTCTCCATTTATTATTTTTACATATTTACATTTTGAATTTTTATTTATTTGAAATTTTTAAAATTGATCCAATGCATGTCAAAATTATGTGTTAAAATTCAAAACTCGAGTGTTGGAATTTTAGACTCGAGTGTCAAAAAGTGTCGAGAGAGTTGATTAAGTGTCAGATTTTTCGACATGTATTAATCGAGTATCGAATACGTATTGAAGTGTCCGACATGTCACAAAAACTCTTAAAAAGTGTCAATAAATTTTAGTGTATATCTAGACAACTAATAAGGAATCGACAACTTAAAAAATGCAAACTCTCTTGTGATTGAGTAGCAAGAGGGCTTTGCAAGGGAAGATAGGAACAATTCATTGTAATCGATAATTATATGTATTGGATCATTAATAGGAATATTATACTTTACGTGAAATGCTGGCAACAAAATAATCCATTAATAATTGAATGATCGAGTGTTATAAAGACTTACATGTTCGAGTGTTTTCCATACCAAATTACTTCCAAATTCGCAGTGTCTACAGCTAAAACAACTTAATTGGACGTGAAACGGACAAATCCCTCCATGTGATTGGCGTTCCTTTTGTTCAGAGCCTTCCTTCGTACAACTGAAAAGCAGTGCTTCACCGTGCGGTCGCTATGGCACCCGACCCCTTTTGGTGCTGCTTGCAGAGGAAGGAACCGGTAGTCACTCCATTTACTCTTTACTTTTCTTCTCTCATGCACACAAATATCAGACATCTTGACTTTTCAAACTCTCTCTCTCTCTCTCTCTCTCTCTCTCTCTCTCTCTCTCTCTCTCTCTGTGTGGGTCGAAAGTCTGAGGAGTCTCTCGAGACGCACTTTCCTTTCAACTATTGCCTTTTGCTCTTGTTCAGACACAACAAGCTTGTGTTCTGTAAGTGAATGATAATACAGCAGATCAAATCTGTGATCTCAAAGATGAACAAAAGCACAAGTAACAATCAGTCGCCGAAAGTAGAGCGCAAAACCGTGGAGAAAAACCGAAGAATTTGTTGGATATATTATTAAGATAGTCCTAATATATGTTCACATACAAGCTCAATAGATGAAAGCACGGTTATTTGGATCCATATGGACCGAAACTTAATAACTTACATATAAAAACTTTAGGATTTCCCTACGTTAGAGGTAACACATTCCAAACTTGACGTCTCTTGATATAATATTTTAAGCAACCGTTTTTTCTCTCTCAAATGTATAACCTCCAACAGAATTCACATGAATATTCTCTGCTCGAGCTTGCTTCCCTCATTCCTCAACACCATATCAACACTTCTTTGGTCTCTCTCTCTCTCTTTCTCTCTCTCTCTTTTTCTCTCTCTCTCTCTGTGGGTTTACTAGAAGTGATCAAGTGAAGTGCCTTACCTTCTTTCCAAGCTTAAAAACCGTTAGATAAAACCGCAATTTCCATTTCTTTATTGGCTTCTTAACAAGTTCTTGAAAACAACTCATCATTTGAGATCAGAATTTTTTTGGAAATGGATGGAATTCATCTATCAAAATCTTGTTGTGTCTAATTAATAAAATAGGTACATAAACCTAGATGTGTATCAACTTCAACAATCAAGAAAGAGAGAAAATTTCCTTAATTTCCCTTTCTCGTTTTTTGGGTTTCGGGATTCGCTGTCGCAGCAAGATCAGTTGGATCAAGCTGCATCATACACAAGGCAGCTGAAAGAAAGGATTGATGGTTTGAAACCGAGTAAGAAACAAGCAGAACTGCAGTCCAAAGGGATTGACACAAGCAGCTCTTTCACTTCATCGATTGATCAGGAGGCCTAACTAGGGTTCGTGCTTCCCGTGTTTCAACTGAGAGACCACAGTTTAGGTCTGGAACTGATCTGGATCAGTGGGAGGAGGAAGAACTTCATGCTGTATGAAGTGATCCGCATTCTCGAGCTGAGGTTGTCAAGTGCCAGCTTTTCTGTTATCGGTGATAAGCTTCCACACAGTCCATGCTCAGTAACTCATTATCCCTAATTATTTCATTTAGGATGTTATAATTTTGGTTTAGCAGAAAAAACAATTATGTCATCTTGATGTCATCCTCACTTAATCAAAGAATGGAAACTAGTGTTCCCTAAGTAGGGGTGTAAATGGTTCGGCTCGGTTCTGTTTTTTTGAAAAACTGAACCGAACCGAACAGATAAGGAATTTATTGAACTGAACTGAAATCCGATCCAAACAAAAATCCCGATTTGATTTGGTTCAATTTTTCGGTTTTTACTTTTGTGTTTGTATTTCTCTCTACATACACCCCTTTCTATAAAGTTTTATTTTTTAAATCGATTTTGTAATTATTTTTTATTCTTTTTTTTTTTTTCATTCTTTTTTTCTTCTTCTTCTTCATTGGCCAGTCGCTGGTCGCCGAAGAAAAAGAAAAGGAAAAATCAAAAAATTAAAAAAATGGTTTTCAAAAAATAAAAAAGGAAAAATGAAAAACTTTAGATTTTATTGATTTGGTTCAATTAACCGAATTGATAAAAACTGAACCGCTTAAAAAATTTTGGTTTTAAATGAAAGCAAGGAAATCTGGAATGTGGATCATAGTATGGAAATAACACAAAGTCGTGTGGCCCAATTAACTCGGATGATATTCCGAATAAGAACTGAATAGAAAAAAATCGAATTTTTTTGGTTCAATTCGGTTGGTTTGATTTTTGACACCCCTACCTCTAAGTAGACTCGTCTTGGAGCAGCCAAGACGAACAATAAAAAACACTGGAGATTTACATGATTCGATCCAATTATTGATACCTACTTCAGCAATGAATAATTCACCGATGATTGCAAAATCACACAGCATTACAATTGTCCACAATGGAGTGCTCTCCATGCCTAAATTACTTTCAATTCCATAAATAAACAAGTTAGGTGGACGTAAATTCAAATCCTCCCATGTGTTCCACGCTCCTTTTGTTCGGAACGTTCCTTCATATATCGGAAGAGTGATGCTTCGCTACGCGGCCGCCATTGTACCCGACAGGCTTTTACTTCCTTTCAGAAGGAAGGAAACCAGCGAGGAAAACACTGCTCCTCATGCAGCACGCTCGTGTCTATTTAGAGTGTATGATCCCTACGTCATGTTGGGCGGTTTGAAGTTCTTCCCCTCCACACAATACACGAAGAAACGAGTCCAAACAAATAATTCCAAGTTCGATTCGGATTGGAAGGCACACCGAATTTCAGCAAACCAAAATCCTCCAAGCAAGATCGAACAAGTCACGATTCGAATTTAATGCGGCCGTCATTTTTTTTTTTTCCTTAAGGCAATCATAGACTTCGAGGAAAACGATGTACAGGAATATTCTCGCTGCTCAATTTTATCCACGGGAGTTTTTTTTTTTTTTTTGGTCAGCCAAGTATACTCATAGATTTTGGAGCTCGGAGAACTTGAGGAAATCCCATAAACTCGACCTCCCTATTTCCACTTGAGAACTTATACAGAACGTGAGATACTAGAGTGTTAACTTGATATATATTCCCTTGAAATATGATATAACTTTGATATTTTAAAACTCATGTGATTACTCAAGTGACAATTATGTATGTCCTCCTTAATTCAAGATTTGAGTTAGAATCATCATGTTTCTGTAATCTTCTGAGTTCATCCCTAATAGTACAAACTGGCGTGTCTATATTAGTTACTCGTTATGTGTTGGATGAGAGAACTACTAATGTGAATGAAAATATACGTCAAGTGCTCAAAGAGTCTTATAATATTCCATCGTAAGCAAAAAAAGGGCTTTAAGTTTTGGTCAGAAGGGTTGATGGAGTTTTATGAATGTCATATTAGACAAAAGAAAAGAAAAACCTAATCATTGCTTGATTTTCTTGTAAAGTTAGTAGATAATATCCATCCCCGGTATGAAAATTTCATCTGCATCCATTAGTTAATATATAACTGTCAAATCGCGTATCTTAGGAAATATGCATTCAACCACATAAGACAATAATGAAGTCAATTTAGAAGAGAAAATCAAGTCTTTCACGTTGCAAAATATGCCTACTATATTCTTTTAAATATATAAAAGGAAATCCTCTTTTGTCTGTTATTTATATTGTCCTTTTTGTGTTTTAACGGTTCTATTTAAGTTTTAACTATTTAATATTGTCCCTTTTGCTTTGCCTTTTGACCCCACCGACAAAGTCTTCACGCTCCGTCTCCGTCCTCCAACAACGTCATGCATTAGATTAAAATAAATTAGTGTTGAGCGTCAGCCATTTCTTTTAAATTTTCACTTGCAATCTATCGCATCGCATAATATACAGATTTTGAAAATCTAATGGTGCTTTTTGATCGAACATCTCTTCCAAATGCATGCTTTTGGAAATGAAGAATAGGAAATGGAGGTGTCAAACTAGGTCAAGCTGGCCTCGACTACAGTGAATGGTCTATGCCGTGCCGGTCGAACACCTCCATCAGCCCAGCACGGGCCAAGGTGCATGGTCGGTCGCGTCGGGTGCCAGCCCGATATATAGGGCCCTTATGTGGCCGAATTGCCCTCAGCCCCATCTTTCCTGCGATTCGATGTAGATGTAGATGTAGACAGCTAATAAGGAATCGACAACTTGAGGAATGCGAACTCTCATTGATTGAGTAGCGAGAGGGCTTTGTGAAGAAAAACAGGAACAAGTCATCATCATCAATAATTATATATATTAGACTATTATAAGAATAATATACTTTACGCGAAGAGTTTGCAGCAAATAACCCACCAATAATTAAATAATCGAGTGTTACAAAGACTTATACGCTCTTGCTTTTCACACCAAATTACTTCCAGATACACAATGTCTACAGCTAAAACAATTTAGTTGGATGCGAAAGTCAAGGAACAAATTCCTATTGTGTTCGCCGCTCCTTTTATTCAGACCGTTCCTTCGCACGACTGAAAAGGAGCGCTTCACTTTGCGGTCGGTATTGTACTTGACCCCTTTTTGTCTGCTATCGGGAGGAAGGAATCTGTAATTGCGCCATTCACTCTTACTCTTCTTTGCTCTTCATCAATAATAATCTTTCCATTTATAATCACGCATGCACACAAATATCAGACGTCCTCACTTTTCAAACTCTCTCTCTCTCTCTCTCTCTCTCTCTCTCTCTCTCAAGTCTCAAGAGTCCCTCAAGACGCACTTTCTTTTCAATTATTGCCTTTTGCTCTTGTTCAAACACAAAAAGCTTGTACTCTGTAAGTGAATGATACTACAACATATCAATTCCGGATCTCAAAGATGAACAAAAGCACAAGCAACAATCAGTCGCTGAAAGTAGAGCGCAAAACTGTGGAGAAACACCGAAGAATTCGCATGAATATTCTCTGCTCCAAGCTTGCTTCCCTCATTCCTCAACACCATATCACCTCTTCTAAGGTTCTCTCTCTCTCTCTCTCTCCATGGGTTTACTAGAAGTGATCGAGTAAAGTGCCTAACCTCCTTTCCGAGCTTGAAAATCGTTAGATAATGCCGCAATTTCGTTTTCTTTATTGGCTTCTTGACAACAAGTTCTTGAAATAACCTATCTTTTGAAATCAGAAATTTTCATGGAAATGGATGGAATTGATCTATCAAAATGTTGTTGCGTATTATTAGTAAGATATGCACATAAATTCGGGTTGCATGTATCAACTTCAACAATCAAGATAGAGTGAAAATTTCCTTAATTTCCCTTTCTCTTTTGGGTTTCAGGAATCACTGTCGCGGCAAGATCAGCTGGATCAAGCTGCATCATACATAACGCAGTTGAAAGAAAGGATTGATGGCTTGAAACTGAGGAAGGAACAAGCAGTACTGCAGTCCGAAGGAAATGACACAAGCAGCTCTTTGACTTCATCGATTGATCAGAAGGCCAAACTAGGGTTCGTGCCTCCTGTGTTTCAACTGAGAGACCACGGATTAGGTCTGGAAGTGATCTTGATCAGTGGGAGGAGGAAGAACTTCATGTTGTATGAAGTGATCAGAATTCTCGAGGAAGAAGGAGCTGAGGTTGTCAGTGCCAGCTTTTCTGTTGTCGGTGATAAGATCTTCCACACACTCCATGCTCAGGTAACTCATTATCTCGAATTATTTCATCGAGGATGTTATAATGTTGGTTTAGCAGAAAAGATCATATGATCTTGGTCATCCTCATTTAAAGAATGGAAACTAGGGTTCCTTAGGTACACGCTTCCTGGAGCAGCCAAGCTCAGGAGGAAATCTAAATTGGAGAGACGGTGTTATATTAACTGATTTTGGCTAGTCAAAAACTACGGATACCACACAATAAGTTAGCCTTTAAGGTGGAGGCTAAATACATATACTTTGAAGCGGAACTGGGTTCGAGAGTTACTTTTAAGAGGTCATATAAGTACTGCAAACTTCACTATGCTTCGTTCTTGGTGCGTTGAAATTAGGATGACAATTTCCATCGCTAAGTTATATTTTCTTTCATTCTCTCTTCAATTCTTTGTGATGAGCATTTTTTCCGCCCCATGGTTAGACATCTAGCTCACATTTTATAGTTTGTGATGGAATTGCAGGTGAGATTATGCAGAGTTGGAGTAGAGACCACAAGGGTATATGAGAGATTGAAAGAATTGATCCGCTGATTCTCTCTCCAAAGGTCGATCTTTTAACGTTGCAACAACAAACAGTATGAGAAAAGACATGAACTTTTACCTAAAAAATGGCAATCGGCTGATGCAGATAGGGGATGGAACGAAATTCATAGTCGACTTATGTTTTTACGTTTGTTGCAGAAATAAAATAGCCATCGCTGGCAAGCTATATAGTTATTAGTAGCAAATGTTGAATAAGTTTTCTTAGCCATGTAAAAGGCCAACATAGAGTGATATGTGTCAAAGGCTTAAATACAGTTATTATGTGCCATTTGTCTATCCATAAATATATATATATACACCAATTCCGAAGCAATTTTGGATCTCTAAAATTCCTTTTTGTACTGCTTGCCATGGAGTTGCAATTTACATCCTGTTGCTTCACTTCAAGAAGTAAATTGATCTTTTGCATAAGATGTAGATTTGGCAAGGCATCTTGCTCCGTTGGAAAACCATAAGTTAGTTAACTGAAATCACAAGAATTAAGGTTCTGTATTAAGATCATGGTTGTTCTGAAAATCTCACATTGATATCCATGCGAAGGGTAATAAACCCTAAGTCGTTGTCGAAATAAAACTTCGAGGAGTAAACCTGTACAAGTGTTAGAGAGAAGAGGCCAACACTTTGATTTCAAAGAAAATTTTATGGTCAAGTCATATCGTTTTTTTCAGTGAAACTATCTCAATTAGTACTGCTTTAGTATTCTTCCTAAAGAGTTATGGTTATTGTCGATGTTCTGGTCATATTGAAGAGCTACATTTGTGTGAGTTTTAGGGTTTTCGACAGAGCTAATGGGTTAGTTTGGCACCATAATTTGAAGAAGAACAGGGGTTTGGTCCTATTTTTGTACTCGCAACATGAATCGGTAATTCTGACAAGTATTTTGAATTGCTAAATCCAATGAATTTCCCGTCAAATTCAATAGACCGTGTCATTTTCTCTTTACAATCTTTTGGGAAAAAATGAAAACGATGAGCTGCATGAAACTGAACAACTAAATGCTAATTATGGCGACACTTGACAAAAAGAATTCATGAACCCACTAATGGAAAACCAAGAAAGAGAAGGATCAGAATTTCAGAGGGCGGCAGTCTCCATCACTAAAGGCAATAATGAACCCATTTGACAAGAAATAATTCGATATATTACTTATGTTGTGATATAGCATGGAAACTAACCGGATCTCGTAATTAAATCAATATGAAATCATTAGAGAAATAAACAATGAACAACAAAAATTTATTAATTTCAGTTCGAGTATCAGTCTCTATTTTTAAGCAAATAATTCATTAATGATCACAGAATCATAGCGTCGTAATTGTCTGCGTGAGAGAGCGTTTTCCACGCCTAAACAACTGAGGTGGTCGTAAGATCCAAATCCTCCCATGTGTTCCGTGCTCCTTTTTGTTCAGAACGTTCCTTCGCAAGTCTGAAGAGGAATGCTTCGCTCCGCGGCGGCTACTATACCCGACCGAGTTTCATTCCGTCGAAGGAAACCGGAAAGGAAAAGACGTGCTTTTCTTTCCAACTCTGAAAATCTCCTGGCTCCTCATGCATTGCACCTATCCATTTAGAACATCAGAGCCCTACTTTCGGCGGGGCGACAAGATGTCCCTCCCTTCCGCACAAAAAGTCTATGTTTGGATGGTCTTCGTCAACAGTGAAAAAAATCAAGTTCCCCCGCCGAATAATTCCCAGTTCGATTCGGATTGAGAGGCACGCCGAATTTCAGCAAACCAAAAATCCTCCAAGCAGATCAAACAAGTCACGATTCGGATGAATGCGGCCGTTGTTTTTTTTTCCACAGGGCAAGCTTAGATTTCGAGGAAAATGAGGCATAGGAATTTCCTTGTCGGTGAATTTTGTCCGCAAGTGCTTTTTTGTTTTTTTGTTGGCCAAGTATACTCGTGGGCTTTAGAGCTCCGAGAAGCTTGACAGGCCCCTCTTAGGCCCACTTGAGAATTCCCATAAACCCATAAAACCCCCATATCCTAGCAGGGGATCCCCACCCCTCAATTCTCACGTAGAAACTTATGTAGAGTGTGAGACGCTAGAATATTAACTTGATATATATACCCTTGAAATATGCTGTAAATTTGATCTTTTAAAAATTTATTTAAGTGATAATTGTGTATATCCTCTTAATTCAGGGTTTGGGTTAGAATCATCATGTTTCTGTATTCTTTCGAGCTCATCCCTAATGGTACAAACCAGCGTGTCTATACTAGCGATGCAGCCCGCATTCAAGAACAATTCGTTGAACCAAGAAGATCAACGTGCATTTAAGATCAATGATACTCTCATCAACAAGGCCTCATCTTTACCTTTATCATAAAAACTTTGTCATTTCCCATGCATCGAAACTTGCATCATGACACCTAAGGATGGCCACAAGTATTGAAATTGTTCTTTTTTTTTTTTTTTTTGTTAAGGATACAAGTATTGAAATTGTTGTATAATAACTCATAGTTTTTAAATGTTTCTAGTTTCTATGTGCATAAATGATTGTTAGATTCTAGGTTTGAGTCTAGTCTTTTGCTATTCTTTTGTTGTGCTATAAAAGGTCATCGAGTCACTGTAAAATACACACCAAATTTGATTAATGAAAATTTGCTTAGCGCAATTCCTTGAACCTAAAAGAGTTCAAATCCCTTGAAAACCTTGAAGAGTTTTCACTCCGTTCTTGAAGAGTCGAACCTTCTAAAACTTGCATCATTTAAGAGTTGCAGCCATCAATCTCAAAGAATTGATACCATCTCAACTTTCTTGGAGGCCTAGAAGAGTAACCATTGAAGTTCCTATCCTTTTTCTTTATTCGATCAAATTTCGTTTCATCCACTTCCTTCCAAAATCGACAAGTCCATACTTTTTGTCTAAGAAAACTCAAAACATGAAACTTGTAGATCTTTGAGTCTCTGTTCTTTTAGCTTTGGAGTTAGGTCATTCTAATCTGAATCAATAAAGTTATTCCCATTTTCTCGAACTAATATGAAACTGAAATTTTGCTTGATTTTGTGATTGAGTTTTTGTTGTGTAAGTCACTCTTCTAATCCTATTGTTTGACTAGCCGACCTTGGGCTACATCAACTAGTTACCCGTTATGTGTTGGACAGGAGCATTGCTAAAGTGAATGTATATATAAATCGGGTGCTCAAAAAGTCTAGAGTATTCCGTTAGTTGGCCAAAGAGGCTATAAGTTTTTGTCCGAAGAGTAAATGGAGTTTTATGAAAGTTATATTAGACAAAAGAAAAAACTAATTATTGCTTGAATTGCTTGTAAATTTAGCAAATACTACCCATCCCCCGGTATGAAAATTTCATCTACATCCGTTAGTTAATAAATAACTATTAAATGGCGTGTCTTAGGAAATACGCATTTGACCACGTAAGACAATAATGAAGTGCTTTTAGAAGAGAAAATCACGTATTTCCCATTGCAAAATACACCTATTATATTCTTTTAAATATATAAAAGGAAATCCGTTTTTTTCTGTTATTTATGTTGTCCTTTTTGCGTTTTAGTGGTTCTAGTTAAGTTATAATTCATCTCTGGTATGACAGAGGGATTCCACAAAACTAAGCGCAATTGATAATCTTTTGCTTTGCCTATTGACCCGAATAACAAAGTCTTCACGCTCCGTCTGCGTCCTCCAACACCGTGATGTACTAGATTAAAGTTTATTAGTGTTCACATGACCCATTTCTCTTAAATTTTCACCTGCAATTTATCACATCGCTTAGTGCACAAATTTTGAAAATCTATCGGTGCTTTTTGAATGAGTGAGTCCTCCAAATACATGCTTTCACATGATCACGATAATGGTAACACGGATGGCTTATGCTAAAACGAATAGTCAAGAAGAAAGGCAAAGAAAAATGGGAAATAGAGGTTTCAAACTAGGTCGAGCTGGCCTCGACTCCAGCCAATGGTCCGTGCCGTGCCGGTCGAATGCCTCAATCAGGCCAGCACCGCCCAAGGTATGTGTTCGGCTGTGTTAGGTGCCAGCTCGATATTTAGGGCCCTTATGTGGCGGAATTGCCTTCGGCCCGATCTTCCCTATGATTCAATGTAAATGCAGATTCAGACAGCTAACAAAGAATCAACAACTTGATCAATGCAAACTATCTGTGATTGAGTGGCGAGAGGGCTTTGTGAAGGAAGATAGGAAAACGTCATTGTCATCAATAATTACATATATCGGCCAATTGTAGGTGTCTTGGCACTATCAATCTGGTCGCTGTAACTCTTATTAAGTAAATATTGGTAATTGAGTGCATAGCTGAACAGCAAATTGAGTGCGGGATACGTTGCGCTACAATAATATTATAATTCGAGATTTTTGGGCAATTCATCAACTCAACCCCATAAGAAACCTAAGTGGATTCTTTTCAATCCCAACATTTTCAATTTTCAAGAATTGCTACAGTCGTGGATTTCTTGATCCTGGAGGTTGAAGTTTGTCATGCTTGTCTAGGGAAAGACACCAAAATATCTATTTCATGGATCATTTTTTTTTTTTCCTTTTTGTTTTCCTGATTGGTTTCTCATCATCCCGTCTTAATTCGTTTAGACATCTTTTTTATTTGTTTCGCGTCTCAGGCGTTTGAATCTGGAAAGCCTGATTAATTGCAGGTTACTATGAAGTTGTCATGTTTAAGAAAACCTAAATCTTGGCTAAATCTAGCCGATAAAACCCGCCCAATTATTGGATTAGAGAAGAGTGCTATGACCTGTTTAGATAGCTAATGATAATTAGTGACTTGTTTAAGAGGATGCAGGATCTCCTTAGGTTGGAAAAGTTGACTCCGCTATGGATCTTTGTCTTGTCAAGAGAAACTAGGGATGATTTTCCTGTTGTCTTGCTTCAGGTTCTCTTTCATTATTTAATGGCAGGGAAGACAAAACCAACACTTGTAACAAAGAGCCACCTTCAGGTTGCTGCTTTCGCCCACCTAACTCCACAGGTCTCACGCACAACACTTGTGGTGCTCGCTTCTTCAAGGCTGCTCGGTTTCTGACTCCTCTTCAAGTAAACTGCAGAGTTTCTGTAAGATTTGGGTCTGGATAAGATCGAAGATCTTTGCTGTGATTCTTGCATGAGACTTGACCCTCCAGAGAGAGTTTCCTCTTCTGCTTTGGCTTCTATAAGCGCAGCCCGATCCAGTCGACATCAAGCGAACCAACCACCCGGAGAAGAAGTCTGCTTCAGCTTCTGATAAGTGCAGCCCGATCAGTCGACATCAAGCGAACCAACCACCCGGAGAAGAAGTATTGAGGAGATGAGATCTCCTCTTTTTCCGTGCTCTTCTGCTATGGAAGTCTAGTATGGTAATGGAAATAATCATCTCTGTAGTCTTGCTGTTCATGGGCATCGCGGTCTTGGTGGTGATACATGTGTGCATAGTAGGGAGAGCATTCCGGGAAGGAGGAGGATTCAGTAGAGGACTGGTGCAGAGAAACGGCAACTCCGCGGCCTTGAAATTGTCAAGCGAAGACTTGAAGAAGCTGCCTTGCTTCGAGTACGGTTCGACAGACAAGGCTTCCGACAGGGACGAGGACTGTGCAGTGTGCTTGGAGAATTTCAAAGCAGGCGAAAAGTGCAGGCTATTGCCTAACTGCAAGCACTGCTTCCATGCTCAATGTATAGATTCGTGGTTGTTGAAGACGGCCATTTGTCCCGTTTGTAGGACCGGCATAGCTCCTCCACAAAGCAGTGCCAGTTTGTTGGAGGAAGGTCGTATAGAACATAATGCTCTCATCGAACTCACATAGAGCGCCGAGAGCTCTACAATCCGAGATTCCTGGTATGAACTTCCAAAGCCACATACAAAGCCAGTGTTTTCAGGGATCTCACTGTGATCATAGTTTCGATTGGAGATGGCTGTGCCTTAAGACAGGTGCACGATCCCAGTAGCATTTACTTGGTTCATCTATTTCCTTCTCCGTGACAAGTACCATAGTCCATGACATTTACCGAACAACATAACAGCAATTGCCAAATTCAGCGTCCGTCTTATTTATATAAGAATCTTCATGTTTGAGCCATTTTGTTAACTGAAGGATTTTGGGGTACAGGATCTACCGAAGCTGCAGATTTAAATACTGGAGGCATTTGGCAGAAACCTCTTTCAAACTAAGTACAGGTATGTCAAACAAGTAACTGCCAACGTGGGGTTTCAATATAGAGCTTGCAAACTCCATGAAAAGAGTGAATCCATATAACGATAGGAAAGAGTTTCCTATGTATTCGCTAGAGAGTTGTGCCACTTTAACCAGATAAGCTAACAAAAGTTGTTCTGCACAAGCCCGAAGGAAGAATCATGTATTTTGTGGAAGAAAGAAATACATCTTGCTCTGTCTTTTCATAGCACTTAGCAAAATTATCTTCTAATCTCAGCATTCGATATTCCTTTTCCTATACTTGCATTTCCAAGTGAATTAGAGAAGAGAGGAGGGTGGAGCGAGCAGCAAAAGAGCTAAAATTCAGAATTTCAATCTCTTAACAACAAGGGATGCAGAAGCTTCCAGTTAAACCCATGATGGTACAAAGTTTGTTTTGCGAGGGAAACGAGGTAGACGATGATAACTAAACCAACACCTTAAACTAGGAGCAACAATCAAGAATTCCTATGTCAATGTTCAGCTCTTGGCAGCACTTTCCAGTTCTGTCCTTAGCTGCAGAGAAAAATCATCGTTCACATCGTCATCATCCCAATCATCTTCCCACTGCTGGGTAGCTTCTTTTACCTCTTCCTGAGCATCAAACTCTGCCATGAAGATCTATTTCAGGAAACAGAGAAGAGGATAACAAAAAATCATCTCTATCCAAGAAAAACGACTGGTACAAGTTTTCAGAATACATGGACCTTCCCAACATGTAGACGAGGTAAAACCATCTAGACACCATTAGAACGATGACACGCACTTATAAGTTTAGTACCAACAATCTGAATTCTCACGGTAAGGCGCGTAAGAAGCAAGCAAGCAAACGACCCTATAAGCACGACAATTCTATTAACATGCCGCCAGCAAAATTCAGTACGTGAACATTTCCATGTTGATACAGACCCTGTCCATGAGCGGTATAATATAGACCAACGAGAGTGGCAAGACAGAGAACACCGAGTTAAGGAACCAAGCATCTCTTGACGTAAAGCTAGTAAGGCATGGAAAAACATAGTCACGTCTTACGCCAGAATTTTTCCTAATTCTTCCATGCTAATCTCTTTCATCAATCATCAGAAGCAAAGCTCTTCCATGGAAGCTCACATTCTAGCAGCTTGTACGAACCAGCCCGCGGCATCGCCAGAAGAAACGCATTTACAGCGAAGAGCTACACGCCATGCCTCTCGTCACAAAGCACAGAACTAACTCCTATAAGCGTTCGACATTCCCTAGGCCGAATTACCTAATTGCTCGCCGGTATCGATTCAGCGGACAAACGACATCCGGATTACCTAATTTTCCCGACGAGACTTCACGCAAGGGAAACCAGACAACGCGAGTTTCGCAAAAGCTTTGCTAATTTGGCACCGTTTCAGGTGTTCAATTCGAGCTCGCACCTTCGTCGATCTGGAACTCCTCGAACTCGTCGTCGTCCTCGAACAAATCGCTCTTCGCGTCCTCCGCCGCGGCTTTCGGCTCGGCCGCCATCTCGGGACCCCGGGAGCTCAACAAGCAAAACGACCCGTCGCCAAAAATCGCTATTCTCAGATCCGCACCCACTTCCGGACACGAGTACAGATCACGAACCCTAGCGACGGGGTGAAGGAATCACGATCCAAATCAACAGACGGGAACCGGCGACGAATCGCTTTTGTTCGATCGCGGTTTCGACCTTACTCGCGATTCCTCCGCCGAAGCTCTGGTCCGCCGTCGTGCTGCTGCTGAACGGAAGCGATCCGGCGCGAGCATGCACAGGCCGGCCGGCGCGCGAGGGAAGATCGATTTGCAGAGCCGGTGAAGCTATTGCGAGACGGCGTCGTTTCAGTTGATTTAAACTTATCCTGTTTCTTGCGCGAGAAGTAGCGTGCCTTTTTCCTTGCGCCAATTGGCAAGAGAGTACTCCCCATTGCCATTGTTGCAAATATTGAACACAAACTTTTGGAAATCTTGGTGAAATGTAGCCTTTTCTGCTTTGTTGCAAATTGGACATCTAGAAAAAATATATGCATATATTATTTCATAATTTTTGCAAATTTAGTATCAAGTAATATTCCAATATATCATTTTTTTATATGATATGATATGATACGAAGAACACGCTAGCAAAGTTATCCCTTCAAAATAACTTCATCCAACTCCTTCCCAACAAAACTAATTCGAAACTAGGGGCCACATGAGCTATCTACGATGGCTCTACCCCTTCATCAAGCTTGCAAAAACCCCCCTTGAGGTGATTTTATTGTTGTCCAATATGGAGGGTAATCCTAACTCGCACTAATTCTGAACCATCAGTATCCATAATTTCTTACTTTTTATTTGTAATTTCATGGAGTCCGACACACAAAACAAATGACAGTGCGAATGAATGGAATGCCACAATTGCTAAATTTATCAAAATAATAAAAGATTCCATATCTTTTTGACACGTTTAAAGTTGCAAAAGATTGTGTATTATTTTGCTAATTTGGTATTTTTTATTTTTTTAAGCCCATTCTTTTCCTTTTTGGATCGTTTTCAATTTAATAGAGAGAGTGGATCAATTTTTTTCAATTTAATTATTAAAGTAAATTTTGTATCAAATAAAGACCCAAAATAATCAACTTAATCTCTAGTGAGGACCTTTAGGAAATTTTGTCATAAATTTATTATTAGAAAAAAAAAAAGGAAAATTCTAAATTAATTAAGTTTAGGTTATCATGTTGATGCTTATGTTTCCTTCTTTCTTTTCCCTTGCCGCTCTTCAACCAAATCGCTGAAGTTTGCTTGTAAATTTTTCACGTAAAATCGCGGAGCGATGGATACTTGAGCTCACCTTAGCAACCGCGTCTCTCCTCTCTTCTTTGTTGCGGTCCCACTCCCGGTTCTTGCTCAGGGGTCGCCGGGACTCGTTTGCTTTAGGTTAGAGCCGAGATGGTTCCAAGGTCTCTGCTTTTCTTTCGAAGGAAATTCCGTCGGCTTGTTTGTTTTTTTGTTGTACTTGTAGCTTATTGGAAAAATACAAACAAATAAATAAAAATTAAAATAATTTAATAATTGATTTATTAAAAAATTAAAATTAAAAGAAAAAAGTCCGTGTTTTGTGAAATTTTAGGATGACGTGGTGAAAGAATTTGAGGTTCTCGGGGTGACGTAGATGTATGTGGGAGGAAAAATGGAAAATGTTTTCTTTGAGTGAAATGCTAAGTATTCAAAATTTTAGGCAGGCGGGAAAACTTTTGAGGACAGGCTTTGGAGCAGTCATCCCCGTGGATTGGTAATTAAGTTGTTTCTTTTTGTTAACTATAACCTAGCTGCTTTGCTAGTCAAGCAAAAAAAGAAAATAAGAAAATTTTGAAGGGACCTAATAAGAGAAGGAAAATCTGGATGACCGGAGGTAGGGATGATATTGCTAAGACATCGGGGTTTGCAATTGATTCGTAATATTATAGATGAAATCAAAACTCCGGCTGTCTGTCTGTGGTGATTAGTTATGAATTCAACAAGTATTTGCTGATTTCTCGTTAAATATGGTGAGACATGCTCTCTAGAAGGTTGGGTGGAGATTCACATTCATCCAAGTTTGAAGCAAACTGCTAAAGGACTAACTCTTGTGCATGAGGAATTTAATTTTCCTTTGATAGGTTTCTATCTGTTTTGAGGATGTTTTGTGAATAATGCATTGTCCTATTTGGAGATGGTTACTTGATATGGCTTGCTTTTTAAAATTTTGTCTCTATTAACTCTAAAGCACCACTTAATACTATCAAAACAAAGTTTTTACATTGAGCTCGAAACTTATTCATACTAATGAACCAAATCCCTCAAATCCTTCATTTCTCTGGTTTTTATGAAATAATTTGTGACGTTCACATAAAAAAAATTGAACCTAATTCAACTGTCCTATATTTTGTGGTGATTTAATATTCATTGATAAATGATAAGCAACTATCTTCTCATCACTTATCAGGGTTCTTTATTTTTATGAGTTCAGGCTTATGTGATGCAAGACGATGGATTGATCTCAATGCTACTGTGAGAGAAGTTGTTTACTACACAGCTCAACTACATTTGCCAAACTCCATACCAGTATATGAGAAGAGGGAAATGGCAAAAATGGCAAGATGGGCAATGGGACTGCAAATGCCATGGACATAAAAATTTGAGGTTGAGGGACCAAAGGACTAAGTGATGGTCAAAAGAGAAGAGTTAGCATTTGCTTGAAGCTTGTCACCTGCTTGGAGCTTCTCTTCCTTGACAAAACCAACCAGTGGACTCAACCATCCTATTATGTCGTGAGCAGAATAACCATATTTGACCAAAGAGATGGAACCCAAAGAACTATAATCACATCAATTCATTAGCTCAGTAGTGGAGTCTTTCAACTTTTATTGGGTGCTTTAGATTGGTTGAAGAAGATGATGGGATGTGATAACTACATATGATCAGTGGGAGTTTGTTTTGTAAATTCAATTGTTTCTTCTCTTTCTTGTAGTGTTGTGCGCGTTATATGTGCACATATTAAAGTTGTAAACTCATATTTTGTTATCTCTTTTTGTAATGGAAATATTGAAGTTCAATTAACTCAAGTGTTCAATGATGAATTAATGGTGATGCTTTTTGGTACTACAAGCTGTATTTGGTTTCATTTGAGTCGGATATTCTATATTTTGTTGTGTATAGAGCTCAAGCTTTGATAGAGCCCATTGACATTCTATATTTTTCTTTGGCCTATACTATAGTGCATTTTAATTGGGTGTGTTGTTAGACTGCTGTGTTCGTTGTTCTTCGCAGGTCATTTTTTTATGCTATTGTTTTATATTTTCCTTTTTCTCATTGGATTGATAAGCTCATGTAGATTTGTTGTGAGTACCACCATATTACAATGAAGTGCTGGGACATTCCATAGCAAATTAAATAGCACTAGATAAACTTGAATTGAGACATCCAACACAAGAAATCTTTTCAACAAAATTTATCTACACATATTTTAAGATGCTTCCAAAATAGATCCATCCATATCAACCAACGGTAAAACAAAAAGAGTTTGTGTTTATTGGTCTTGTTGCTCTTGTGTATCTCCAAAAAAGCTGCTCATCTTTGACCACTTAAAAGTTGAGGTCCTTACATCCTTCTCTTTACCTATGCTTGAAACACAAAATAAATCATTAGTTAAAATAAAGTCAAGTATAAGTAAGAACAGTTTTATGACCAAGTCAAGCATAAATAACTACCTTTATCTTCTCTCTTCCCATAGATAATATTGAGCTTGAAATTTTGCCAAAAATTGACACAAGCAATTCCTTGATCTCAAGTTAACATGTTGGGTCTGAGGGAGTGCTTTCTACCACATCTTGTGAACATGAGGCAACCATAAAATCTATTGGGGCTGATGCTGCTGCTACTGATGCTACTGGTGGATTCTTACAATGATACCTGTTATGGCCTAAACCACCACATTTTCCACAAGTAATTGTGGTATTTTGTCTCTTCAACTTTGTTCCCACTGGCTCTTGCACAACTTTTTTCTTTCTTGTCTTCAAATTTCTATCAATCGTTTCATTCATTGATTTTGTTCTTTGTTTCTTCTTTTTGCCAACTTGCTTGGGCACATCTGGTGGGAGTAATGGCTCTCTACTAGGCCATGTGTCTTTAGAATCTACAACATGCACAACATGGCTATATATTTGTATGAATTTCTTAGTAAAACTTGTGTGAACCCATTTTTTAGGTTCTTCCCTCATGTATATAAGAGCCGCCACAGCATGACAACAAGGAATCCCGCTGATGTCCCATCTTCTATAGCTACAAGATCTATGTCGAATATTAACAACTCTCTTGTCTCCATATGGCCCACTTAATTCAAATTCATCCTCTCCATTCCAAGTTGGAATCCATGATGCTAAAAACTATTTTTGAAGATCTAATATCTTCTGGATATTAGGATAGATCACACCAGTGTATTTGGTCATCCCATCCCTTTGCTTATGAATTCTCTCCATGAGCTACGCTCTTATAGTTTCGAGCATTGTGATGATAGGCTTGTCCCTTGCATCAATGATACTTTTATTGAAACTTTCACACCAGTTATTCAAGGAAATGTCACATTTGAACTTGTTCTAAAGTAGGACTTGCTCCGTTGCACTGGAGGCCTTTGGGATAACCAATCATAAGCTTTCTCACCAACTGCCTTCAGTTGTGCCATTGCCAAGTCAAAATCACACTCTAGTTGCCATGGCAGCCTTCCAAAGAAGCTTTTTAAGTTCTACTCCTTTGTGATGTAGTTTAAAGTTTTCATAAAGATGCCTTAAGCAAAATCTATGTTATGCTTCGGGCATTAGATGTGCTAGTGCTTGCACTAATCCCTTTTGTTTGTCACACAAAAAAGTCTAGTATTTTGAATTTTTAGGTTGGTAATTCCCAAGTCTTTTGCAATCAAACTAATAAACTAGTGCCATGTCTTGTATGTTTCTTGTCCGACAACTGCCCATGCAAAGGGATACATCTGATTGTTGCCATCTACGCCCACCACTGCTAGAAGTATCCCCTTATATCTTGATGACAAATGGCAACCATCGAATCCCACAAAGTGCCTACATCCTTCTACAAAGCCCCTCCTTAATGCATCCAAACAAATGTAGACTCCCCTAAACTTGAATTGGTCTTGACATTGCTTAGTCTTGATTATACATGTGGATCCTGGGTTGGCATCAAGAAGTGCCTGGCAATAGCTCCTAAGCATCCAAAATTGCTCCTCCTCATTCCTTGTGATCATACTCATTGCTATTGCTCTAGCTCTATAAACCATTGTCCTTGACAACTTCAAAACATTCTCAAACTCCATTGTTTTTTTCATTGAAGCACCTGGCCATGTAGGATTGTTTCTCAGCCTATCACAATACTTATTCGCTAGCCATTTAGTACTTATCTAAGGAACTTGTAGTGTTCTAGTACATGTATGTACTGAGTTGAAGGTTTTGACTTGTAAAGTATGCTCCCTTTGCACTTTAGAGGCATATATGAGCCAATCATAGCCCTCCGAGCACACTGCCCTCAACTTATTAGGTGTATTTTTAACAAACCTCACCTTTCTCCCATTTTTTATGGCATGGTTCCTAACAGCTTCTCTAAATTCCTTTGCATTACTAAAGCACATCCCCAACTTGAAGGTAGGATTTTCCATATCAACCTTAGCATTGAA
Source organism: Eucalyptus leucophloia subsp. euroa (assembly GCA_017140325.1). Lineage (NCBI taxonomy): Eukaryota > Viridiplantae > Streptophyta > Magnoliopsida > Myrtales > Myrtaceae > Eucalyptus > Eucalyptus leucophloia. Next base: position 37,029,844 of record CM029478.1, read on the forward strand.
CTCAGGATGCATATACTCATTTTCACTATTCTTGTTCAAGAAATCTGCATCATCAACTAACACATCTACATATAGACTGATATCTCCAATCTCCATATCCCTCTCCATTGAACCATCATCGTCTACACATCTAGTTCGTATATATAACTCATCAAGATCAATAAAGGAAACCCATCTTCTTCAGCACCCTCAGCATCCTTACCATGCCTACTATCATACATGGAATAGTTCACTTCTTCACATCCCTCAATTGGTGAAAAGTGGAAGCAAAAAATAACATCAATATACTCTTATGCATAATACGCATCTGGAAAAAACAAAACAAAAACTATAAAAAATTGCAATACATATGTACCACACTACTATTAATGAAAGAAAATTAGTCACGCTAGTGACCATGTACCACACTTTTATTAGATACCATTTGTCACAAAAAAAAAATTGTGCATTATTGACTTAAAATGTTTTTTGTGCTAATGATTTGGTAATACACATTAGGACTCATGTGGGCATGAAAGTGCTACTGCTATGGTGATGGACCATATCCTAAGTATGGTCCTTCGTAGCAAGAGCATCATCAAAAAACCTGCATCTTTTATTAGTGATTTATCCTTGGTATGGTCAATGTATTATAGCTCAAAAATCATCAAAACTAACATTTAGATTTTAGGACATGCCATGAGCTCTAGCTATTAACAATAAAGTATACACCAAAAAAAATAGAAACAACGGAAAAGCATTAAAAAATTGCAAAAAAGAGACCACCGCCGCTGGCACATAGGATCACAACACAGCATATCCAATTAAAAAAATCATAGTGGACGCAACTCATATGCATTGATTTGGACAAAATGAGACATTCACTCAAAAATCCATCAAAACAGGTAAAAACAATACTATAAAACAGAACTCTCTTGTACCATCATTGTCGTCGCTGCCATCCGTGTGATATTCCATCACATGCCCACACCTTGTCGCCATGTTGCTTCAATGAGCCACAAACACTTTCTATTCAACGAACGAATGATTGGGTACACCAATTTGAACGAAACTAACCATGGTTGAATGTGAGTGCAAATTGAAATAAATGGAAAACCTGGAAAAAGATGATGGAGAATTGGGTTTTATACACAAGCTTTGTCTACATTTTGCTGGTTTAACGTGAGTGAATTCTAAGATGGAAAAACTAACCTTGATTGATGGGGAGGTGGGCCTTCTCGAGCTTTGTGCTTTGTGCAAGGGAAAAAGGGAGGATTTGCAGCATATTGCGAAGGCCTACTTTGATGCGGCTGCCGAGAACGTCAAACAGTTGGCACAAGACTTTGTCACCGAGATGGACCACGACCGCGACGGCATCATGTGTCTCTCAGAGTTTCTTTCCTTCATGAAGGTCAAGGGCTATGTGAGGATGAGCAACCCTTACTTGTTCAAGGAGCTGAACGGATGGCGGGAAACGCGATGCCATCACGTTTTTACATGCCAAAGCTCAGGCCTTTATGTGATGGGCCATCACGGGGATGTTTTCATGTGTGTGAACATTCAAGGACATTGGTGAGCGCAAGGTTCAATCTATGTGATGCTTCTGGGTGCACCCGCACCGCAAACAAAGGGATTTGTTTTCTTCTTGCTTTTGAAGTGCCTTCAAGGACGACTTTGCAGAGGATGGGTACAAGAAATAGGGAGAACTTCAGCTTTTGGCTTTGCAAAGGATGGGTACAAGGAATGGGGATATCATAGAAAACCTAAGGTTTTTTTGTTTCCATTTTAGGATTTGTTAATTTTTCCCTAGATTTTTTTTTTTGGACAAAATTGCCCAAACTTTGGTCGTCGGAAATGTCACATGCTTTATAGCTGGCAAATATTTGGTTGACTAGCAAGCTCGAGTCCTTATTTGGAATTGATTCAACCACTTTGGGTCCTTATTTGAGACAATTAATCCACTTTGGATCCTTATCTGACACAAAGTTCACTTTGGGTCCTTATTTAAGAAAATTGATCAACTTCGGGTCTTTATTTGAAATTTTCCCATTTAATTATTAAAGTGTCACTTTAGGAAACTAAACTTTGCTTGTTTCACAGAAAATGAGGTGATACTTGAGCTCACCTGGCAACCGCCAGCGAGAAGAAGAAAATAAGGAAAAGAAAAATACAAACAAATAAATAAAAATTAAAATAATTTAATAATTGATTTATTAAAAAATTAAAATTAAAACAAATAAATTAAAATGGAAAATTTAATTTAATAATTGATTTATTAAAAAAAAAATTAAAATTTTTTTGACTAAAAGGAAAAAGCACATGGTGAAAGAACAAATGGAAAAATGTTTTCTCAATTTCAAAAGCGAAAAACATTTTTCCCCATTTTAGAAAACAAATATTTTTGACTAATTTATTTTCCATGAAACGATTGTCACAAAAATTAGAAAACATTTTCCTAAAAGTTATTTTTGACAAAACGAATGGAATGAAATCAATAGATAGCAGCTAAAAAAATCTATTCATTCTTCATGAAATTATGAAAGGTCGCGTCAATCATTGAGAAAAAAGTACTCCAAAAGCAAAAATTCGAGCAGAGTGTTTACATGGTCTTCCCTCCAAAGAAACGATTCATCAAAATGACACAATCGCTAGTGATACCGATTGCATTTCTATTTCGCCTGTTGCCATAACACGCAATACGAAATCGCTGGTTGCCATAACAATTAATTGAGAGGGACCGATCAACACATACACCCGTGACTGGTTCTTCTTTAACCATTCGGTTTTTGTTTCGACGTATCATCTGAAACAACGAGTCACTCGTATTTTGAATAAAGTCGAATTCATTCACACCAGCTACCCGGAATTGCCGTGGAAATTTAATCGAAACGGAGGTAAGTGCCTCTTGAAAAGATTGACCATGAGGACAAAGAACACTACCCAGCATGAAACATCAATAGGAGATGAAAACCCTGTTATAGAAGCTAGTCAAGCTGCTTCAATATGCTAATGATAGCAAGTTGTCTTTTCTCAGCAGACACAGAGAGAGAGAGAGAGAGAGAGAGAGAGAGAAAGAGAATCCGTAAAAAGCACACCTGAACATGGTTGAAGATTATTTCAATGATTTCACAGTCTTTCTTCTATAGCCATGCCGGGTTCTTGAGAGGAGTCACCACAGCCTTCACCTGCAAGTAGCTGTTGAGGCCGTAGATACCCTTCTCCCTGCCGATCCCGCTCATCTTGTACCCGCCGAATGGGATGGCAGCGTCGAACACGTCGTAGCAGTTGACCCACACGGTCCCGGCCCTCAGCGCCCGGGTCAGGGTGTTGGCTGTGTCGATGTTCTTCGTATAGACCCCCGCTGCAAGGCCATAGGCCGTCGCGTTCGCCCGCCGTACCACTTCATCGACGTCCCTGAGTTCAAGGACAAGGTTAGAATTTCGTGTCGTTACAGGATTGATGTATGATTCGATCAATACATGATTATAAATTCAGGTTTCCGTGAAGCTTGTAATGGACTAATCATCTTTTCCTGCCATTCCACATTCCTGTTTCACTCTCAGATAGCAATGTTCCCTTCCCTGACTGAAGTATTTAACTAACAGCTTCAGAGAGTATTGTCCTAAAAGTAGAGATGAACATGAAGTTACTTGTGGTTTTACTCACTTAAATTTCAGGATCGATTGAACAGGGCCGAAGATCTCTTCCCGCGCTATTGGCATATCATCCTGATGCAAGGAGATCTTAGTTTCGTTACAGTATAACGGAAAGAAAAGAAACACCCAGCTCCCGTTCAGGGGATTAAATTAGAAAGCGATGAGTCAAAAACCTTGACATTGGAGAAAACTGTTGGCTGTATGAAGAAGCCTTTGGACCCGAATCTTTCGCCTCCACACTCGAGGGTCGCATTGCTTTCGACGCCTAATTTTACGTATCTTAGGATTTTCTCGAATTGCTCCACATCAATCTGAAAGGATTTTGTGAGGTTATAGCAAGTGTTACTACCATTTACAAGCACAATATTCTGCTATGAGATGATGACCGACGGATCAAATCATTACAGAGAACCCTGTGGCCGACTGTAAAAACAGGTTAATCAAAAAGAAAACAGGCCTGCATTCCCTTAAATTCAACTTCAATTGTACATGATTTCCCTGTTTTGGCAAAGCCTAAGCTTGTTCAATATTTCTGCTTCATCTGGTTTGACTTCTGCACATAATCTGCTAAAGGTTTTTCCTGGAAGTCCATTCTTCAAAGCTATTCAAGAATCACATTCCAGGTGTGCATGTTCATAATAAGTACGAGGAACCTAAAAATCATGTACCTGGGGACCTTGCTCGACACCCTTTTTGAAGGGATCGCCCACCACACGTTTCATAGCACGAGCTTTCGCCTTCTCCAAGAATTCATCATAAATTCGTTCATGCACATAGGTACGTGACCCAGCACAACAACATTGCCCCTGTAGGCACACATTGTTCTCATTGACTACCGAGAAGTTCCATACAGATCATGAGTCCACGCAATGATATAAGGTTGTGTGATGAGTAACCTGATTAAAGAAGAGAGCAAAGTGTGCAGCGTCAACAGCCTCATCAATGTCGGCGTCCTCACACACGATGAAAGGTGACTTTCCTCCGAGTTCCAAAGTCACTGGCTTAAGATTGCTCCTCGCAGCCAGTTCGAGGACGATTTTACCGGTATGAGTTGATCCTGTGAAGGAGAGCTGCCAAAACAACAAAGCAAGTGCTGTTGTTAGAAGCCGACATGTCATGAGGATGTTTTAGGTCCACGAATGCTGCCATCATCATATGTACTGAAATTTAAAGTCGAGCCCGAGATACTAAACCTACTGCACCTTGTCCACATTCATATGGCTTGCAAGGGCAGCACCGGCAGTTGGACCATAGCCAGAAACGACATTCAGGACACCCGATGGAAGACCAGCCTGTTGAGAAGGAAATGGAGTATAAAACCACCAATACGTTTGACGACAATAAACATCAGTTTGCAACCTATTCTGAGTCATTAGGAGAAACAAGGCCTCAATATGACCGAATCATATCATTCAGAAAACTCAAATTGGGAAGTAACTGATTACTTATATCAGCGGGGCTGATGTTAAAAGGTGGGGAATAAGAGAGTTTTACCTCATGGAGTAGCTTTGCAGCATATAGAGCAGTCAAAGGCGTCTGCTCGGCAGATTTAAGTACAACAGTATTACCACAAGCAAGAGCAGGCCCGACTTTCCAAGAAAAAAGGACAAGCGGAAAGTTCCATGGAATAATCTGTCCTGCAACGCCAATCGGTTCATGCAGTGTCTGCATGTGGTAATTCCCATCGGCCGGAACAGTCATTCCATGTATTTTGTCCGCCCAACCTGAGATATTGGATCAAGATGCGTTAGCCATTTCGAACACTGACAATACATGCCTAGTAAAGAACGAGAGAATTCATTTTAGTACCGGCATAATAACGAAAGAGACGCGCCATTAATGGGATTTCTGAGTGAAGAGCCTGCTCATAAGGCTTTCCATTGTTCCATGTCTCTAGTGCAGCAAGCTCCTCACTATGTTTCTCGACCAAATCGGCGAAGCGCAGAAGGATCCTACACCTTTCCTGAAAACAGAAGGTAGCAAATAGCAAATATAACTCGTAATACAAGGCGATCCACATACAGTGCCGATTCAACTCAAGTGGGTGCAAGAAAAAGGTTGGATTCTAACATAAGGAGTCATCTTTGGCCATGGCCCCTCATCAAATGCTTTCCGAGCGGCGGCCACCGCTCTGTCAACATCCTCAGCGTCACCCTCGGCGACATGGGCAATCACCTCTGCAGTTCGTGGGTCATAGGCCGGGAATGTTTTCCCTATAGAAAACAAAGAACAAATCAGTTCGCAATGGTGATCAAACTAGTGCGGAGACTTCCACTTCCACTTCCACTTCTTTGAGGGACAAGTAAAGGATCACCTGAGGCCGAATCAACAAATTGACCGTTGATCAAAAGTTGTGTGTGACAGACTTGAACGGGCGGGATGACTAGCTCCTCAAGCGCAGCCGCGGCCGCAGCCGTGCTGAACCTGTTGATACTCCTTCTCGAGCCCGGATTTTTCCCTGGAGGTCGAAACCCATTGATTGAGTTGAGGGGAAAAAAGAAGTCTCACTTGTGATGAGCTTGAGTCATCCTGGTTTAAGAGATTCACAACTTTGGAGGGATTTACAGATTTATCCGAAACTGGGAAAAGCTAATCAAGATCAGTGAGCCGAGTTCAAAAAGATCTCCCTTTATCTTTCTCTGCTTTTTTTGTTTGTCGGTCCAAAGAAAGTTGCCAGAAAACAGGTCTCGTTGCAGTAAGTTTCCAAAATAAAAGGAAAAGAACCAATCTACTCGGAATATACGCATGAGTATATAATCCACATCCATCTCCATTCAAGATCGGGATATTCAAGAAGAACAAGTGTACACGTGACAGGAAAAGAAAGGACAGGAATGGTCAACCTCGAGATAGAAGCAGAGAAGAACACCCAGAAGAAGCAGAGAGGGAGCGAGAGAGCAACGACGATATCCTGCGAGCCGCCATTACAGCACCAACAGAAGAACCCCAAAAGTTTTCCTCTTTTCTTTCTCTTCACAGTCCTTGAACTCCAGCCACAGTTCTCAAATCAGACACAGAGAACACGAATCACGAGCTCTCCACCAAACTCGGTTCACTTCACGCTTTCCTCTCTCTCTCTCTCTCCTCAGTGGACAAGCTACCACTACTTTGACACTCCCAGAGCACAGAGATGGTGAGCTGAGGACAGACGATGTGAACTTTTTTCTTTTTTGGACTAACACATGATGTGAACTTTAGGCGTAAGAAATAATACAAAAGTTGACGGTGGAGGGCGGATGTTATTATAAACTAGTCTGATCGCATCGAGGGGAAGCACTCCGGTACACGACAATACAACCCGTCACCCTCCAGGACTATGGCTAATCTAAGCCGCCGTCTATAAAATAATTTGCAAAATATCTTTTCAAAATTAATGATTTATATCACTTGAAGTAATTAATTAATAAAAAAATATTTTTATTATAAATATCAATTTATGTGTCGATATTTTATGACGATGAAAAAAATTTATTTATTTATTTATTTTTATAAGCGATATAAATAATTATTTATAAAGATATTTCTTAAATTATTCATTTTTTTGGAATAAACAAATCCTAAAGAGGACTACTTATCTTATCAAAAAAAAAAAATCCTAAAGAGGTCTTCTTTTTCTTCACCTCCTTTGCAAGGTCATCAATAGCTTAATTAGATATTTATTGCTTTTCGTTCTAGAAAAGCGTGAATTTTTGGGATCAGGCTATATGAGAATATATATGTCAACAGATTTCAAGTCAATAGTGTGTTCTTCACTACATGTTTAATGACTATCCATTCGAGGGTAGCAATGTGTACACCGGACATGTCATATGAGCCAAATAGAAACCATCTATTTTTGAACAAAAACAATGTAGTTAGATTAGGGTTTTGCCTTATTATTTCCAGAGGACATAAAAAGTTTAGCCCCAAATCGAGCTTGCAAGTTGAGTGGCTATGATTTTACCCCAAACTGAGTTCGCAAATTAGGACTTCATGCCACCAATTTTGAGCTATTTTTTAGAATTCGAGCAAACCGTGAAAGTTCAATGCGTTTCAAGTCTGCAAATTGAGGTTTCAAATAATTGATTTCATGATAGATGGAGCAACTAATCCATTATGATAGAAGCGATATGGCGCCATTTGGACTCAACTAAAAGGAAAAATTGTTCAATTAGTTCAAAATGTATTATATAGATATCAATTTCGATTCTAAACTTTTCAATTTTGTTAATTAATTCATAAACACTATTACAAAATTTTAGTATAGTTCTTCTAGTCAATTTATGTTAAAAAAATCTTTGGTATGGCAATCCAATTATTACTAATCGTCTTACAAGGATTATATTGAAATTTCGCGTAAATATTTGGACTAAATTGTGGATATTAAAAAATTTAGGATCAAATAAACATTCGTGTAATGAGTTTAGGACCGATTGTACAATTTATCCCACCTAACATATCATGTCGCTACCATTAGCCGTATCATACCAAATAAACTTCTTTGGATGGAAAAGTCAGCGACAGATCCTTATATTCCTCGAGAAAAATTTCATGCTTTTTTTTGGAATTTTTGAAAAGTGAGATTATTCGTGTATAGTTTTGTTTGCGGTTATAAGTTCGTGCTTTTTTGTCCTTTTGCATGCGGCCTTTTTACTGAATGAACCCAGCATATATAGGCTAAAAGTTGGGTGAAATTTACAGACCCATCAAGGTATCATGGCTCACATGCGTTGGGTCTACATGCATTGGTCTATGCGAAGACTAAAAGCTTGGCCATGTGATTTCTAATGCTTTTCTTCTTATGATTCTTACTATTTACCCCCAGATGTTTGTGGGCTGGAAAGAGGTCGCTGTCACATCATCTTTTCCTCTTTTCAGCCGTAGTGGTTAAAAGAACTGAGAGTGGCCACCATTATTCGATGTACCAAGAAATTGCCCTTTTGATTTGACCGACTGACTAATGGTCCAGCAACTTGCCCTCCAATTGGTGCAAGTCAGGTTCGGCAAACCAAGATGCGATTAGCATTTAGGCCATGGCTTTTTATAGCAACTAGGTGTGTAATTGAAGGAAGTGGCCGTCTGAGAAGAGTGAGCATGAAAAGACAACAGCACTCAAGGTAATGACGGTAACGAGCCACCTACCTAATCAAACATATTCAGGGCCAGCCCGTGAAAAAAAAGACAATATATAAGAGGATAATCATGAAGAAAGGAAAAGTAAATGCAATCGTCATATAATAATAAAAGTATAAATAATTGAAGTCAGGGTCCATAAAAATATGGTCTAGAAATTGACATGCATGAATTTATCCACTTTTTATTTTATTGGGAGCATGCTGAAGGGACGTTAATTATCAATAAAAAAAATATTACGATAAGGAGAATTAAGAATAAGTGGCGAAAGGTTCAAGGAGACGAAATGCTTTTGAAGCATCTTTCCTGTGCGGCGTTTGTGACATCTCATCAATCCACTATGGACATTTGGCTAAGGACAGGAGATATGATGAAAATAAAATATTTAACTATGAGAGCAACATGATTTCCTCCGCTTATCTTAATTAATTAATCCCATCCAACGATTATAATAATATAAATTTTTGCAAGATAGTATCATGTCCTCCGGACCTTAGGACAATTATATACCAGAACCTTTTATGTAATACCAATATTTTTCTTTTTTCGCACCACAGTAATGCTCTAATGAAAGGACAACGATTTAAGCATCGATTTACAAAATAATGTAACGAGTTCTTTTCGCATGCTTGAGTACAACTCGGTTACTTAAATATCTGTCCATTGATTTGCCGCACCGCTTTATGAGCCAATCATTGAAATTCTTTTCACATGCTTGAGTACGACTCTATTACTTAAATATTCGTTTATTGATTTGCCGCACCCTTTTATAAGCCAATCATCGAAATTCTATGATTATTCTTGTCCAAAAAGAATCTCATGAATAATTAATCTTTAAATGTCATTTCACTAATGGTCATGTTGCAAACACGGGTTTACAATTAGAAAAACCTGTAAAGCACAAATGTGTGTGTGTGTGTGGTGGGCCAATGACCCATTTTATTGTATCCTATGGGAAACGAATTGGGCTTGAAGCATTGGGCCCGACCTTAGACCAAACATCCATTACCAAAAGAATCTGCACGTTACATGAGATGAGATATATAAATCAAGGAAGTGCATGATAACCATTCCGTTTCTCCATATTTTATTTTTTTATTCTTGAATACAAGTTTAGGATAGAAAATCTTTTGATAATGCAATTTCATTTTTATATTTCTGAAAATAAGTTTTAATCTCAAAATAGATTTAGAACATAAATGAGAAATAATAATTTTCTACTTTTCTATTGTTAGAACAAAAAATAAAAAATAAAAACTATTTTTATTGCTTGTTATTACTATTAGTAGACCACGCTGCCAAAGCTTGAAAGGAATAAATTTTGTATTTTTATTAAACATGTACTTTTACTTAAAAACTCGTATAAATAATAAAAATTGAAAAATCTATTTCTGACCAAGAATAAATTTATAGAACAACATGGTTATAATTTACCCCCAACAGTCCAAGAAAAGACATGCTATCTTGCCAAACTAGATTTTTATGCAAGATATTGCGCAATCTATGGTTAGAAAAATATGTGTTTTCCTTCCACGGCTTTTGTTGTTGTTGCCCTAGAAAAGATTCTCATTAAATATCAGAAGGACCAACTTGCACTAGCTCCTGAACACACGCATGAAAACATTTTGCCTTGGGAAAAATGACAAATTGTTCTCTCAATCTATCTCCTTGATCTATTCATTATAGCAACCTTTCAATTGCTAGATCAAGTAAAATCATGTGGCCAAACTGATTAAGACATCGGATGCATTGGTTCCCAACAGTACCGAATGCCAAAGATAGAGTTACCATGTCTAGTTTTATCCTTTGTTCTAACTTTATTTAAAATGACATTTGCAGGAATTCATCTCTTGAAGGCTTGTCCCTAAAGGGACTTATAATGGAATCATTTTGGGTGCAACCCTCCTTGAACTTTAGGAGGAGTGTTCCTACAATTGCAACCAAGTACCGACTAATTTCTCATTTATTGATCAACTTCATTTCTTACTAGAATCATTCACGTGGACCTAAGTAAGTCCTTAAACTATTTCATCTCAATTTTAGGACGTAAAACTTCAAGGGTACTCCCTCCTAGTTGGGAAATATAAAGAGTCACCTGGGAACTAGGGAACCATTGAAGGTATTTCCTACTAGTCTTTCTTTCACCGAAGAAAGACAACTATCAAGTAGGTAGATATAGTAGACTACGGTAAGATTGTGTAACTTAAAAAGAGTTCCTATTGGGTTGACCTTGCTTCGCATGGTGTCTTTCAACCGACTTGTCAGCCCAATACCCATGGTTGAAAGATATTGTGCGGAATTAATTTGTTCTTACCTTATTTTGGATGAAATTGCATAAATTGATCTGTTGAAGGCTGTATGATGCAATCATTTCAAATGCATTTCAACCCCCTTGAACTTTAGGGTACCAGCTATTGGCAATAGTGTACCCGCAACTGCAACCAAGTACTGACTGATATCATCATTTGGCCAACTTCGATTCCTACTAAAGTAATCCCTGATTTTACAGAACCTTTTAACTACTAGTTTTCAATCACTCTTTGATATCTTTCACTTGTGAAAATTCATTTTCACAACATGGCATACTACTCGGAAAGATGCATGAATCACACGGTCTGTGATCTATAACTCTTCCGAAAACAAAAGAAAAAGGTTATACCTGCTCATACGCGCCACTGCATTGAGTACTGTGCATGGACAGCTGCAATTTAACTTGCCGAAGGAACTTCCTAGAATGGGTTGGTCAGGCTCAGGCAGTCCAACCCAGACCCAGAGGCATGTGTCGACTCCTGCCGGCTGAACAATTTATTTGTCAAAGGAGACCATCGCGAAATGTAGCCAATTCTTCAAAGGCTCTGTTCGCCATGCTTGAAGGACAGGTCCTTCATACACAAGGTACGATTCCAACCTCTGTTAAGATTTCGTGCAATATGTATCTTCCAGGGTTATGACGAGATTTACCTATCTAAATTCTTGGTAAATTTGCAAATTTTCTGAGTCGGACAATCAGGTTTACAGGCTGCTCCACCAAGGGCCAATTGTTGACTTCAAGAAACCGGTGAATGAACTTTTCTTCATGGGGCTTTTCAAGTGTTTAAATTTCTATCTAATACCTAAAAGAATCCAGACAGTCTTTTGTAAGTTATTATTTAAGTATTCCTATTGTGTTTTTTTCACGAAGTATCTATACTAAGAATGGACATGCTATACACAGAGTGGTAAAAATAGTATTGCCACCCAAAAAATAAACGACCCGTGTGCATGTGCGTGTGCGTAGGGGTGAGCATGATCCGAGTTGAGCCAATCCACCCCGTAATTATAGGAACCCACACAGTACTGATCCTCAATTTTGGGACCGATGATCGACCCTATTGAGCTTAAGACCGAGAACTGGACCGACCCAATGGGTTCAATCTGGTTCCAAGGTCAACTCAGGACCAACCGATAATTTTTTCTTTCATTTTTTGTACTTAAGTGATTGAGGACTCGACTAACCCAATGGATTCAATCCAGTTTCAAAGTCAACCAGGACAAACCAAAAATTTTTTATTTCATTTTTTGTACTCTTTGAAATAGCAACTGAGAACCGTATCAACCCAATGAATTTGATAATGAGCAAAGTCAACTAAGAAAAGAAAGCGGTGAGATTCAAGTGGGGTGAGTATCAAACAAAATGAGCATCTAATGTCAAAAGGAGAGTAATAAGCCAAGCGAGCATCGAGTAGCGAGCGGTGCTAGTGACCCAAAGCAAGCGAGGTGAGTGTTGAGTGAAGAAGTTGTTTATTTTGATTTTGGCAAATTGAAGACTAAGATGACAAATAAGACAGAAGAGAACGAATATTAGAGGAGAATGCCATAAGGAGTTATTCATACTTTTTGGACACCGTGAGAACTCCTCACAAAAACATTTTCCTCTTTCGTAAATTATGACTATTGATGCCATAAAAGACATTAAAAATCTAAGTTATTAAATAACAATATAAAATTACTTGAACTCCTCACTAAAAAACCGTTTAATGCTGTTGACGTCATTTATTTTAAGATTCTCTCCATATATATATATATATATATTCAAGATTGGTCCGGATTAGACCGGCCCGAAACTCTCAGGACCAAAGACCAACTCATATAGTGCTGGCCTAGGAATTCTAAAACCAAGGATTGACCCAATCTCCCTAGGAACTGAACCAGGACCGGTAGGGTTGGGCCGGTCCAAGGTCGGTCCAGGGTTGACCCTGGACCGATGCTCACCCCCGTGTACGTGTGCGTGTGCGTGAGAGAGAGAGAGAGAGAGAGAGAGAGAGAGAGAGGAATAAATAAATCTTTAGGGCAATCTTACCAGGCGCTTTAACAGAGACTAAACCTTCCTGACTATTCAGCAATGAGATGTAACCACAAAAAACTGATACGATAGTGACACAGAGTTCAAGAGAACCGTAGAACACAACAACGGATATAAACACCACCCTACAGTTCTCATCATATGAATTTATTGAATTCATCTGAAAATTTTCAGAAAATTACCATTCTACTGAGATCACAGATGAGTTTTGTTATTTGTCTCACAATAGATAGTACCATTAGTGGCCAAAAGTCAAAACTACAACAACATTGCAGCTTTTGTGTAATTGCACGTAAAATGCACAAGCCAGATGCACAATGTTTTTTAAAGGGGAAGCTCTGTTTCATTATCTTTTGTGTTCATGGAGAGTATACACAGACCATGAGGAAGAAAAAAATAAGTAGCCATAAATACAAGAATACCAAGGTCAGCTTCTTCGCCCACTGCTGGCTGACGAGGATTTACCCAATATATCTGGCTTGCACACCATACACAGTACAGGCTAGCGATAATCCCCATAAGTTTCAGAGATTGATAGGATTTCTTCCTGATGGACTTAAGGGACTTCACTCTGCAAAGCAATCACATTTAAGTAACAGGAACCAATAAGTGTTCACAATCATGCTTCAAGAAAACTAAGTAAAATGGATCTTGGTGGGAGTAGAACCTGTTGATGTAAACAAAACCACAAATTAGGCAAATGCATAAGAAGCCAACTACAACAACAGCATCAGGGTTGACAGGTGCACGGTTTTTCCACCAACCAGTGCTCAAAATCCAAGTATACATAGATGAATGGCCATTTTCCTGCAAGATGGAGAAATTTACCCCCTGGTTTACCACAAGGCTGATTCAAGTAAGAGTATAGCATCTAGAGGAACACACAAATAGCAATGAACATTCAACTTCAGATTTCCAATAAATTTGATGATTTGAAATCCAGTCAACCAAGCAAAACAGTGAGAATACATCTCTCATATTCTAAGAAGTATTGTCATTCTTCTTTCAAACTGAGTCTTCATCATACACCTCATGCTAAAAATGAATAGATTGGTTCTAAAAGAATCCGTTTTGTACAGGGTAAACTCCCCCAAAATTGTAACAAGTTTTACAGCTTAAAATGCCAGGTGTATGTTGAAGCCCATCATGGATATGCATGTATTTATGCATGTTAGTATGTACAAAAGTGCTTGCAAAACTACTGAAATGATCGACATGGGATTCACTAAATCTTGTGCAGAATGAAATCTCATGGAATGATAAGAAACTCAATTCACGTATACATGGTCAGTGCCGTTTGAAGAAAGTCAAATAGCTTCAGCAACATCAATGAGAAGGGCAAACATGCGACTAAGTTCTAAATCCCCGGGAGCATCATATGGTACGGTCAAATGGTAAAGCAGCTTACAATTTTATATAACTCAAAAATCATCTCTACAAAGGAGGATATATCAACAGGATGATGTATTTGCTCTAACATTCTCGACAACACCCCAGGGCAAAATTAATACCTCAAACAAATGGTCCAGGAAAAAATGGGATAAAGAACCGGCAGCTATCAACAGCAGACATTGCCTCCTAGTAAGGGGAACCTGCACGAAATCAGACCAAGTTGAGGATTATTAAGGAGCAACTCAAGGGCGCAATCATGCCGAGAAAACCAGACGAGACTGATTGATCACCGAACAGCACTACGCTCTAGCGGGACTTACAAGACCACCTTGGCACTTAGTGAGATTAAAACTCCATAAGGCCACCGACTTTGCAACCCTTATATGACTAAACTCGACTCTCATCATGATATTCATAACCGAGAAACTTGCCCTTTCCCTGTTTACCAAAATTCCGCCCCCAAACACATGAAATTACACAAATCTCCCAACAAACGAAACAACCCATCTCTCTTCACCGCTCTTCTACACGAATTGAAAGAGAAAACTCACCCCAGAGACAGAATCAAGAACGCCCTTTCGGAGCAGGACCTTGGAGACCCAAGAATAGAGGAACGAGAGAGGCAAGCCGAGGATCAGCACGTAGTAGAAAGGGTCGTGGACGGCGTAGGCGAGGAGGGAGCCGAGGGGGCGGGCCAAGGCGAAGCCGGGGAGGTCGGCGAGGGTGGAGCCGAGCCACTCGGAGAAGGAGCCGATGTCGGGGCCGAAGAAGGCGTTGATGGCGTAGGCAAGCGCGTGGTGGGGCGAGAACCGGCCGTTGGAGAGGGACGTCAGGGCCAGCCCCGAGCCCATGGCGTACATCAGGTGGGGCCCCGGCCCTGGCATTCTCGCCCCCTCGCCCTAAGAGAGACAGAGAGAGTAGTAGGGAACGAGGGCTTTGCAGGATTTTGTGCGTGGCGATTTGGCTTCTCTTCCGGAGAAAATATTGACTGCCCTCTTGTACCATCTTGTAGTCAGCACCACCCAAAAAAAAAAAGAAACAAGAAAAAAGGAGAGACCTGAAATGTCGACACGTGTCAAAAGTGATGCCAAACGTCAGACCCCCCTTACAAGCTATCTCCTCTCCCTCGCCCGGAGGCCAGACTTCCCAACGGCTCTCTCTCTCTCTCTCTCTTTTCCCTCCCATGCAAGCTCGAGGCGGCGAAGGCAACCTCGAGGCACTGCGTCCTCGCCCGACCCATGAACTTCGTGGTGGCGGACGCAATCTTGAGGCGGAGCCGTGCGGCGGTTCGTCCGACGAGTCACCATGCCCTCGTCCGACCGACGACCCACGGCACTGATTCGGTGACGGCTCGCCGTCCCCCTACTGGCTGTGCTCTCTCTCTCTCTCTCTCCAAGTCACCATCGAACCCTCATCCGATGGACCACCGCACGGCTCCGCCTCCGCCTCGAAAGGTTGCCTCCGCCGGCGCAAAGTTCGTCGGTCGGACGAGGGCTCTATGGGAGAGAGAGGGGGCGGCAGAGAGAGAGAGAGAGAGAGAGAGAGAGAGAGAGAGAGAGAGAGCTCAGAGAAAGAGGGCGTGCAGAGAGTAGAAAGAGAGAGAGGAGAGGAGATTGAGTTCGTCGGAGTTAGGGGTGACTATGGTTCAGATCACCTTATTCAGGAAGACCGATCCTATTAAGCCTAGGATCCAAGATTAGACTTCGGTTCGACCGATTATTATTTTGTTTTATTTTTTGTATTTTTAAAAGAACAAACATACTATTTTAAACTATATATCCATGAATAATCAAATTATAAATACCAATAAATATTAAACATAAATATGAGATGAGATAACAATAGAAATTTATACTTCCTAAAAATAATAAACCAAAATAACAAACATGCAATGAGAGGAATAAAAGCAGGCAACAAGACAAGTGGATAGAGGTGAGCGAGGTCAAGGCAGATGAGCGAGGTCAAGGTTAGTGAATAAGCTTTTTTTTTTTTTTTTTTTTTTAGAGCCGGGTTTTTAATTTACATGAAAAAGTCGAAGAGAACAGAAGAGAAGACGCTAAAATTTAGAGCAGACAAGAACATTATATATATATATATATATATATATATATAGGATTTATTCAAGTCGAATTAATCTTAAACTCCTAAAATCGAGAATCAACTCACATAGGGCTCAGATATCCCAAGTTGAAGGACTAATCTAATCTTCCTAGAAATCGAACTAGAACTAGCTCGGTTGGGCAAATTCAGGGTCAATCCAAACTTGAACCTGGACTAATATTCACCCCCGGTCAAAGTGAAAAGGCCTAAATGAGGAGCAACTCCTTAAAAAGCTTCTAAAATGTTAAGAGGACAAGAACGAATAGGGAAAAAACAATTCTAAAATACATGAAAGTATATTCTAACGTAATTATAAGTTTTTCTTTGAAATTTTAAAATTAAGCAAGCCAAGACTAGAGTACATTTTCGATGGGCGACCCTCAAAGAAAGTATTTACTTGTACATTAAAAGACAAAATCATGAGCTGGGTATGAGATTGGCCAAAATAAATAACACCACGAATTAGTTAATATAGGATATCACATAGCTGACCTGCCATGAACTCGGATCGGCCAGAGATCACGGGGATTTTGCGATGCACCGCGGAGCAGCTGATCTCGACCGCCGAATTCCGTCCACATAAGCATATCCCCGCACGCTCGCTCAAAAATTACCGAACTACCCTTCCTCGTCATCACTCACGCTCGGGTGGAAATATCGTTCCCCTGCGATCCCCTGTTTCGGTTCAGCTACAGCGTAACCTTTCGTCCTCCCGACAGCACCCAAAAAGAAGGTACAGACAAGAGCTCTCACCTACTGGAGAGAGAAGAGATAGAGAGAGAAAGGGGAGAGAGAGAATCCATGGAATTGGAAGAATTGGAATCGCCCGCTTCGTCGAGGCGCAACAAGGAAGCAGATCCGATGATGATCGAAGAAGGGCTGTCGTCCCCGGGCCACGCCGCCTCCTCCTCCGCCCTCTGCTGCAACGATTGCTTCGGCTTCCGCCGCCCCGGCTGCCGCGCTGCCCGGCCATCCTCCTCCTCGTCCAGCTTCTGGGAGCGCATCGGCTCGTCCCACTTCGACCGCCGGTGGTGGGCGCCGGGGCTCCGGGTCCTCATGAAGCTCCGGGAGTGGTCGGAGCTCGTCGCCGGCCCTAGGTGGAAGACCTTCATCCGGCGGTTCAGCCGGAGCCGGAGCATCGGCGCGGCCGGGGGGGCCCACGACCAGTACAGGCACGGCGGCAGGTTCAACTACGACCCCATGAGCTACGCCCTCAACTTCGACGAGGGCCCCGGGCACGACCCCCACCACCTCGACGACGAGGACTACTTCCGCCGCTACCGGAACTTCTCCGTCCGGCACGGGCCGGCCGCCGCCGGCGAGGGCCCGGCGGCCGGGAAGAGTAAGGACGGGATGGCGGTGGCTGCATGACGGGGTCCCAACTCCCCACGACCCGCCGTCGTGGGGGGTTGGACTCCGTGACGTCACTTTGGCTGCTTGATATTTATACACCCCCTTTTTCTGGATTGTAAAGTGATTGTCGTTTTGAGTGGGTTAGTGTTGTCGTTTTATGCTCGCAGCGTACGGAATGGCTTTGTAAATGGTAGCTTGCACGTAGGAGTGAAGTCACGTCTTCCGCGCATTTGATTTGAAACAGTTCCGTGCACGTATTACTCAATTGTTTCTTCTTGTAATGAGCAAATGAATTGTGTTTTTTTTTTTTTTAATTTATACAAGAAAACTATATAAAAATTCTTACTCGTGTGGAATGAAATGGAAGAGCAAAATTGTCTTACTTAATTTTTATACCTTCTTCCCCCGTTTGGTTTATCTAATCCACGAATTGGCGACCAATCGCACCCGATAACTCAAAAACTTGCCAAGGTGGTTGAAATATAATAGCATCCATGCAATAGTATGAGGACAAGCATGTCATAGAGAATTCGATACCGCGTTTCTGGATTATATACGTGAATCGATTTCTTGACCACATCGAGGCGAGTAAATTAGTGACTTGATACATGCAACAGAAGATGCTAAGCGAGGGATTTCTTCCTGTTCACTGATCTTAGGCTGAGCAGCACGTCCCCCACGATCCACGGGAAGCTCAAGAAATTGAAGCTTCCGTGGACGAAGGATGGATGGTAAGTGACGTGGTACCACGCCGAGGCCAGGCGCTCCCTCTCACTCGCCTCGCACCCGCTCTCGAACCATCCTTTGACCTCTTTATGCAGGTTCTTCACCGACAGCGAGATCCGGTCCTTCATGTCCCCGTATTTCCTGTTGTCCCTCTGCAGATATACGGCGCGGTTCCGTAGGTTGCCGGTCAAGATTTCGTCCTCGCTCTCTGCCCCGTAGAAACGCATCAGCTCGCTCAGTTTCTCTATGTACTTGTCCCTGTGAGTGACTGCCGTGTCGATGAATGCCTCAAAACCATCGACTTCCAGATCATGATCGTAATACTCTCGAGCGGTTTCGTCTGACCAGATGATTTTTGACTTCTCCAACGATAACTCAAGCGTCGCACGATAGAGCTTTCCAAGCACACGAGTAGATGTGTACATGGGCTTGTCTACTCTCTCCATAAAATCTGGAAATTCTCTCGGCTTCAAAACCCTCGGCATCTCAGCCGGTGCACCAGTCTTTGCAAAGTCAACAGCCATAGAGTGAAGAGTCGCCAACTGTAGACACTTCTCACTCCGGGCCTTCTCTGGTTCACGGTCAGCATGAACCAAATGTGCGGTTGAGATGGCACCCAGCGTGTCGTTGATCATGTAGTCGACGAAGAATTTATGAATTTCCTGAAAAATAATCGGTAATGCTAAAGAAGGGACACTGCAAACCCTATGAGAAAACAAACTCTGAAACGCTCACCTCCAGTGTCACATCATGATCCATTATGCGCGGTCTCCTCCCAGTATAATCCATTGGAGTATCAGTTTGCAACGGGATGATATCTTCATCCCAACTGATAAAGAACAGGTCTCCATCCAGATCGCCACCAGAGCACTCATTAGGATGAGGCCTGTCAAAAAACGTTATAAGCCCAATATAAACATGCATGGTGAGCAAAATTGCAATTATCTAATGCAGAAGAGTATAACATAGATACGCAGCCACTAAGACCTTTCTCCTTTCCGAGGGAAGATGATGCAATCGACCAGGCCCGATTCTTCCAATTCCACCTCAAAGACAGCCTCAAGGACTCTGATATCCCCAGGATGAAGGCAAGGGTTTTTGGTGACAACTACCTTCCCTATTATTGCTGCTGTTGTCTCATCGACCTTATGGAAAAATCTTTGCTCCCCACTTTCTAGCTCTGCTTTTGTCATGGTAACTCGGACATAAACTTGGCCATAGTCAAGTATTCCGGCCTCATCCAGACAGCCAAGCAAGATCCGGCCCTTTGGGATGTGAATGCGACACCTGCTCTTCAATTCCGACAGCTGAATCTCGTGATGTGCTCGAAGCATCATCAGAAGGTAAGGATCCGCAGTTGGTTCATATCCTGCGAGTAACATTTTGGCTATAATGTTTCTGCGCTCTGCACCACTCAAGCTCTCCAGCACACTTAAAGCAGCCTCCCTGTCAGTTAACATTTTCCCGAGAATAAGCAACTGTTTCTGTTGCATAGCCTCAAATTTTTCATCCTCCACTCCAAGAGTGGAAAGAAGAGTAATGATCTCCCTGTTAAGATAGCACGGCAATGAGTTGCTCCACTGAGTAACATTAAGCATCCTGTTAGATGACTCAAATTTACGCATGCTCTCACGAAGAGAGAGCTTACGGAAGGAACGGCGGTCAACAGCAATAACACCTTTATAGCCACCGTATCGGATTTGAAAGGCTGAAGGACTGTCGGTCAAGCCACACTTCTGAGCGACTTGCCTAGCAAAAGATTGAGAGATCTTTCCAATCCCATCTGAGAAACAGAAGTCAAATCCTCTGGTATTGACCTCAATATCAGGAACGATCTCCACATCATGTGCAGGGACAACCATAGTCTGTACAGAAGAGCTGAACATTTGACCCATCCTTGCTGCACACTTGGACACACTTCGGATTTTGTTGAAGCAGCCCATCCATTCTCTAATCTGTTCTGCAGTCACCTCGTCATTGGAAGCAAACATCCAGACAGAGTTTGACCGAAGTTGACTAGCTGAGAAAGCAAGAAATTGAAACTTCTTCTTGCCAATCACAATACCTTCACGAAGAACAGTCAATATACGGTGATATATTCCAGTCCTCAAAGGTTTTGAAAAAATGCCTTGCTGAGTACTGGTAGATAAGGCATTCGGGGGAATTTTGCTCCAATCTTCTTCGACGAAAGAAACTCTCAGAAAATCAGAAGAATGTGATGCAAAGTTCTTCACCACGTAGTTAGATGTCTCCAGCTCAGGACCTAAGCAATAAATCTTTGTTGGAGTAATAAAGGCTCTGTGACAAAACATTACATTGCTGTCCGTTAACCTTCTGAAAGCGGATGAAGGAAGATTTTTGCCATCTCTCTTAAGGACATGTAACTGGGTCTTCACAAATGGCACGGGATCATAACAAGTGGATGTAAGCTTGTGCAGCTTCTGGAGAACCAAGACAGCAGTGTCGACATCCAAAGTACTAAGGATGTCGGTTAGCTCATACGCACCAGCCAGACTGATTTTCTGGGTATGAACAAGAGAATTAAGTTGGAACACAATCTCATAGTCTAACTTAGGACCAGAGTCACATTCCAGGAGTGGGACTATCTCAGATGCAGAATGAAATTCCTCACCTTCTTCTAGAGTAAGATCAATTGTTCCTTCCTTATAATACGGAAAACTTGCAAAAACATCTGAAACTGGTACTCGTAGCCCTTCATCAACTTCCCAACAAAAAGTAGTTGATTGCCCAATTGCCTTCACATTAGAAAAGTCTGTTGTGCGGACCCAAAGAAAATTGAAATCATCTTTGTAGATATGGTATCGATCAGGACTAAACTTCGAGGTTACATCAGATCCGGAAATTCTCTTGTAGATTCTTGGTCCACGATTAAACTGTGAAAAGAGAAACAACGTTCAAGTACCAAAATAATGGAATAATGGATCACTCTCCCGTGACAATAAACATTTTCTCACATGAACTAACAGGAAAAAGACCAACAACGAACTGCAGAACTCAATCTGAGAGGAATCAACTGAAGAGAAAAAAAGAGGGCATATTCCCCGTAGTACAGTGGGACAGATACACTTTGAATCATAAGATTTCCCTGATAAGTTAATAAAACATATGCACTAACAAGATTATCTACCACCTATAAATAAGATATTGGTGCGTGCAGTATTTCAAGAAATATTTCTCAAAAATGTTTGTCTGCCACAGTGATCTGTCTCCTTCCAGCGTTGATCCAAACCAATATAAGTCAATGAGATGAATATCAAGGCAAAAACTTGGAGGCAATTGCATAACGCAAATCACGTTCACAAAATCAATTGTTCAGAAATCGCCGGGATCATCTATAATCGCAAGCTAACCCACATTACAATGTTCCTATAAGAATTACGATTTGCCAAATGCACAAACATTTCCCCGTATTTAGTGAAGCCGGTCAACTATGGATACCGCTTAATAGATGCACTTCATTCATTGACCTCGTACCCGGTCTAAATCTATGTTATTTAAGCTCAAACAACATTTATAAAACTACGTCACGATTATCCTTCCAATAGGCAAATTTACACACGGAGCGTAATTGGTAAATGAAATTGCCGGCATACACAAGTAAGGACAAAATCAGAGTGCTTAGATTCGAACTTTAACTTGTCTAGACACGTACCGTTAATAACTGAAGTTAAATTTTCTAGAAGAACGCGATTCCAATGCATGCTCATTTAGGAAAAGAGTAAGCATTGAAAGCTAGAAATTCTCCAAATTACAATTTTTTTTATTGCCGATGATCTGATCGTGGTAGATTATCGAAACCTTATTCGTTCTTGATGGCAATATTGAAACATACGGCATGTGAAAGTCCGTGAGGTGATATGATGGTAAATTCGGCGAGATTTTCCTTCGCTTGGATTAACATTGGACTAGACCGCCCGAACAATGCTAAACTTTCCGTGGCAACACGGGTTTAGGAACTAGCTATTACGACTACAACCAACCACAAAACCGACAAGCCATCGTGGCAAACACCCACAAGTAAATCAACCCTTCTCTGATTCCAAAAGAAATTTCTACTACATCAATGAATTATCTCCCAAAACAACCACAAAAGAGACGAAAGCATCATACCGTCAAGAGAAGCGCATTGGGTCTTTTGCCGCCGCCGCCATCGCCGCCATATCCGCCCAAGCAACACCCAACGCTCTCCACGACATCATCAAACCCAACCTCGAGCTTGTAACACTCCCCCTCGACCCAGACCCAGAACTCGACCCGCCTCCGCTCGGGCATCAGCCAAACCCTAACCCTCCCCCACCGCGCCAGCTCGCAGAGGCGGGCGGGGCCCCGGGGAAGCCGGCGTGGAGGGAGCCGGCGTCGAGGCGGTGGCGGTCGTGGAGGGGGCGGGGGACGATGTCGTCGTGGGCGGGGGAGAGGGCGAGGGCGTGGGAGCGGAGGACGAGGGGGGCGGCGAGAGCGAGGTCGCGGTGGCGGAGGGAGGAGAACTGGACGCGGCCGGAGCCGCGGGGCTTCCAGTTCTTGCGCTCGGTGAAGATGTCGATGGCGTAGACGGAGGCGGGGCCGAGGGCGGACTCGAGGAAGCGGAGGAGGTCGTGGGCCGTCACGGTCTGCGGGATGTTGGACACCCGCAGCGTCGGCCTCTCCACCACGGCGCCTCCCATTGCTGCACACGGACGGACGAAGAGAGAGAGAAAGAGTAAGAGAGAGAAAGTGTGGAACTCTCTGAGTCTCTCGGAGTGTCGTTGCGAGGAAGACGACAACAGGGTCGACCCCGGTCTGCGCTTCTTCTCGGGCGCGCTGCGTCCGTCTTCTCCCTTTCTGTTCTCCTTTTTCCTTTTTCTTTTTTCTTTCCTTTTTCAACTCCTTTTCTTTTAAATTATTACCACGAGAAACTTTTAAACCGATAGACATGTGACGAATTCATCTTAATTTCAAATGAATACATCCCTATTAGATTCACCTTTTATTAATATTTACTATTAAATTATTGAATTGGATGACACATGACAGTTAATAAGTATAGCAATTATTCACTATTTATCATAAATATATCAGTTTATGATTTTCGTAACATTAATTCATTATGCTGCGCACAGACAGCAAAAAAGAGAGAGAGTGTGCGTGGAGCTCTCTTGGTCTCTTAGGACGCGCATGACAAAATTTATGTTTTTCTATTTCTCTATTTTTCTATTATTTAGAATAAATTTTGAACATAAATCTATTTGATAATGTAATTTCATTTTTCTATTTTTGAAACAGATTTCTATTCAAAAAAATAGATTTGAAACAAAAATCGAAGTTAAAATTTTTAACTTTTCTATTTCTGGAACAGAAATGAGAAATCAAAACTTTTTTCATTGTTCACTCTCGTCATGCCCGTCACCCACTTGTCGCCTGTGGGATGCCGAATGCTCTCCGCCGGTTGCCAGCCACCCGCCACCAACCCCAACCATTAGCCGACGGTCATCAACTGCCGGCCACCGATCGCCGCCCATCGGATGTCAGCCGCCAGCCACTGCACTTTGACCGCCTATTGCCGAATGCCGAACGCCCACTAGTCATTAGCTACTCATCATAAATCATTGATCTTTGAAGGCTTATCACCAACCACCGGATATTCGCCGGCAATTGTCCATCGAATGTCATCTACCCGCCACTTGACGCCGGACTCGGCCACTGGCCACCTGCGCCAGCCTCCTGTTGCCGGACTCCGAATGTCGAATGTCATACATCGAACTCCGGACGTTGGACACTGGTTGCTGGTCGTTGGACTTTAGTGTTGAACTCCGAACATTGGCCGCTTGCCGCCAGTCACCGGATGTCGAACGCCGATCGCCAAGCATCAAACTCCGACCACCAAACATGGGTCGCTAACGCTCCTAGAAATAGAATTATTTTCTATTATCAAATAAATTTTTATTTCAGAAATATAAATTTTGAATCGTTATCAAATGTGTTTCTTTACTCAGAAACTGGTCCATGGAATAGAAATTGAAAAAAAAAATTAATGGTCAAAAATTTATTTTTGTTCTAGAAATTTTATCATGCACGCTCTTAAAGTGGTGTTGTAAGGAAGACAAACGGGGTCCACCAATCTTTACTTCCTCCCAGACGCGCTATGTCCGTCTTCTCCATTTTTGTTCTCTCTCTTTTTCTTTTTTCTTTTGATTTCTATCTCTTTTAGATAAATATCACCGAAAGCCTCAAAAAGCTAAACATATGATAAATTTAGACTCTAAACTAATATAACCCGTACTAAATTTACCCTTTATCAGTTTCCGTAAAATTTCATCGTTTGTACAATGTGTGGGTACATCAGTTTGTGATTTGTCATTGTATTAATTTAACTTAATGAAAATATATTTATCAATTTTTAGTTTTTTTGTAATGAAAAAAATTAATTTGAGTAAATTTGTTATAAATGTATTAATTTGAAGTTTTAGATAAAGATGTATTTTTTTAGGATTTTCCTTTATACCAACCATTGTGTTTTTTGGCCATTGTCTTGATTGTCCGACATCAAATAGGAAAAATGATATGGTTATTTATCTCGATTTTCATAAATTTTGAAAAAAAATCCAAAAAACAATATTTTATTATGAGGGCAAATCAAATTAGATGTGTCATTCTAATTTCATGTCATCTGGATTAACTTATTACCGTAAAAAATGGTGGGGTCATAAAGAAGATAATGCCCGACATAAAACACAAAAGACAACAAAAACAAAAGTCTAAATTGAGATTCACAATAAGAAAATTTACTATATTATATGTCGTGAGCATTCCCAAAAAGGACCTAGTTTTCTGGGAACTCGCCACTCAGAAAACTAAGATTAAATTAACCCTATCTTCAAGAATAATGCCGATTATAAAAAAGAAAAGTTACTATCACAAAAAAAAAAAAAAATCAAATTATACCCACCATAACGCCAGTGTTTCAGACTTTCTTTTATTCCCGAAAGCCTCAAACTCTTATTAATATGATAAAAGATTAAATTTTCATCACATCAGTACAAATTTAAGATATTGACATAAAGCAAGCAAATTTTAAGATTTTTATATTAATTAGAAAGTGTTTATAAGTTTGGAGTTATAGTGGGAGCCAAAAAAAAAAAAAAAGGTTGAGATATCATTGTCGCGATGCGGGTATAATTTAGGGAAAAGAGATCCCATGGGAATTATGTGAGTAATGGATGCATTTTCTGTGCATAATCCTCCTAGAAAAGTAATCAATTATTCGATAAAAGAACTATTACTCCATACATGCAAATAACAAATAAGTAGTCTGCCAGTTCACTGTTCAGAAACTCCACTGCATCAATTGACAGCACCAAAACGGTGTGATTGGAACAATTCTCTCTCGCCATAAGCTCTCCCGTTTCACATCTCTCCCCTTCCCCAGAACATCTCGAGTTCCCGTCAGGAATCGGACGACAGGGATCGCTCATCTTCATCTTTGATCTTGCCTATCAGCGCCGCGGCCTGGCTTGAGCTCAGCCTTTCGGCAGGAGATGGGTTTGTGCACTGGAGAGCCACGTGCAGCAGCCTCACCATCCTTTCCTCATCCGCCCCTTCGGATGTCAGGACGCTGTCCAAGACTTCTGCGGTCCATTGCTCCCTGAGCACAGAGTGCACCCACTTGGCCAGATCGTACCCGTTGTTCTGGACCATATTGCTTGTCAGGAGCTCAAGAAGCATTAGCCCGAGGCCATATACGTCGTCCTTGAAGGCGTTCTGCGGAGCAGAAGGATTGCTTCTTATCTCGGAAATTTGAGAGTAGTCTTGGCTTTCCACCACCATTAGGCCATACTCGCTGATGCACGGATCCATGTCTTTGTTGAGCAAGATGTTCGTGGTCTTTAGATTGCCGTGAGCAATCCCGTCTTCACGAAGCACTGAGTGCATAAAGGCCAAAGCTTCGGCTATCGTGGCTGTGACGCCTAGCCTGCTTCCCCAGTAAAATACTAGCGCATTCTGCGTTCCTGAAATGGAAACGATGCACAAAGACCTTGAATCAGCTTCTCTTCTCCAGTCCATCACTTCGAGAGAGAAAAATGTATACCGAGTAACTTCAGCTTCTTGATCAGAAAAGATGGGATGACATAAATCTCACATTTTGGGCATCCCAAATAAGGGGCAAGAACAGACACTGCTCCATTCATATTTCCATTCAATTCGGTCTAGGAAAACTAAATCTAGAGGTTGCTCTTTCAATATTTTGCATTGCTGCTTTTATCGTCCTAGGTTGCGACAACATTCTTTAGGGAAGTATATCAATCCAAACTGGAGATTAAAAGTAATCAGTATAACTACCCACTTACCGTGGAGAAGATTGAAGAGACTCCCGTTTGGTTGGTATTCGTACACCAGGAACTTCTCTTGCTTGGAGCAATAAAACGCGATGGGCAGCAGAACATTAGGATGCTTTGCGCGATCCACCTTCTGCATCCTGTTCTTAAAGTCCTCGCTAGGAATCCCCGAATCCTTGATTCTCTTCACGACCAGAACGTGGCCGTTGCTGAGCACAACTCTGTAAAGGCTTCCATGCTTTCCTATTCCAAGCAGCTCAGCCGGCGCTCTAAGCAAGTCCTCGAACTTCAAATCCTTCATCTCAGGAGAATTCGTTAGTACCACAAGTGATGACGTGTTCATTCCACTCTCCATGGAAGTTATCGAGTGCTCCGACCTGTTATCGCTTGTCTTTGGTTCGCTCGACGCCCCATTAGTCTTGCTGCTGCCAGTATCAGCTCTCCTATCCTGACCACCATTCGACCCCATCTGCTTTTTTCCTGGATCTTCTTGCTATTTTGTAGACCGAGAAGAGCAGAACGACCAGGCCGAGAATCATATAGCCTAGATAGATAAGAATCTTTTCGAGCGACGCGTCTTTCTGTTTCTTCTTGGCTGGTTGAGGGGGCGGACATGAATTCGGCAGCGGACTTCCGCACAACCCTGGGTTCCCGAGAAAGCTGCTCTCCTGGAAACGGCCTCCCCCATCAGGAATCTGACCAGTGAAATCGTTGTTCGAGACATTAAATTGCTTGAAGTTGGCAAAGTTGAACTGGGGTAGTTCTCCGGTGAAATTGTTGTTCTGAGCAAAGAAGGTAGTCATGCCCAAGATCTGAGCAAGATTCGGCAAGGGACCGGTGAAGTTGTTATCAGAGACATCGACCCTCTTCAAGTTATTTAATCTCGAGAGGGCATCGGGCAGTTGTCCCGAGAACTGGTTCCCGCCTAAATACAAGTGCGTCAAACGCTTGCAGTTTGCAATCTCTTCCGGAATTACTCCCGCCAGATTGTTGCCCTTGAGGCTAAGAACAGCGACAGACCTGACCCTGCAGAGAGGACTGGCATCAAGAGTCCCTGAGAAGTTGAGCTCCTCGAGAACGATCCTCTTCACTGATTGCGACTCGCATTCGACGCCCTTCCACTTATCGGTGCAAGGATCCGTGGACAAGCTCCAACCTCGATCAATCCCAAGAGAAACTTTTGTTGAACGAGTTAATGTTTCTGGTTTTTTTTTTTTTTTATGTGTTAATAGTCTATTAAGCACTTCTATTATGTGGATTGGTTGCTGTACGTGTGAAGTTAGTGGACTGTGGTGGTTATTTGTTTGTGTAAAGCCTATATAAAGGCTATGGCGTCAGTTTTTATGGGTGTGGTTTTGCAGACGGTTCCTCTATTTTGTATATTAGTATCTCCTCTGTTCTCCTCTATTTCTAACGCTGCTCTTGTGCTACATCTCCTCTGTTTTTAACACTGGTATTAGAGCCCTCCGTTGGGCAGAAACCCTAAGTGGGTTGTCGTTGCTGGGACGGATCTTTGCACAGATTGTCGAGTTTCGCGATGACATTTTACGAGGAGATCTTTCTCCTGATGCGGTGAGCGTGGAGATTGCAGAGAGCAGAGAGAAAGATATTTCGCAGAGGCCGGAAGAGAGGAAGTTGGTATATCGAGGTTCTCAAGCAAAGGGGAGCCTCGTTGCTGGAGTTTTATCTCGGATTCCGGAGCCAGCGTTGACAATCAGGATCCCAAATCACCTAGCAAAGCAGAGCCACCAGTTGCATCCTCCCCACTTCTCTGCAACGAGCAACAACAATGGCCTCAGAAACATTTGTACAACCTGCTATTCTACACTTTGATGGTCACTATGATCATTGGAGCATGCTAATAGAGAATTTTCTCAAATCCAAGGAGTATTGGGATGTTGTTTCTTCGGGAGTTGCCGAACCTGATGAAGGAGCTGTGTTAACGGTAGCACAAAGAACAGCTTTGGATGTATTAAAATTGAAGGATCTCAAGGCCAAAAACTACCTTTTCCAAGCAATTGACAGATCCATTTCGGAGACAATTCTTTGCAAGGATACCTCCAAGCAAATATGGGATTCCATGAAGAGAAAGTATCAAGGCTCAACAAGAGCAAAGAGGCAACAGCTTCAAACGCTTCGTTCGGAGTTTGAAATGTTACAAATGAAGTGGGGAGAGACAATCACAGATTTCTTCTCTCGAACAATAGTAATAGTTAATAACATGCGGATTCATGGTGACAAGATGGAGGATGTCACCATCGTTGAAAAGATTCTTCGATCTTTGACACCAAAATTCAACTTTATTGTTTGTTCCCTAGAAGAAGCCAAGGACATTAAAGAACTTTCCATTGATGAGTTGTAAGGATCTTGTTAGTTCATGAACAAAAACTCCTACAACAAGAGACGAAAGAGCAAGCTTTGAAGGTCTCAACTGGAGATCATTTTTCATCAACAACAAGGGTGAACAAAGGAAGAGGCAGAGGAAGAGGGAACAATGATCGCAGCAGCTTCAGCTTTGATCAAAAGTCTGAAAACTATTCCTATCGTGATTTCCAAGGGAGAGGAAGAGGTCGTGGAGGACGACATTCAACTAGTTTTAGGCCAAGGTTAGCAGACAAATCCAAAGTGGAGTGTTTTAGATGCCACGGATATGGGCATTACAAATCTGAATGTCAAACTAATTTGAATAAACAAATAATTGAAAGAACTAACTTTGCTAAAGAAGAAGAAGAAGTATCTCTTTTGATGGTGTGCCATGAGAAGGAAGAAACTCAACCAAACATGTGGTATCTCGATACTGGTTGTAGCAACCACATGTGTGGAGACAAGAAGATGTTTTCTGATCTAGATGAATCGTACCACAACACCATGAAGTTTGGTGACAATTCTATTGTGTCAGTGATGGGGAAAGGAACGGTGGCAATTCATCCAAAAGAGACTTCGGTACAAACCATCTCAAATGTATTATATGTCCCTGAATTAAAGACTAATCTATTAAGTGCTGGTCAGCTACAAGAGAAGGGATATGAAATCTCTATTAAAGGTGGGATTTGCATAATCCAAGATGAGAAGTTAGGTTTAATTGCCAAAGTCAAAATAACGGGCAATCGGATGTTTCCATTGTATCTCCACAACACTACAAATTCATGTTTCTCTGCAAAATTGAAGGAGAAAGCTTGGTTATGGCATTTTTGCTATGGGCATCTTAATCTCAGTGGGTTACGAACACTATATAAAAAAGAGATGGTGGAGGGTCTTCCTCAAATCTCTGCTCCTTTGGAAATTTGTGAAGATTGTGTTGTTAGCAAGCAACATCGTGCTCAATTTCCACAAAGAAAATCGTGGAGAGCAAAAAGCTCGTTGGCATTGATTCATTCAGATATTTACGGACCAATATCTCCAATTTTCAATGGAGGTAAATGGTATATCATTACCTTCATCGATGTTTTTAGCCGGAAGATTTGGGTGTATTTTTTGCAAGAAAAATCTGAAGCTTTTGCAACTTTCAAGAACTTCAAAGCACTTGTTGAAAAGGATGGAGGAAATCAAATAAAGATCCTTCGCACGGATCGTGGTGGAGAGTACAACTCACTTGAGTTTATAGATTTTTGTGTGAAGCATAGCATCAAGAGACAACTTACAGCAGCCTATACACCACAGCAAAATGGCGTATGTGAGAGGAAGAATCATACCATTCTAAATAAGGTGCGAAGTCTCTCGAGAGGAAGTGGAATTCCAAAAAGTTTTTAGCCTGCATTCAATTGGAGCATTCATATTTTAAATAGAAGTCCCACTTTAGCTGCTCAAAATATGACACTGGAAGAAGCATGGAGCGGCCAAAGACCTGTAGTAGATCACTTTAGAATTTTTGGGTGTATTGCCCACGCCCATGTTCCTGACCAGAAGAGGAAAAAGCTAGATGACATGGGAGTCAAATGTGTTTTTCTTTGCATTAGTGATCAATCAAAAGCCTATAAACTTTATGATCCTATGACCAAGAAAATCATTATCAGCTGTGATGTGATTTTTGATGAAGAACAAACTTGGCCGTGGGGTGAGTAAGGTGTTGGTAAGCAAATTCCAACGAATTTTGAAGAAGAAGATGAGCTAGTGCAGCAATCCACAACAACCAAAATCGCCACAGGCAATGTCCAAAGTACAGCAATAATTGCAAAACCTGAAGATCGACCTCATCTTGTTCGACGGAGGCCTGTATGGATGAGTGACTATGAAGTAACAAGAGATGATCAATATGAAGATCCACTTACCCATTTTGCTTTGTTTTCATATTGTGATCCAACAACCTTTGATGAAGTAGTACAAAAAGAAAATTGGAAGATAGCAATGGATGAAGAAATTGCAGCTATTGAGAGAAATAACACTTGGGAGTTGACAAATCTTCCAAAAGGACACAAAACAATCGAAGTCAAGTGGGTATATAAGACAAAATTGAACAAGAATGGTGAAGTTGACAAGTATAAGACGCACTTGGTGGTGAAAGGCTACAAGCAAGAATTTGGAGTGGATTACAAAGAAGTATTTGCACTTGTAGCAAAACTTGACACAATCAGATTGGTAATTGCATTAGTAGCGCATAGTTCATGGCCTATCTTCCAATTGGATGTGAAGTCAACATTCTTGCATGGTGATCTTCAAGAAAAGGTATTTGTTGATCAACTTTCTGGTTATGTAAAACTCGGTAGTGAACATAAAGTTTATAGATTAAAAAAGGCACTATATGGATTAAAACAAGCTCTCCGAGCTTGGTATAGTCGCGTTGATGCCTATTTTCTTAAGAAAGGTTTTAGAAAATGTCCATATGAACATACACTCTTTATTAAAATTGGTGATGGTGGAAAGTTGCTTCTTGTATGCTAATATGTGGATGATCTAATTTTTACTGGGAGTGATAGTGCCATGTTTGACAAATTCAAGGAGTCTATGATGGATGAATTTGAGATGACTGATCTTGGATTGATGCATTATTTTCTGGAAATAAAAGTAATTCAATTTGTAGCTAGAATCTTTATGTCCCAAAAAAAGTATGTTCAAGAGATTTTGGACAGGTTTCAAATGAATAATTGTAACCCCGTGACTACTCCAATTGAAGTAGGATTGAAGTTCTTGAAAGATCCTAATGGAAGCAAGGTAGATAGCACTCTCTACAAGCAAATTGTTGGAAGCCTGATGTATTTGACGGGGACAAGACTAGATATCATGCATGCTGTGAGCCTTATAAGCAGGTATATGGACACCCAACAGAGTTACATTTACAAACTACAAAAAAGATTTTTCGCTATTTGCAAGGAACTAAAAATTTTGGGCTATTCTATAAAAAGGGAGAAAAGTCAAATTTGTTTGGGTTTACAGATAAAGATTATGCTAGAGATGTTGATGATAGAAGAAGTACTTCAAGGTATGTATTCATGCTTGGTTCAAGGGCAGTTTCATGGTCTTCAAAGAAGCAATCGATTGTTACTTTATCAACAATTGAAGCAAAATTTGTTGCTGCAACTTCATGGGCCTGTCAAGCCATATGGTTACGGAAGAAGCAATTACAATCTATTGTGAGAAGCAATTACAATCTATTGTGACAACAGCTCAGCTATCAAGCTATCCAAAAATCCAGTTCTACATGGGAGGAGCAAGCATATAGATGTGAAATACCACTTCTTAAAAGATCTTACAAAGGATGAATTAGTTGAGCTAGTTTTCTGTAGAGGTGAAGATCAAGTAACTGATATATTCACCAAGCCCCTAAAGTTGTCCATGTTTCAGAAGTTAAGAAAGCTCCCCGGTGTTCGTTTGTTGGATATTCCAAACTGAGAGAAGGTCCTTTAAACTGATTGTTTGCAACATCAGTTTAAGGGAGGAAATGTTGAATGAGTTAATGTTTCTGGTTTGTTTTTTATGTGTTAATAGTCTATTAAGCACTTCTATTATGTGGATTGGTTGTTGTACATGTGAAGTTAGTGGGCTGTGGTGGTTATTTGTTTGTGTAAAGCCTATATAAAGGCTATGGCGTCACTTTTTATGGGTGTGGTTCTACAGACGGTTCCTCTATTTTGTATATCAGTATCTCCTCTGTTCTCCTCTGTTTTTAACGCTGCTTTTGTGCATATCTACATCTCCTCTGTTTTTAACAACTTTGTCTATGAACTGAATCATCGACTGCTTGGTACCCCATCAACTGAACTCGCCACTGGAAAGACAAGAAAGATTAGAACGGCAAGCACCGAGATAGGCGCTCAATGCATTTTCGGTGAATCAAGGTGAGACTACGAGAAACCAATGGACCCACTATTTTTCTTGTGCTGTGTTCATAATACCTGAAGGGTAGTAAGTTCTTGGGCGGTAACAAGGTTGGTGATTGTGTGTGTTTGAATCAGCTGTGAATGACAATTGGCTGAACTTACAATGGCAATAGTTTAAAAGACATTCTGGCTGGGATTGCCACTAGGCGCTAATGAGCCAAAAGCTCAACGAGCCATTGCGTCACTCTTCTTTAAAAATTGGATGCCGGCAATTTGAAGAAGTCAAGAAAAAGGGTCAATGTCCTTTATCGGTTGTCCTCTGCGCGTTAAACTGGTCTCTAAAGGTCCAAATGGTGCATTAGTTTAACCATCCGCTGCTATTACGGCACAATTTGGAGAGTTGCGAATGGCGTAACCGTACCAAACCGGGGCAACATCGACAACGAAGTTCCTGGTAAATAATTAGAAAAAAACATGGTAACTAGTGTTCAGTTATTCCTACAGAATCTGTCTGAAGTGGGACACTGACAGAACCTCATGCGACGAAGAAGAAGAAGTCTTTCATGCGATAAGCTTTAGGTGCCTAAGCTTCTTTAAAATTCATAAAAGCATTGACGGTCAGAGAGAATCTGCGTGTCAATGTAAGAAACTTGTGCCCACCGGGAGAGAAAACTGACGGAGAACCCATGATGAAAAAGTACTAGTATGCTGACTGACGTTTTGCGTGCATACAATATCAGAAGATTCGGAATATATCGCGACTGGTAGACATGCAAACCTGCATTCTCCGGGCATGTATAGCTAGTCCTCTGCTTTTACTGATCTCTATAGCCAAAACTTTTATGAATCAGAAATGCAATATCAAGTGAAGGAATTGTCCACCTTGAGTGACAATCCCTTTTTATCTTCCAATCAAAATGTTCACTACAAAGTTCTTCTGGAGTTCCTCACAATAATGGCCAGTCCCATGATATTACAAACACACAACTCTGAATTAAATATAATTTTGACAGGTGGACATGAAGAATGGGGGTTGCGCCTTCACTTATGTAATAGTTTGAATAGTTATCGATCCTACACTTAATTATCGATCCTACACTTAATTATGGATCTGCATGTCCAGCTATCTCGTCGTCATCACTTGATTCACTTCCCTCCACACTGATTTCCTCATCGTCGCTGTCTTCTTCCACTCTGGAGTTGCTGATATGTTCCTTCTTTGCATATTGCTCGCAATATTCTATATCCACAATGCACAAATACGATGAATAATGCACTGCCGGTAAATAGTATGAAAATCTAACTAAAATTTTGGAATGCAAATTATCTAAAAAGCGCAAGTCTTGAGATACTTCAGCTCTATTGAGCATTCTCAGAAGTATGTCTCTTGATCTACAACTCAATTCATCGCATTTCAATGCCATAAAAGTAAATGGGGCAAACAAAAGTCACCTTTGACCTTTCGATCGTATTGCTTCCTGTCTTTCATCATTAGTGAAGCAGCATCACTGTTTAGAAAGCTTGAAGGGTTGGGATAAAGCAAGAGTTGAGGAAGAAACACCTCAAATACATTCAAAAGATCTGCAATAGCAGAATAGAAGGGATCGTGTTTAAAATCCAATGTAAGAGCAACAAACCAAGATGCAGAAAGTAAAAAAGTCGCGCATAAACTGACTTCTTGCACATTATGGCTAATTGAAGGACATGAGGAGATGAAGGAAACTGGATGAGCTAACAGAAAGGTTTATCAGAAGATGCAAAGAAGACGAATGATCTTAAATAAAAAAAAAAAAAAATCTAGTATCTTTCTGTACTAACCAAACATTGGACTCCATGACTGGTTGATAACGTCCAGGCATACAGACCCTGACCTGCAAGTTCAACCGACATGAAATAGTCAGGACATTAACTATACTGCAGTCTACATTGGTATAACAAAAATTTCAGTTGTTCATTATTATCCATGGGACTCACTCACTCGAAGCAGTTGAACCATTCAAGACACAAGTAGTACAAGAACACAGATGTTCCCTTTTAACAAAAATACAATTACTCACATCTCATCAACATTTGGGTGATATATCTTGTTCACAAATTTAATGGAAGGAGACTCGTAGGGATATGCATCAGGAAGTTTTACCCGGATCTTCCAAACACCACCTTCGTATAGACCTGAAATCGTTTTATTAAGTAAAGCTTGCTGTATAACAGAATTCAGAGAGCTAGTCGAGTTCCTCAAAGGCATCTCTTTAAAGTTTTAGGTAACTACTCTAATATATCATAACTTCCTTAATTGGCTACAGCAATGAAACATAAACATTCATAATAACTTGAAAGTTATATGAAGAAACCCAACCAACCACCCTAACCCTCCCCCAGCGTATTTCTTTTACCTCCCTTCTACTCCACACAGAGAGAGAAGGGGGAGGGAGGGAGGGATGGAGAACATATGGAAAAGTAAACATTTTTTAAGGAGAAGTCATGTGCCACAGCATTGGTATAAATAAATCATCCAGCCATACCTCATCCATGCATCATCAGAAGTATGCCAGAAATTATTCCCAGTGCGGCAGAGAAGTTATTCAAAAGGCAAGAGACTTTTTGGTGGAGTCACCACTACGCTAGGGAGAAAGAGCTGAACAATCATTTTATTACGGACTTTGTTAAAATTGCACCTCTGTACCAACATTAAGACTTAAATTACCCTGTAAACTTAGCGGTTCAAAAAATTTATATCCATTTATTGAGCCGCAGGATATGCAGCCTTACACTCCAATGATATGCTAATTGATTCTTCAAGCAATTTTCCTAAGCAGAACAGTTCTTTCTGCATCCCATAACATGCTTCAACAGATTAGAATTAATCATCTATTCACCTTCATCACAGAGAGAGAGAGAGAGAGAGAGAGGAGGGGGGAGTGGGATGGAGGTGTGGGATGGAGGGAGGGGGAGGGAGGGAGAGAGGGGGAGGGAGGGAAGAGACTATACTTTCTTTTGGCCCATGAAATTCCACATTGAATTCATAAAGTCCGTCGTTGATTGTCTCCACAGTATAATCACTCATCATCCTGGATAACATAAACACATAGCAAAAGAATATCGAAAGGCTTTAGTAACTTCACCAAGTACAGATGTAGCCTAGAAAGATAATCCACTAGATAACTAAGTAGTGCCTACAAACAAACTTTCAAGGAGACAGAAAGACAATTGAATACCATTGATTGCAGTGTATAGACCTAGTATGTTTATATTCAATTAGATTGAGCAAGTCCTAGTATTGACAAAAACATAATTTAAGCGAACAGTTTACAGTCATGATGGACAATAATTTCCATACGTACAGCACATATCAATACTCGAGATGAAAAAATCGTATCAACAACCAAATACTGACATACATGAAATTTGGTAATATCTGTAACTTTAGAGCAACAGCTTCATCATATTGTGTGTAAAGATTTCCATTGTCTCTAAAGTCTACATTCACATGGTTATAGATATGTCCTTTCTATTTCATTTTCTTGCCCTGGGGTTATATCTAGCTCCTTACAAAAAAATATTTTACAAAAATTTCTCTGAGAATGACGCTACATGCCACTTTTACCTTTGTCCCTTTCCCCACTGTTAATTAGTGTCATCATATCAGATTTTCACTGCATTTTCAAGGTTGCTCAATCTTGTGAAAGACTCAATTATCTGGGATTACTTTCTGTAAGATCCCATAGGAACCAATTAGCAATGCAAACAGCTTCTAGTCAAGTGAACCTTCAGAAGAAAAGGCTGGAAACTTCAAATCTTTCGTCATGACTTTTTATCTCCAATAAACACGATCAAAAACCCAAAAAATGTAAAACCATTCACAAACATGATATTGCCACTTCCATCAAAGAGATCATATCAAGGAACCAAGCGGCTGATCTACAGACAGTAACATCTATTTCATCCTATTCATATCACGTTCCTGACACACTTATGTGATACTTGTCAGACCAGGATGCAAAAAAAAAAAGAAGGATTGCCTTTTTATTTCTTAGGTACAGATGGCAACAAATGTACCATGATACATAAAGAAGAAGTGAAAGATTAAAACAGAGCATATCAACTAGAATGTGTAGTACCGACTACAGGGACTTACAGGTTCATAACATCCCTCTCTCTCCTCTTACTAGGAGAAGACATTCTCGGTGCTTAGTACTCAAAGCCTGCAATAGTTGGACTGGAGATATTAGTACTAACAATTTCAAAGCGACAAGCTAGGAGAGCAACATTGAAGCTCAATTATATGCAAACACAAGTAGTAGTAGCATTGGTAGTATACACGGCACAAATATAACATATACTCCAATTAACCGACCATAGTTCATTGAGCATGTCATTATCTCAACTGTCACTGCACAGCAGAAATAACTTGTCCAATTAGCCGATCCCAGTGGATGGATTCTACAGTCACTCCAGCCAATCCAATCAATTGAAACAACATATGGAAAAGCCTCGCAGCCGACACGTTGATCTCAAATGCCATTTGAGCCTGTCATTTCAGCGGGGAAAAGCACCCTTCCCGCCCCTGGATTGAGCAGGACGCACTAGAATTTCGCGGACATTCTCGAACTACATCGACTTTGGACAAGTCTGTCATAATCAAAGCGCGCGCTACGCGCAATTCCGGTACCGACAATGCTACTGCTCAATTCACAGCTTCAAGCTCCATTCATCACCGAGAACAGATTAACAACAGCAGCAAAAAACCAAAAAAAAAAAATGGACAACGAAAAGGAGGATAGTGAGGAGAAATCAAGCGAAAGACGAACTTGCGGGGACCAGATCGATCGCCCCGGAATTTCGTCTCGGACGCCGTCCCGGCGATGATCCTCGACAGCGATCAGCGTAGAAAGCTCGAAAAGCAGGGAATGCGATCGAGAGGAGAGAGGAATCGAGATTCGAGATCTTACGAAATGAATCCTCGGGAGGAGGAGCTCGAGCCGGCGGAGGCGGCGGAGACGGCGGAGGAAAGCCGCCGGCGGCGGGTGGCGGTGGATCGGGAGCTTCGCTTGGAGTACGAGAGAGAGAGAGAGAGAAATTGAGGAAGAGGGTGAGGAGAGTGTTAGCACGTGTCCGACCACGCGGATGAGATCGTGCTTTATATATTCGATTTCGGCTAATTACTCCTTTTTGCTTTTTCTTTTTCTTTCTCGACGCGACAATTTACGATGTATTCTCGAAACATGATGTGTATAAAAAAAGAAAGGCCGTTGGTCTTATATTTGTCATGCCTTGTTGTATTTCAGATTTTACGATCGAACGCTCTACACCGTAATCGAAACGAGATTCGTTGTCTTATTAATTGTTGTAGACATCGAATAAATGGATGCAATTTAAGCCGTCCCTCTCGCATGCGCATAGATTTGTGCTGCCGTGGCAACCTCATCATCTCCATCAGCTGTCGACCCATGCAATTGCCTCGGCAACTCGCGGACTGAAAAATTCACAAGCACTCGGGCCATACAAGGCGCCCAATCTCATTGATCGGATCAGAGGGTTTACACATGCGCACGCACATGATGCAAAAACTAATTCAGGTTCAGAAGAGAGAGGGCTTCATACTCATGAACCCTTGTGCAGAAGAGCAAAGATTTGCTCAATTCTAACCCATACGTAATGCTGCATCCCGGTTACTTGATGTCAAGTTCGCTTTCTGCGTTCTTCTCAGAATGCCTTGTAAACCAACGTATTTAAGCATATATATAACCGACGAATCAGATGCCAAACTCACCAACCCGCATTCTAGCCTTCGACACTCAGTTGACATCGACACAAAGAGAAGGGTAAAAAGACATCAAATAGGCTATGTTTTCGCAAGGTGACTAGCTATGAGAGACCATGTCTGAAAACTCACTATAATATGGCTTGAAGCTCAAGAACTCATCCGGGTTCTTTCTTCTGAAGTCCTGCGTGATTGACTTCAACCGACAAGAAGAAGAAGAAGAAGGAAACCGTACAGGAAGATAAGAAGAAACATCATGAGTCATCAACTTTCGTCAGACGATTACCCATACCACACTCTTTTACAAGTTCTCACCTGATTTCAACTCTTCGCAGCTTACAAAGAAGAGAACAAACTCAATCCAAATAAATTCCAGATCCAAAAACCAGAGAGAACCCAAACAGACACTTAAAGGATCCAGTAATCTACAAGGGGTTGGAAAAGAATAGTAGCAAAAGAAATTACATAAAACTTATATATGAATCAATATTTCGCTTTGCAAGTCGACTTATTCACCGAAATCTGAACGTTATTACACTCGCAAATGACACTGATTGTGGCCATAAAGCTGATTCAGATTGAAGTAGCCCCTCATTATAAATGTAGCCAGCATTAATACAGAATAATCAAAAGATAAGAAAGACAAAAAAATTTCGTGTTTTTAAGCTCAAAACAACATTTTTAAAACGATGTCACGATTATCCTTCCAATAGGCGAAATTATACATCGAGCGTAATTGGTAAACGAAATTCTCGGCATACACAAGCAAGGATAAAATCAGAGTGCTTAGAATCGAACTTTTACTGGCCTAGACACGTACTGTTAATAACTGAAGTTAAATTTTCTAGAAGAACTCGATTCCAATCATGCTCATTTAGGAAAAGAGTAAGCTCATTGAAAGCTAGAAATTCTCCAAATTACAATTTTTTCATTGCCAATGATCTGATCACCGTAGATTATCAAAACCTTATTCATTCTCGACAGTATTGAAACATATGACATGTGAAAGTGTTGCGCACGGAATATGGACAAGCGAATCGGATAAAATAGTAGGAATGAAAGAAAGGAAATCGTACGCCGGATTTACGTGGTTCGGAATATACGTTCACGGGGAGAGCAGCAAATAATTTCACTATATAAACAAGCGATACATCGGAGATTACAATCACTTAAGTACTCAAATACATTCTCAGTATTTTTCAGCTTCAAATCATACCTAAATAACTCACATAGTGCTTAGTCCCTCATAATTTTTAATGAAATCTCACTTAAGAAATTAAACAAATTCTATTCACAAGAATTTAACTGGCTAAAACATTGGATATAACGAGAAAATTCCTGTCTGCTGAGAGCTTCTACCTTTTCTCCAGGAAGTCTCACGACTTCTCTCACCAGCTCTTCAGCTCTACCGTGCTTCTCTCCTCTGATCCTCCTTTAAAGGCCAAACAAGACAGAAATGTGGACTCATTCGGCGCTCACAATCAGCGCCGACGCTCACCAAAATTCACGGGCACGCATGCACACTTTGCGTGGGACGCATTTAATGAAGCAGAAAACATGCGCCCCATAATCTTTGAAGATAAGCATAAAAAAAGGATGGCCGCCCTCTTCCCAGTTTATCTCCACGACGTTCTGTAATAGTAGATGGGTGGGCCCCAAAAGAAGAAAAAGAAATGTTGAAAAGTCAAAGAAAGAGACAAAGGTAGAAGCTAAGCAAAGAGAGGGGAATCGAGAGTTTTCGGCAGAGAGGGAAAAGAGAAGAGAGAGAGAGAGAGAGAGAAAAAAAAAACAAAAAGAAAAAGGAAGAGATAAAAAGGAAGGAACCCACGTTCGGGCACCAGAAAGAAAGGAAAAGAAAAAGAAGAAGAAGAAGAAGAAGAAGAAAAAGGGAAGAAAGGAAAAAGGGTTTTGACACGTGCACGCCACGGATGCTTCGCTAAGCCGACTCTACTCCATAACGCAACACCCGGTAAGGGATTAAGCCCCTCGTTCATCCAATTGAAATTATTTATGAGTTTAGGGCTCAAACTCGGAATTGTTGGAAAATCAAGTGGCGAAGTCCGATTTTGGAGTCGTTGAGCCGTGTATTTTTGTGGGAATGATACTTTAGGGTGTTGTGGGGCCGTGGGATTTTACGGATCGTGATTTGAGCTTGTGGTTTGTCCGAAGAAAATTTAAAGTTTCCGCGCGCAGTGAACAGAATGCGTCCAGCAGCTTTGGGGCCGTAGTTTGTCATCTTTCGGCTTGATTTTGGGACGGTGAAGTTGAGATTCTTGTTATATGTGTCAAGGGCTCTCTATTGGCTATAAATTCGTTTGGATCGGGGTTCGGAGGAGGAAGTTAAGGCATGATCAAGTGTTGTGTTTAATTTTCATGTTGCGAACGACTTGAGCAATTGCTTTAGTTATGCGATTTGTTAGCGCGTAGAAGTCCTTTTGTTAGAGTTAAAGCATAAGTTAGTCATTTCGTAGTTAAGATAAGAGTTTTATTAGATTTTAACATTATTCCTCGATTATTTCATAGGGCCTTGAGTTCGATGATACGAGTATCGTTTGTCGTTGGTCGTAGGCAACGAGGTGAGTGGTTCTATATCTTCTTTGGTTTTAAAAAAAAAAAAAATTCATGTCTTAAAATATATATGTATATACATTGAATTGAGGAGAGCATTTTTATGCATAAAAGTCAGATCGAGCAATTGCTACTCTTTGGTTGATTATGAATGTTTGAAAAGCGTATTGCTTTGCGATTGATTTATGGAAAGGCTTATAATGATTTGAGAAAATTGATATGAAATGGATGATGGGTTATGCTGCAAATGTTATTTATTTAGTTTAAAATATTGATTTTTGAATTGGATTTCTGGTATTGGATGATGATTATTTATGCTCAATATGACCGTGAACCCAGTGAGGGGTTTTGGGGTATGCATACCAGGTTTAGGATATCATGGGCCCAGCCATCGGCTTTATAGGTTGAGACCTTGCCAAGGGAAAAAGCTTGGTCGCCTTGTCACAAGGCGTTGTGTCGTGACCATGGTGGAATATTGAGCAATAGATTAATCAATGGATGGACCATTGATATGCAATATTTGATGGAAATTCTATATGTGATATTTGATGGAGAGATTATTCAATGGATTTGACCATTGATACTTGACTTTTGATGGCGATTAAAAATGAATTTTCCATATTAGTATGAAGCTCTAATGATATCAAATAACTTCTATATGATTTGATATGTATTTTATATTAAGTTGGCATTATAAGGTTTGGTATTGCTTTGTATACATGCATAGTGGTTATTCGATCTGCTTAGAAGATATGTACTACTCACTGAGCTGTTGTTGCTCATTCCACTTCTCCTTTAATCTTTTCGGGTTCCTCGATTAGCGGCGAATAGAGCGAGTGCACCATCGTGGGAAACTTTTTGGGGAGTTCTATTTTGGGTATGGTCAAGGAAATGGTGTACATATTCCTTGCTTATGGTTGGATTGTCTGAGTTCTAATTGTATATTTCTTTTTGATGGATTATAGAAATTCTGATGTTGCAACCAATCTATTGGTCTATCTGATATTATATATATGGTTTGATATATATATAAAAGATGATATCAGGTTATTGGTTATGTTGAGGCTGCGTCCTTCGTGTGAAAGGACGGCCGTGTCATCCCCATTCTTTGTGTTTTTGGGGTGTGACACGTTCAACCACTTCAATTGATATTTTATCCTTTCTTTCCTTCTGTTGGCTTCAACTGAATAAACAAATAGCAAAGGAAAGAAATAAGGAGTTAATGAAAGAAGACAAAACAAGCCCACAACTTTTTACTTTTACCTTGGTCTTCATCAACGTCCATTTCTTGCCATGCATGCACGTCCATGTGCATGCAATTAAAGAGGTAGAAAAATAATGGACTTGGGAGAAATGCACATCTTTGACAAATCTACACGTACAGAAGGCCTTCATGCTTTGCTTCTTCATTGTCAATTTGCGCCGAACTTTGATCAAAAAATGCTCCTCGTGTGCATCCAATTTCGTATTGAATGTAAACTCGAGATATAATTTAACATAAAATATATTAATTCATATGATCAGCGAATTAGCATTAGACTAGACCACCCTAACAATGCCAAACTTTCCATGGCAACACGGGTTTAATTACTACCTATTACAACCATAACCAACCACAAAACCAACAAGCCA
Source organism: Eucalyptus leucophloia subsp. euroa (assembly GCA_017140325.1). Classification (NCBI taxonomy): domain Eukaryota; kingdom Viridiplantae; phylum Streptophyta; class Magnoliopsida; order Myrtales; family Myrtaceae; genus Eucalyptus; species Eucalyptus leucophloia. Next base: position 37,073,049 of record CM029478.1, read on the forward strand.
TCATGGCAAACACCCACAAATAAATCAACCCTTCTCTGAATCCAAAAGAAATTTCTACTACACCAATGAATTATCTCCCAAAACAACCACAAAAGAGACGAAAGCATCATTACCGTCAAGAGAAGCGCATTGGGTCTTTTGCCATCGCTGCCATCGCCGCCCAAGCAACACCCAACGCTCTCCACGACATCATCAAACCCAACCTCGAGCTTGTAACACTCCCCCTCGACCCAGACCCAGAACTCGACCCGCCTCCTCTCGGGCATCAGCCAAACCCTAACCCTCCCCCACCGCGCCAGCTCGCAGAGGCGGGCGGGGCCCCGGGAAAAGCCGGCGCGGAGGGAGCCGGCGTCGAGGCGGTGGCGGTCGTGGAGGGGCGGGGGACGATGTCGTCGTGGGCGGGGGAGAGGGCGAGGGCGTGGGAGCGGAGGACGAGGGGGCGGCGAGGGCGAGGTCGCGGTGGCGGAGGGAGGCGAACTGGACGCGGCCGGAGCCCGGGGCTTCCAGTTCTTGCGCTCGGTGAAGATGTCGATGGCGTAGACGGAGGCGGGGCCGAGGGCGGACTCGAGGAAGCGGAGGAGGTCGTGGGCCGTCACGGTCTGCGGGATGTTGGACACCCGCAGCGTCGGCCTCTCCACCACCGCGCCTCCCATTGCTGCACAGGGACGGACGAAGAGAGAGAGAAAGAGTAAGAGAGAGAAAGTGTGGAACTCTCTCAGTCTCTCGGAGTGTCGTTGCGAGGAAGACGACGACAGGGTCGACCCCGGTCTGCGCTTCTTCTCGGGCGCGCTGCGTCTGTCTTCTCCCTTTCTGTTCTCCTTTTTTTTTTTTTTCTTTCCCTTTTCAACTCCTTTTCTTTTAAATTATTACCACGAGAAACTTTTAAATCATCGTAATCTAAAATTGATACATTCGTAACAGATTCACTTTTCATTAAATTTTATTATTAAATTATTAAATTTAAGGACACGAGATAATTAACATGTATACTGATTACTCAGCTGCACACAAACGGCAAAGAGAGAGGCAATGTGCATGGAACTCCCTTGGTCTCTTGGAGTGGTGTTGCGTGGAAGGCCACGGGGTCCACAAGTCTCTACTTCTCTTCTCAGGTGCGCTGCGTCCATTATCTTCTCCGTTTCTGTTCTCTCTCTCTCTCTCTCTCTCTCTCTCTCTCTCTCTCTCTCTTTTTTTTTTTTTTTTTTTCATTTCAGTCTCTTATAGATAATATCACCGAAAGCCTAAAAAAGGTACACATTTAATAAATTTACACTCTAAATTAATATAGCTCGTAACAAATCTACCCTCTATTGATTTTTGTAAAATCTTATCATTTGTATAATGTGTGGATATATCAATTTGTGGTTTTTCATGGTATTAATTTAACTTAATAAAACCACCACCCGCTAGCTTTGCGCTCTCACTCTCAACCGAGACGGGGGAGTTCGAATCACAGTGCTATTGTTAGAGATTCTTAAGTGTGGCGCCCTATATTTATCAATTTTGAATTTTTTTGTGAGCAAATAATTAACTTGGGTAAATTTGTTATAAATGTATTAATTTAAATTTTTAAATATAAGCGTATTATTTTAGGATTTTTTTTATACCAACTATTGTCTTGATACCACCGCCTTGGTGGTCACGATGGTTTAGGCTCTCTCCCCCTTCGAAGGGCGGTCGCTTGGGATCTTAAGTGTGATATCGGGGTGGTAAGTCATCTGCTAGCGTCACTCTAGGGTTTACTTGCCGGCTGCCGATTGTACAGCTGTACAGGATCTCTGGGTATCAAAAAAAAAAAAAACCATTGTCTTGATTGTCCGATGTCTGATAGGAAAAATGATATGGTTATTTCAGTCGATTTTCATGAATTTGAAAAAAAAAATCCAAAAATTAATACTTTATTATGAGGGAAAATCAAATTGATGTATCATTCTAATTTCATGTCATCCATATTAACTTATTACCCTAGAAAATGGTGGGGTCACAAAGAGTCTGCATGGTAACATTTTTGTTATTTTGTTCCTCGGCAAAAAAAAAAAAAAAAAAAAAAAGAATAGAAATCCATTTGATAAAACTTCTGTTTCCATGAACAATTTATCTATTTTTTGTTCTCAGAAACAATTTTGGAATAGAAACAAGAAACCAAAAAAAAAATTATTTTCGGGAACAATTTCTAAAAATAAGTTAATTTTCTTTTTTATTTTTCTTTTGTTCCTCTCTTTTGTCGTGGACACCTCCAACCGCCTAGAGCCACTGTCGACCACTGTCGCCTGCCATCGGCCGCCGCCTGTCACCCACCACCCGTCGCCGCCGCTTGCCGCTGTCGCCCACCACCGTCGGCGCACGCCAACCGTCTCCATCGCCGCCGTCACCACCGACCATCACCACCAATCGTCGCCGCACAGCCCATCGGCCATTGCCACCGCCACCGTCGTTCGCCCGCCGCCACTGACTGTCGCCATCGCACCCATTGACCGCCCCTCCCACGACTAGTGATTGGCAATCGGCGGCGGCCAATGGATCAGGTGCAATGGTGGTCGGCGGCACAACGATCATGCAACGATAGTGGCGGCCGATGGCCGGCGATCGCGCAACGGCGATGACCAACGGTTGATGCCCGATGATCCGTAAGCAAGAATAAAAAATAAATAAATACAAAAAAGAAATTATTTCGTATCAAAAGTATTTCTATTCTTTTTCTATTTCAAGAGAGAAATTTTGTATAATTATCAAACACTTTATTTTACTTAAAAATTATTTTCTAGAATAAAAATAAAAAAGAACTATTTCTAAAAAGAAACTGCTCCCCAAGAAGTGTTACCATGCGTGCTCAAAAAAGATCCTGCCCGACATAAAACAGAAAAGGCGACAAAAACAAAAGTCTAAAGTGAGAATCGTGATTGAAAAAAAAAAGTGAGAATCACGATAAGAGAATTTACTATATTATATGTCGTGAGCATTCCCCAAAAAGGACCTAGTTTTCTGGAAACTCGCCGCTCAGAAAACTAAGATTAAATTAATCCTATCTTCAGGAATAACGCTGATTATAAAAAAAGAAAAGTTACTATCACAAAAAAAAAAAAAAAAATCAAATTATACCCACCATAATGCCAACGCTTCAAACTTTCTTTTATTCTCAAAAGCCTCAAACTCTTATTAATATGATAAAAGATATTAAATTTTCATCACACCAGTACAAATTTAAGATATTGACATAAAGCAGGCAAATTTTAAGAGTTTTATATTAAATAGAAAGTGCTTATAAGTTTGGAGTCATAGTGGGAGCCAAAAAAAAAGAAAAAAGTTGAGATGTCATTGTCGCGATGCGGGTATAATTTAGGGAAAAGAGATCCGCATGGGAATTATGTGAGTAATGGACGCATTTTCTGTGCATAATCCTCCTAGAAAAGTAATGAATTATTCGATAAAAGAACATTTCTCCATACATGCAAATAACAAATAAGTAGTCTGCCAGTTCACTGTTCAGAAAGTCCACTGCATCAATTGACAGCACCAAAACGGATCACACCATTGGAACAATTCTCTCTCGCCATAAGCTCTCCCGTTTCACATCTCTTCCCTCCCCCAGAACATCTCGAGTTGCCGTCAGGAATCAGACGACAGGGATCGCTCATCTTCATCTTTGATCTTGCCTATCAGCGCCGCGGCCTGGCTTGAGCTCGGCCTTTCGGCGGGAGATGGGTTTGTGCACTGGAGAGCCACTTGCAGCAGCCTCACCATCCTTTCCTCATCCGCCCCTTCGGATATCAGGACACTGTCGAAGACTTCCCCGGTCCATTCCTCCCTGACTACAGAGTGCACCCACTTGGCCAGATCGTACCCGTTGTTCTGGACCATATTGCCTGTCAGGAGCTCGAGAAGCATTAGCCCGAGGCCGTATACATCGTCCTTGAAGGCGTCGTGCGGAGCAGAAGGATTGCTTCTTATCTCAGAAATTTGAGAGGAGTCTTGGCTTTCCACCACCATTAGGCCATACTCGCTGATGCACGGATCCATGTCTTTGTCGAGCAAGATGTTCGTGGTCTTTAGATTGCCGTGAGCAATCCCGTCTTCACGAAGCACTGAGTGCATAAAGGCCAAAGCTTCGGCTATCGTGGCTGCGACACTTAGCCTTCTTCCCCAGTCAAATACTAGCGCATTCTGCGTTCCTGAAATGGAAACGATGCACAAGAACTTGAATCAGCTTCTCTTCTCCAGTCCATCACTTCGAGAGAGCAAAATGTATACCGAGTAACTTCAGCTTCTTGATCAGAAAAGATGGGATGACATGAGTCTCACATTTTCGGCATCCAAAATAAGGGGCAAGAACAAGACACGGTTCCATTCAGATTTCCATTCAATTCGGTTTAGGAAAACCAAATCTGGAGGTTTCTCTTTCGATATTTTGCATTGCTGCTTTTATAGTCCTAGGTTGCTGACAACATTCTTTAGGGAAGCATATCGATCCAAACTGGAAATTGAAAGTAATCAGTACAACTACCCACTTACCATGGAGAAGATTGAAGAGACTCCCGTTTGGTTGGTATTCATACACCAGGAGCTTCTCTTGCTTGGAGCAATAAAACGCGATGGGCAGCAGAACATTAGGATGCTTTGCTCGATCCACCTTCTGCATCCTGTTCTTAAAGTCCTCGCTAGGAATCCCCGAATCCTTGATTCTCTTCACGACCAGAACGAGGCCGTTGCTGAGCACTACTCTGTAAAGGCTTCCGTGCTTTCCCATTCCAAGCAGCTCAGCCGGCGCTCTAAGCAAGTCCTCGAACTTCAAATCCTTCATCTCAGGAGAATTCGTTAGTATTACAAGTGATGACGTGTTCATTCCACCCTCCATGGAAGTTATCGAGTACTCCGACCTGTTATCGCTTGTCTTTGGTTCGCTCGACGCCCCATTAGTCTTGCTGCTGCTAGTATCAGCTCTCCTATCCTTACCACCATCGACTCCATCTGCTTTTTTCCTGGATCTTCTTGCTATTTTGTAAACCAAGAAGAGCAGAACAATCAGGCCGAGAATCATATAGCCTAGATAGATAAGAATCTTTTCGAGCGACACGTCTTTCTGTTTCTTCTTGGCTGGTTGAGGGGGCGGACATGAATTCGGCAGCGGACTTCCACACAACCCCGGGTTCCCGAGAAAGCTGTTCTCCTGGAAACGGCCTCCCCCATCAGGAATCTGACCAGTGAAATCGTTGTTCGAGACATTAAATTGCTCGAAGTTGGCAAAGTCGAACTGGGGTAGTTCTCCGGTGAAATTGTTGTTCTGAGCAAAGAAGGTAGTCATGCCCGAGATACGAGCAAGATTCGGCAAGGGACCGGTGAAGTTGTTATCAGAAACGTCGACCCTCTTCAAGTTATTTAATCTCGAGAGGGCGTCGGGCAGTTGTCCCGAGAGCTGGTTCCCGCCTAAATACAAGTGCGTCAAACGCTTGCAGTTTGCAATCTCTTCCGGAATCCCTCCCACCAGATTGTTGCCCTTGAGGCTAAGAACAGCGAGAGACCCGACCCTGCAGAGAGGACTGGCATCAAGAGTCCCTGAGAAGTTGAGCTCCTCGAGAACGATCCTCTTCACTGATTGCGACTCGCATTCGACGCCCTTCCACTTATCGGTGCAGGGATCCGTGGACAAGCTCCAACCTCGATCAATCCCAGGAGAAACTTTTTCTATGAACTGAATCATCGACTGCTTGGTACCCTCATCAACTGAACTTGCCACTGGAAAGACGAGAAAGATCAGAATGGCGAGCACCGAGATAGGCGCTCGATGCATTTTCGGTGAATCAAGGTGAGACTACGAGAAACCAATGGACCCAATATTTTTCTTGTGCTGTGTTTATAGTACCTGAATGGTAGAAAGTTCTTGGGTGGTAACAAGGTTGGTGATTGTGTGTGTTTGAACCAGCTGTGAATGACAGTTGGCTGAACTTACAATGGCAATAGTTTAAAAGACATTCTGGCCGGGCTTGCCACTAGGCGCTACGTAATGAGCCAAAATGGTGCAACGAGCCATTGCGTCACTCTTCTTTAAAAATTGGATGCCGGCAATTTGAAGATGTCAAGAAAAAGGGTCAATGTCCTTTATCCGTCGTCCTCTGCGCATTAAACTGGTCTCTAAAGGTCCAAATGGTGCATTAATTTAACCATCCGCTGCTATTACGGCACAATTTGGAGAGTTGCGAATGGCGTAACCGTACCAGACCAGGTCAACATCGACAACGAAGTTCCTGGTAAATAATAAGAAAAAACATGGTAACTAGTGTTCAGTTATTCCTATAGAATCTGTCTGAAGTGGGACACCGAGAGAACCTCCTGCGACTAAGAAGACTTTCATGCGATAAGCTTTAGGTGCCTAAGCATCTTTAAAATTCATAAAAGCATAGACGGTCAGGGAGAATCTGCGTGTCAATGTAAGAAACCTGTGCCACCGGGAGAGAAAACTGACAGAGAACCCATGATGAAAAAGTACTAGTTTTCTGACGTACGGTTTGCGTGCATACCATATCAGAAAATTCGGAATATATCGCGACTGGTAGACATGCAAACCTGCATTCTCGGGGCATGTGTAGCTAGTCCTCTGCTTTTACTGATCTCTATAGCCAAAACTTTTATGAATCAGAAATGCAATATCAAGTGAAGGAATTGGTCCACCTTGAGTGACAAACCCTTTTTATCTTCCAATCAAAATGTTCACTACAACGTTCTTCTGGAGTTCCTCACAATAATGGCCAGTCCCATGATATTACAAACATACAACTCAGAATTAAATATAATTTTGACAGGTGGACATGAAGAATGGGGGTTGCGCCTTCGATTATGCAATAATTTGAATAGTTATCGATCCTACACTTAATTATGGATCTGCATGTCCAGCTATCTCGTCGTCATCACTTGATTCACTTCCCTCCACACTGATTTCCTCATCGTCGCTGTCTTCTTCCGCTCTGGAGTTGCTGATATGTTCCTTCTTTGCATATCGCTCGCAATACTCTATATCCACAATGCACAAATACGACGAATAATGCACTGCCGGTAAATAGTATGAAATTATCTAAAAAGCGCAAGTCTTGAGATACTTCAGCTCTATTGAGCATTCTCAGAAGTATGTCCCTTGATCTAGAACTCAAGTCATCGCATTTCAATGCCATAAAAGTAAATGGGGCAAACAAAAGTCACCTTTGACTTTTTGATCGTATGCTTCCTGTCTTTCATCATTAGTGAAGCAGCATCACCGTTTAGAGGGTCTGAAGGGTTGGGATAAAGCAAGAGTTGAGGAAGAAACACCTCAAATACATTCAAAAGATCTGCAATAGCAGAATAGAAGGGATCGTATTTAAAATCCAATGTAAGAGCAACAAACCAAGATGCAGAAAGTAAAAAAATTGCGCATAAACTGACTTCTTGCACGTTATGGCTAATTGAAGGACACGAGGAGATGAAAGAAACTGGATGAGCTAACAGAAGGGTTTATCAGAAGATGCAAAGAAGACGAATGATCTTAAAGCAAAAAAATCTAGTATCTTTCTGTACTAACCAAACATTGGACTCCATGACTGGTTGATTACGTCCAGGCACACAGACCCTGACCTGCAAGTTCAACCGACATGAAATAGTCAGGACATTTAACTATACTGCAGTCTACATTGGTATAACAAAAATTTCAGTTGTTCATTATTATCCATGGGACTCGCTCACTGGAAGCAGTTGAACCATTCAAGACACAAGTAGTACAAGAACACAGGTGTTCCCTTTAACAGGAAAACAATTACTCACATCTCATCAACATTTGGGTGATATATCTTGTTCACAAATCCAATGGACGGAGACTTGTAGGGATATGCATCAGGAAGTTCCACCCGGATCTTCCAAACACCACCTTCATATAGACCTGAAATCGTTTTATTAAGTAAAGCTTGCTTATAACAGAATTCGGAGAGCTAGTCGAGTTCCTCAAAGGCATCTCTTTAAAGTTTTAGGTAACTACTCTAGTATATCATAACTTCCTTAATTAGCTACAGCAATGAAACATAAACATTCATGATAACTTGAAAGTTAACCAACCACCCCAATCCTCCCCCAGCGTTTTTCTTTTACCTCCCTTCTACTCCACACACAGAGAGAAGGGGAAGGGAGGGAGGGAGAACATATGGAAATGTTACTTTTTTAAGGAGAATCATGTGCCACAGCATTGCTATGAATAAATCATCCAGCCATACCTCATCCATGCATCATCAGAAGTATGCCAGAAATTATTCCCAGTGCGGCAGAGAAGTTATTCAAAAGGCAAGAGACTTTTTGGCCGAGTCACCACTACGCTAGGAAGAAAGAGCTGAACAATCATTTTATTACTGACTTTGTTAAAATTGCACCTCTGCACTAACATTAAGACTTAAATTACCCTGTAAACTTAGCGGTTCAAAAAATTTATATCCATTTATTGAGCCGCAGGATATGCAGCCTTACACTACAATGATATGCTAATTGATTCTTCAAGCAATTTTCCTAAGCAGAACAGTTCTTTCTGCATCCCACAACATGCTTCAACAGATTAGAATTAATCATCTATTCACCTTCATCACAGAGAGAGAGAGAGAGAGAGAGAGAGAGAGAGAAAGAAAGAAAGGGGGCGGGGCGTGTGGGATGGAGGGAGGGAGGGAGGGAGGGAGAGAGGGGAGAGGGAAGAGACTATACTTTCTTTTGGCCCATGAAATTCCACGTTGAATTCATAAAGTCCGTCGTTGATTGTCTCCACAGTATAATCACTCATCATCCTGGATAACATAAACACGGAGCAAAAGAATATCAAAAGGCTTTATTAACTTCACCAAGTACAGATGTAGCCTAGAAAGTTAATCCACTAGATAACTAAGTGGTGCCTACAAACAAACTTTCGGGGGAGACAGAAAGACAATTGAATACCATCAATTGCGCTGCATAGACCTAGTACCTTTATATTCAATTAGATTGAGCAAGTCCTAGGATTGACAAAAACATTATTTAAGCGAACAGTTTACAGTCATGATGGACAATAATTTCCATATGTACAGCACATAACAATGCTTGAGATGAAAAAATCGTATCAACAACCAAATACTGACATACATGAAATTTGGTAATATCAGTAACTTTAGTGCAACAGCTTTATCATATTGTGTGTAAATATTTCCATTGTCTCTCAAGTTTACCTTCACGTGGTTATAGATATGTCCTTTCTATTTCATTTTCATGCCCTGCGGTTATATCTAGATCCTTACAGAAAAAAATTACAAAAATTTCTCTGAGAATGACGCTACATGCCACTTTTACCCTTTTCCCTTTTCCCACTGTTAATGAGTGTCATCATATTAGATTTTCACTGCATTTTCAACGTTGCCCAATCTCGTTAAAGACTCATTATCTGGGGTTACTTTCTGTAAGATCCCATAGGAACCAATTAGCAATGCAAACAGCTTCTAGTCAAGTGCACCTTCAGAAGAAAAGGCTGGAAACTTCAAATCTTTTGTCATGACTTTTTATCTCCAATAAACACGAGCAAAAACCCAAAAAACGTAAAACCATTCACAAACATGATATCGCCACTTCCATCAAAGAGATCATATCAAGGAACCAAGCGGCTGATCTACAGACAGTAACATCTATTTCATCCTATTCATATCACGTTCCTGACATACCTATTTGATACTTGTTGGATCAGGATGCAAAATAAAAAAAAAAAGGATTGCCTTTTTATTTCTTAGGTACAAATGGCAACAAATGTACCGTGATATGTAAAGAAGAAGTGAAAGATTAAAACAGAGCATATCAGCTAGAATGTGTAGTACTGACTACAGGGACTTACAGCTTCATAACATCCATGTCTCTCCTCTTACTAGGAGAAGACATTCTCGGTGCTTAGTACTCAAAGCCTGCAATAGTTGGACTGGAGATATTAGTACTAACAATTTCAAAGCGAGAAGCTAGGAAAGCAACATTGAAGCTCAATTATATGCAAACAAAAGTAGTAGTAGCAGTGGTAGTATACACGGCACAAATATAACATATACTCCAATTAAGTGACCATAGTTCCTTGAGCATGTCATTATCTCAACTGTCACTGCACAGCAGAAATAACTTGTCCAATTAGCCGATCCCAGTGGACGGATTCTACAGTCACTCCGGCCAATCCAATCAATCCAAACAACATATGGAAAAGCCTCGCAGCCGACACGTCGATCTCAAATGCCATTCGAGCGTGTCATTTCGGTGGGGAAAAGAACCCTTCCCGCCCCTGGATTGAGCAGGACGCACTAGAATTTCGCGGACATTCTCGAAATACATCGACTTTGGACAAGTCTGTCATAATCAAAGCTCGAGCGCTACGCGCAATTCCGGTACCGACAATGCTACTGCTCAATTCATAGCTTCAAGCTCCATTCATCACCGAGAACAGATTAAAAAAAAGCAAAAAAAAAAAAAAAAGGACAACGAAAAGCAGGATAGAGAGGAAAAATCAAGCGAAAGAAGAACTTGCGGGGGGACCAGATCGATCGCCCCGGAATTTCATCGCGGACGCCGTCCCGGCGATGATCCTCGACAGCGATCAGCGTAGAAAGCTCGAAAAGCAGGGAATGCGATCGAGAGGAGAGAGGAGAGAGGAATCGAGATTCGAGATCTTACGAAACGAATCCTCAGGAGGAGCTCGAACCGGCGGAGGCGGCGAAGGTGAGCGGAGGAAAGCCGCCGCCGGCGGGTGGCGGTGGATCGGGAGCTTCGCTTGGAGTGGTGGGGGGAGTGATCGGAGAGGAAGGGGAGGGACACGAAGAGATGCGACTGAGCGTACGAGAGAGAGAGAGAAATTGAGGAAGAAGGCGAGGAGAGAATTTATAGCTAACCTTTTTGGGGAGGCAGGGAAGACAGAGAGAGAGAAAGAGGTGTGCCTGCATGACGACATAGCCAGTGAGCACGTGTCCGACCACGCGGATGAAACCATGCTTTATATATTCGGTTTTGGCTAATTACTCCTTTTCATTTTTTCTCTTTTTTCTTTCTCAACGCGACATGTTACGATATATTGTCGAGACATGATGGGTATAAAAAAAGAAAATGCCGTTGGTCTTATTTTTGTCATGCCCTGTTCTGTTTCGGATTTTACGATTGAACGCTCTATACCGTAATCGAAACGAGGTTCATTGTCTTATTAATTGTTGCATAATATAGAACAAAAGAATGCAATTTCGGTTTAGTGCGAACTAAGCACGACAGAATAAGATGCATACAGAGAATGGCCTTGATAAGTTATGTTTTGCAAAGGCCATTTCTTTAGTTTTCATGGTTGGAACTTGGAAGCATCGCGGATGATTGATATGGTGATAAAGAAAGCAGAAGCACCAAAAGCTAGAAAGAAGCAAGCAAAGGGCGATTTACTGGGTGGATGGAGGGGGATTTTTTGCAAAGTCGGTGCAATGTTGGATGGATGATGAAAGGGGCTGTGCGGAGGAGAAGCTTCTCCGCTCTCTATCTATCCATGGCCACATGGGGCCACACCTCTTGAAGCCGTTCGCATCTTTCTTGCTGATCATTTCTTGCTTCTAACAATTTGCATCTTCGCTTCCTCTTCATGCTGGTGCTAATACAATATGCCGCCTCAGTTCTTTGTCATGACCCTTGCTTCAATAGAGATAAAGATGGAGAGAGAGATGGCCATCCTGGAGTCCTGGAGGGGCCATTGGCGATTTGCATGCTCCTGCACGCACCAACTAAGGCCACAAGTTTATTTCAGGAGGGCCATAGGCAATGCATCCGTCACCGTAACTTCTGGAATTCGGACAGCCGTCCCTCTCTCATGTGAATAGATCTGTGCTGCCGTGGCAACCTCATCATCTCCATCAGCTGTCGACCCATGCAATTGCCTTGGCAACTCGCGGACTGAAAATTCACAAGCACTCGGGCTATACAAGGCGCCCAATCTCATTGATCGGATCAGAGGGTTTACACATGCGCAAGCACATGATGCAAAAACTAATTCAGGTTCAGAAGAGAGAGGGCTTCATACTCATGAACCCTTGTGCAGAAGCAAAGATTTGCGCAATTCTAACCCATACGTAATGCTGCATCCTGGTTACTTGATGTCAAGTTCGCTTTCTGCATTCTTCTCAGAATGCCTTGTAAACCAACGTATTTAAGCATATATATAGCCCACGAATCAGATGCCAAACTCACCAACCCGCATTCTAGCCTTTGCAGAATCAGCGCACTCAGTTGACATCGACACAAAGAGGAGGGTAAAAAGACATCAAATAGGCTATGTTTTAGCAAGGTGACTAACTATGAGAGACCATGTCTGAAAACTTACTATAACATGGCTTGAAGCTCAAGAACTCATCCGAGCTCTTTCTTCTTAAGTCCTGCATGATTGACTTCAACCGACAAGAAGAAGAAGGAAACAGTACAGGAAGATAAGAAGAAACATCATGACTCATCAACTTTCATCAGACGATTACCCATATCACACTTTTTTACAAGTTCTCACCTGATTTCAACTCTTTGCAGCTTACAAAGAAGAGAACAAACTCAATCCAAATAAATTCCAGATCCAAAAACCAGAGAGAACCCAAACAGACACTTAAAGGATCCAGTAATCTACAGGGGTTGGAAAAGAATAGTAGCAAAAGAAATTACATAAAACTTATATATGAATCAATATTTCGCTTTGCAAGTCGACTTATTCACCGAAATCCGAATGTTATTACACTCGCAAATGACACTAATTGTGGCCATAAAGCTGATTCAGATTGAAGTAGCCCCTCATTATAAATGTAGCCAGCATTAATACAAAATAATCAAAAGATAAGAAAGACAAAAATTTTCATGTTTTTAATGTGATTTCCAGGGATTTCCTCCATAGTAATAGGCAGTGCCAACCATAAGGGCAACTGTTGCACCTTGGACCACCACACGAGCTCTCATTAGCACCTGTCCCAACTGAGAGTTCCCTCGTCTGAAACTTATCAAACCCGCTGTGAGCACTCCAGCAGTCACGAGAGCACCTATTTAAATTTTGCTGAGTTAGACAAGACTATCAACATTAAGAACAAAAAGTAACGAAGAAACTGATAATCTTTTCATCCTAGGGCACTGAAAGTTAAAAAGTGAATACTGAAGTGATCCATAAATTGAAGGCATGATCAGTTACAAAGTAGTCCCAAATCACTCTTTCCCACGCATCTGGTCCTGTTTTGAATGGGATTAAATTTAAATGCCCCATTTGTAATCATCTATCGATAACTTTGTGACGAAATGTAATATGGAGTTACCTAAAAAAATTGAAAGAAGTCCTGAAATCGATAAACTAAAACCAACAAAATAACCAGTATACAAGAAAAATAAAAGCACAGGAGGAATACTTAAGGAATTCAAGTGCCGAAAAATGAGAGAAATTTCCATGACTTAGCACAAGGGGGATCAATAGTCTGCTAGGAAGTAAACCACAAATTATGAAAAAGCCAAGCATTTAAATCCTGAAGATAAACAGTTCAAGGACAGACTTTGGTCAATTCAGTTAACATCTAGGACATCATGCTACTTACGAAAAAAGAGCAACCATGTGACATAACTGACCTAGGGAATCATTATCTTATAGCAAAAGTCTAGAGCTGCGCCCTTTTTTTGCTCTTAAAATTATAAGGCAAAACCACACTGACAAAAATGTTGAATCTCAACTAGTAACAGCCAACATTATCAGCTTTCACCGCTGATGTAAAGAAATTCTTCACATCGAACGAGGACGATTACTTATTCACGTAAAGCATAAATGCAATGCCAAAAAGAACAATCAGACACCAACTCTCCTGAAAATCATGAAGACCAACAAATTATTTGGTCTGGGGCAACAGTTTTTCTTAACCAAAATATGATTGCAAATCTTGGGTAGATTTGCAAGAGCACATGCAACTTACAAACCAGGGTAACGAGCAAAGCCAGTTTGCAGGTTCTAGATCAAGTTGCTTCATTGGTATTATAACACGGTATGCTAGTTTGCTACATTTTCAGCGGAACACACGGTGGGTATCACGAAGAAGTTAAATTCCGATGCGCGTCCCCGGCACTTCAGGAGGAGGAGGAGGAGGAGGAGAAACCCATCTTCTGTTTCGAGCCAAAAAGAGGTAAGAAGCCTGCTCAGATTCTTACACTACATATGAAAGACAAGCAGAGTCCACTGCTCCCTAAAACCAAAACCGAATTCGAGAAGATCCCAAAAAAAAAAAAAAACCATCATTGGGATTGCAGCATCGCCCCTGATGAAACCTCAATTCAGCTCCTCCGACTCGCTCGCCGATTTCGAGAAGAGAAAAGAACGTCCCCCAAATCGACGAGCTCTCCCCCAATTCATCATCTACTTTAGAAATCGACTAGGAAGCGAAAATCAAAAGGGTGTAAACAAACGATGCGCAAGAAATGAAGCGGGCGGAGGAGGAGGGGAGGAGGCTTGCCTACTGGTACGAGAGGGTTCCTGACGCGCTGCTTCTGTTGCAAGAACTCCTCCAGCTCGTCGTCCGCCGAACCCATCTCCCTTCTTCTTCTTCTTCTTCTTCTTCTTCTTCCTTCTTCTTCCTCTGGGGAAATCGGAGAATGACCAGGAAGCGAGCGAGAGAGAGAAGGCGCGTCCGTGAATTGTTGCACAGGAAAGGACCTTTATAGAGGGGGCATCTATTTTCCTTTTTCGCCACTTAGATTTCCTCTTATAGCCTTAAATGTAGTACCTTCAACAAGAAAATAAAAGCATAAATTTGACAAAATTAACAATTAATAGCATCTTTCTTTTGATTTTGTATAAAACCTTAATTCTTATAAATTATAGATAATTTTTAGCCAGCGCACAGGCCGATAGAATTTTGGTCACGAAATAGCCTTGTGCGACGTTTGGTAAGCCGCGAACACTAAACCACCTTATTTTTAAAAGATTGTTACTAAGAATAATACATCAAATAGCTTCCTTGCAACGAATCATATCATGCTCAGCTTAATTCGAACATCTAATCTCTCGAACGAGACATACAAAACACTTTCGTACGACAATTGATTTCGACTTATCATGGTCTTATCATGAGAGCAATATTAATTCCCGACCAATTTGTATATAGACAGCCAACCCCACCTTCAAAGTTATAATCATTTTATCTTAGAACTCTTAACACAACCATCCTACTCTCATAAATCAATTGTATCACCCAAATTGCATCAATTGCTCTTCCTTCCGATGCCCAAAACTCCACTCTTCAACTCATAAGGATACGAGAGATTTGGTCCACAACATTTAGATACTCATAAGTTCAATTGTCTATTACATATTCAAGAGGAAACTATATACTAACATAAAGTATATCGAATTAATAGTTTGATACTGTGGAATTTGATATTATTATTCCACTCGTTTTTTGGCCGCACCATACACAACAAATTTAAAAGGTATCCATTACCATTAATCAAATGGTATATATGCTATCACATCTTTTTTCAGTTTAAACATCCTCTTTTTTTGTCATTTGATGCTCGTACGTCATTTCTAGTAGCTATTGCAATAAAGTATCCCGCAATGGAATCGATGGTAAGAGTTTAGAGAGAAGTTTGTTGGGAGTGTCTCACCACTATCATGAAATGATAGATCATCCCAGACATCTCAACTGTGTAATTCCTTAAAAACATCAATGTCTTTGCCCTCATTCCTTCAGCGTATCTTTAGACCCGAGCAATCTTGTGACCATGCATTCGTAGGTGGAGGAAGACTCGAAGCTGCAAGAGGGTCGTATGACAAACACTAGCTAATGGAAACAATTCCGAAACTGGTCAAGTTCGATATAGCAGCCTCAGCTTGAAACAAGAGACATTCGAATCAGTTTCAAACATTGAAACCCAATTCACATTGAGAAAACTAAGCAAGCCATTCATCTCTATTGAAAACGAAAACTGGAATCCTCTAAAATTTTGGAAGGAAAAGCATGGTGCTGCAAAGCCCACCTCCAATCTCGTGTGTGTCATTGGGTTTTCAATTAGACCCAGAAGCAACAGATAATTCATATATGAATAAGTAAAATAAAGAAGTGTAGTCAGCCATCATGTCGGAGTACTCTCACAGTAGGCAGTGTACATCTGGACACAAGAATGAAACAATCACAAGGGTAAAGATCATAAGCTAAAATGTATCCTATGGTTTCTGCAATAAAATAAGAACTAATGCTCCCATCCCATCCCCATCCCGAAATATGTCTCCTACAGTGGGTAATCCAGAAATAGTGAGACTTTCCTTCCATCAAAGAGGAGACTTTCCACGTATAAGACCTGACCCTTTCTCTGATATCGCTCACGAGTACCCAAAGCAGAAGCAGTGCAATTAACCCTTACGACACAACAACCAGGCAACCATATATGGGCTTCAGCTCTTCAGATCATCAGACATCGCTGATGGTATGCAGTGGGTTTTGAGTATATCCAGGGTAGCTGCTCTTGCAGTCTCTGTTCGAAGAACTACAATCTGCAAAAAGGGATGCAAATAAAGAGAGAACAAAACAAACAAGCGTGAGGACATGATACCAGTCATTAACCATGCAACATGTGCACAATAATACAGACCTGCTAATGGACACTCGCACGCATGTTTAGGGAGCATAGAAATGCACATAAGATGCGAGAGAGAGAGAGAGAGAGAGAGACCTGTTGGTATTCCAGATCAAATTTCAGAAATTCTTCCTCACAGCTCTCCACCATGCTGGCTAAGCTCTTCAAGTTTTCCACAGGTTTACCGTTGAAAGCAAGAACCTTAACATGCCCAAGAAGATGGCTTCAAAATTTGGCAAGCTTAAGCATAATTTCCAAAGAAAAAGTGATAAAGCTGTTGCTAACCGGAGTGTTTACAATGCCTTCGTACCCAACGTTGATATCACCCGCGAGCACCTACCGCGCGTTACCAAAAACAGACAGAAAAACGAATCAGATCCTACAGAGTACTAACCCATACATTAGTATAGGCAATGAAATTGCCATAAGTCTTCGTCTTCTGTCACCTTTTTCTATTTTTTCTTTATTTAATTTACATCCGTTTTTTTCCCCTTTTTGGCTCAAGTTATGGGTTGATAGTTGAATGGAGAAACGAGGATATGGTGGATGTTTATGGGGAGAATACCTGAGAAACCACAACAAGTTGCTCATCTGGTGATTGTGGCATTGAATGCAAGAGTTTGTCCAAAAGCTTCACAGGAGCTTCAGATTCATCCTTATACTGTAATGCAGCCAAAGCATGAGCAAAATAATGCGCATAATGATCATAGCTTGTAAAATCTACTGCTGAATCTATAAAAAAAAAAAGCATAGAAGGTGAAAAGATATATATGTCTGAAAATACGTGACTCGGAGTTAGAGACGTGACAAATAAATAAGAAATTCAAAATCCGTGATGAAAAGGTGGCAATTTTAAAAAGAATAAAATCAATTCCAACGAAAAACAGAGGGGTGCTCGTTACACAAGAAGTAGATAATGATGATAACATCCACAAGTATAAATGTTATCATAGCTCATTACACACAGGATGAGCACAGAAATGCATATGTAGAAATAGAAGGGCTCCAAGTAAAAAGACTCACCTCAGAACGAAGATATGGAACAGAGATGGTGCTAAAAACGAATCCAGCAATTATATAGTAGGAGGGTGGTCTGCCTTCACTGTGCAATGGGATGACCCTCTTGTGCGTAGCAAGTTTCACATTAAATATAAAGATTTTGGAATCGCGCAGGACTTTGATCACCGAAGTATCCCCAGTGTACTTCTGTGAGACAAGGTAACTAAAGCCAATACGCTCCCCGTGCCGAGAAGGTACTAGAGAACACCGAGAACAAGTAGTAAAGGGTCAGATCACACATAGCGTACATGAAATCCAAGTAATCATACAGAGGAAAAAAAAAATGGATTTTGTTAGAAGTGCACACAGGGCATTTGTTAAGCAATCAAATAAGGAAATATTGCGATTTCCCATACACTAATAGTCCTTGTAACTTGCACAATTGGTTTTTCAAAATAGTCCTACGGAAGAAGGATAAGGGATAGTGACATTCTTCTCTCTTTTTTCAATAGATATAATCTTTATGTATAGAATAGATATATACAGACCAAAAAGACAGGTCAAGAGCAAAGCCCCTAACCAGATCTTCTTTTTCACTTCTTCCTTCTCATTTTGGATAATATCTCCACTTGATATTGTCTTCGTCACTCTCTTCTTTTGAGTTTTTTTTTTTTTTTTTTTTTTTTTTTTTTGTGCGTATTAAAGACTGAATATTGGATTTAAAAAATCCCACAAGAGCTGCTATGCTTTGACATAACAGAGCATCAATATTGCCTCGTTAAAATTGCGACACAGGAGCACTCGCTAACAAGATTCAAAAATATTTGTATGAGTGGAAACTCATCATGATCCCCCGTTGCAAGGTTGCAAGCTGTAGCAACAAAGCCTTATATTCAAAGCTCAACATTTCTCCTAAAAGCAAGTAGGATTCTTCAACTTCATAATCTCTCTCTTAAACTACTAACTTTTCAAGAAAAATCATGCATACAATCAAATATAAGTTCAACAGGTCCTTTTAAAGAGCAAAAGACAAAATAGATGATACATAATTAACAGATGCATCAGTTGCTAATACTACTAAATTGTCAGAACTATAATCTAACAGAGTAAGACCTAATAGAACTTTTAAATATACAAGCTTCTTTAAGATGCTTAGCTCTTAGAGAATGCTCTAGGCTTACCAGTTCCATCATTGGCAATATCAACCCCATCAAAGCTGAGAATGATATCTGATGGCTTCAAGACTGCAGATTCTGGAGAGGTAGGATCAATTCTTCTAATGCGCACACCCTTTTGATCAGCGTTCATACCCATCGCCATACGTAAATCGGGATTTTCCATCTTCTGCCACTCAATCCCAAGAAGAGGAAAACCTATCATGAAAAACAAATCAAGAAGACAGGAAAGCACATTAGAGAAGGCCCGTGGAGCTTTTTTAAGGGTTTGGGTTTTTTCTTTTTTCAGGTTCGCATGTGTGGGAGGTTTAAAAAGTACCCATATATGTTCCATTCTTCTCATAGTCTTGAATAAAATGCATGATTACTGGTGTTGGTATGACATAACCAATGTTCTCCACATCTTCTTGTTTAAGGGACTGAAACGCAATACCCACACACTTGCCCTTATTATTAAAGGCAGGGCCACCCGAATTGCCAGCATTTATAGCTGCATCAATCTTGCACAATGACCATAGAAAGTTATCAGGCAATGTTTAATGTATCAGAAGATGTAACTATTGCCTGCCAGAAAGGTTAAAAGAATCATAAGATCAGTAACGTATAAAATGAAAACCTGCAGCCCGAGCAGCTCAGTGGAACCATGAACATATGACAAGATCTCAATTCGTGATACCACACCACTAGTCACAGACACTGTGTCTCCGCCAATAGGATAGCCAACAACAGTCACAGCATCCTGAAGTGCAGGCAAATCCCCAAATTCCACAGATGACACTCCTTCCCAAAACTCATCATCATCAACCGTAAGCATAGCTGCATACAAAAAAGCAAACATTCGACTTCAAAATGCAAGGACTATCATACTTCATTTTCATTTCGCCCCATGACCACAATATCACGTAATGTCCCCAAAACAGATACTTCTGCTGATAACCAGTATCATTTCACCACGTAGCAAGCAAGCTTGCAAGTAGCCTAGGAACTTTATTCCATGAACTTCTACAATCTCAAGGAATTTTTTAAACAGTAAGTACCCAAGAACACTTTCTAGATGTCGAGAATGCCTGAAAGCCAGCCTAATCATAATCACCACAAAACGCATCTTAACAAACAATCACAGAGAGACAGACATGCCTACCTTAAACGGTAGCAGTATCAGAGAAAAAACTGAAGGAAATCAACATATTCACAAGGAAAATGAGTAGACTAAGTTCAATGGGGACATACCAATGTCACACTCAGTCCCAATTGCCAACACCTTGGCCACGTACTTGGTATCAGACCCCCGCTTCTTCACCTTCACCTGCGTGTAATGCTCCACCGAATGCGCATTCGTCAAAACTCTCCTCCCCTTGATCACGAACCCGCTGCTGTTACTGCTGTATTGCCTCTTCATCTGCCACGGGAGCGAGAAATTCGGCTCCGTGTGCACGCAGAACACTTTCACCACCGCCTCCATCGCCGGGGCCACCCTCGCCACGACCCCCTCCGCCATCTCGGCCGTCACTGCGGTCCGCAGCAAATCGCTTATCACGCCGAAGTCGCCGCTCTCGACGCCGCCGCCGCGGGGACGCTCCGCGCGGGCACGACGGCCGGCGAGGAGGCCTCGGGTTTCTCGGACGCCTTGCGGCGATTGCGGCCGCGGCGGAGGCGGCGCCCGGCGCGGCTGCTGGCGGGCTCGATCATCTCCGCGCTCCCGGCGGAGAATTTCTCGTCGTCGGCGGCTTCGGCGGCAGTGGCGGCGGCGGCGGCGGCGGCCGTCTTGGAGGCGGATTTCGGATTCGGGCCCTCTTGCGTTTGGTCTCGCCCATCCGTGTGCTGTAGATGCAGAACGCGGACTAGAGGGCCGTCTTCCTCCTGGTCGGAGCAGTCTCCGATTTCGAACCGCGATCGATCGTCGCGGCGGCGGCGGCGGCGGCGGAGGCGGAGGCGGATTTAAAGGGCGGTGGCGGCGGAGCTGAAAATGGAGGAAATGGCGGTGAATCTCTCGTTGAATCTTCCATGTCCCCTCGTCCACGGTAGTTGCAGAGAGACCAATTTGACTTTTTTCTTCCTTCCTTTTTTTTTTTTTTTTTATATTTTTGATTTCCCGTGTTCCGATTGAAACACGAAATTGGATGCGTGGGGGACAAACAACGTCGTATCCCCGGTCGCGGCGACGACACAGAGCCGGTCGATAGTTTGTAGAAGTTAATGCTTTATCTAAGCACTAAGCAATGTTGGTTAAATTAATATAATCAGAATTTGAATTATTAGTGGACAACAGCTTTGGTCCTTTCCAGATTCAACAGGGGAAGTTTCTCATATTTTTGTAGATTTTAGTGTAGTTGCAAACGATTGAGAATATAATAAATCAAGATCTAAGTCAGACCATGTTAGATGTGGACCAACGTGGTAGTGAATTTTGTCATGTGCAATTTTATTTCTCTATGGGAAGATATTTGGAAAAAGTTGAGCTTCTAGAGTTGGACGTTGGTTCTCTCTTGTGACTTTGACCATGGCAGGTTCACTTGGATCGCAAATATAGTCTTTTTTTTTTTTTTCCTTTATTTGAAGTAGTTGTGTTTCATGGAACATTTTTTATTTTATTTTTTGGTGAATTGGTTGGAATTTATTTTAAAATTTAACTTGTCAAACTTTTTTATTTTTTAATTTGAGATTATTTCCGTGTGTGGCCACCCTTTCAATGGAAGGGGGAGGTAAGGGTTCAAATCTCTACCTTACCGGGGGGATGGGGTGAGAATCGTAAGTTTCGAGAGTGGGTTTGGATTTCACGCGCAAGAAAGCGGTAGACAAAAATGCGAGTGAGTGTATTTAGGATTAGAGTAGGACAAAAAAAAAAAAAAAAAAAAACTTACTTATTTTTTGGGGGGTTGAGAAGATTGGGCCTCCCTCTTTAAAATTTGGAGAGCTCGAGAGATTAATTAGACGTGGGCCAAGTTTTGTAAATGTGGATCGGAGACTCATGGAATAGAATGGGCTTGTGTTTGCTGAAAATGTTGAGCCCAATTTCACACATGCACGAGCAAGAGGCAGCACAAGCTATCTAGCGCAACGGATATGGCGCATGACAATGACAGTGAAAAAACAAACCAATTAATGCATGACTTTTTTCTATTTATTTAAAAAGAGTATATAGAGGCATCGTGGTTAGCTCTGTTGCGCCATGTTAGTCACCTAATCAATGCTTGATATACTAATTTTTAGATCAATACATCATATATTTATTTAATGATCTGATTTGTAACGATCTCATGATATGAAATTATAAAATATATACCATAAAATGTCTTGCTAAAAGAATCTTAAGAGATATTCTTTACATCAATATCACTTATAAGATCAACTTATTCTATTCATGGGCTCTACGGGGTATTTTGAGACCTTTAGGTAGTTAGGCCTTTTAGCTTATGCCCTCGAGTCATTCGGAAAAAAAAAAAATTAGAAGACAAATTTTATATAAAGGAATTGTTGTCAATGCTGCTGCTAACGACAATCCAAGCCATTGAAATCGAAAATGCTAGTCAAGAGTAAGAGTTTGCTTAGTGCACAACAAACAGGACAAAATGGAATTAAAAAAAAAAAAAAAAGTTGAAATCAGTAGGCCCCTGGAGGAAGCTCAGGACAATACTCAAGAGAAAGCTTTCGTAACCTTAGTCAAGACAAACTTGAAATGCAAGTTAACCAGATGAAAAAGTGACCTGGAATTCAATTTCACCAACACAATGGATTGTACCCTATCAAAAGTGCCATTTTTAAACAACCATCATGGTGACTAGCATTGAAAACCAAGCAATCTCGCACAGAGAAAAGGCACATTCATGATGGACCAAGAGCACAAGACATGCTCAATAATGTACCTTTAAGCAACAATTTTATTTATTTTTAATATCTATGATGGAACTCGAAATGACTACCTTAGCTATTGGTGTAAGAAGAAGAGGAAATGAAAATGGGGTTCCGTAATATCTTAGGCTGAAAACTGCATAAAATAAATTGTTGCTTGTCTTAGTAGCTCGGTAAAAAGTTATCATTCTTGTATCGAAATTACTATCGATAAATATAACAATGGTTCTTTTATTATGAAAATTTACTAATAAGTATTATCGATTATAGATAAATTACAGAACATAGAAATTTTCTATTCACATAAAACTTACATTTTTTAAGGTTTCGCTAAACACTTTAATCTCCTTTCTTATGAATTTTCTTTTCAACATATTTGTGCATTTCTGTCATTTTTGTCATTCTTGCTTCATCTTCACTCATGTCTTCAACCAACCCTCTTAAAGAGTAAAATATAGCAGCTACACTAGCTAGCTTGAGTCCCCACTTCTTTGCCCTTTTTTCATCAAAACCATTTGAAAAAAGAAACCAGAAACCTACCGTCTCATAAATTCAATCTTAAGAAGCTTGTCAAGCATCCTTGATACATTAGTCTTAAAATCCTTTTTTTTTTTTTTTTTTCAATCGACGTTTGGAGAATTCTATACACATGATGTAATCACCATATTTTATAAATTCAAAGCACTCTCATTTTGATTTTCCATGATGTAATAAATCACTCCTTGATGTAGGTTATATATATTTCAGACATGATAAAAGATAAAAGTAAGTGTCCAAGAATTGCCCCCACCCCCAATTGTTTAATCGGTTTAGTTGCATGAGGGCTGTGAAATTTGGTGAACCGCTGACCAGGGGCCGTCCAGGCAAAATATATCTCTTTTTATCTTTCTGGGATTGTCAGTTGATTCATAAAATTCCCAAGTGGTCTCCTTGAACCAGGCCAATAAAGTTTCCTGTTATCAATATTTATAGCTAAGCCAAGCAGATATCAACACCACAATAAAGTATACAGAACAGCTAATGAGTGAGAATCATGTGATCCACCGCAATAACAGACACACTTGCTCGAATCATAAAAAGGCATTAAACCTGTTCTGCTCCAACAGCAACCAAATATAACCCCAAAAGCAGGAAAATAAAAGAAGTTCGCAAGACCCAGAATTCCAGAATTTCTGCTTTTTAGATTCAAGGAAAGTTTCTTTGTTCCTTTCTTCCTGGGGGTGTTTCTTCAATGGCTGCGAGTGCGTCAAGATTCATCAAATGTGTGACAGTTGGCGATGGGGCTGTGGGCAAGACTTGCATGCTGATCTGCTACACCAGCAACAAGTTTCCAACTGTATGTTCTTCCCCTTTTTACCCAAAAGTATAACAAGAGGAAAAAAAAAAAAAAAAAACAGACAGACAGAGAGATAGAGTAAATGGCTAGTTTTTTTTTTTTTTTTTTGCGGGAGTAAATGGCTAGTTGACTCATTGGGACTTCTTGGGTATCCCAGTCACTGATAAATTATTTGCCTTTCTTGATTTTTGTACTGTTTGTGTTTTTCTGATTCTAGGTTTCGCCCCCTTTCTGTTTTTGTTGCTCTTTGGCTAGCCCTTACAAGAGAATCAGTGCCATTTTTGCCTCATCAAGATTCCTATGATGAGTTTTTGCCTTATGGCCAGTATTTTATAACCCCTAAAAATTGCGTTTCTTACTCCTATAAGTTATGGTTCTTTGTCTTACATGCTCATTGGAAGAGATGGATTATATATTGCATTATTCGATTTTGTCGGCTTTTTACTTTTCTTATGTCTTTGTTGCATCTAAATCTTCCTGGTTGTTTGTAATTTGATCAGGATTATATACCAACAGTATTCGATAACTTCAGTGCAAATGTAGTAGTTGAAGGTACCACTGTTAACCTGGGACTCTGGGATACCGCTGGTAAGAACTCGGTGCTCTCGTTGATGTTTTGAGCTTTGAAAGGCCATTGTACTTGGATTTCATGGGCCTATTCAATTTGCTTGCTGTAATTATTTTTCTGAGTGCACTGTTTTGTTGCACTGCATATGCTTTTGGATGTCAGGGCAAGAAGATTACAATAGATTAAGACCCCTGAGCTACAGAGGTGCAGATGTCTTTGTCTTGGCTTTCTCTTTAGTTAGTCGAGCTAGTTACGAGAACATACTTAAAAAGGTTCCACTTCCAAATTGTTATTTCCATAATTTTCTGTTGCACTACACAATGAACAAGTTTCGAGTTTCTGATGATCATCTGTTGGCCAGTGGATCCCTGAACTCCAGCATTATGCACCAGGAATCCCTCTGGTCCTCGTGGGTACCAAAGTAGGTAAGTTAATTGACTTATCTATACTGAGAAGGCTGCAATTCTCCCAGAATTCTTGTCTCGGTTGTTGATATATTTCTGCTCTGTGTGATTATCAAACATCTCAGGCAGACTTGACTAAGTGGACACCTTTCAGTGTCTTGCTACTAATTGCTTGGAATAGCACTTTTATGATCTTGTCATACTTTTTGCAAGCACCATACAAGGATCAACTCTTAAAGTTGGTTTTAGTGACAATTTCTTTATGAGAGCTTGAAGTGATATTGTTCACAGGTTGTATAATAACACGTCACCTAAGATTTTGAGCTTCTCGAGTCTTGAAGCCTTAAGTTCACAGAATGGGGTTCTGTTGCACAATTGTTTCAACTTTTTCGGCTCTTTGTAATGCAATAATGTTCAATACTCTAGAATGATCACGAATTTGCTTCCAGAACCTAGTAGATGTGAAGGGTTTCCTTCTTCTGCCCTAGCTGTACCTTTCATTTTGGTTCAGGCAATCTCAAATTGATTCCAGGCTTGGTGTCATTCTGATATTGCCAAAACCATCCTAGTTTTGTCTCTCTGAACCTGTCTGTGCGACTCCTTTAACTCAACCTGTTTGTAGATATCATGCCTTTATGCAACAGGCTTGACTTCAACAAACTTAGTATGTGAGATCACTTGCTCTAGTGCTAGGCTCTGTGAAGCATAATTGGTCTAGTATGTGAGATCACTTGCTCTAGTGCTAGGATCTGTGAAGCATAATTGGTCTAGTATGTGAGATCACTTGCTCTAGTGTTAGGCTCTGTGAAGCATAATTGGTCTGAGAGCATTTATTGCAGTGACTGTGTTGCTCGGATATGACTAAAAGAATGCCACTAAATCAATTTTCCCAAGACTTTTTTATGTTGAGGATTAACTTTGGTTGTTGCTGCTGTTTGCAGTGGCATTGGTGCGCATTTGTGATGTGCACTGTATACTAATTGCACCCCTGGTCTAATAAAAAATTACAATCTGATTTCTGAAGTGCTGATATGTTGCACCTTCTATGGATAATGTTAGTAGCATCAAGGTTATATGCAAGTGATTAGGATGTAGAAAATCTCGAATTGGCATCACCATAGGGAACTTGTTGGAAAGTCCAACCCAAAAAGCTTAAGAGTATTTAGGAATACTGCCAGATTATGAGCAGCACATGGAATTTTGACTGCACACATTTGTGAAAGGAATAGCACTACCTTTGATACCATGTTAGAAAGTCCAATGCAAAAGCTTAAGCCGATAGGTGAAGGAGACCGCATAAATATAAATATTAGGACCTGTCATCAAGCGATATGAGATAATATTTTAACAGATCCGATTGTTGGATCTAGATGATAGAAAAATCTCGGAGGAGTTGGCATCAATTGATTGAACTGACTTTACCATAAGATTCTTGAATGTTTGATTACCCATACTAGGCTGGGGTGAAAGATTATGAAAGTAAACAGAGACTTTTGAACAGATTCTCCATGAACAACTTCTGGAATAGGTCTCCTTTTCAGTGTCATGCAAAGAGGTTTATTTCCAATGATCATTGTGTAGGGAATGTTCATACTTCCTTTCCGTTTCCAACTTCCAGTTAACTGAATCGTTAGCCACCAAATGAGTCATTCACAGACAGCATGTTGTATTTATAGAGAATTTTGCAGATTTCCCTTCCCACTTCCTTCGTTCATTCTTGAGTTCTTTAACCCTTTTTTCCTTTCCATTGCTTATGAAGTGATTCTAATGGGACACTTAATCCCGAAGGTTTAAACCTTCATTGCTTCTGTTAATTTCTAGGGAATCCGGAGTTTATCTCTCATGGTATTACAGTCTTACTAGGCAATGGTTATTTCCATTGAAATGAATTATTTGGAATCTGTAGATCTTCGCGAGGACAAGCACTATTTAGCTGATCATCCTGGTCTGGCGCCTGTTACCACTGCACAGGTTTGGTATCTATTCAGCACCTCATCATGCATCAACAGTGAATAAGACAGTCTACTAAAGTGTCAGATCTATGCTTTCAGGGTGAGGAGCTTCGCAAACAAATTGGTGCTGCATATTACATTGAGTGCAGCTCCAAAACGCAACAGGTGCTTAAAATCTCCCATTGGTTTTGTGTAATTAGAATTAACAAATGTCCTCTGTAGAGCTAAACTAACATCTAATTGCCATGGTGACAAATGGAGTTTGTGGCGCTTTGAATTACATGTCTATCTGGGTAATGCTAATTTAAAGGAAAGGTGTTAACTTTGTAGCACTTAATGCTGAATGCTGAACTTCAGTTCGTTTCATTTGTTGCATGATACTTCCAACATTTTGAATCATGCCACTATATTGTGAAAAACTTCAAATGCCACTGGGGAGGCGTAATTGGAGAGTTTACCTATATGAAACAAGGCATATCACTTAAGCTTTCTGTTGGGGATAGTAACAGAGCATGGACATGTGATTCACTGAAAGAACCAGACATAATCAAGTTCTTTTCCCAATGCAGTCGTTGCATGGATCCTCTTACGCTGTTTTGTTTCATTTAATTTCAAGTTTTCTGTATTATTCAACTACAAAAATCTTTCTTTAAATTTTCCTTCCACTGTCTTCTTAAGCCTTCTCTTACTGAATTTCACCTGCACCCCACATCATCAAAGCTTCTAAATGCTATCCTTGCAGATGTGCAAACCATCTCCCACAGATCCTTTTTCCCTTTGGCCTAGTAGATCCAAAATACTGCTACTGCTCTTTCTAATACTTCTTACTCTTGAATACTCATCCCTCTTTCTTGCGGAACCTTTCATTTCCTGAATTTGGACATTAAATGGTCCGTCCTTGACAGACTTTGATCTTTTCGTCTTCTATTTGCTCGAATATCCTCTGCTAGTATCGTAGTGTCAGCAAAAGGTATGTGCTGTGAAAAAGTGAACAGATAAATAGTACAAGCTGAACCTTGATATAACTTGTTGCTACAGGGGAATTGTCCATTGCTTCTCGAAAGTTTCCTTACTGAAATCACGATTCCCAACTTTGCTGGCGTGCACTTATTCTATAGCTTGTCTACAACACATCAAGAAACCCGTGAGGGACTTCTAAAAGATTGTCATCCGGTTCCCACACCCCAATGAAAATCATGTAATTCTGGCTGAAAACCAGTAAGGGACGTATTGGGGAATCATCCAATGGTTTGTTTTTCCTTATGTCGCTCGTCCAACTTATGCAATAAGTTTTTTGATGGCTTATTTTTCTGGCACAAAATGAAATTGGTTGTCCTAAATATGCATTTCTTTCAATAATTTATACACTCTTGCTCTTAACTTTGTTGTCAGAATCATCAACTTAATTTTCATGCGTAATGCATCTAACTTGGTTGAGATCTCTTGTTTTCCCTCTTTCTTCCCCCTCTCTAACCAATTTAATATCTCTTCTTATTCTTTGGTGTCCAGACTATCAACAAGTCTGGACCTAATTGATAATAATTGAAATTACCCCAAGGTTAAAAGGTCTCTCATGTAAATTCTGTCTCTGAGCAAGTTAGGCCAGTCCAATTGATATTGGACTAATGAAAGCAGCCTCCAAGTAGGACATTCCATTTCTTGGTTTCCTTCTTCCATCAGCACATCTGTTCGAGAGATAGGAGATGGAAGTTTTTACTTCCCATTGTTTGTTTTAACTTTGTTATTTAGTAGATGGTGACTTCTGATTGTGGATCATGGATCCTGGCATACTTAAGCAACTGCCTTATCTTTCTGAATGACAAGCTTCGGTCCTGAACAGATTAGGAAGTCACGAATAATGAAGTGCCAATTGAACCTTTAGCACAGTCACTGACCTATAGGTGAGTGATTATACTTCAAATGGTACTAGACATACTACAAGCACTGATACAAATTTGGACATAGAATTCTACCGCAAAAATAAAGAAGCTGCAAGCATTGAATTTGTGGTGGTTAATGGTTGTTAATTAACATTTTTTATGTTCACTCAGCCATCTTTTCTTGCTTTTACCCAATTCAATCAGCTTTAACTGGCTTAATCATAATTTTCCTGCGGCAAAATGTATCTGATAATTCTGCACTTGATTGTGTGGTACCCTTATAAACAAGATGCTCCCAAGTTGGCCTGATTAAGACCTATAACTGGATTCCAACACGTTAAATGAAAAAACAAGTGTTCTTTCTGCCTCACTGCTAAACATATTATTTCTGGCTTGGCAGTTACTTTTCCTGTAATTTTTTACTGTTACCTCATGATTAGTTGCCATTGTTCTAATAACTGCTCTATTGAATTGCAGAATGTAAAAGCAATCTTTGATGCAGCAATCAAGGTAGTTATTAAACCGCCACAGAAACAAAAGGAGAAGAAAAAGCCCCGTCGAGGATGCATCCAGTCAGTACCTTCATTTCTAATAATCCTTCTCTATTTCTTTGAAAAATGCATGCAGATATTTTTGCTCATCCAGTTGGGTGATGATATTAGCTGAGGCACTGAGTGATTGCCAAATGATTTTTGGTTATGTTCATTTCAAATCCCATGTTCTATTTAACTAAAAGCAGTTATGAACGTAATGATGACTGTTTTAAGAGACAAACTGGATAATTGTGAGGTGATAACACAAGAGGTGAAGCTAGATGCTTCTGTTCATTCATATAGGATTTGCCGTATGTGCTCTCGTTGTGGTCTGGTAAGCAATGTGTCATGAAGTCTCATTATCAAAATGGCCAAAGTCTTAACCCATATGATAAGACATTGATTTCCTGGTAAAATAGATGAAAATGTATCAAACCCTGCCAGTTTTGGTTTTTGATTCATTCGGATACTTGTTTCTCTGGTTCATGTCGTTTCATGTGCTGCGAGATGTCCATAATACCTAGCAGTAGATCACTGTCTGCAAAAAAATATTCTTCATTTTGAGAAAGTAGGCCTTTGATCTTGTCCCTCATTATAAAATCCTTAGCTGAACTTTCTGTTCTGTGAGCTATATTTTACTCTTTTACCAGTACCATTTAAATCTGCTTGGATTTAAAACATAACACTTCGGTACATTTGTCCTTGATAGGATTGTCAATCTGTTCTTAGAACTTCCAGACATGGCTTATTCCTTAGATTTACGTTCTCCATGACCCTTTGTCGTACTGTTTGATCATCAACCCTTACTGATGTACAGATATTTCAGTATGAAATCACATACGCCATTGCTCATCATCAAGACCAGAGTTTTTGGTGCATAATCTGTTTATGTGGGTTGCAGAAACATCTTTTCTGGGAGGAGCCTTGTGTGTCTCATGTGAACTATGACAGCGTGAATTTTGCGGTTCGAGTCTCGTAGGCATGCCAGATCCTCACTCTCCCACATGGACAGATCAATCTGATGGACAGGACATCCATGGTTTTCAAACTTCCGCTTAGGGATTCTCTGTATAGCGAGCAGCCTCCGGTTCTACCTGACAATAATTTTCATCTGTTTGTCTCAGTTCTCTTCAGTGTTAGTATGTCTACGGAAGGAAAAGTGCTTAGTATGATGCCTCACGTCTCTTTTTGTTCATTCTCTCTTCCCCATGAACATTGATTAAAATTGTTTTTCAGCGTATTTAGTTTAAAGTGAGTAAGCTCACCACCGTTCTCAGATAAAAAATGGTGTCGTCTTTTCCACTTATGGGCGTTAACCTGGATAGAACAATCTAGTCGGACTTTGAAGTGTGATATCAATTTCTTTAAATATTTATTTGCCCATAACGTTGTTAATGGTCATGGTCGGAAAATTTATATTCTAGTATTTCTAGTATTTCTCAAATGAGAATATTATATAACAATTATAATATTTCTCCAAAGTCTCTCAAATGAAACAATTAGAAATAATGGTTGTATATTCTTTCGAAAGAAAACAAAAAATGAAAGAAGAAGATTATGATCAAACATACACGTTTTAGTAATTTATAGCGAAAATAAGAAGTTATATCCAAGTAGACACAACCTTTTGAGGATTAAGAAATTATGCTTGAATAGGTACGAACTTTGAGTAACCATTGGAGCGAAATTATAAAAATTCGAAAATAAATAAATAAATAAAAATAACTATACTTCTTCGTGAATGGGTCACAAAGTTTCAACGGGACTTATGGTTAATTTTTTATAAAAATAAATCCTAATTTTTCAATAAATAAAAAATAATGATCATTGATCGATGTCAAATCTCTTATACGTGCGCATTCACATTTTCTCAACATGGGACAAGACACCTCTTAGTTTATTTTACAAACAAACTACCAACACAAAGCACATGGAATAAAAGAATGACAAGCATAAAATCATTAGTCAATCTCAAGTGATTCAAAAGATCATATGCATTGAGTCCCTAACTTCACTAACCGTGTGTTAGCATCGTATGCTAAATGCCTACTCAATTATCTCAAGGCCTTAGCACTATTTTATATGCCATATGGAATGGTCATTGGTTTTTCTTTTTTTCTTTTTTCTTTTTTTTGGGAGGGGGAACGTGCGATGAATTGCTATTACCTTTCAAAGAGTAGTTGTTGATCCAAAAATGACACTAGAAAAGAATATGAAGACTTGAAAAGGAACACTTTACCATATGGGCTTAAGTGGACCTAGCCCAATTATGTTTTTTTTTTTCAAAAAACCGAGTTGAAATACAAGGAAGGGCATCAAAACATGTTACATCTTAATGCCTTAACAATCCACTAGTCTATTTGATTTTTGAGTGCAGTAGGACAATTTGGGATATGTAAAAAGGGCTAAAAGGTCTTTACATTCTGTGATAGATGACTCGACGCCCCAAGAGTGGAGAGAAGAATCTTACAAATAGCTAATCAAAGTACAATTATTTTGTTGACACATAAATTTTACTATTTTATTTATGACTCTATCGCATACAAAATTAGTCAACTAAAAAAAAAAAAAAGAAAGAAGAGAAAAGAGAGAGAGAAAAAAAACAACAAAACAACAAAAAAAAAAAAGAAAAAGAAAAAACACCTAGAGGTGGTGCGACATATCTTACTCTCAAACTAACTTCGGTTGAAACGACTTATAAAGTGATGAAGAATGTGGAAGTAAGCTACAGTTTCAAATTGAAGAATTAATATTGATTGTAGACGAAAATGAAGTTGGCTTAAGCTATTTTCGAGATCGACACGGACCCGATGAAATATATTCATGAAGATTATAGAGTTCCCAATTAGAAAATATTGCCGAGATATTATTAGGTATTAAGGATGTTATTTGATATTTCATTATTCTCTTAAACAATTAATATCCTTCCTATGCATGTTACTTGGGTATGATAACCCTCCTCTAATAACATGTAAAGCAAAGTCAATTAAGTAAAGCTTCTCTCATCCTCTCTCTTCAAGATCTTAGAATATTTACGAGTTAATTACACAAGACTTGTTTGGATTTGATTTGGGATTTTCCCCACGCTATTTGACACATTTTCTCTCCTCGATAGAGATAGAAATTCGAAGGAGAGATCGGTCGTCCTCAGCTCATCATCGCGGGACGAGCAAGAAGGCGTTGCAGCCGTCTGCGGACAAGGCCAAAGAGATCGCCCCATCAACTCCGTCGTCGTATTCAAGTCGCTCCTTCCCTCTTCCTCCTTCCTGGCTGCTCGTCGATCGAGTGATCTCGCTTCTCCGAAATGTTTGAATTTCAGTTGCAGTTTCCATCCTAAGTTGTGTTCTTGAATGATCGGCGTTGACTTTGGTATCGGTGTCGTTCGCGATGCGGTCGCTCCCGAGTCCGATCGCTAGTGAAATTGTATTAGCTGATGGCTTTGAATCATACAATTGATGTGCTAATTTGATGCATGGGAGAGAGTATATATTAGCGAATTGGGGAGAATTGATTTTTTGGGGGGGGGAACCAGCACTTTCGTAGGTTTTTGAATTTTTGACCCAAAAAAAGGAAAGGGTTTTGAATTAGATGCTTGTGGCTGTGGATATTGCTATCATCTCGTGGTCTTAGTTCTTGAATTGATAGTGCAAGTCATTAACCTTAAACTATCATATGCAGAGAGAAGTGCTAGCAAGACTAGCACTTACAATGGTTTTGAATTTTGAGGGAAAAAAAAGGTTTTGAATTAGATGTTTGTGGCGAGTGGATTTTGGTATGGTTTTGTGCGGAATCCTTTCGAATCGATAATGCCAAGTCACTAAGGCTCTTCATTACGTACATCTTGTATTATACCTACAAGGAGGCTGTACACTAGACATTATTAAAGACAGAATACACAAAAAATTTCTCCAAGCTCTTCGTCTTCAATCCTGTTGATTTATTCTCTTTGATTTCTTTCAAACATGACCTTCGTCTAACGCTCGGTTGGGACGGAAGGTGCTCCGAATGTTTATGCTCTCTCACTCGCTTGCTCTACGTGTCGGCCCTCCTTTTTCTCTAAGTCCTCTCTCGCTCATAAATCAAGAGATGCCCAAGAAGAGGAGATGAGGGATTCTTCATCTTCTGCGAGACTAGGGCTTTCATCATGAAATCAACACATCGAATACCTCTAACGGATCGGTCAACTCTAGTCAACGGTCAATGGTCAGCGATGACGTGGCGGTGATGTGGCGATGACATGGCACTATTGCCGAAGCAACTATTGGGTTAGCTATTATTTCATCAATTTATCGTAATAGAAAATCAACTCGTATCAATCAATCAAATTTGATGAATAAATGAAAAAATAGGTAGTATAAATTATTTATATATTATTCATTATAGAAATTATAATATTTGAGTCGGATGATGTGGTGGATGAGGTGGCGGTGACATAAGGATGTGGCACCCGAGACTTTTGACAACCCTCGATTATGCGATGGATCATGGATCGATTATGGAAGTACGGTCGAATGGTGTTGTTGGCATCATGTGTGAACACCGTTTTATTTCATTAATGGACCGATACCTCATGTTTAGAAAATAGTCCAATTATGGGATAGACTAGAGTATTGTCAAAAGCCTCTTTTACATAAGGTTATTAGTGAGACCAATCTCACCCATATTTTGCCGATCTTAGAAAAAAATGAATGATGATGAAACATCATGGATTGACAAAGCTATTATTGGAATTCGTCATCGTTAGTACTACATTCAACCTTATTGAGTTGTGCAAATTGCTTTGATGACGCTACACAATTGTACCACCAAAATGTATTCAAAATGAGAGGAAATTTTGGACTTCTCTTAATTAAAATTCTGAGCCTAAGAAATAGAATTCAGCGTGCATGAGGGACATGCACACCCATGCGGAAATAAAATAATCTCCTCTTGTATAAACCTAATAAGAATCGATATAGTAAAATAAAATAAATACCAAGCACGCGAACACAAGAAGATTTTTTTACGTGAAAAACCTCCTCGATGTGAGGAGATAAAAAACCACGGGACCGAGTCCACCTAAAAATCTTCACTATGAATAAAATTGTTCTTCTCTAGCAAATACTAGAGGTACATAGCAGCAAAGATCCCAAGAACATAATTCTTGGCAGTATACATGAATTTCACAAAAGATCAAGGATAAATCTAACCAAAAACACATGTTTTGATCAATCCATGAAAAAACCAATGTAGAAAGCTTCAAATGAAAATCAAACTGTTCAGATTCGATTAATTGCGCCTACCAACATGCTGACAAAATTTCAGCTCAATCGGATCACGAATCAACCTCCGACGCGCCTTGATGTAAATCGAGATATTGCCCCAAACCCCAGATTTTCTGCTTTCTCTTTTTCTCTTATTCTTTTGTTTCCTTTTTTGCGGCTACCTCTTTATATAGATAGTGAAAACCCTATTTCCTCATATAACTTATCATATGGGCTCAAGCCCTTGGGCTTGCAACTCATTGGGCCTCCTCTACATAAGAGTGAACCCAGCTAACAAATCTCCCCTCACAGACAATGTAGAGGGATTCACCCATCCCTATCAAATGACAATGTTTCTCTCTTGGTAGAGTCTTTGTCATCATATCTGAGCCATTATGATCCGTATAAATTTTCTCAAGTTCCAACAACTTTTTATCTAGAACATCTTATCCAATGATATCTAACATCAATATATTTCGATCTAGAATGAAAAGATGAATTCTTACCAAGATGAATTACGCTTGATTATCACAAAATAACACAATATCTCTTTTTCTTGAACCCAAGTTCTTCTAAGAACTTCTTCATCCACAACATCTCTTTACAAGCTTCAATTGTTGCAATAAATTCAGCTTTCTCGGTTGTAAAAAGTGCAACACATTTCTGCAATCTTGACTTTCATGATACAACTCCACCACAAAAGAAATCCAAATAAACAGTAGATTTACAGTATCCAATATCTCCTGCCAAGTCCGACCGTGTATCCAACTAACTCAATTTTCCCGGTCCCGAAACTCCAGTTTCAAATTTGAAGTTCCCCGAAGATACCTCATAATCCACTTCAATTGCATTCCGCATTTACTCTCTCTTTGGATTTGACAATAGCAACTAACAACGCCAATCGCATTTCAGAATGCAGGCGTGTACATACCATCGCATACATTAAGCTTCCTACGAATTTGAAGCATATGGAACACTTTCCATATCTTTCTTTTCTTTATCGTCATAGGACTTTACATCATATTTAACTTAAAGTGGGCAGTAAGAGGAGTACTAACCACTTTAGCCTTGTCCATGTAAAATTTCCGAAGGATCTTCTCGATATATTTCTCTTACGACAAAAACAACTTCTTAGCATCTTTGTCTCGGGTAATTCTAATGCCAAGAATCTCGTCACGAGCCCAAGTCTTTCATGGCAAAAGACTTGCCCAATTGTTTCTTTAATAACCCAATTCTTGAAGCATTCCCGCCAACAATCAGCATATCATCAACATAAATTAAGAGAATAATAAAGCCATCATTAGAAAATTTTTGGACAAAAACATAATTATCCTAAGAAGTTTTCTTATAGCCCTATTTTGTCATAACGACGCAAATTTCTTATACCATCGCTCCCTCGGTGCTTGTTTTTAGGCCAAAGAGACTTTTCTTCAATTTGCACACATAATCATCTTTCCCTTTCACTTTGAAACCCTTAGGTTGTTCCATATATATCTCTTCCTCCAAGTCACCATGTAGGAATGTCGTTTTAACATCCATTTGCTCAATTTCCAAATCTAGACGGCCGCTAAGCTTAGTACCACACGGATAGAAGACATTTTCACTACCGGAGAAAATATATCATCAAAATCAATACCCTTTCTCTTAACCGAATCCCTTAACAACCAATCTAGCTTTGTTCCGTGGTTGTAAAGTATGTTCATCTTGCTTCAACCTATATACCCACTTATTCTTCAAAGCTCTTTTACCTTTATGTAACTTCACTAACTCAAAAGTATGATTATCATAAAGTGACTGCATCTCATCTCGCATAGCATCGAACCAATTGCTTTTGTACTCATCGTCTTGCTTCGCCTGATAGCTTGCGGGTTCACTTGCATCAGTCAATAATACATACTCATCTTCGGAATACCTGGTGGAAGGTCGTGGTCTCTAACGGATATCCTGACCGAACATCCAGTGGAACATCTAATTGAGCCCTCGGGTTCGGGAATAGTATTATCTATCTCAATATGTTCGGGAACATGTTCGTTATTTGGAACATTGACTTCCTGCTGCTCTTCATCAACCTTGTAGGAATATTTGTAAGAGGAACTGGATCTAAATCAAATCCAGATTATCACTAACTCCGTGGTGTTGAAATCATCTTAGATTTCTTAATATCCTCTATTGTTTGATCTTCCATAAACACAACATCTCCGGGCTTCTTACAATTTTCTTTTCAAGTGGATCATAAAATTTGTAACTAAGCATATCCTTTCCATAACCAATAAATATGCCTCTGCCGTGTTTTCACATCAAGTTTAGACCTCTCATCTTTGGGAACATGCACAAATGTTTTGCACCTAAAGACACGTAAATAATCATAAGAAACTTCTTGCTTGTCCAAACTCATTAAGAACATCAAACTCTAAAGGAACGCAAGGAGTAAGATTTAATACATGTACAACTATACTTAAAGCCTCACCCCTAAAAGGATCCGAGGGTAGCTTTGGCCTTGAAAGTAAGCATCTTACCCTTTCAACCAATGTTGTTCATTCTCTCGCCTAAGCCATTTAACCGAGGCGTCTTGGGAGGTGTCTTTTGATGTCGAATACTTTGTTGTCTATAGTATTCATCAAAATGTCCAATATACTCTCCTACGGTATCAATTCTGATGCATTTCAATTTGTTTCAGTGTTTGTCTCTCCGAAGCTTTGAAATTGTTTAAAAGCATCTAACACTTGATTTTTAGTTTTCAAGGTATAAATCCAAATTTTCCTTGAAAAATCATCTATAAAAGTAACAAAATAAAGAGAGCCACCAAGTGATTTTGTTTTCATAGGACCGCAAACAAGAATGCACTAAAAAGTATACCCGACTTTCTTTGAAAGAGAGGAGCTTTTAAATGCAACTCTGTTCTGTTTTCCTGCTAAGCAGTGAGTACACTTCTTTAGCGTTGAACTTTTCAATCCGAAAAGAGCCTTCTTGGCCAATATTGACAAACCCTTCTCCTTTGATGTGATCGAGCCTCTTATGCCATAACTCAGCTGCATCTTCGCTATCTACTGCATTAATTTTGTCTGTAGACAACTTTGCCTACATAATGTATAACGAAGAATATTTTTCACCTCTAGCCACAACAAGAGAACATTTGGTAAATTTCCATTGACCATTATCAAGGTGCCGCAATACTCCCTCATCATCCAACTTGCCCGTAGAAATCAAATTCAAGTGGATATCGTGCATATGTTTAACATTATTCAATACTAACCTTGTGCCATTGCTGGTTTCTAGGCACACATCACCGATGCCTACAGCCTCTGAACTTGTCAATTGTTTCCCATCATCACAGATGCGAAGTCACCTCGACCTGTATGATGTAAAGAAATCCTACGAGACATAGCATGAACGGATGCACCACTATCAATTACCCAACTGGTCTCATGATAAACAAAATTCTCTACATCACCATCAAAAATAGTGAAAGTCTTCTTTAAGTGCAGCGACACGATTGTCATCACTGTCATAATCACTTTTCTTCTCTTTATCTTTCTCCTTTTGTTTCTCCCTTTTAACTGGCGACAAAACCTCCGAATGTGACATCTCGATTTTCCAATTTTATTTTCAATAAATTGAGACGGGCATTTTGTCAAGTAATATAGCTTCTTTTCCTCGAGCTTGGCTACTCAGCGCGAAACCGGGTCTATCGCGAAGCCGTTAATAAATTCTAATACATCAAACTTGAGAATTTGACCAAGAAGCGATCCTTCATCGAGCTTAACTGGGCAAGGGTCATTACGGCACACAATTAAAAATCGATTAAAGGCCGGAGATAGGTTGACTCGACGAGGCATGTGATTAGGTGTAGGTGATTCCACCAAATAGCACAATTCTTGTCGATTGGCATTGGACCGACTTTTCTGTCGATTGGGCACCCTATGTTCGTATTTGAAATCTTGAGATTATCCCGACAACCGAAAGATCGCCAATGTTTCAAAGATGTACATTGTGGCTTGAGATGATCAATCACAGGTCAAATGCATGAAAATTCTAAAGGCTACCCGGTAGGTTGGGCGCTAGTATCGTACAAAAGTGAAATTAACCGTGAAATTGAGATTGAATTCATAAATTGAAAGTTTGAGTGTGTCACAAATCATTTTAGGAATGTGAATCATCTTTGGAAGATTTTTCATGCATCGAGTTTTTTTAGCAATTAAACCATAAAATGGCTAATTTGGCTCGAGAAATTAGTAGGCCGCTTTTGGTCGTACTTTTGGGACTTAAGTTGATTTTATGGACAAGTGAAGATGTGAATTGAAGTGTGGTGATATTGGATTAATTTTATGGACTTCAATTGGACTCAATTAGAAGAGAATTGAATAATAATCTTCAAAGTTTAAAAAATGGTATGCCTCATTTGGAAAAGAAAATTGGACCCATTGGAGAATTGTTGTGGGAGATTTAAAGTTAGTGGAATGTGAGATCAGCTTATGTCATGGTTGGGACCAAGCAAATGGGGTGTTGACAAGTGTCAAATGCTCATTGGTCCCCAAAAAGCACCTCTCACTTCAATCTTCATCTTCTTCCTTGGGACTTGGAGAGAGAGAGGGGGGAAGAAGGCAGAAACCAGCGGACCGTTTCTCCCTCTCCGTTCGAACTCGCCCGCTCGACGTCACCACTTGTTGCCGTAGCCGAAGTCGTCGCCGTCGTCACCTGTCCGCGCCGCCGCGCGCACAACCGCCCGGCTCGCCACTCCGCCTTTGGCCGGCCGGCTGTTCGTGCGACCCCAACCCTCCATCATCTTCATTAGCCGCTATTCTTCGTCGTCCGGTTCGTCGAAGAGCCGCGCGTGAGCCGGCTGAAGCCAGCTCGCCGCTGGTGCCATTTCTCCTCCGCTCGCACGGCCGGCCGGCTTGTGCTCGGCTCGGCTGCTGCTCGCCAGGCCGGGACCCTTCAACGTCGTCGTCCGGCCGTCCAGCCGCTCATTCGTCGTCGCCAAGGCCGCCGGAGGTCTCGCCTAGCCGCCGTGAGCCACTTTGCCCGAGCTACGGCCCTTCCCCTCCACCGTTCCTCCGCTCGATCAAGCCCCGGATCCGCCCCTTCTTGGCCTCAACCAGCAACTGGTTTTAGTGGGTATGGCAGCCCATGTTTGGTCCGTTTTGGCCGCCTTCCCGAGCCCGGATGCTCGGCCCGCCTTGAGGAAAGTCGATCCTCGCGTCGTCCTCGTCGTTTTGGTCCGCTCGGCTCGCTAATCCGGTGAGTTTAGCTCACTAAACCTCGTTTAGAGGGTTAATTATGCTTTAGGTGTGCTTAGCTTAAGTTAATTAAGCTTAGGTGGTTAATTTAGTTTATTTAATTATGATTTAGATTAAGATGTTTGTTTAATCTAAAGTATGTTTAATTAAAGGCTAAGAGAGTTTATTTAATGTTAAGCCTTGATGGGACATAATAGGGTTTTATTTTTGAATTATTTAATTGTTTCAAAATTCTAGAATTTATAATATTATATTATATTCCGAAATTATTAAAATATTATTATTTAAAAAAAAACGAAAAAATTATTTTTGACCCGATTGCTCAGAATTTCGTGCGATCACTGCTGTGTGTTCGGATTTTGAAATTGATGGTTGGATAATATAAATTGAGTGTGGATGAAGAAAAATATGGATATTATTATTTAATTAATTTTCGGAATAAATTTAATTATTTATTAAATCCGAAAATTTTCGGGACCTTATTCTCTCGAATTTCGTGCGATCGCCGCTATGCATGTAGAATTTGAGTTTGATGATTAATTATGGCAAATTGAGTGTGATTGCGATAGATAGAGATTCTTTATAAAATCACAAGTGTCGAAATTGATGAGAGATTGGCCGTGATTAACTATCTATTAGAGGTTGTGCCTAAGGAGGCCGTGATGAACCACCTATGAGAGGTCGTGCCTAATGAGGCCGTGATGAACCACCTATTAGAGGTCGTGCTCAGTGAGGCCGTGATGAACCACCTATGAGAGGTCGTGCCTAATAGGGCCGTGATGGACCACCTATGAGAGGTCGTGCCCAATGAGGCCGTGATGGACCACCTAATGAAAGGTCGTGCCGAGTGGGGCCGTGATTGCCACTGGTTATTAAACCTTCCTATAGGGCCGTAATTGAGAGCAATGATTGATTTGCTAGAATGACATGTAATCGGCCAAGTCGATTAATCGCTGAGACGATCCAAGTGGTTGAATTGTTCTGATGATGTGATTGTGCCATGGTTGTTTGGTTATCATAATTGCACGTGGTTGAATTATATAAATTGTGTTAACCTGCAGATGAAGGCTAATGCGAGGTAAGTCTTCTGTGTGATGTGGCTAGGCCACTCGGGGCGTATTTTCTTTCTAATAGGGGTTTAGGGGGTTGAACTTGCTGAGACATCGTCTCATCTCGGTTGTGGGATTAAAATTTCAGGTTCCCAGTGGACGGAGCGGCCAGATAGCTTTGGTTGGCCTTGAGGAGTTGCGAGAGGTGAAGTCATAAGATTGGAGAACGTGTCCGACTTGTAGGTCGTAGGACAATTCCTTTTTAAGAGCCGGTCTTTTGTAGACTTTTGGCCGTAGACCTCGTTTGTAATTATGTTGAATTATGAAAGTATTATGTTGTGGTTTTGCTTCCTACCTTTCTATCCGTATTTTATTGTTAGGGGTTTATAATACGTTCCGCTTGTGCATTAATAAATGAATGGGGTCGGCGACACTACCCGGGAATGTCGCATTTGATCGACCGTGGGATGTGCGTGCGCTCGGGGTTCGGGGCGTGACATCCCCGTTTAAGTGGTATCGAGCATGGTCTGTGTATGGAGTGATAAGGTGCGATGAGTCATGGGATAGTTAGTAGGAAATGCTTTTAATATGCTGATGCATGTGGTTGATAGCTGTTTGGTAATATGTTTGTGGGGTCACTCAAATTCTAAACGATGTTGGAATTGGGAAAAAAGGTGTCTATAGAGAGCACGTAAGATGAGTGACCAGGAGTGGAGGACTCCTTGGAGAAGGATGGTAGGACTTATACCTCGAGGTAGGATGCTTTGACAAGAGTCGGTACCCGAGGTAGAGCATGAGCTTAGACCAACGCAAGTGTGAGAGTACCGCGCGGTGTTGTGACCATTGTTATTGCCATGCCTGTTGAGGCCTAATCTGGAGTTATGATCGAGGATCAAGCCTCCGTATTTGAGTCAAAATTCAATTTAGACAAAGGTGGAAATCGATTGGGGAGGAAGGCCGATGTCAGAAGAAAAGTGCCCCGTATCAACCAACCGGAAGAGTAGAATTGGGAAATTCAGTGCTCAACTCGATCGATGTGTGTCATGTCTATAAGAAAAGACATAGATCTATTCTGTGCTATAAGAGAGAAAGGACTCGTTACAAGAGTCGCCAGTACAGTTATTTGATCAAAAATTGTCCGTATAGAAAGATGGAATCACAGCTTTTCATCCCTTTGCCCGTCGATAAGACTAAACAGAGGAAGCATGCTTCGGGATGTTCGGTGGGGTACTTGGAATGGACCCCTGTGTAAGGAAGGGCGCTGGATATTCCTTGATATGAGGTAGAAGACTCATTGATTGTGTGCCGAGATTATGGAAAGGATGCTTGAGTCAGCCCAGTGTCAGAGTAAAAAGGGGAACATGCTTTGAATGTGGCCAGCATAGCCGTCAGGTTAGAAACTGTCCGTATAAGTTCAGAAAAGTGTAAGCATCGTTGCTGCAGATGGAACGCCACTAGGATGGCGAAAGGAGTACGAATGGATTGACTATGCATTAATCAAGGGATGAATGTTTTGAGGTGTTTTATCATAGTAGCGCAACAGGATTTTGAGTAAAGGTTGTGGAGTTTTCGTTGTGGTAATAAGGTAATAGAAATGTGAATCTCTAACTATAGTTGTACTTGCGGGGATTTTCTTAAGTATGACTTGGAAGTCATTTATAAAAGGGTTTGGCTCAAGGAGCTTTCTGCTGTTTGAATTGCGATAGTGATATAATTCGTTTGTTCAGCTAGCGAGCGAAAGTTTTGAATCACCGAAAGTTGAAGAGGAACTTCAATCCTTTTTATTCGTCATTGAAGATGACCTGGTTATGGTTGTTGGTTACCGAATCTACATGGTAACTAAAGTGGATGCGTCAGTTGAGGGGCGAATATGGAGATCATAATCGTGGTACAGGAGTTTTCTAAGGTATTTTCTAGAGCATTGTCAGGTTTGCAATCAGAAAGAGAAATAGAATTCGTGATTAAATTGGCACCCGGAATAGAGCCAGTCCCTAAGACTCCTTACTGGATGGTGTTACTCGAGTTAAAAGAACTGAAGGTGCAGATACAGGAATGGTTGAAGAGGTGATTCATACATTCCAATGCATAACCTTGGGGAGCACCAATTCTGTTCATGAAGGAGAAATGTGGTTCGTTGTGGTTGTACATCGATATTCCTCAAGATCGACTGGAGGTCAGGGTATCATTAGTTGAGAATCAGGAAGAAAGACATATCGAAGTTAGCATCTTGCACTCGATACAACAGTTATGAGTTCAGCTGTAATGCCGTGTGGTTTAATGGACACCTTAACTGTTTGTTTGGGTCTAATGAGCAGAATGTTTAAGGGTACTTAAATTAGTTGTAATCGTGTTCGTTGAAGTTATCCTAGTGTGTTCAAAGAGTGCTGAGGAGCACAAGAGACATTCGGGGATGGTACTTCAGACCTCGAGTACTTTTGGATTTTACAATAAGCTTAACAGATGCGAGTTTTGGATGACTCGTATTGCGTTCCTGGGTCAATTGATTTCAGGAGAAGGAATGTCCGTAGACCCCGCCAAGATGGAAGCAGTGATTAACTAGCAAAGACCAACTACAGTGACAGAGATTAGAAGTTTCTAGGGATTAGTAGGATATTACAGAAGTTTTGTGGAAGGGATTTCAACGTCAGTGTTGCAGTTGATTCGACTACTAAGGAAGTAAGAAAAGTTCGTGTAGACAAATGAGTGCGAGCGTAGTTTTCAAGAGTTTAAGCAGAAGCTAACTACCGCACCTATGCTAACCATTCCATCTGGCCGTAAAAGTTATGAGATCTACGATGATGCGTCGTTTAAAGGATTTGATTGCTTGTTGATGCAGCAAGATAGGGTTGTTGCATATGCGTCTCGTCAGTTGATACCTCAGGAGTTGAATATGAGACAGCGTCGCTAGATAGAACTCATTAAGGATTATGACTATGATATTTTATATCACTCTAGAAAGGTGAACAAAGTTGCAGATGCACTAAGTCGAGAGTCCTTAGTTACATAGTTGGTACTCAAGGATTGGATCTTATTTGAGAAAGTTCAAAATTCGGTTTTCAAATCTATAGTAGGCCACCTTTTAAATCTTATGACTACCCTCGAATTGAGCCAAGAGTACAGATCGGAATCAAAACGCTTCGGTGGACAGATTCAGAAATTCGAAGACTTTATAAGAGAATGCGAGATGAGAGAGAGGTTGATTTTTAGATTTCTGAAGACGAACGCTAAGGTTCGAGGATGATTGTGTGTAATTGATGATGCAGAGATTAAAGAAGATATCTTATGGGAAGCTCATCATAGCAATTTCAGCATTGACTAGACAAGTACAAATAGACCTTGTTTTGAGTGTGTGACATCCTGATTTTCGGACTACGATTTCGATTGGTTAAATTGGGCATTTCATAGACGCGATTACGGTGTTTTTCTCTGAGTTGGCCACTTACAAGGTAACTAGACTAGTTGGGTGAGTTATTAAGGACTTTAAGGCAAATAGACTTGAGAATTCGACTAGAAATCAACTTCTCGATCGTGCTCATCTTTAGAGATCATTATGGCACAGTTAAAAATCGAATTAAGATCAGAGATAGGCCAGTTCGACTAAGATGAATGACCGATCGTGGGTGACTCCACTAAATTGGAAAACTCTCGTCGACTGATACTAATTTGATTTTACTGTCATTTTGGTATCCTGTGTCCGTATTTGAATCATTGAGATTTTCACGACACTCGAGAGTCGCCAATGTGTCGAGTGGGTTCATCGTGGCTCGAAGAGAATCGACCACGGATCATTTGTCCTAAAAAGCTCCGAAAACTACCTAGTAGCCTATGTCACACTAAAAGTGTGTCGGAGTGAACTTAACCGCCAATCT
This sequence comes from Eucalyptus leucophloia subsp. euroa, assembly GCA_017140325.1. Classification (NCBI taxonomy): domain Eukaryota; kingdom Viridiplantae; phylum Streptophyta; class Magnoliopsida; order Myrtales; family Myrtaceae; genus Eucalyptus; species Eucalyptus leucophloia. Next base: position 37,117,745 of record CM029478.1, read on the forward strand.
AAGTTCGATTTTAGAAATTGGAGATTCTGTCTTGTCACAAAGTGGGTACACCGAAGTGTGTGTATATCATATAAATCATCTGCATGGAGTGCCGGGGATGAATTGTATTTCAAATCTAGATCGAGATGTTCCAAGTTGGCGAGCTTTCGGATGGTTTCTTTCTTAAAAGTGCATAGCGAAAGTGCAGAATTTCGATTGCCGAGATGAACTCAAGGAAAGAAAGATCACAAAGCCGGTCGATATAGTAGTCGGTGATTGCAGTTGTCGAGATCAGTGTCAGAGTTACATCAGATCTTGACCAGAGGTTCTCAGTTTCAGCAGATCAGTTAGATAGTTTCCTTTTAGTCAGTGTAGAGCGGAGGGTTCAGAACTTCAATCAGTTAAGATGAGATCAGAGATTAGAAAATCGCAAGTCCAGAGTTGGTTCAAAAATCAGTGATTCATTCACAGTTATTAGAGACAGTTTTGAGACCGTTCAGAATCACCAATTTAGCTTCACAGATTTTGTGTTGAAGACCTTTGGAATTTTAAGTGGGCAAGTGCTTAGTATTGTGCATTCGAAGTGGTTTGGGCAAGATAGCAGTGATATTCCAATACTGCAGTACATAGAGAGCAACTAGAGAAAGAGAAGATTAGATGAGACGATTGTACCCCCACCTTTTAGTATAAGGATTGGTAAAGGTTTAAATTTCGAGGACGAAATTTTTATAAGAGGGGAAGAGTTGTGACATCCCGATTTTCCAAGTCTATTTTCAATAAATTGAGACGGGCATTTCGTTGGCGGTGCATATAGTTCTTTTCCTTGAGTTAGCCACTCATGTGAAAGCTAGTCTATCGTGAAGCCATTAAGAAATTCTAATGCATCAGACTCGAGAATTTGACCAGGAAGCGATCGTTCGACCGAGCTAATCTGCAAGGGTCATTGCGGCACAATTAAAAATCGATTAGAGATTGGAAATAGGTTGACTCGACAGAGGCATGTGATCAGGTGTAGGTGATTCCACCAGATAGCACAATTCTTGTCGATCGGCACTGGACCGACTTTTCTATCGATTGGGTACCCTATGTTCGTATTTGAAACCTTGAGATTATCTCGACAACCGAAGATCGCCAATGTTTCAAAGATTTACATTGTGGCTTGAGATGATCAATCACAGGTCAAATGCATGAAAATTCTAAAGGCTACCCGGTAGGTTGGGCCGCGCTAGTATCGTGCCAAAGTGAAATTAACCGTGAAATTGAGATTGAATTCATAAATTGAAAGTTTGAGTGTGTCACAAATCATTTTAGGAATGTCGACTCATCTTCGGAAGATTTTTCATGCAATCGAGTTTTTTAGCAATTAAACCATAAAATGGCTAATTTGGCTCGAGAAATTAGTAGGCCCGCTTTGGTCGTGCTTTTGGGATTTAAGTTGGTTCTATGTACAAGTGAATATGTGAATTAAAGTGTGGTGACATTGGATTAATTTTCTGGACTTCAATTGGACTCAATTAGAAGAGAATTGTAGAATAATGTACAAAGTTTAAAAATTGGTATACCTCGGCGGAAAAGGGAATTGGACCCATTGGAGAATTGTTGTGGGAATTATGAAATTAGTGGAATGTGACGTCAGCTTATGTCATGGTTGAGGCCAAGACAAATGGGGGTGTTGACAAGTGTCAAATGCTCATTGGTCCCCAAAAAGCACCTCTCACTTCAATCTTCATCTTCTTCCTTGGGACTTGGAGAGAGAAAGGAAAAAGAAAGCAGAAACCAGCGACCGGTTTCCCCCTCTCCGTTCGAACTCGCCCGCTCGACGTCACCACTTGTTGCCGTAGCCGAAGTCGTCGCCGTCGTCACCTGTCCGCGCCGCTCGCCTACACAACCGCCCAGCTCGCCACTCCGCCTTTGGCCAACCGTTGTTCGTGCGACCCCAACCCTCCATCATCTTCATTAGCCGCTATTCTTGGTTGTCCAGCTCGTCGGAGAGCCGCCGTGAGCCAGCCGAAGCCAGCTCGCCGCTGGTGCCACTTCTCCTCCGCTCGCACGACCAACCGGCTCGTGCTCAGCTCGGCTACTGCTCACCTGACTAGGACCCTTCAGCGTCGTCGTCCGACCATCCAGCCGCTCGTTCGTCATCACCAAGGCCGCCGGAGGCCCCGCCTAGCCGCCGTGAGCCACTGCCCGAGCTACCGCCCTTCCCCTCCGCCGTTCCTCCGCTCGATCAAGCCCGGATCCGCCCCTTCTCGGCCTCAACCAGCAACTGGTTTTAGTGGGTATGGCAACCCATGTTTGGCCCATTTTGGCCGCCTTCCCGAGCCCGAATGCTCGGCCCGCCTTGAGGAAAGTCGATCCTCGCGTCGTCCTCGTCGTTTTGGTCTGCTCGGCTCGCTAATCCGGTGAGTTTAGCTCACTAAACCTCGCTTAGAGGGTTAATTATGCTTTAGGTGTGCTTAACTTAAGTTAATTAAGCTTAGGTGGTTAATTTAGTTTATTTAATTATGATTTAGATTAAGATGTTTGTTTAATCTAAAGTATGTTTAATTAAAGGCTAAGAGAGTTTATTTAATGTTAAGCCTTGATGGGACATAATAGGGTTTTATTTTTGAATTATTTAATTGTTTCGAAATTCTGGAATTCATAATATTATATTATATTCCGAAATTATTAAAATATTATTATTTATAAAAAACGGAAAAATTATTTTTGACCCCGATTGTTCAGAATTTCGTGCCGATCGCTGCGTGTGTTCGGATTTTGAAATTGATGGTTGGCTATTATAAATTGAGTGTGGATGGTGAAAAATATGGATATTATTATTTAATTAATTTTTGGAATAAATTTAATTATTTATTAAATTCGAAAATTTCGTCGGGACCTTATTCTCTCAAAATTTCATGCGATCGCCGCTATGTATGTAGAATTGAGTGTGATTGCGATAAATAGAGATTCTTTATAAAATCTCAAGTGTCGAAATTGATGGGAGTTGGCCGTGAATGACCACTTATTAGAGGTTGTGTCCAATGGGCCATGATGGACCACCTATGAGAGGTCGTGCCCAATGGGGCCGTGAATTACCACCTATTAGAGGTTGTGCTCAATGGGGCCGTGATGGACCACATATGAGAGGTCGTGCCCAATAGGGCCGTGATTGACCACCTAATGAAAGGTCGTGCCGAGTGGGGCCGTGATTGCCACTTTGGTTATTAAACCTTCCTATAGGGCCGTAATTGAGAGCAATGATTAATTTGCTAGAATGACATATAATCGGCCAAGTCGATTGATCGCGAGACGATCCAAGTGGTTGAATTGTTCGATGATGTGATTGTGCCATGGTTGTTTGGTTATCATAATTGCACGTGATTGAATTATATAAATTGTGTTAACCTGCAGATGAAGGCTAATGCGAGGTAAGTCTTCTGTGTGATGTGGCTAAGCCACCCGGGGCGTATTTTCTTTCTAATAGGGGTTTAAGGGGTTGAATTTGCTGAGACATCGTCTCATCCCGGTTGTGGGATTAAAATTTCAAGTCCCTGGTGGACGGAGCAACCAAATAGCTTTGGTTAGCCTTGAGGAGTTGCAGAGGTGAAGTCATAAGATTGGAGAACGTGTCCGACTTGTAGGTCGTAGGACAATTCCTTTTTATGAGCCGGTCTTTTGTAGACTTTTGGCCGTAGACCTCTGTTTGTAATTATGTTGAATTATGAAAGTGTTATGTTGTGGTTTTGCTTCCTGCATTTCTATCCCGTATTTTATTGTCAGGGGTTTTATAATACGTTCCGCTTATGCATTAATAAATGAATGGGGTCGGCGACACTACCTGGGAATGTCGCATTTGATCGACCGCAGTGGGATGTGCACGCGCTCGGGGTTCGGGGCGTGACACTGAATATGTCCCTTCTGATGACATTAATGGCACTCAACATTAGCAAATTTATTATACTTACCTCTGCTTTTGTCTCGACTTTTATCTCTATTTCTTGGACCTCAAGACTCACTTCTCCCCCTTTTCTCAACAACCAAGGCATCAGAATTTGAAGAGGACGATCCTTGTGTCTTCCTTCTCATCTCTTCATTCAAAATACTACTCTTGGCTAAATCCATGGTAATTGTACCATTCGGGCAGAATTAGACAAAGATGTTCGGAACGTCTCCTATGAGTCCGGCAAAGTACCAAGCAACCATAGTGCTTGTATCTCATCATCAAACTTGATTCCCATCGGAGCCAAATGATTTATAATTCCTTGAAAAGAATTTAAATGATCATCAAACGAGTACCGTCATGATATCTCGAGTCATCATCTGTTTTATAAAAAATAACTTATTATTCCAAGTCTTTCGAGCATATAATTGTTCGAGTTTATCCCATAAATTACGTGCATGTGTTTCATCAATAATATGGTTTAAAACATTATCATCTACCCACTGCCTGATATAACCACATACTTGAAGATGAAATATAGACCATTCAGTGTCAATTTTATTCTCTGGTTTCTCCTCAACAAATACAGGCGAATAAAAATCTTTCACATATAAAAGATCTTCCATATTCCCTTTCCAGATATGATAATTCGAACCATTTAGTGTAACCATTCTACTCATATTCGTTTCCATTGTTTAACACAAGGCAGAAAAATCAAGCAATAACCTGTTGCTCGATACCACTACGATGGGAGAACGGTAATAATTCGAACAATATAAAATCAACGCAGCGGAATAAAATAATCTCTCCTCTTATATAAACCTAATAGGAATTGATATAGTATAGTAAAATAAATACCAAGCACGCGAACACAAGACGATTTTTTTACGTGGAAAACCTCCTCAGTGTAAGGAGATAAAAAACCACGGGACCGGAGTCCACCTAAAAATCTTCACTATGAATAAAATTGTTCTTCTCTAGCAAATACTAGAGGTACATAGTAGCAAACACCTCAAGAACATAATTCTTGGCAATACACATAAACTTCACAAGAGATCAAAGATAAATCTAACCAAAAACGCATGTTTTGATCAATCCACGTAAAACCTGATGTATGGAGCTTCAAACGAAAATCAAACCATTCAGATTCGATTAAATTGCGCCACGAACATGCTGACAAAATTTCAGCTCAATCGGATCACGAATCAACCTCCGACGCCAGCTTGATGTAAATCAGATATTGCCCCAAACCTCAGATTTTCTGCTTTCTCTTTTTCTCATTGTTATCGTTTCTTTTTTTTGCGGCTACCTCTTTATATAGATAGTGAGAAACCCTATTTCCTCATATAACTTATCATATAGCTCAAGCAGCCTTTTTGGGCTTGCAACTCATTGGGCCTCCTCTACATAGGAGTGAACCTAGCTAACAAAAGCTGCCCCAACCTCTCTCCATTTGGTCGACACCCTAGTCAACTATGAGAGGAAAATTTCTGACCATTGATGCCATGTTGCTTTCGCGATCGGCTAGCAAATTGGGATTAAGAAAAGAATTAATTAAATGGCTAAAGACATGTTGCAAGAGAGGAGCAAGGTGTCGAAGGGAGAGAAGCATGCTGGACACGTACGGATCCAACTGCCCTTCATGCAGCCAAACCATGGAAAAATGTTCTCTTAGTTGACTAGTTTTGGTGAAAAACCAGCGACTAATCAGCTCACTTGTACTAACCAGAGAGAAAAGAATTCAGACAGAGAGAGAGAAGGAGGAACTGAGTGAGAAAAACTGTGAGTGAGCCGCGAGGGAGAGAGAGGAGGTTAGTCCCGCCGTGAGCACGCCTGCTGCCACCGTCAACGCCACCAATCCCCATCGCCGATTGAGCTACGTTCGAAGTCCCAAGTCTCTGGTTTTGGTTGCCAAGCAAGCTAGGTGTTGAGGCAAGTGAAAGTTCATCGATCTATGTTTTGCTTACTGTAATTATCTAGTGAAGTGCTGGTAGAAGAGAGAAAATGCAGAATTTGGAGCTGCATGTTGATTTTAGATGAATGAGATGAAGCTGAACTAAGAAACTGAGCAAAAACAGAGTATGTTCTATGGATTTTGGTTTTTGAATTGAAATAAGAACTCAAGGATCTAGCTATGGTGGATTTTTGGAAGTGAAGAGGCTGTAAGATGGTGTAATACATTTGTAAATGCTTGGCCGTGGACATTGGATGCCGAGATTCAGGGATAGGAATATTTATCTTTAGGTTAGTAAACTGTTTTTACAAGAACAGTATGACCTCCGGTGATTTATCAATTTTTCTAGAATTTTCTAGCCAAAATTTGACATCGAATTCTTAATGAAAGTTGGAGAGCACATCTGTAAGAGTAACATATAAAAAAATTTATCATAAATGGACAAGATTTGGTCGACGAAATGATTTTATACGGAAATGTTAAATCTGGAAATTTTACAGAACGTTAGTAAGGAATACCGGAATTTTTACTCTCGATACATAAGGAATTTGACTTGGTGTTCTTCATGAAACTTTTTCCTTAGGGTCTCATTTATAATATGTCAAAAATTCACAATTTTTCGAGCTCATTTAGTATTTATTTCGAAATATTTACCAAAACTATGCATGGAAAATCGGGTTGCTCTATTTTCGAATTTTCACAAAATGTGCCAAAGGTGAATATGTTTGAAATGGTTATGTGACATGATGATACTGGTTGTGGATATTTGTGTAATTTTGAGATTGGATAGTGAACGCATGAAATGGATTGTTCTTGGCATTTGAAAGTATTCTGGTAAATCTAAGATGTTAATTTTGCCATTAGACCCTCGGGTCAACGATGCCTCGGGAGTCGGGATGCCCAGAGGTTTGAATGAGTCGATGCCCTTTGGATGCATGGTTGTATTATGAATACATGCCCAGAGGTTTTTCCCCGGGAGTGTCGAGATGCCCGGTTGTATTATGATACATGCCCAGAGGGTGAGGGGTTGTATTATGATGCATGCCCGGAGGGTAGGGGTAACCATTTTCATGGCGAGCCCCGGCGATTCCTCGTGATGCCAGGTGGAGTGCGAGATGCCCAGAGGTTCGAATGAGTCGATGCCCTTTGGATGCCCGGTTGTATTTTGAATACATGCCTAGAGGCTTTCGCGATGCCAGGGTGGATGCGAATGCCCAGAAGGATGCAAACATTGGTCTTTTAGGGGATGAAACCTTTTGAATGGTTAAAATTGATGATTATACTAAATGTGAGTGTGGTCTGGTTATGAGACTAAATTGTATGGTATAGAATGGGACGTGTCATTACAGTTTGGCCCTATGATCAAGACTGGTGTAACTGGACATGATGCATTTTGATTCTTTTGAAATCACGTTTGGCCATTGCATTAAAGGATTTCATGATTTTGATGCATACTTATCCTCTAACTACTTGTTTTTGTCTATCTTGCATGAATCTGGATATTAATGAAACTACTTGATATAGCTTGATGAATCTTTTATTGCCGAGTGGTTGTACTCACCCCTTTTGGGGACTAACATTTCAGACTAGACAAGATACCTCTGCTGCCATAGCCACCAGCAGATGGACCGAGTGGTTGGACATGGCCATGAGGAGGAGGACAGCAGAGGAAGGAACTTTTGGATGCCGACACTAATCGATGGACTTTAAGTATATAACTGTTGGAAAAGATGTCAGTCATCTTTTGAAATATAGCCGAGCATAGAAGACCACGGCATTTTGGTGTACCGACTAAAGATGTCCATCTAGTTTTATGTAAATAAAAGTGTTCGGCTTATTACCTATAAATGTGTTTAGTTGGTGTGCATTATTTTAATTTGTGAAAAGGGAGTTGATGGATGTGCTTCCGCTATATAAACTACGCAGGGACCGATCTGAATGATATAAACCCCCAGAACTTATGGATCTATTATAATTCTATGGTATCAGAGTGATATATTATCTGGACAATTGAAAGGAAATCAAACTGTGGCGACCCTAACGAATTGGGGGCCATTCGGGGGGTGCCACAAAGGATGATGCAATGATCATGTGAGCAATACACGGCCGACTTAAGTCACATGACATGCACGTGGGCGTGCAGAGGCTTGGAGTGGCGCGTGTGGGCATGTGCGGCATCGGTTGGTGGTGCGATTTGGCTGGTTGGATTCTTTGAGTGACGTAGATTATGTTTGTGGTGTTGTATCGTCAATATAACCAGCTGAATGAGTTCGAAATAGACTTTCAATATATGGCTGTGATGGTTCCAAGTTGACGGCGTGTGGTAGCCACGTTGGTGACAAAACAAGCAGCGGAAGTTGCGGAGAAACGAGAGCGACGCGACACCTTCGTGGAGCAAACGTGGCCTATTCAGCTGGCATTCCAAAAAATAAAAATCCTCAAGAAAGAGGCTTTGATATTAAGTTAAGAATAGAGGAATAAAGAATTTCTGTATATTTAGATGATTTGTAACGAGGAATACAAGAGCCTATTTATAAGTTTTACGGGAGACTATTTACAGTAATAAAATATTATACAATAAATTATAATCAATCATAAAGATCTCCAAAATATCTAGAATATCGTAAAATAATCTCAATATATCGTATAGCTTTGCCGATTGACAGAAGCAATCTCAAAATCGCAAGAGCGTTGCCGAAGAGGCTGGACTCCAACACCTTCATGGTGGCTGGCAAGTCCCAAAGTCACCAGCTCCGCTACCTAAACATTTGTGAGTACCAAGTTCCTCCCTTTCTCTCGCCTCGCATGATATATACTGGGAGTGATGTTCATGAAGGGCTTCAAGCTGAAAAAGTTGGATTTTAGGCTCCGATTGCATTTGCAATATACGATTATGAATTAACGGCATACGTGCCCAAAGTATTTGATGTTTTTGCATTTGTTGAAGACTAATGGTGATGGGTGCTTTGCTTTTCTTCTTTGCATCCATCAAAGTCTCTTCTCTTTGCAAGTTCTTCTTCTTCTTTCGAGGTTTCTTGTTTAGGGACATCGTCACCTCCATCGTCGGAGGAGGAGCTTTCTTCAGAGTTTGTCCTCTCAATCATCACCATTGGGAATGCAGAATTTCTCTTTCTTGTCATCATTTTTTTTTCGTGAAATCAATGCAGAAGAGGACGTGCGACAATGCGCCAAAGCGATGGGTAGCAAAGGGTAAGTGAGACAGTCGCAGATTTTGAAGCAACGTAAAATTATTTCAACCAAAAAAGAGAAGAAAAATGACATAAAACTAACAAAAAAAAAAAAACATAACGACGTTGGTTTCTTTTTTTCTTTTTCTTTCCTTTTATTACATAACCTATGACCAACTTTGCAATCGAAATATCCCAACATGGTATGATTCTCCAATCAAGACGTAAAACTACGAAAAAACAGAGAAATCGCATCTCACTTAGATTCATATATTCGTGGGATATTTGTGATTTATCGATTTAAGATTGGACTCATCGTCATCTAAACATGCTGCTAACCAAGTAAGGATAATTCGACTCATGCCCTAATGTCACTAAAATCTGCACTGCTAGTCAATTGCAAAGTGTTTATATTCGTTGGAAGAAGAAGAAGAAGAAGAAAGGTCCCAATCCTAAAGGGTCAACGCAGCAAAGCTGGAAGAGGGCTTCCTTTCAAGCTGGAAGAGACCTCGGATGCCGTGAGCTAGTTCAATAGCCATGTGTTCATGTAGAGCTTCTGCTGCTGGATTTGTCGAACAGCAAGCTAGCATTGACGAACGGGGGTTGGTTCGGTTGGGGGACTACACGGTTTTTGTCATGGAGCATCTCGACGACTCCAGACATGGGTGGTCGCAATTCCATGCAGGCTTGAGTGCACAGAAGGCTGATTTGGAGCACATTCGATGCCTCCAGGATGGGGAATTTACCTTGTAAGGCCGGATCAATGCATGCGGCTAAATTATTTGACTTGTAATGCTTCCATACCTGCAAAGCAATCATGAATTTCCATGGATCCCTTACATCTGAAGATAAATCTACTAGCACTAATGTAGAAACCAACGATAGAGTTTGTTGGGAAAATCAAAAGAAAAATTAGATAATCCTAGTGGGGTGTGGCTAGGAAAGTAAATGTCAATCTAAGTTCTCATGATCGTAGGGACAAGAAACCTTCAATCACCGAGCTCGACCCCCGTGTGTATACACTATTCTTCCTACCAGTCAAGATTTCAAGAACCAGCACCCCGAAAGCATAAACATCGACTTTCTCCGTTAGCTGTCCCCTTGTGAGATATTCAGGCGCCATGTAACCTCTGCATAGTTAACCATCTTTTAGATATAAACCATACTTAGCTCAAAGAAGATATGAAGTGCAAGGAAAGGATGATACGCGAAACCCTCTCGAGGGGCCAAACTTGTCAAATTAAGGAAATAGAAAGTGCCAACTATGGTTTCAAGTAGGCTGGTAATGAAAAGGCATTCTTACAGTGTGCCGGCGATTTCTGTGCTAAGATGAGACTTATCCAGAGCAATGCATCGGGCAAGCCCGAAATCTGAGATTTTTGCTGTGAGATTTTCGTCGAGGAGGATGTTGCTGGTTTTTATGTCCCGATGGATGATTTTCACTCCACAACCTCCATGAAGATATGCAAGGCCCTCAGCTGTTCCTATGATGATGTGCAGCCTCTCCTCCCAAGTTAGGACAGGGGTCGCATCGTTGACTGCAACAATAGATTCTTTTCGCTTATTTAGAAAGACAAGTAGAGCAGAGTGGGACAGACATAACCGAAGAAGGCAAGACACTAATGGAGCAGATTTTTGAAACCTTCGACTCAAAAATCATAAGATGGAAGCATTGCTTGCAATACAAGAAGCCAGTTACTAAGAATGCAAACTGAATTGATGCTCGGTGTGAAGGGTGGATCCCTTCTTGGCATCAAATGATGACTGTGTAAGTGTGTTATGTAGTTATGCAGCAACCAGCTACTTACCAAAAAGAACTAGATCAAGACTTCTTTTAGGAAGATATTCGTAGATGAGGAGGCTCTTTGGGCCTTCGATGCTGCATCCCAAAAGCCTCATGAGGTTCTTGTGTTGGATCCCACTGATCAGGTTCACCTCATTGAAGAAGTCATCCGCCCATTGGCATGTGTTGAACACCAACCGCTTAACCGCGATGACCTTCCCGTCGGGTAAAATCCCCTTGTACACGGAACCGCCGCCCCCTTGACCCAGCTTCCTCGAGTCATCAAAGAAGTTGGTGGCCTTCTCCAGTGTCTTGTACTTGAAATATAAGCTAAACTTGCTCTTGCTCGCTCGTAATTGCATGAGGTTATTTTGCACTGAATAAGGATGAATGCGAAATTCGTGTCATCAAGCTTGTGATAAAGAATTACTAAGAGATCATTTTACGCATTTGAACCGAATTTCTTACTTTGTTTCTTCTCGGAGTACTTTTTGTATCCAATGTATGCACCGATGAGAACAAGCGAAGTGCTGCGTAGCCGATGAGGTTATTGCTATTGTGATGTGACCCTAGATGAACTGCGAAATGATAAAGACAACATTAGGTTGAGATGAGCGAGTTCATTAATAATTCCAAAAATCTAGCAAGCATCGAATCATAAGATCAATCAAATTAAACTTAGGGTGCGTTCGTTTGGGGGAAAATTTTAAGAAAAAGGAAAATGTTTTTGGAAAATTATTTTTTAAGAAAATGATTAATTTTCCTTTATTTGGTGATATATGACTAAAAATGTTTTCTAGTGTTTAAATCTCGTTTGGAAAATGATTTCAATCTCTTTTAAAAAAAAAGTCATTTTTTAAATAATTTTTATTTGATTTTCTTTCTCTTTCCTTCTTCCTCCTCCACTAGTCGTCAGGCCTTGACAAGCCACTAGCATCGTCGTCAAGGCCCAGCAAGGACCAACCTAACCAGGCTCGGGCAAGTTTTGAGCTCGCTAAATCCCGGGGTTTGTTGCAACGAGGCTGGTGAGGCTTGAGCTTGCTCGAGGTGGGCTTGCACTAGCGATTGGCGGAGGAGGGAAGAAGGAAAAAAAGAAAAAGAAAAGAAAATTTAAAAAATTGATTTTTAAATAAAAATTTTAAAATTCGATTTTTAAATAAAATATTTAAAAATTTCACATGAGCAATTTTTGAAAGTGTATTCACCATCTTAGATTTAGGAATTCACTTTTCTAATTTTATGTGTGTGTATTTTCCTTGATTGAAAAGTGTTTTCGATTGATCAATCATTTTGGCGAACTAAACGGATGAAAATTCGGAAATTAATTTTGAGAAAACAATTTTCATCAAACAAATGCACTCTTAGGTTATGTTCGTTTCATGGATAATATTTTCTAAAAACCATTGTCCTCATTTTTTGGCTTTCGATTCGCTTAAGAAAATGAGTCAATGAAAAATATTTTTCGTGTTAACGTAAATCTATGCTTATAATCAAGAAAAAGATTTCATATTCAAAAAAGTCGGAAAACATTTTCCAAAATATTATTAGGTATGGGCGCTTGGATCTAAAACTCTACTTTTGAACACGAGAATCCCAACGCTAGTTCCTGAGTTTATAACGCTCAGGTTGGATCCATCAAGGTTGGCCCCGGATCCATTAAGGCTAGGACTAGGTCTCTTGGGCACGAGTCCATTAAGACCAAACCTAGGTCAGGTGAGGCCGGGCTCTCGATGCCTATATCTAGGTCCATCGAGGCCAAGCTCAAACCCTCAGTGCTTGTGCTCTATGCCTCAAGCACTTGAGCCAGCATCCATAAAGGACAAGCTTGGGCCCTAACACTCAAGCTTTAGTCCCCAGCACTTAGGCTAAGGTCATGAATTAATGAAACTTCATTCTTATAAGATTTTTTTTAAATAATGTCAATTATTTTTCTTTCTAAAAAAATCAAATTTTAAATTACTTTAAAAATTTGATTTTTTTTTTTTTCCTTTTTTTTTTTTTTTTTTTTTTTTTGCTTTTGCCTTGGCTAATCAATGACCTCAGCAACGGCTAGCGATCAACCACAGGCAAGGGATGAGCTCGTTGTTCTAGCAATGCCGAGGTTTTGTTAACCTTTGACAAGGCTTGATCCTTGCCGATCTAGCTAGACTTGAGCTCAATCTCGCATGAGGTCAGTCAGCGATTGTCACCGTGGCTAGCAATTGGCTGAAAAAGAAAAATAAAATAAAATAAAAATAATAAAATAATTCGATATTTAAAAAAAAAAAAAAGAAAAAAATTAAAAATATCATTAAAAGAAGTGCCTTAATCGACCAACAGGAGGAAACCACAATTGGAAAAATCAAAATCTGACAGCAGATATAGAAGAGCGTCGGTTTTTCTTTAATGGCGAGGAAGCCATCTTTTAAGTCGGTAAACCAGAGATCAGGAAACTAATTTTACCTCCGCTACCGGGGACAATATAGAACTTGCTACTGGGGACGTTGTAGAACTTTGTGGTCGAGTAACGGAGGAAGCATCCCGAATTCATGGCCCGCGCTTCTTCTCCAGGTGCACACCTTCTCGCCATCGAAGTTGCATTCTTCAAACAGTCTCTGCAACCGCCGGCATCAAGCGTGCTCCAACACTGTGCCAAAGCATACGCGGCGACTCCTCCAACTCCGTCCTCCCCAGCCACTGCGAAGCCCTTGTTCTGCACTGCACTGGCCGAGACATTCCTCAGGACCCGGTCCACCCTATCAGAGAGCTCGGCCACGATCTCCGCCAGGACTGTCAAATTGGAGCTACACTTGAGCATGCCGTGCGTTGGATCGACGGTCTCGTTGTAGAAGTCGTAACTGCCGTAACGGAAGAAGCAGCCGTCAAGGTAGAGCCGACCAAAGTTGGGGAGGCAGCGGGCGATCCGGGGCCAGCTCTCGTAAAGCAGAGGCGGCACTCGGTCTCAGTCAAGTCCCCATGGCACTGGGCGAGGCCGTACACTGCTGGCAGCGGCGAGGCGAGGGAGTACTTGCCCCAGCCTTGGGCAGCGATGCTGTCGGAGAACTTGTTCATGATGGCGATGCCAATGGAGACGACATTTCCAGTGGTAGTCCAAGTGGATTTCTCGCAGATGCAGCATGCTTCGGTGATTCGAGGATCGGAGACGGCAAGAGAGAAGAAGAACGAGGAGAGCGCGAGCAGAGGAAGGGCGATTGATGGGCTCGCTCCGTTCGACTTCATGGGCTCTGCTTGAGATATGCTCGGTTATTAAATTTTCCCGAGAGGAATATTTGAGCAAGTGCGTGATGGGAGCTCCGATTCAACCTGATGATCTCATAAAAAGCTTCAACCAGCTACACCACGCGGAATCGGAGAGACAGACTGATGCTTGACTTCTGGGGTCTCGTTTTTCACATCACCCCTTGCTTTCTTCATGCTACAGCAAGGTTTTTGAAAAATACCGCGGCGATAACATCTCTCTGTGAGTGGGTGGAATGCAGTGTTTTTTTTTTTTGGTCGGTGGAATGCAGTGTTTGACGCGGCGAGAATGATGGGGTTCTGAGACGTTTTGAGTCCGAGAATATTTTGGATTGAGGGTGGTCTAGACGAAAAAGAGAGACCTGCAACGACCGAAGCGACGAGGGCGACGGATGTTGAACTCCATGTCGGTAGTTTTTTTTTTTTTTAATGATTAGATGATAAGTTTTAATCTATTCTGAAAAATAATAATGATTATAAAAAATCAAATAATGAATTGTATTTCTTTAAAAAATTTGTAACTATCAACAAGTTATTATCATTAAAAAAATAAAAATAAATAAACTAGTGGGAACCTGTTTGGATGAATAGGAAACTTAGGACCTAGAATAAGTTTTTAAATTTTCTTAGTTTATATCTTCATGTGACTGTGCGGTATTCCAAGATATTTAATGATGGTTGTGTAATTTGGAATCATTAGTCTAAATTTTCATTTTATGACTGCAGGTTTTATTTTGTTAATGATTAATATTTTTCATGTATTTAAATATAAGTTATGATCAATGAATTGTAACTATATATGGTAATAATTAAAGGTAATGGTTCACTATAGTTGTTTAATTAATAATATAGGTGGAATCCGGAATTCATCTTGAAATCCGTGATAGGATAAGTTCTAGAGTATGCAATATAGGTTCTAGTTCCAAAGAATGAGAAATCTGTTTCAACGAGTAAGTTCCATATAAAATATGTATGAAATCTGAAATCGCTCGTCCCTAAGTATCATGAATCTTATATTCGCATGGTCATGATTAGGTTTGGCAGGTAAGGTCCATCATTGGAAGGTCCTCTTTGTGGCCAATCCATGTTCATAATTATGCAAAGACCTTTAATTTGACTTTAGATGATCAAATTTGGCCTCAAGTGTTCCAGAAGAGATTCCCCCCCTCCCCTGGCGTTTTTCATACATGTACATTTGACTTTTCTAGTCCCATGGTTGCAGCCACAAGGTGTCCGAGCTAGTCTCTATCCGGCCCGCCTACTTGAATGAACAAATGATAGGGTGACCTCTTGTTTTTTGGCTTGAATTTAGGGATAAATGTATTAGAAATCTTAAAATTTGTCACGAAACTCTAAATTGAGTCATAAAACATTTAAAAAGTGTAATCAAGTCCTAAAATTTATCTCTTTAAACTTTCAAGAATTGCAATCATTGGAAGGATTTATACTTGACCTATTTGATAAGTTTTAGGACACCATTATAATTTTGTGACAAATTTTAGAACTTCCAATATATTTATTCCTTAGATTTATTTATGACCTCTTTTGCCTTGACTATCAACTGCTATGTAGAATTCCACAAATCAAAAACGCCTAGGAGCGTGGTAGTTCACACATGACCATCTCAATTCACATCTAAAGTAGGAGGAAATCTTAGGAAAACTAAGCAAGTTCTCATATCAATATGTTGCAAGCGTGAAGCGATTGAACAACCCTTCTGTGCTTTCCAAAGTGTAAAGAATAATATGGTTTTGAATTGGGTAGAATAATGAAGTCGGATCATTGAGCGGGATAGAACAATCTGGTCGGACTTTGAAGCGTGATATCACTTTCTTTAAGGATTTATTTGTCCCACAACGTTATTAATGATCACCAGAAAATTTATATTCTAGTATTTTTAGTATTTCTCAAATGATATAACAATTCTAATATTTCTCCAAAGCCTCTCAAAGGAAACAATTAGAAATAATGACTATATATTCTTTTGAAAGAAAATAAAAAATGAAATAAGATTATGATTGAACATATACGTTCAGTAATTTATAGCAAAAACAAGAAGTTATATCCAAGCAGACACAACCTTCTAAAGATTAAGAAGTTATGCTTGAACACGTATGAACTTTGAATAACTGTTGGACGAAACAATAAAAATGCGAAATTAAATAAATAATAAAAAAATAACCGTACTTCATCGTGAACAGTCACAATGTTTCAACGGGACTTATGGTTAATTTTTTATAAAAATAAATCCTAATTTTTCAATAAATAAAAAATAATGATCATTGATCAATGTCAAATCTTTTTTGCGTGCGCACTCACATCTTTTCAATGTGAAACAAGACACTTCTTAGAATATTTTACAAACAAACTACCAACACAAAGCACATAGAATAAAAGAATGACAAGCATAAAATCATTAGTAGGTCTCAAGTGATTCAACAGATCATATGCACCGAGTCCCTAACTTCACTGACCATTGTTAGCATCGTATGCTAAACGCCTACTCAATTATCTCAAGGCCTTAAAACTATTTTATATGCCATATGGAATGGTCATTGGCTTTTTTTTTTTCTTTTTTTGGGGGGGGATGAATTGCCATTACCTTTCAAGAGTAGTTGTTGATCCCAAAATAACACTAGGAAAGAATACGAAGACTTGAAAAAGGAACACTTTGGACCGAGGGTCCAGAAAAGCCGGTGAAGAATCCACACCATATGGGCTTAAGTGGACCTAGCCCGATTATGTATTTTTTTTTTCATTTTCAAAAAACCGAGTTGAAATACAAGAGGAAGGGCATCGAAACATGTTACATCTTAATGCCTTCATAACCAATTCACTAGTCTATTTGATTCTCAAGGGTAGTAGGCCAATTTGGGATTTGTAAAAAGGGTTGAAAGGTCTTTACATTCTATGATAGGTGACTCAATGCCCCAAGAGTGGAGAAAAGAATCTTACAAATAGCTTATCAAAGTACAATTATCTTACTCTCAAACTAACTTCGGTTTAAAATGATCTATGAAGTGATAAAGAATGTGGAGGTAAGCTACGTTTTCAAGTTGAAGAATTAATATTGATTGTAGACGAGAATGAAGTTGGCTCAAGTTGTTTTTCGAGGTCGACACTAATCCAATGAAATATATTCATGGAGATTATAGATTTCCCAATTAAAAAATATCGCCGGAGATATTATTAGGTATTGAGGATGTTGTTTCATATTTCATTATTCTCTTCAACAATTAATATCCTTCCCTATGCATGTTACTTGGGTATGATAACCCTCAGCTAATAACGTGTAAAGCGAAGTCAATTAAGTAAAAGCTTCTCTCATCCTCTCTTTTCATGATCTCAGAATATTTACGAGTTAATTACACAAGACTTGTTTGGATTTTGATTTGGGATTTTCCCCACGCTATTAGACACATTTTCTCTCCTCGATAGAGAGAGAAATTCGGAGGAGAGATGGGGTCGATCCTCAGCTCATCATCGCGCGGCGCGAGCGAGGCGCTGGCGACCGCTGCGGACAAGGCCAAGGAGATCGCCTCGTCGGCTCCCGTCGTCGTATTCAGGTCGCTCCTTCCCTCCTCCTCCCTTCCCGGTGCTCGTCGATCGAGCGATCTGCTTCTCCGGAACGGTCGAATTTCGATTTACCCGGGTTTCCATCCCGAGTCGTGTTCTTGAATGATCGGCCGTTGACTTCGGTATCGGTGTCGTTCGCGATGCGATTCGCTGCTGGGTCCGATCGCGGGCGAAATTGTATCGGCCGATGGCTTTGAACGGTAGAATTGATGTGCTAATTTGATGCATGGGAGAGAGTATATATTAGCTGAATTGGGGAGAATTGATTTTTGAGGGGTAAAGACCAGCAGTTTTTCAGTGGGTTTTTGAATTTTGACCCAAAAAATAGAAGGGTTTTGAATTAGATGCTTGTTGCTGTGGATTTTGCTATCATCTCGTGGTGTTGTTGCTGAATTGATAATGCGAGTCATTAACCTTAAACTATCATGTGTAAGGAGAGAAGTGCTAGTAAAACTAGCACTTACAATGGGTTTTGAACTTTGAGGGAAAAAAATGGTTTTGAATTAGATGTTTGTGGCAGGGATTTGCTATGATTTCGTGCTGGTCACTGAATCGATAATGCAAGTCACTAACGCTAATCTACCACATGTAATGAGGAAATTGCCAGCGGATTGAAGAGATTACTGTTGCCGGTGTGGTATATATCTGTTAGGACTCGATTGTTACAGAACCCAAAGTGGCAGCAGCTCAAAATGAGAGTTTTGGAGATTGTTTATATAGGGTCAGAAGCAGGGAGGTCTCAATCTTACTGACCTTGTGCTTCCTGGGCAGCAAAACTTACTGTGGCTACTGCCAAAGGGTCAAGCATCTGTTGACGCAGCTCGGGGTGAGTTACAAAGTCGTCGAGCTGAACAAGGAAGGTGAGTGTCTCCTAGCCTCTTGAACCGCCTGCATATAATCTTGATCCAAGTATACAAACCATCTTGTTCTTGGCTATTTAGAGGCTGATTTTGTTGACAAAGCAAAGATACCATTTTTAAATGGATTTGCTGGTTTAGTGTTCTATTCATGTGTAAAAGCCGGTTGAAAATCTCCCCCTGCAGTTGCTCAATTAGCCCCCAAAGACCCGAATCTTTTGATTCTTTGACCATGGGTTTTTAACTATAATTTGTTGATATTTCCGTGATTGTGCAAATGATCGCTTTATCTACAAGATGAAGAACTCGTGTCAACACAACATTGTTCAACCATCTGAGTTTCCTTTTGAAGGTGATGGAGATGTGGTTCAATCAGCATTGGCAGATTGGACAGGGCTGAGAACAGTACCTAATGTGTTCATTGGGGGAAATCATATCGGTGGATGCAATTGTAAGTTTTTAATCTCTTTTCCTTGTTGATTTCAAGAAAAATCTCTGGTAGAGGTTAGATGCAACATGGGTGTTGTTTGACAGACTTATCTTTTGATGTTGGCTTTCTTTGCGATTCCAGCCGTCACTGAGAAACACCAGGCAGGTCAACTGGTACCTCTTCTTAGGAGTGCTGGAGCTGTGAAGACCTAATAAAAGCAGTGCTCATAGTTGGAACCTTCGATCAAAAGAGAGACTTGTGTGATGGAAGTGGATAAACTGAGGTGTGATAATATCCACTGCACAAGTAAATGGAAGGATTGTTTTTTCACTGCTTGCACAAATTTGGAGTGTGTGCCATAGACTATACCTTGTCAGCAGAGTTGCTTCCAATATTTGTAGGGACTCTCTTCTAATGACAGGCCATGGTCGTTGTCACTTTACATAATACTGGCGGTGCCTGAAAATCCTTAATGCAAAAGTGGAATGACTACCATAAATTTTGAGACCCAGATCATTTGTTTGCCGAAGGGCTAGGAAATGATTTGACAGTGTATGGTAATAAAGTTTCACGGGACATTGAACTAGACTTCCTTAGAGATCTGCAGTTTTATAACGCAGAAGTGTTATCGTCGAGATTAAGATTATTTCTTCACTTCCGTTTCTGATGATTCAAGTTCAATGCAATGATCCAAAAGCAAGCAGGATCTCAAGGAGGAGCAAAGAGTTCCACAGGGAACAGTCACGAGCTTCTCTCCCACTTTACTGGAAAGCAAACCTTGGCAGGACTGTCGACGGGCTGTGCGGGAAATGATGCAGCCCGTGTTCATGAAGTAACCCCTAAATCCCCATGATCAGGACATGGCCAAATCAGAAAGGGGTCTTCGCCTGGAGTTTTTCCTCCGGGGACCCCAAGTACATTCTTGAGCCTTGAGGTTCACCAACAAATGCATCCGTCATAATTATGGGAGCAAGAGGTACGGTCATATGATGTCTACAAAGGTCAATGCTGTAATAGTTGACTATTGTCTACTCGGATCTAATCGACTTTGAACTAATTGCCCTCCACTTTGGGATCCATCCGAAGCAAATTGCAAGTAATGAGTGACAAAGAATATCAAATATAGAGTAGCTTTCACATCGTTTCTTCAACCGGGGATCATGCTGCGCGGTACTGGTAGACCGTTAAAAGTTCCAAGTAATTCACCAGAAAATGCCAGCTTCAAACCAAGAATTACAAAGGAAAAGTTGACAAGTACATCAAGCTGTCTAGATGATCATTTCAAGAATTCATCTACGCTCATCACGGCAAAAGAGACCGTCGCCCTTAGAAAAACTGAAGCGAAAAATGCTAATTAGAAGATTTCCGACTAAAGAGGCGGAATCTCAGGGTTTTGCTTTCCCTTTCTGAGATTACAGGACATGAAAGAGGCCAGCATGAACTACACAATTGTGAATCGGTTTCATATGAGTCACTGTACTTCCCGTATTAATCGAGTGGAATTGGCAATACTAAGAGAAAATGGAGGATAAAGGAAATAATTGAATATGTACATGAGTTCCTCTTAACTCACTAAGTGGGAAATGGCTAGCATAAGACATGACCGATGCACCAAGGAGCTTCTGCAATCTCTTGCACAACACCCGCATCTTTGCCCCCCTCTCGCTGCGCAGATATTCTCATCCCGATTTCTCGATCGGGGTTTGAGAAACACTCGAGCGTTACTGGCCATTGGACTCCTTGCAATCCTTCTCACAGGACCATATGCCCATCTCATCACATGCGGCTAGTGGTCCTGTTCACATGTCCGAAAATTACATCACCTCCGCTGGCTCAATTGATTCCGCTGAATTCACCGGAGGCTTATGGTGGAAGCGAAGGAAATTTCAGAATTTGTCGGTTGTTTTGTGATCCCAGTATTTGTATTCAAGCTTCTGCTGGAGTCATCTGGAATCAGACTATTGTTGAGAAATGGGGGTTGCGTTGGCACGGGAACTATAAACTCCCGGTCTTTGAGCATCTCAACTACTTCAGACATGGATGGTCGTAAATCTGGGGAAGCTTGGGTGCAAAGAAGCGCGATTTGAATCACATTCAATGCCTCTGAGATGGGAAACTTGCCTTTCAACGCAGGATCAATGCACTCAGCAAGACTATATGATTTATATTGCTTCCAAACCTGAGAAGTACAGAAAAGTCGAAGCAAGTCATTAGAAACTTTGCTATTGTTCAGCAGAAAAGACAAACTATCTCCAGATTGTGAAGGGATGAATTAAATAAAGACCTTGTGCAGCTGAATCATAATATGTAAAGCCATGAAGGGGTTCGTGCGGACAGGAAAAGAGTAGCCAGAAAACTCTCAATTTGAAGTTCGAGAAGATGTTACTTGTTAGGATTTATTCCAACTCTATATCATAGACAAGAAGAAATTTGCAAACGCCACATGCATATTCTAGAGGTTCAAATCAGAAGGATAGGTATATGAATCTTACTGATTGCAGAACCGAACCTGAGGCCTGCCCGAAGATACTGTTCTTCCTACCACTTAGAATTTCTAGGACCAGCACAACAAAAGAATAAACATCCGCTTTCTCTGTTAGTTGTCCCTTAACAAGATACTCTGGAGCCATATAACCCCTGCAAAATTGTTCTTTCAGAAGGAGAGAAATGTGTTCTGCAGAATCTGAAGTCGAAGATGAAATTGCTAAAGAGTGAAGAGAAGGGGTCATCCAGACAACAAATTCCCCAAACCAGACCTGAGAAAGTTAGGGAAAAAGAGAGCAATTCTTATTTGATACAACGCCACTCTCACTTTAAGCCCTATATCACATGCTTATTTTCTGTATTCATAATATGTGGCAGTTCAAATAGCCAATCCAGTCTCCTCTATGTGTAGATGTTATCTAAACTGGTTTGATTGAAACAAAAAGAGAAAAATTAAAGATCAGAATCTTACAGTGTCCCTGCGATACCAGTGCTAAGATGAGATTTTTCTGGATCAAGACATCAAGCAAGTCCAAAGTCAGCAACCTTTGCTGTGAGATCCTCATCAAGAAGGACGTTGCTGCTTTTGATGTCTCTGTATTATTTTCACTCCACAAGGTCCATGGAGAAATGCCAGCCCCTCAGCTGTTCCGGAGATGATATTAACCCGCTCCTGCCAACTCAGGACATGGGTTGCATTCTTGACTGCAACAGCAACCGGGTCTTGTTATCAGTCACATTATTGCAATTATGTACTTACTCAGGAATGAGTTTTAAAAAGTTGCCTGGAGAAGTTTAGCAAGAAAAAGTATTATTCCGGAACAAGATGAAGCTAGCAACTAGGTTAACACCATGGAACAAATTATGAGAAGCTAGAATTCAAGGGTTTTAGTATGGTAAGAGGCCCTATTTATAGAACAAACTACACTAATCTCGGATGCAGAATGGAGCAGCAAGTGGGGGATAACTTACCGAAGAGGATTTGATCAAGGCTTCTGTTGGGAACATATTCATAAACTAGGAGGCTTTCTGGGCCTTCAATGCTGCAACCCAGAAGGCGGACCAGGTTCTTGTGTTGGATTCCACTGATCAGATTTACCTCATTGAAGAGGTCATCCACCCAGTCACGAGTGTTGAACACCAGTCTTTTTACTGCAACAACTCTTCCATCAGGGAGGATCCCCCTGTATACAGAACCAGCTCCTCCTTGGCCTAATTTCCTCGACTCATCAAAGAAGTCCGTAGCCTTTTCAAGTGATTCATAATTAAAATTCAGATTCAACTTCCTTACGATTGCTGGAACGCCAAAGAGTTTCTTCTGGACTGAGAATAGGTAAAGAAGATGGATGGCATTAGAGAATGTTTAAAGAGAAGTCAAAACAGAAATATTCCCTTGAGTTTCACATTTACCTTCTCTTTTCTTGGATAATTGTCTGTATCCAACATAAGCACCGACCAAAACAAGTGATGTTACAGCAGCAACGGATGAAGCAATAGCAATGATGATCCCAAGCTTTGACGAGTCTATTAATAAACACAAAGATCATCCTCTGCTGACAAGAAACCGGAAGCTACAGCAACTAAGAGGCAAAAAATTACCTACTGCAGTCTGCAGCTATCTCAATTCAGTTGAAAATACAGAACAAGAAAGCTAGAACATGGTGGATACTAACTTGCAAGATGATTCAATTCTTACCACCATCTGTATGGACAGTATAAAACCTCTGAGTGTAATATCGCATGAAACAGCCAGCATTCATAGCCCTCCCTTCATCCCCAGGAGTACAGTTCCTCGCCTTGATCATCGCATCCGCCAAGCACTCCCCACACCCCTTCTCGTCGAGAGTGTTCCAGCACTGCGCCAGTGCATAAACACCGGCAACTCCTCCTCTCCTCGCCTCTCCGAAAACAGCAAACCCCTTGTTCTCCGGCGCGACCGCCGACACATTCCTTAGCACCCAGTCGACCTTATCGGCGAACTGCTGCCTCGCCTGCTGGTCGGCTGAAACGCTGGACTGATTGGCGCACTTGACCATGTCGTGCTGCGGATCGACGGTCTGATTAAAGAAATTATAGTAATCGGACCTTATGAAGCAACCGTCGAGATACAACCGACCCTTAGTATCCAAGATAGTGCATCGAGGAAGTATAGTCCTGCTCTGTTTGTCGTCGTAGCTCAGGTCGCCATGGCACTGAGCCAGTGCATAGATTTCCGGCAACGGAGAGGTTACGGAATCATTACCCCAGCGATCTTCAGTAACTTTCGCGGCAATTTTCAGCATGACGTTGAGGAAGTTCGAGACGACGTTCGCGGTGGACATGACGTTGGATGTGAGGCATAGAATGCCCGCCTCCGAGATTCGAGGATCGCCGAGCGAGAGCGAGAACGAGGAGCTGAAGAGAACCAGGAAAACGCAAGCGAGGTTGACGATCGAAGGCCGCATTTCACAGCTCCGACCTCAGTTCCGAAGCGGAATCCGCCGGATAAACGTTCCGAAGTCGAGAAAATGCGGAGGAGCGAGAGAACCGGATTACCGCCTTGAGTTTTCTCTCGGTTCAAGGTTCTAGCGCTTTCGAGGAACGTCGGCTACCGAAGTTCTCCCTCCTCCGTCAAGAGTCAAAGCTCGTAGAGTCCAGAATAGCGGCGGCGGCTTGCGAGACAGCTTCGCTGTTGAGCACATGGATTCGGCCATCCGTCGGCAGCGCTCTTCCTTATACACGCGAGCGCATGCGCAACGTGGAGCGGCGAGCTTCTAGAAGCGGGCGGGGAGCCGACGAAGTGGAAATTTCGTGCGAACTGGTCGAACCAGCGACGCATACGGAGGCGGATCGGCTCGCGACGGTCGCCGGCGATGGTGACGACGGCAGTGACGGCGGTCACGGGTGGGTCCTGCCATTGAGAAAAGGTCAAAGGCGATCTTACCTTAATGCATGATGATTGGACGGAAGTGAGAGTTGACGACAATCCAGGGCGGTTGCTTGTGCCTCAACGAGAGAGCTAGGACAGGAAGCACTGATTACTTTTCGGTAGCGTTGGTGTCTGTTGACACCTAAATTTTAGCGATCCATTTATTCATTAAAAAATTAGGGACCGAACTTTAACCCCTAAACAAAAATATTAAATCGCAGCATATAGTTTTAAGGGTGTTTTTATTTATTTATTTTATCGCATTTGCATGGACCGGTGACAGATAAGTTTTAATTTGACAAGTTGGAAGATAGGTACATTTCAGAAAAGATTTGTATTATTATTCCAATATTCAACGATATCACGGTGGATTGCGAGCTCATCTTTGCAAGACTCGGAATTTGAGAGGATTCTATTACAATAGCCTAATGTTCGACCAATTTGTGGGCAATTATTTGGTCGGAGAATATTCAATCTGCGTAAGGACAGAAAATGATGTCTTCCAAGAAAAAAGATGAAAGCGTGCGGATAAAGATTTGGCCACAAGAGAGACCATCTTGAGCACCCATGAAATTGAGTCAATATTCTCAAAATCCTTAGACAATTCTGTTGACCGTAATGCAAGGAGGAGGATCAACTTCGTACAAAGGAAATCAACGAAAAAGGGAAAGTGGGGGTGTAGTCTTCACGTATCCATCGATGTGGGCAAAAAGAAAAGTTGCAAGAATAAGAAAGAAATCTTGAATGTTGATTTGAAAAGGAAATTGAAACTTTAATCCTTGCCCTATAAAAACGGTGTTCGGGTAGGGTTTTAGGAGAGGCCATACAATTGAAAACATACGGCCACAATAGAGAGAAAAGAGGGAGAGAAGAAGCTCTCTTGGTCAATCCTTGGCGGAGACGCTCGTCTTGGCGTGCCACGACAGCACCACTGTGCCCTCATCATCGACAACACTACTGCATCGCCCCTCCTTCAGCCACGAGCCAACCACTCCCATGATGACGGAGCTGCCCACGCCAAGCCGCTGCTGTTCGTGATCTGCCATCAAGTCATCGCCATCCGGGCCCAACGAGCTCAGTGCACCGTTAAGAAGTCCAGTATAATGATGCTGCACTAGCCCTCTGACGATGAAGCTGCCGAACGTCGTTTGCTGATCGAGAGTTCCAGCCCAACTCCCACTATAAAATACGAAGCAAAGGACGTCCGTGAAGGAGCACATGGGCATCCACGCGTCACACCCCAGGTCCAGGTTTCTTCACCGGGGCAATACACTATTTTGAGAAGAAAAGTCAACACCGAGAGTCCAAGAAGTGAAAATCAAAAGGCACGAGTTTTGGTCAAAGAAAGGAGGATTCTCTTTTGCTTGAATTTTTGAGAGAAAGGCCATCATTAACGGTTGTTGCCGAATTACTTCCCGCGTGTGCTACGAGCTACGTGTCTGCTCCGATTCTCATCGCGCACGACATGGCCAGACGCCTTTTTCCTAGTGCCGGATCTCGTCTTCTCTTTGCTTCACGAAGGCGTCGCTAATAAATTTCCTTGTTAGTCCAGCGTCTTTTAGCGTTCTTGTAGGTCTCGCGGAGCCGTGCCCAGTGTTCTCCATAATCACTGCACCGCCGTGACGTTTCTTGCTGTCACCGAGTTGCTGCTACCCTTGCTGAGACTACACCGAGTTGAGCAACAGCAGCCATCCTTGCCATGTCGTGTGCCAACCCGAGACCTATCTGCTGTGCCGAGCCTCACCCACGAGCTATTCCCGGTCATCTGTCAAGCCGATTCCGTCAAGCTCAAATGTGGCAATAACTCTTACAACATTAGGTAATTATTTTATCCGAACTTGATTTCGGTATTTTATTGCCTAATATATGTCTATTAATATCTAATGTTCATATCCATGGGCGATAGACATAACTTTCAATTATGATTTATTTCCTAATTTGCAACCGCATATAATTTTTTTATTCCATCTATAAGGCTTTAGATGGAATAATTAATCACGCGGGAATAAAATTGATATTTTGATCTTTAAGGCTTAAGATCAATTTATCGATTTTACTAGCGAAATAACCAAGTTTGAGTAGACATCGTTTCCAAATTTGAACAATGGATATGGTATCTTTGATGATTCTGAATGGCTGGGTGCTTGTCTCATCTTGATTGATTTATTTATCTTGAAATATGTTTGAGTTAATTTAGCTTCATATTAGAATATCGCATGCTTTAGGGTAATCTGCATATTTAGACTAAGCGTTTTTATTTATTCATTGTCGAAATGAAAAAAAAAATAATACCAAAAAGACATAAATTTAGGATGTTAGATTTTCGTTTCATTATCTTAAATTGCATGTTTAATTATTTGACATTTTAAATTAATTAATACAAAAACAAAAACAAAAAACATCATGCATATGTCATGTAGAATTAGGGCATATTTTGTACGTCATTGCATATGAGGGTTAAATTGTACTTAATTTAATTTTAGCTAATATTTTTCTTAATTTATTATAAGGGTTAAGATAATATTTTAGTTTAAATTAGGATTTAGCTCAACCTTATTCCTAATACAAATTGAATAGGACCTTAATCTAATTAGATAATTTTCACATTTTTCTAATTTCGAATTTCATAAAAAAACACAAAAAATGTCTTAAAATAAATTAGTTTCAATCTCTAGGATAGATTGCATTCTTTTAAGGAAAAAGAAAATAAAAGATGTCATGCGCATGTCATTAGGATTAGATTCATGAAATGCATGCCATTTAGTGATTGTTGCTAGGTCCATTCAATTAGTAATCGCATGTTATTAGAATTAAGTCATTTAATTAATATTGCATTGCATATTACATGATTTCCATTAATTAAGTGAAAACAAAAAAAGAAATTACGTGTTAATTAGAAATCATATTTAGGATTGTCGATGTGAATTCTGATTTAACACTACAGATGCTTTCGTTGCTTTGAGGTAAGTTCCTGCAATTTATTCATTGCTTTTCCTTGGATGTTAAATTGGTGGTTTGCGCACCCGCATGATCACCTCACATGTTAGGAAAATAGACTTAAAATCAATCCAAACTGCCTGCAAAAACATTTTTGAAATTAAAAGAATGGTACCGAAAGGACATTAGAGAAATCTAGTGTAACCAAGTTCTCGTACTCATAATCTCTGGTTCGTAAGAGTAAAGTAAATCTCCCATTACTTTACTTGGGTTTCTAATCGACCCACCAAAAATAGATTAGTGGTGACTCATAATTAAAAAAATTGCATGTTAAGAACTTGAACCGAAAGTCGCGAATTGGTATGGGCTTGGGAAAGCCCGAGTTAAGTCTAGGCTTAATAATCCATTAGCCAAAACCCTAGGTGGTTCACACTCGAAAAAATTGGTCGCGACAGTGTTGTACACTTTGACTTCGACACGTTAGTAGGTATCAGAAAATTCGACATGTAATCAACTCACCTGACAAGCGAGTGACACGCGATTCCAATATTGATACGCATGGGTTAATTTTAAATTTTTTCACCAAATAGGCCAAATATAATTATGTAAAATTAATAATAATAATAATAATAAAATAATAATAATAATAATAATAATAATAATAATGAAAAGGAGAAAAGTTTCTTCTTACTTTCACTTCTTATGACTCACGATTTTTAATGTAATCATTCTTTGCTCTTTTTTATTTATTTATTTATTTATTTATTTATTTTTGTGAATATTTGAAGATAAAAATTATAATTTATCATGTATATTTAAAAATATATATTTAATATACAACGTGTCCTAACTTGTCAAAATTTTTTATTTTTTTAGAACTAATATGTTGATGTGTTATGTCGTCTCTTTTATTCTTTTTATAAAAAAAAAATAGGGGAGAAAGATTAGGAATGACTTGACTGGAAAAGGTAACCTGCTTTTAGTGTCATTATAAGATAAAAGATAAAGATAAAGCTAATAATTTTCTTAATTCTAATTATTTATTCCAATTTGAAGATTGATAATTCGGATGGGGCTAGGAAGTCTCTCCCATGAGATGGTGGACATGGAGACAGGACGCCGCAAGAGCTTGCTCTCCTACGTGTCCCGATTTTCTTGGCTATCTGAAAAGGCCAGTACCATCTTCAGTGAAGTTTTAATTTGCTCCCTGGCATGTCTTGATTTTGGACAAGAAGTCTGATCGACACAGAATAGATGAGAAGATGTGTGTGCATCTATGAATTGTTTTGAGGCGGACTTTTAAATGCTTCTTGCTTGTGAGACAAAAGGAAAGCTGCAGAGGGGAGTAACTAGATGTGTTCCAGTTACAGCGTTCTCCCACTCAAGATAAAAGCCATGCCTGCAATCTGGTCGGCGCTGTTGTGCCCTATGCATAGGTATAGCGTGATTTGCATGTGTTCCTTAGGATTGACCAAAATAAGATTTTTTTTTTCTTTTGTTGAGATGCATGTATGAGTTCGGAAGAATTAATGTAATGTGAAATGGTTAATATATTCAAGTAATCTTCTTACTGATTTAGACTTTCAAATAATGATGGGTCTATAAATACATCAACCAAGTCAGACTTGAAAGCTCCTTCTTAACGACTTCCTTGGACGAAGGTGTTGGGTTTCTGCCACACTCTCAACAAATGGCACTAGAATATTCTCAACACCCTCTCTGGGCAAAAGAAGGCAAGCCTTGTGATGTAGCAATGCAAATTTTGATGGTAACTTTTATGGTTCGGTCCGGAGGGATGAACATGGACATGGTGGATATTCAAGTCGAGACATGAGTTGGTACAATACTTGAATTAAGAGAGAGAGAGAGAGAGAGAGAGAGAGAAGAGAGGACCTTGACTACAATTACTGGTGCAAGGGATGACTTGACTAAGATATGCGACAGTTGAACCAAGAATTTTGAATAGAAAAAGAACCAGGAATGGACTGTTCATGCTGAATTATCACTGAATCTCTCCGTTCATTATTTATTTGTTGCTTTCTATCTTTCTGGACAACGACTTATTGGTGCACATTATGAGTAATTTATTGAACGGAAATGTCAGTGTTTTGAGAGCATCTAAGCTACTTTGATGTATAGATGGTTTCTCCGCTAGTCCTTGGGGAAAGCACCAATGTCAAAGTAAGTATTCTTGCTAGCTCAAAAATAATTGCGCTTCTTAAATTTAAGGATGGTGATCTTGTCTCAACCTTATCCATCCTTGAAAATAGGGGTAGGCAATTGTGTTACTTTAGTTCAAAAACTAAAACAAATAGACCTCATCTTGTTTGTTCAGGTCCTATTGACTTGAGGACTGCGATAAGTTCCCTAATTTTTATTTATTTTTTTTAAAAAAAGGTTTTGAAGTAGATGTTTGTGGCAGTGGATTTCGCTATGATCTTGTGTGCCAATTGCTGAATTGATAATGCAAGTCATGAACGCTAAAGTACCATGAGTAATGAGAAAATTGCTAGCGGAACGAAGAGATTACTGTTGCCGGATACTATACCGTGTTCTGTTAGGACTCGATTGTTGCAGAACCCAAAGTGGCAGCAGCTCAAAATGAGAGTTCTGCGATAGCTTATAGAGGGTCAGAAGCAGAGAGGTCTCAATCTTACTGACCTTGTGGTTCCTGTGCAGCAAAACTTAGTGTGGCTACTGCCACAGGGTCAAGCATTTGTTGACGCAGCTCGAGGCGAGTTACAAAGTCGTCGAGCTGGACAAGGAAGGTGAGCGTCTCCTACCCTCTTGAACCGCCTGCATATAATCTTGATCTGAGTATATAAACCATCTTGCTCTTGGCTATTTGGAGGCTGATTTTGTCGACAAAGCAAAGATACCTTTTTTTTCAAGCATATTTGCTGGCATAGCATTCTGTTCATGTGTAAAAGCCAGTTAAGAATCTCCCCCCACAGTTGCTCGATTTGCCCCCAAAGACCTGTATCGTTTGATTCTTTCGACCATGGGTTTTGAACTGTAATTTATTAATATTTCCGTGATTGTGCAAATGATCGCTTTATCTACGAGATGAAGAACTCGCGTGGAACATGATCTCTTTAACACTACATTGTTCAACCATCTGAATTTCCCTTTGAAGGTGACGGAGCTGTGGTTCAATCGGCTTTGGCAGATTGGACGGGACTGAGAACAGTACCTAATGTGTTCTCTAACGACCCGGGTCCCACTGTGTGATATTGTCTGCTTTGGGTCAAAAGCCCTGACGCGAACGAACCACCATTCCAGCCACGATCTTTTCTCTCACGGTTTTAAAGCGCGTCACATAAGTTAAGAGGGACCCAAGCTTTATAAAGGCTCCCAAGACTTCCCCCTTAAGCGATGTGGGACAAGAGAGAGAGGGATCCCTTCCTTGCGCACGTTCGGAGACCGAGGCGCGGACGCACCGCCATCCCTCCTCCCCGCGCACCGCCGCTCGGTCGTCACACTCTCCTCCCCTTAACAGAATAGCATCCTCGCTGTGGCCCCACACGCTGCGGGAGTCGGCTCTGATACTATTTGTAACGACTTGGGCCCCACCATGTGATATTGTCCGCTTTGGGTCACCCACCCTGGCGCGAACGAACCGCCATCCCAGCCACGGTTTTTTCTCTTACGGTTTTAAAACGCGTCACACAAGTTAAGAGGGACCCAAGCCTTATATCACATAGTGGGGCTCAGGTCGTTACATGTTCATCGGAAGAAATCATATCGGTGGCTGCAATTGTAAATAATTAACTGTGTGGCTAATCATCTGTCTCTCTTTTCTTTGTTGATTCAAGAAAATCTCTGGGAGAGGTTAGATGCAACGCGGGTGTTGTTTGACGACTAATCTTTTAATGTCGGCTTTCCTTGCAATGCCAGCGGTCACTCAGAAACACCAGGCAGGTCAACTGGTACCTCTTCTTAGGAGCGCCAGAGCTGTGAAGACCTAATAAAAGCGGTGCTCATAGTTCAAACCTTTGATCGAAAGAGAGAAACACGTGTGATGGAAGTGGATAAACTGAGGTGTGACATCCACTGCACATATAAATGAAAGAATTGTCTTTTGACTGCTCGCACAAATGTGGAGTGTGTAGTATAAACTTACCTTAGCAGCTGAAAATCCTTACTGCAAAAGTGGAATGACTATCAGAAATTCTGAGACCCAGACTGTTTGTTTGCCGAAGTGACTAGGAAACGATTTGACATTGTCCGGTAATAAGGTTTCACGGGACATTGATCGAGACTTCTTTAGAGTACTGCAGTTTTATGATGCAGAAGAGTTATCATCGAGATTAAGATTATTTCTTTACTTCTGTTTCTGATGATTCAAGTTCAATGCAATGATCCAAAAGCAAGCAGGATCTCAAGGAGGAGCAAAGAGTTCCACAGGGAACAGTTACGAGCTTCTCTCCCACTTTACTGGAAAGCAACCTTGACAGGACTGTCGATGGGCTGTGCGGAAAATGATGCAGCCCGTGTTCATGAAGTAACCCCTAAATCCTCCTGATCAGGTCATGGCCAAATGAGAAAGGGGTCTTCGCCTGGAGTTTTCCTCCGTGGACCCCAAGTACATTCTTGAGCCTTGAGGTTCACCAACAAATGCATCCGTCATAATTATAGGAGTAAGAGGTATGGTCATATGATGCCTACAAAGGTCAATGCTGTAATAGTTGACTATTGTCTACTCGGATCTAATCGACTTTGAACTAATTGCCCTTCACTTTAGGATCCATCCGAAGCAAATTGCAAGTAATGAGTGACAAAGAATATCAACTATAGAGTAACTTTCACACCGTTTCTTCGGCCGGGATCATGCTGCGCGGTACTGGTAGACCGTTAAAAGTTCCAAGTCAATTCACCGCAAAATGCCAGCTTCAAACCAAGAATTACAAAGGAAAAAGTTGACAAGTACATCAAGCTGTCTAGATGATCATTTCAAGAACTCATCTACCCTCATCACGGCAAAAGAGACTGTCGCCCTGAGAAAAACTGAAGTGAAAAATGCTAATCAGAAGATTTCTGACGAAAGAGGCGGAATCTCGGGGTTTTGCTTTCCCTTTCTGAGATTACAGGACATGAAAGAGGCCAGCATGAACTACACAATTGTGAATCGGTTTCATATGAGTCACTGTACTTCCCGTATTAATTGAGTGGAGTTGGCAATACTAAGAGAAAAATGGAGGATAAAGGAAATAATTGAATATGTACATGAGTTCCTCTTAACTCACTAAGTGGGAAACGGACTAGCATAAGACATGACCGATGCACCACGGAGCTTCTGCAATTTCTTGCACAGCACCCGCATCCTCTTGCACAGCACCCGCATCTTTGCCCCGTCTCACTGTGCAGATATTCTCATCCCGATTTCTCAATCGGGGTTTGAGAAACACTCGAGCGTTACTGGCCAATGGACTCCTTGCAATCCTTCTTACAGGACCATATGCCCATCTCATCACATGCGGCTAGTGGTTCTGTTCACATGTCTGAAAATTACATCGCCTCCACTGGCTCAGTTGATTCTGCTGAATTCACCGGAGGCTTAGGGTGGAAGCGAAGGAAATTTCAGAATTTGTCAGTTGTTTTGTGATCCCAGTATTTGTATTCAAGCTTCTGCTGGAGTCATCTGGAATCAGATTATTGTTGAGAAATGGGGGTTGCGTTGGCACGGGAACTATACACTCCCGGTCTTTGAGCATCTCAACTACTTCAGACATGGATGGTCGTAAATCTGGGGAAGCTTGGGTGTAAAGAAGCGCGATTTGAATCGCATTCAATGCCTCTGAGACGGGAAACTTGCCTTTCAATGCAGGATCGATGCACTCAGCAAGACTATATGATTTATATTGCTTCCAAACCTGAGAAGTACAGAAAAGTCAAAGCAAGTCATTAAAAACTTTGCTAGTGTTCAGCAGAAAAGACAGACTGTCTCCAGATTGTGAAGGGATGAATTAAATAGAGCCCTTGTGCAGCTGAATCATGATATGTAAAGCCACGAAGGGGTTCGTGTGGGTTACAAGATTTCCAGTACAGAGAAAAGACTAGCCTGAAAACTCTCAATTTGAAGTTTGAGAAGATGTTAAGATTTATTTCAACTCTATATCATAGACAAGAAGAAATTTGCAAACGCCACATGCATATTCTAGAGGTTAGGTATATGAATCTTACTGATTGCAGAACTGAACCTGAGGCCTGCCCAAAGATACTGTTCTTCCTACCACTTACAATTTCTAGGACCAGCACGCCGAAAGAATAAACATCTGCTTTCTCTGTTAGTTGTCCCTTAACAAGATACTCTGGAGCCATATAACCCCTGCAAAATTATTCTTTCAGAAGGAGAGAAATCTGTTCAGCAGAATCTGAAGTCGAAGATGAAATTGCTAAAGAGTGAAGAGAAGGGGTCATCAAGACAACAAATTCCCCAAACCAGACCTGAGAAAGATAGGGAAAAAGAGAGCAATTCTTATTTTATGCGACGCCGCTCTCACTTTAAGCCCTATATCACATGCTTATCTTCTGTACTCAAAATACGTGGCAGTTCAAATAGCCAATCCAGTCCTCTCTACGTGTAGATGTTATCTAAGCTGCTTTGATTGAAACAAAAAGAGAAAAAAATTAAAGACCAGAATCTTACAGTGTCCCTGCGATACCGGTGCTAAGATGAGATTTTTCTGGATCAAGACATCGAGCAAGTCCAAAGTCAGCAATCTTTGCTGTGAGATCCTTGTCGAGAAGGACATTGCTGCTTTTGATGTCTCTGTGTATTATTTTCACTCCACAAGGTCCATGAAGAAATGCCAGCCCCTCAGCTGTTCCGGAGATGATATTAAGCCGCTCCTGCCAACTCAGGATACGGGTCGCATTCTTAACTGCAACAGCAACCGGATCTTGTTATCAGTCACATTATTGCAATTATGTACTTACTCAGGATTGAGTTTTAAAAAGTTGCCCGGAGAAGTTTAGCAAGAAAATGTACTATTCTGGAACAAGATGAAGCTAGCAACTAGATTAACACCGTGGAACAAATTATGAGAAGCTAGAATTCGAGGGCTTTATTATGGTAAGAGGCCAAATTTATAGAACAAACTACACTAATCTCGGATGCAGAATGGAGCAGCAAGTGGGGGGTAACTTACCGAAGAGGATTTCATCAAGGCTTCTGTTGGGAACATATTCATAAACTAGGAGGCTTTCTGGGCCTTCAATGCTGCAACCCAGAAGGCGGACCAGGTTCTTGTGTTGGATTCCACTGATCAGATTTACCTCATTGAAGAGGTCATCCACCCAGTCACGAGTGTTGAACACCAGTACTTTTACTGCAACAACTCTTCCATCAGGGAGAATCCCCTTGTATACAGAACCAGCTCCTCCTTGGCCTAATTTCCTCGACTCATCAAAGAAGTCGGTAGCCTTCTCAAGCAATTCGTAATTAAAATTCAGATTCGACTTCCTTACAATTGCAGGAACGCCAAAGAGTTTCTTCTGGACTGAGAATAGGCAAAGAAGATGGATGGCATTAGAGAATGTTTAAAGAGAAAGTTAAAACAGAAATATCCTCTTTAGTTTCACATTCACCTTCTCTTTTCTTGGATAATTTTCTGTATCCAACATAAGCACCGATGAAAAGAAGTGAAGTTGCAGCAGCAACAGATAAAGCAATAGCAATGATGATCCCAATCTTCAACGAGTCTATTAAAAAACACAAAGATCATCCTTTGCTGACAAGAAACCGGAAGCTATAGCAATTAAGAGGCAAAAAATAACCTACTACAGACTACAGCTATCCCAGTTCAGTTGAAAATACAGAACAAGAAAACTAGAACATCGTGCAGGCTAACTTGCAAGATCACTCAATTCTTACCACCATCTGTAGGGACAGTATAAAACCTCTGAGTCGAATATCGCATGAAACATCCGGCATTCATAGCCCTCCCTTCATCCCCAGGAGTGCAGTTCCTCGCCCTGATCATTGCATTCGCCAAGCACTCTCTACACCCCTTCTCATCGAGAGTGTTCCAGCACTGCGCCAGCGCATAAACGCCAGCGACTCCTCCCCTCCTCTCCTCTCCAAAAACGGCAAACCCCATGTTCTCCGGCGCGACCGTCAACACATTCGTCAGCACTCGATCAACCTTAGCGGCAAACTGCTGCCTCACCTGCTGGTTGGCCGAAACGCTGGACTGATTGGCGCACTTGACCATGTCGTGCTGCGGATCGACGGTCTCATTAAAGAAATTATAGTAATCGAACCTTATGAAGCAACCGTCGAGATACAACCGCCCCTTAGTATCCAAGATAGTGCATCGAGAAAGTGAAGTCCTGCTCTGCGCGAAACAGAGGAGGCAATCTTCGCGGCTCAGGTCGCCGTGGCACTGAGCCAGTGCATAGATTTCTGGCAACGGAGAGGTTACGGAATCATTAGCCCAGCGATCTTCAGTAACTGTCGTGAGAACTTTCAGCATGACGTCGAGGAAGTTCGAGACGGACGTGACGTTGGATTTGAGGCATAGAATGCCCGCCTCCGAGAGTCGAGGATCGCCGAGCGAGGGCGTAAACGAGGAGCTGAAGAGAACCAGGAAAGCGCAAGCGAGGTTGAGGATCGAAGGCCGCATTTCACAGCTCCGACCTCCGTTCCAAAGCGAAATTTGCGGGAGAACCGGATTACCGCCTCAATTTTTCTCCCGGTTCGAGCTTCTCGCGGTATCAAAGAGCTTTCAAAGGCGATCTTATAGTGAATGATATTGGACGGAAGTGAGAGTCGACGACGACCCGGCGCGGTTGACTTTGATTGTTTTTTGATAAATTAGCGGAGAAAGATGAGGAATGACTTGATTGGAGTAGCTAACCCACCTAAAATTCTAGCTATTTATTCCGATTTGAAGACCGACAATTCGGATGGGAGCAGGCCCGACAAACGTGTGGGGAACTAGGAAGTCGCTCCCGTGAGATGGTGGACATGGAGACAGAACGCCCCCGTTCGAGAGTTTGCTCCCCGACGTGTCCCGAATTCACGGCTTTATGAAAAGACCGGTACCATTTTTAGTGAAGTTTTAATTTGCTCTCCGGTATGTCTTAATTTCGCATTCGAACGAAGTAGTTCGAGAACTGTTTGTATCACTTTTGGTTAAGGAGTCTGATCGACATAGAATGGATGAGAAGATGTGTGCGCATCTATGAATTGTTTTGAGCCGGACTTTGAAATGCTTCTTGCTTGTGAGACAAAAAGGAAAGTTGAAGAGGCGGAGAGATGTCGACAGATTTGGTGTTCTAGTTACAGCGTTCTCCCACTCAAGATAAAAGCCATGCTTGCAATCTGGTTGGTTGGCACTGTCGTGCTCTATGCATATGTATAGCGCGATTTGCATGTGTTCCTTAGGATTGACCAAATTGAAAGAAAAATATCTTTTTCTTTTGTTGAGATGCCATGCAAATTCGGAAGATTTGGTGTGATGTGAACAATTAATATATCATAATTATTGTCGCGACCTAATCTCGGGTGCACCACCTAGGGTTTGGCTAATAGATTACTAAGCCTAAACTTAGCTTGAGCTCTCCTAAGCCCATTTCAATTCACGACTTAGTTCAAGTTCTTAACATGCAAATGATTTTTTAATTATGAGTCTCCACTAATTTATTTTTTTAGTGGGTTGATTAGAAATCAAGTAAAGTAACGGGAGATTTACTTTATTTCTGCAAACCAGATATTGTGAGTTCAGTGACTTGATTACGCTAGATTTCTGTAACGTCATTTCGGTACCTTTCTTTTTTATTTCGAAAAAAATGTTTTACAGGCAACTTGGATTGATTTTTTTTTTTTTTTACATGTAAGGTGACCATGCTAATGCGCAAACCATCAATTAAACAAAAATAAAAAGTAATGAATAAATTACGGGACTTACCTTGTAATAACGAAAGCATTTACAATATTAGTTCAGAATTCACATCAAAAGCCATATATATGATTTCTAATTAACTCGCAATCACTCAATTTTTTAGCATTTTCTCTTGTTTAATGAAATCTAAGCTATATGTCATGCAATTTAGCTAAATTACCTAATTCTAATGACAGGTAATTTCTAATTAAATGGACCTAGCAATAGTTACTAAATGGCATGAACCTAATTCTATATGATATGTGCATAATATTTTTGTATTTTTATAAAAATTCGTAATTAAAATTTACTAATAATAAAAATCTAACTAAAGTGAGATATTATTTATTTTAAGTTAGGAAATAAACTAATCTGAATCCTATCTTATCTTAGAAATTTATCTCGACATGCAATTTAATTCCAAGATATTATCAAACCTAGATATCATCTAAACATGCATTCTAAGAGAAAATGGAGGATTTCTGACGAAAGAGGCGGAATCTCGGGGTTCTACTTTCCCTTTATGAGATTACAGGACATGAAAGAGGCCAGCATGAACTACACAATTGTGAATCGGTTTTATATGAGTCACTGTACTTCCCGTATTAATTGAGTGGAATTGGCACTACTAAGAGAAAATGGAGTATAAAGGAAATAATTGGAGGATAAATGTTGATTCTCAACGAAATGCAAAATTTGAAAGGGTGGTGGGTATGTAAATGTCACCAGGGGGTTCCTCCAACTCGGTTCCTCCAGTACCAAAAAAAAAACAAAAAGGAAATAATTGAATATGTACATCAACGGCTAGCATAAGACATGACCGATGCACCACGGAGCTTCTGCAATCTCTTGCACAGCAGCCGCATCTTTCCCCCATCTCGCTGCGCTGATATTCTCATCCCGATTTCTTGATCGGGGTTTGAGAAACACTCAAGCATTACTGGCCACTGGACTCCTTGCAATCCTTCTCTCAGGACCATATGCCCATCTCATCACATGCGGCTAGTGGTCCTGTTCACATGTCCGAAAATTACATTGCCTCCACTGGCTCAGTTGATTCAGCTGAAAAGACCATTTCACCGGAGGTTTATGGTGGAAGTGAAGGAAATTTCAGAATTTGTCAGTTGGTTTGTGATCCCAGTATTTGTATTCAAGCTTCTGCTGGAGTCATCTGGAATCAGATTATTGTTGAGAAATGGAGGTTGCATTGGCACTGGAACTGCACACTCCTGATCGTTGAGCATCTCCACTACTTCAGACATGGATGGTCGTAAATCTGGGGAAGCTTGGGTGCAAAGAAGCGCGATTTGAAGCACATTCAATGCCTCTGAGACAGGACTCTTGCCTTTCAACACAGGATCGATGCATTCAGCAAGACTATTTGCTTTATATTGCTTCCAAACCTGAAAAATACGAAAAATGTCAGAGCAAGTCATAAGAAACATTGCTAGTGTTGAGTAGAAAACACGACTCTCTCCAGATTGTGAAGGGACGAATTAAATGATGCCCTTATACAGCAAAATCATGTATGTAGAGCCACAAAGGCATTATGTGGGTTACAAGATTTCCAGAATAGAGAAAAGAGTAGCCAGAAACTCTCAGTTTGAAGTTCGAGAAGATGTTAGGATTTATTTCGAAGAAATTTGCAAATGCTGCATGCATATTCTGGAGGTTGAAATCAGGAGGATAGGTATATGAATCTTACTGATTGCAGAACTGAACCTGAGGCCTGCCCAAATATACTGTTCTTCCTACCACTTAGAATTTCTAGGACCAGCACGCCAAAAGCGTAAACATCTGCTTTCTCTGTTAGTTGTCCCTTAACAAGATACTATGGAGCCATATAACCCCTGCAAAATTATTCTCTCAGAAGGAGAGAAATCTGTTCTGCAGAATCTGAAGTCGAAGATGAAATTGCTAAAGAGTGAAGAGAAGGGGTCATCCAGACAACAAATTCCCCAAACCAGACCTGAGAAAGTTAGGGAAAAAGAGAGCAATTCTTATTTGATACAACGCCGCTCTCACTTTAAGCCCTATATCACGTGCTTATCTTCTGTACTCAAAATACGTGGCAGTTCAAATAGCCAATCCAGTCTTCTCTACGTGTAGATGTTATCTAAACTGGTTTGATTGAAACAAAAAGAGAAAAAGATTTGAGACCAGAATCTTACAGTGTC
Source organism: Eucalyptus leucophloia subsp. euroa (assembly GCA_017140325.1). Lineage (NCBI taxonomy): Eukaryota > Viridiplantae > Streptophyta > Magnoliopsida > Myrtales > Myrtaceae > Eucalyptus > Eucalyptus leucophloia. Next base: position 37,157,067 of record CM029478.1, read on the forward strand.
CCTGCAATACCGGTGCTAAGATGAGATTTTTCTGGATCAAGACATCGAGCAAGTCCAAAGTCAGCAATCTTCGCTGTGAGATCCTCATCAAGAAGGATATTGCTGCTTTTGATGTCTCTGTGTATTATTTTCACTCCACAAGGTCCATGAAGAAATGCCAGCCCCTCAGCTGTTCCGGAGATGATATTAAGCCGCTCCTGCCAACTCAGTATACGGGTCGCATTCTTAACTGCAACAGCAACCGGATCTTGTTATCAGTCACATTATTGCAATTATGTACTTACTCAGGATTGAGTTTTAAAAAGTTGCCCGGAGAAGTTTAGCAAGAAAATGTACTATTCTGGAACAAGATGAAGCTAGCAACTAGATTAACACCGTGGAACAAATTATGAGAAGCTAGAATTAGAGGGCTTTATTATGTTAAGAGGCCTAATTTATAGAACAAACTACACTAATCTCGGATGCAGAATGGAGCAGCAAGTGGGGGGGTAACTTACCGAAGAGGATTTCATCAAGGCTTCTGTTGGGAACATATTCATAAACTAGGAGGCTTGCCGGGCCTTCCATGCTGCAACCCAGAAGGCGGACCAGGTTCTTGTGTTGGATTCCACTGATCAGATTTACCTCATTGTAGAAGTCATCCACCCATTGACGAGTGTTGAACACCAGTACTTTTACCGCAACAACTCTTCCATCAGAGAGGATCCCCTTGTATACAGAACCAGCTCCTCCTTGGCCTAATTTCCTTGACTCATCAAAGAAGTCGGTAGCCTTCTCAAGCGATTCATAATTAAAATTCAGATTTGACTTCCTTACAATTGCCGGAATGCCAAAGAGTTTCTTCTGGACTGAGAATAGGCAAAGAAGATGGATGGCAATAGAGAATGTTTAAAGAGAAGTTAAAACAGAAATATTTTCGAGTTCCACATTTACCTTCTCTTTTCTTGGATAATTTTCTGTATCCAACATAAGCCCCAATGAAAATGAGTGAAGTTGCAGCAGCAACAGATGAAGCAATTGCAATGATGATCCCAAGCTTTGACGAGTCTGTTAAAAAACACAAAGATCATCCTTTGCTGACAAGAAACCGGAAGCTATAGCAATTAAGAGGCAAAAAATAACCTACTAGAGCTATCCCAATTCAGTTGAAAATACAGAACTAGAAAAGTAGAACATTGCGCAGACTAACTTGCAAGATCATTCAATTCTTACCACCATCTGTAGGGACAGTATAAAATCTCTCAGTTGAATATCGCATGAAACAGCCAGCATTCATAGCCCTCCCTTCATCCCCAGGAGTACAGTTCCTCGCCTTGATCATTGCATTCGCCAAGCACTTCCTACAACCCTTCTTGTCGAGAGTGTTTCAGCACTGTGCCAGTGCATAAACACCGGCAACTCCTCCTCTCCTCGCCTCTTGAAAATGGCAAACCCCTTATTTTCCAGTGCGACTGCCGACACATTCCTCAGCACCCGGTCAACCTTATCCGCGAACTGCTGCCTCGCCTGCTGGTGGGCCGAATCATTAGACTGATTGGCGCACTTGACCATGTCGTGCTGCGGATCAATGGTCTCATTATAGAAATTGTAGTAGTCAGACCTTATGAAGCAACCGTCGAGATACAACCGCCCAGGCTTGGCATCCAAGACATTGCATGAGGAAGTATGTTCCTGCTCTGCACGAAACAGAGGACGCAATCATAGTGGCTCAGGTCACCGTGGCACTGAGCCAGGGCGTAGATTTCTGGCAACGGAGAGGTTACGGAATCATTAGCCCAGCGATTTTCATTAACTTTCGCGGCAATTTTCAGCATGACGTGGAGGAAGTTCGAGAGGATGTTCACGGTGGACGTGACGTTGGATCTGAGGCATAGAATGCCTGCCTCCGAGACTCGAGGATTGCCAAGCGACGGCGAAAACGAGGAGCTGAAGAGAACCAGGAAAACGCAAGCGAGGTTGAGGATCGAAGGCTGCATTTCACAGCTCTGACCTCAGTTCCGAAGCGAAATCCACTGGAGAAACGTTCCAGGAGCTGCGACCACGTCGACAGATATCTAACCGAGCCGAAGTTGAGAAAATGCGGAGGAGCGAGAACCGATCATCGTGAACTTCCAAGAAGCGTCCAGCTGCAGGAGTTTTCCCCTCCTCCGTTCAAAGAGCCCGAGCTCGAGAAAGCTCCAGTGGCCGCCTCCGGATCTTATCTCCGCCGGCCTCCTTCCTCCTCCCTAAGCGAATCCGCTGGAGGAATGTTCCGGGAGCCGAAACCGAGAAATGCGGAGGAGTGAGATAACCGGATTAACTCCTTGACTTTTCTCTCGGTTCAAGCTTCCCGCGCTTTCAAGGAGCGTCAGCTACCGAAGTTCTCCCTCCTCTGGTCCAAGAGCAGCCCGAGCTCCGCCACCTTCCGCCGTCAAGATTCGAAGCTCGCGGAGTCCAAAATAGCTGCGGTGGCTTGCGAGACATCCATCGGCTCCGCTCCTACTTATACACGAGCGCATGCACACATGGAGCGGCAAGGTTCTAGAAGCGGGGATGAGCCGACGAAGTAGATAATTCGTGCAAACCGGTCGAACCGGCGATGCGTATGGAGGGGGATCGGCTCTCCGATGGTTGTCGACGACGACTCGAATAGCGACGGCACGGTGGTGGGTGGGCCCTACCATCAAGAAAAGGTCAAAGGCGATCTTATCTTAATGAATGATGATCGAATGGAAGTGAGAATAGACTACTAAAAGAGAGAGCTAGGAAACATTGACACTTTCCGAGAGTCTTCATGCCATATTTGACACGTTTTGACACCCTCCGACACGCAGTTAACAAGTGTTAGAAAATCCAACAAGTAGTGGATGCTCCCGACATACTTCGACACGGAAGTCTAGAATTCCACATGCGATCTTGATACTCATGGTCAATTTTAAAAAAATTCAATAAATGAGAGTTCAAAATATAAATATATAAATAATAAATAATATTAAATGTGAAAAAGAGAAAAATATAGTCTTTCTCTTATTAATCTCACTTCCCATGACTCACGATTTTTAATGTAAATTCATTTCATGGTTTTTATTTATTATTTATTTATTTATGTGTGAATTTAAATTTGCTAAAAAATTAATTTATAAAAATGATAATTTATCATGTATATATAAAAATATACATTTAATATACAATGTGTCTTAATATGTCAAAATTTTCTATTTATTAAAAATTGACGTTTTGATGTGTCGTATCGTGTGGTGTGTCATGCGTTGGTATCGGTGTCAATGCTATTTAGGAAGAGAGAGAGTTTGACTTTTATTTTTATTTTAAAAAAAATTAGAGGAGAAAGATGAGGAATGACTTGACTGGAGCAGCTAACCCGCTTTTAATGTCATCATAAGATGACAGATAAAATAAAGATAATGATTTTCTTAATTCTAACTATTTATTCCAATTTGAAGACCGATAATTCGGGGGGGCCAGGCTTGACAACTTTTAGGAAACTAAAAGGTCTCTCCCTGACGCGCCGGTCGGGAGTTTGCTCCCCGGCGTGTCCTGAATTCATGGCTTTCTGAAACGACCAGTACCATCATCGGTGAAGTTTTAATTTTGCTCTCCGGCATGTCTTTATTTCGCATTCAGATGAATTAGTTCAAGAACTGTTTGTGCATCTATGGATTGTTTTGAGCCGGACCTTGAAATGCTTCTTGCTTGTGAGACAAAAAGGAAAGCCGAAGAGGCGAAGTAACTAGATGTCAACAGATTTGGTGTTCGAGTTAACAGCATTCTCTCACTCAAGATAAAAGCCATGCCTGCAATCTGGTCGGCGCTGTCATGGCCCTATGGATACGTATAACGTGATTTGCACGCGTTCCTTAGGATTGACAAAATTGAAAGAATAAGATTTTTTTTTTTTTTTGCTTTTGTTGAGATGTTCGTGCGAATTCGGAAAAATTGGTGCGATATGCAATAATTAATATATCATAGTTATCTTCTAACTTGCTAATTTGGACTTTTAAATAAAGATGAATCCAACTAAATATGTTGACAATGTCAAACTTGAAAGCTCCTCTTGGTGACTTCCTCAGATGAAGGTATCGAGTTTCTACCATGCTCTCAACAAATGGCACTAGAGTATTCTCAACACCCTCTCTGGACAAAAAATGGTGAGTCTTGCGATCTAGCAATGCAAAGCATGATGGCAACTTTTATGGTTCAGTCCGAAGGGATGAACACCAACAAAGTGGGTATTCAAGTTGAGAAACAAAAGTGAATATTCAAGTCAAGACATAAGTTGAGTCGGCACAGTACCCGAATTAAGAGAGAGAGAGAGAGAGAGAGAGAGGACTCTCACTGCGATTACTAGTGCAGGGGATGACTTGATTGAGAAACGCGGCAATTAAACCAGGAATTTTGAATTTAAAAAGAATCGGGAATGGACTGTCCATGCCAAATTATCACCAAATCTCTCCGTTCATTATTTATTTGTTGCTTTCAATCTTTCCGGACAACAACATATTAGCGCACATGATGAGTAATTTATATGAACATAAATGTTGTGTTTTGAGACTGCCAGTCCTTGGAGAAAGCACCAATGTCGAAGTAAGTATTCTTGCTAGCTCAGAAATAATTGTGCTTCTTAAATATGGCGATCTTGACTCGAACTTATCCCTTCTTGGAAATAGGGGTAGGCAACCGTGTTGGTTCCACCCAAAAATCGAAGCGAATAGATCTCATCTAGCCAGTTCCCAATCCTATTGACATGAGGACTGTGGTAGGTTCCCTAATAAAAACAAAGTAAAAATAAGGGAACAAACCTTAATCGATTCCCAAACTATTTTTTTTCCATAAGATAATAGTTATATTATTAAATAAGTTGAAAAAAAAAAGGTAGGTTCTTGAGTATACACTAGACCAACCGGTTTAGTTTCTAGCTGATTCCTTGTTTCAAAAATTGAGAATGGACTCTAATGTGTAAGTTTCAATTTCTAGATAATTACCTAAAAAGTTTAAAACTCATTGTACTGATGCAAACCTTTTAATTTAACCAATTTATTTCCAAACTTGTTTTACAAGTTGTTATGATAGTTCTTCCAATTAATTTTGGCCGAAAATTGCTGATATATATGCCAATTGTTCTATGTGGCAAAGCCCGGCACATTGACGCTAATGTGGACAATTTTTTACATATCTTTTGAATTTGGAACTTACCCATCTTGAAATCGATCCCTCTTAATTAGGGGTGTTGATTACTTTTTAGCAAGAATTACAATAATTACTTTTCAGATTTTTTTTTCCGCACTGAAATTAAAGTCTTGACTTTAAGCACTTATACAGTGGTGCGCACACAATTGCTAGTTGCCATAGAGAGGTCCAATCTTGATCAACCAAGTCTTACACCCCACAAGAAATAATTCTCAACATCGTACCATCCTAATGATGGAATCCAATAGCATCTTTCTATGACCAGCTTTTCTCACCGATCTTCCTCTTCCTATAACACTCTTCGATCAAACTCGAGACACTGCCTCAACCAAGACCAATTCCTAGCATCGTCACTTTTTGAATTAAGACGGCCCGGGCTGCACCGCTCGTGACTTTGATTGCCCAGTTTTCTCGAAATAAATGATAGATGGCGCATGTTCTGTGCCAGTCGTAAGCACCCATGATTTTCGGATGAGGTCAGCTTTGGAAGATCGACCGATGTTGACCGCATTCGATACGCTTTGTGACAAGGGGTCCAAGAATCAAGCGATCCGAATTTCATACCTTCTAGGTGAAGAACTCTGCCGTGTTTGACCATTTCCTAGCAAATGCCTGAATTCTATGAGAATCCTTTATAAAAAGTAAAGGAATTTTGAAAAACTAAACCGGATAAATTATCAATATTTTGACCAGAATTCCCGTACGAATCTGAATTGACAATGCAAGTAATCAACGTTAAACTACCATCTATAAGGAGAAAATTACTAGCAAAATTAGCACTTTCGATGGGATTTGAATCTTGAGGAAAAAAAAAGGATTTTGAATTAGATGTTTGTGGCAATATATTTCGCTATGATATCGTGTGCCAGTTGCTGAATTGATAATGCAAGTTATGAACGCTAAACTACCATGGGTAATGACAAAATTATTAGCGGACCGAAGAGATTACTGCTGCCGGATACCATACCGTGTTCTTTTAGGATCGGTTGTTACAGAAACCAAAGTGGCAGCAGCTCAAAAATGAGAGTTTTGAGATAGTTTGTATAGGGTCAGAAGGAGAAAGGTCTGAAGTCTATTGACCTTGTGCTTCCTGTGCAGCAAAACTTACGGTGGCTACTGCCAGAGAGCCAAGCATTTGTTGACGCAGGACGGTGCGAGTTACAAAGTCGCCGAGCTGGACAAGGAAGATGAGTGTCTCTTACATAAGACACGAAAGTGCAACACAAGATCTTTATAGCTAGAACCAAGAACACGTGTAATTAAGGAGAGAGATTTATGCACCTGATTTGGAATCCATCGTTCTTGATAGAGATGAGCATGATCCGGGTCAACAGTTCACACTCTAGATTCGAGAACCACCCACTACAGATTGGTTCTGAAAAATTGGAAGTAGGAACCACCCATTGATTCCATGGATCCGCCCAAGAATAGGACCATCAATTTGGTTTGGTTTGGTTCTCGGGTGGGTTTACCAGGCTTCACACATTATCATCATAAAAAGTAACAGAGAATTACACAACGAAATCACTTCATCAAAGACACTCCCAATTAGAGCCAATGAACCAACAATATTAAAAATTAAATATATTGAATATATTATTAGTTCGATTCAAATAAACGGTTCCCACTTGGAATAAGAAACTGGACCAATACTCACCAATTGCAATAAATTGGAATCAAGAGCTGGACCGGTTCCCTTAAGAACCACCGGTTCCTTGGCGATATGGGTGGTTCTTGATCCCTTTGCACACCCCTAGTTCTTTATACAGAGCTGGACGATCCAAACCTGAAGTACTTCCTTTCTATTGTCCTCTGTATCACTAGCTCAATAAGATAGTCTTTCACCTTTAGCACTTAGTAAATGCTCCTTATGAGAATATAATTGTGTGTGTTAGGGTTAGAAGAGAGACTTAAGTATTGTTTATAGAGTTTTTAACTAGGTCATTTCATTACAAGCTTAGCTCAACTTAGTCCACACTAACTAGCCAATATTAGACTAATTAAGAAACCTTTGATATCATTTTATCATATTAATACCTTAAAACGGTAAATTATAATATCAATTAACATAGCCCACATTAAAAAAACTCATACATTCTCTCATTTTGGCTATATTAATTGAAATTATATTGTATGTGCGCAAATTTGTCAATCTTATCCCATAAAGTCTCAAACACCAAATTATGGCGGTAATTGCATGTGTACACATAGAACCTTCCGTGGTCACAAAGTGCTTTTAACTCTATTGAAATTGATTTAATATAGTAGTGTGGCAAATGGATAACATCTCTCATAGAGAGTAATATTTTATGTGTGATCCTCTTTGTTAGTCACCATTCTCTTATTTTAAATGTCTCAAAAACATGTACTACTAGAAAATGTCCTTATGGTTCCAATGAACCCATATATATTTTGTCCTTATGGTTAACTTTTCTTTATGTGTAACAAGACATATGTTCAAGGCTAATAATTAGATGCCTCTAACTTTTACTTAAAGTTTACACAATACCTAGAAGTTCTTAACATATATATGTATTTAACTTGATGATAATGCATTCAAAATCAGCTCATCAAATGCTAAAGAGTTGACATATGTTGTAACGTTACTAAATGTAACAAACTTAGATGTAAACCTTATTAAAGTAAAACTGAAACAACTCACACTAAACAATAGCAATTCATGATGACCGTAAGTCCATGTTAATGACATGTCATTCAAGAACACAAGGACAAAGCCTTTAGTTAATGGATTTTCAATCATATCATTTATGAAAATATGATTTATTATAATGTTACCATTTTTTACCATTTCTTTATGGTCAAAAACTTGACATGTCACGCCTTGACCCTCGGACGCACAACAACCCTTTTTTCCTTCGTTCATTGAATTGTGATGTTTCAGAATAAGTCGCTAACCCATTCATTTTATCTTTTGATTATACACAAGTGGAAGTAGAATAAAGATCTCCCAATCATTGACAAACAATAAGGATAGTATAAGGCATACATCAAAACACACTTTTACATATATGCATCTACCATCAAACACATTCTTTCCTTACATTAGAAGCTTAGCCAATTACATGTTTGCGCAACGGATTCCTTCATACTTGTCCAAAAATAGAGATTGGGATTAATGTAGCACCTCTATTCTACAAGGGTGACCTCACAAAGTGGTATCCCCTACGTGCCTAGTATGCGTCCATCTTAAAGTACTTTGGCTCAGGCTCGAATATCCATGATTAGGGCCTGAAAAAGTTAAACAACAAGGAGTAAGATAAACTTAGCGTGTAAACTCCCTAAACCTAGTGTAGGAGGGTTCTTCACCTCAAAGACACCTTAAACCTATAGTTTATCTATCGATGGTAGATCAATAGCAAAGCTTTCGCTTTGCATTATCTATTAACAAGAATTAGATCACTCAACATGCGATATTTTATCACGCGTCCAATTATAGTATAAACAATCACTACGTGAGTGCACCATTCCATTAAGCATACAATGCTCACAATTTAATAATCTAGGTATAAATAACAATAATTCCATGTACCATGCAGCAACTTGAATTTCTCGAGTCCTAATCAAAGGCGTACAAATCCACAACCTTATCTGTGCCTTTCTGACTCAAACATCAACCTATAGGACTTCTTCGTACCTCTCAATTCATAAACAGGGTCGATCAAAGCATGCATGTGCCGCATATGTCACTAAAATGACATTTAATTCATGCATTTTTCTCATGTAACTCATATATATCCATGCCACACATGTGCAGACTATAATATCATTCTCATCATATGTAATCAATATTCATGCACTTTACACATTTTAACGTCTCAAGAATATCATGGCATCCCATACTACTATGCTATTCTCGAGATCATGCTTTCAAATTATTATGGCCGCTCATGGTCCAAAACCAACCCAAAGGTTCATAGTCATCCGACGTAATCGGGCATCATCTCGACCCATTGAGCACGGTAACATTTTGCATAAACGCATCAAGATGACATTCTTGTAAGAAGCATCATTCCAAAATCCATTTGCGAATGGCATCTCATTGACTTGGGGGCATGTGAACTAAATTGGGCATTGTCCCGTATAAATGCATCAGGAATGGTTCACTACCCTGCATAAATGCATCTAGGGTTCACTACCCTGCATAAACGCATCAGGGTCTTTAAATGATCACACGGGTATACCATCATACAACTCACATCCATTGTTATCTTTCTCATTAGCCACGTATGAATGCCTCAATGGCGTGCCAAGCGAAGTGTATCTCGTAATCTATCAAAACTACATCAATAAAGTATGCCGAGCACGAAATGAGAGTCCATGGTTTGACACATTACATTGAGCATTGGCCTAAGTTCCATCCGGATAAAAAACGGTATGCCTCAACATCATACTAAGACCAAGAAAGGACCTATCCATCGTGACATGGTCACTGGCCTAGTACCAAACTTAGCTTGGGAATGATATGTCTCAATATCGCACCAAGACCAAGAAAGGACCGACCCATCATGACATGATCACCGATTTAGTACCGAACTTGGTTCGGGAATGATATACCTTAGTATCGCTTATCCAAGAGAGAGACTTGACCCGGTGTGCTTCTACACACATCCAAGAACCATTGTATATCCCGTCTCGGAGGCTGGGGGCATTCTCACACATTGACCATGGACAATGAACACACGTGTAAAGACTACTTCCAATGAGCACATATAAAACATTGTCATTAATACCAAACAACATCACCTAGAACAAGCACATCCAATAACATCACAAGTCACTTCTAACAACAATATCAAATTGAACAACCTTAACATATTACCTTTCAAAATAGTTTTTTGTTACTAATAATCATAGATTTTCAGGAACACTTACCATTTTCAAAGTAAGGGATTGCATAAGCATCTACTATCTTCAAAATAAGGATTTAGTAACCTCATATCACATTAAAAGTCATAACATAATATGCACTTATCACAATCAAGGTAGGATATCGCATCCAACAATAATTCATAACAATAGCTTATCACGATAACTTATTCCATCTAATGATAGCCAATCTTGATATCTTGTCACATCTAACTATCACTTATTGGGATAACTTATCGCATCCACCTATCACTTATCGTGATAGCCTATCACCACTTCTCATCATCTTAATCCACTTATCACCTAATGTAACTACCACTGACCTTAAACTAATCCTAATCTTACTCCTTAATGCAATTTCCACCCTAATCAAGCATTAGAAAGTTACTCACCTCCAAAAACTAGGCTACAGGGTGTGGCGATGATGACAGCAAGGTTCACAGGCGGCGGTGGCTCACGGTGAAGGCACGGTAAGTCGCAATGTTGGTTGGTCGGTGCTTGGTAGCCCACGGTGAGGCTACAACAATGAAGGAACGACAACACATGGCTTGAGGAAAGTCCAACAAGGACTCGGGACTCGGCCTATGCATAGGAATGATGGCACGATGAGATCTTGCAACAAGGGTGGCCCGGCGAGCTAAATGGTGGATGGTGGCCCACAGTCACCACAACCAAGAGGAAAAGAGAGAGGAATGGGCATGAGATGAGAGAGGGAGGGAGAGAGAGAGAGAGAGAGAGAGAGAGTGAAATTCGGCCAAAGGGAGGGGTAGAGAGAGAAAGTGACAAAATGAGGGGAAAAGAGGAAAATTTGGGGAAGAATGTGGCCTTTTAATACTCCCTGACTTAATGTCCTAACTTGGGGAGCAAGAGCACATTTTGGGCCTCCATTATGCCACATGCTTCATCCAAGGTCAATGGCTAGGATTGCTTCTTCAATTGTTGATTATTGAAATGATGACATTCCTAAACTTGGGGAGCACACAATTGCTTAAACTTTGGGAGCAACAAGCAATCTTGGCCATTCAATAGCCTAAGCTTGGAGAACAAGGGTTGATCTCAATCATACAATTACCTAAGCTTGTCCCTCAAGCTTGAGCATGAGAGGTTCACCCATTCCAGGTGAAGAACAATTTTGAGTAATTTTGGTAATCATAATTATTACCTTACCAAACGAATTCGAAAAATTACAAAAATTTAATATTTGTAGAAAAAATGTTAAATATTTTTTTTTTCAAATAGGAATCCAAGCCTAATTCATTTTGTATAAATAGCAGAAAATCGCCAAAAATAACCCAGAATCTCGTCCATTGAACAATCCCAACGACCACATAAGAAAACCCATTTTGACATCCCACTCTTCTTAAAACACTTTGAAATTTTAGTATGTTATGGATTTGGATATCTTCTACTACTTTTGTGAAGGAAGCATCTTCATATTCCAAAAGAAATTTTTTATAAAAAATTGTGAAGACAAATAGGACACGGTTTTTACTACTCTTGGCAATTTTCATATAGTAAAATAATAGGCTTTCGTACTAACCATTTTATCTTAGAAAAATCTGAAATTAAAGTATGTTATAGATGAAAATGTTTTAAATAACTTTTATCAAAGAAGTTCTACCAGATTCAAATCTCAAAAGCCCTATAAAATTGGAAAATAGGGAAGGTCCAATGATATGCACACTATTCACGCACATAAGGCTTGGGTTTGGGCTTGACAATTTGGACTTGGGCTTAATTCATCCAATTTGGGCCTTACTAAGTTTATTGGGCCTTTAATTGGGCATGAGGCCCATTAGGCCTAACTCGGGCATGTAGCCTATTGGGCTTCCAATTTTTGGCCTAATTTCACTTATCCAATAATTCGAGGTTTACTAATAATTAAGGAATTTGATGAAATAGTGTCTAATTATGGTCACTTAATCCTCTAAAGTTCGATATCCTTAACTAGACTAGAATTTGTGATTGAAATCTATCAAATGCAACTTTAGCATAATTAAAACCAACGAGCAGCCTTTAAGGATTTCGTGAGTTCAACCAATGGTTGATTTGATGTCCATCCACATTTAAGCCCTTTTTCAATTCATGGATGATCCTCATGTTGAGAAAACTCCTACCAAGTTTTGAAATTGACAAAACTTTCTAATTCTTATTCTTATTCTGAAGAACAAAATACTTCTAAAGTTGCAGAATTTTGCCAAAGTCTATTCATTCCAAAAGTATTTCCCACTTTAACGCAATTAGACTGAAACCATGTCCAGAACGAGGATGAAATCGGACTCAGATTTATTAATCTTGCAACAAGAATTCAAATTGAACGCATTAGGAATTTATTCTACAACATGTAGCTCTCTGGCGAAAAATCTTACTTTCCTTCTATAAATACGTTGATGAAATCAATCACAAATTAATGAAATCAATCTTGAAGAGAAGTTTCTTTTTAGGAAGTATCTACATATGGAAACCTAGATTCTACTTGTATGGGCGACTAGAATGAACAGATTGATTGGAAGAAATTCCACTAGAAAATGCCACTGGTTAATGAGGCATGGAGGAGTATTTAAAGAGGTCATTCACTCTATTTGAGGTAGAGACGTGAAAATTGAAATTCCAAAGTCTAAAGTCTTTCTAACTACTTGTTCGTCATCGACGGTCCTTATAAATTATATTCAAGAGAGAAAAAAAAAAAAAAGAGGAGTGACTTAGAGAGTGAGAAAGGATCTTCCACTAAGTGTTTGCACTAAAAAAAAATTATACTTCTCTGTTGATGCTATTGTGAATTCCAGCCAGAAGGCTATCAGCATGGGAAAGTGGACATAGGCTTTATCTAAGGTAAATCACTATAAATTTCGTGTACAACATTCTCTTTCCTTACTCTCTTTATTTAAATCTATTGCATTCTTTTAGATATCACAAAAATATGTTCCATCTCTTATTTGATTCTGAACATTCATCAAAAGTCTAGTGACTTATTTATCAGACTTAATCAAAATTTCTTTCAACACCTATTCGCCC